>CM025963.1:37128471-37728471 GCA_014839755.1 Sylvia borin | reverse complement strand
ATTGTCCCATTCCAGCCCCAGGCTGTGAGGTCCCATCCTTCTTGTCCCTCCCTCCAGCCCACCCTTGTTTGTGCTTTGGGGCTGAAAGTTGTCCTTGGTGTGCAGCAGGAGAAGGATTTGTTTTGTGTCCCTGCTGTGTGCAGAGCTGAGTGACACTGACTGTGAGCTCAGAGCTGCTCCTGGGCACCACAGAACATGAAACACATGGAATATAAAACTGAAGGCGTCGTTTGACTTATCCCACATTATTTTTTTTTCCGTTATTTGCTGGAATTGCAGCAGGCTGCACGTCTCCTGTGTTTTCTGGCAGCTCCCTTATCTGAGATGCTCAAGAGCAGCTCTCCAGTGATTTGTGGCCATCACATGCTTGGTGCTGGGCTATTTCTGGATCCTTATCCATGGGCAGCACTTCCCTGCTCGGAGGGCACCAGAGCCAGGCTGGCAGCTGGCAGGGACAGTGGCCTGGTTTGGGAACACAGGTGTGTGCCAGGGAAAAGCTGGAGCTTCCCTTGGAGTGGAGAACTTAAACCCCCTCCCTCCAAATTATTATCACTCTGAAATTCAGGGGCTTTCAGGCAAAGAGATGGGAATAGGAATAACAGCTCTTTACTAGGAATAGTAAAAATACAAATGTAGAAGTACAAAGAAAGCAAAGAAACCAAGAAAACCCTGCCAGAGTCAGAACAGAGCTGAGCCCCTGTTGGTCAGAGTGTCGGTGTCAGCCCAGATCAATCCTCCTGCAGTGCCAGCTGTGGTTCTGGTGGAGCAGAGATGATCCTGGAGGAGGCCCAGTGGTGCTGAGCTGGGTCTAGTCTCCTCTGGGAATCCAGTGCACACAGGCTGTGCTGGGGTTCTGAACCCCAGGGGTGATCCAGGGGGGAATGCTGGGCTCCTCCCCCTGGGTGGAGCCTCTCCCAGTGCATGCTGGGATTGTCTGAGCCCTGCAGTGAGCCTGGCTGGCCCATGGACAGCAGATACCCCTGGGGGAGGATGGAAGAGGAAAAGAACAAACACTCCCCGGGCAGTTTCCAGAGACAGGAATAGAAAACATCCCACAGCCCAAGACAGAGGGGCACACAGAGGTTCCCGGGGAGTCAGGATCATCCCAAGGGGCTGGCAGGGCTCCAGCAGCAGATTTGGTATCTCTGGGGCCTTTTCTTCCATGGGGGATCTGTGTCCTGGTGCGGGAATATCCATGGGATGGAAATCCTCATCCCTCAGCTGAGGAACTTCGACCCCAGTCTCACTTTTCCAGATTCTTCAGGACATTCCAGGGACTCTCCAAAGGAGTTTTATGGGGAATGGAGCCTCTGCCTCCTCTGCCCACAAGCCCAGCTTCCATGGAAGGCTGCTCCAGCTCCCAGCCCGCTTCCCTGGGCAATACAGGCCCTTCCCTAAATCCAGACCCTTCCCTGAATCCAGACCCTTCCCTGGGCAATCCAGACCCTTTCCCTGGGCAATCCAGACCCTTCCCTGAATCCAGACCCTTCCCTGGGCAATCCAGACCCTTTCCCTGGGCAATCCAGACCCTTCCCCTGGGCAATCCAGATCCTTCCCTGAATTCAGACCCTTCCCTGGGGAATCCAGACCCTTTCCCTGGGCAATCCAGACCCTTCCCTGGGGAATCCAGACCCTTTCCCTGGGCAATCCAGACCCTTCCCTGGGGAATCCAGACCCTTCCCTGGGCAATCCAGACCCTTCCCTGGGCAATCCAGACCCTTCCCTGGGCAATCCAGACCCTTCCCTAAATCCAGACCCTTCCCCTGGGCAATCCAGATCCTTCCCTGAATCCAGACCCTTCCCTGAATCCAGACCCTTCCCTAAATCCAGCCCCTTTCCCTGGGCAATCCAGACCCTTCCCTGGGCACTCCAGACCCTTCCCTGGGCAATCCAGAGCTGCTGGGGGTGGCACAGTCACCTCCCCTCTCCAAGGGTCACTCCAGACCCTTTGTCCCAAAAGCAGGAGCTTCCCCTTGGAAGCTGCTCTGGTCCCAGAGGGCATCTTAAGGTGGAACCTTTGCTGGAAACCACTTTGATGTGTTTATTTCCAACAGGAAAACAGAAATCTTGGAGAGCAGCACCCAGCTCATGGCACAATCCCGTCCCAGCTGCCTCATTCCAGGGCACAGCTCCATCTTGCTGGAATTCAGAGCAATCCATGGTGGGAAAACGGCAGGGGCTGGCTCCCCAAAGACACCCAGTGTTACGTTTTATCTTCTTTTTTCTGTAAGAGCTGGGATTAAATGCTCCATGTGGTATTTCTTTATTTCGGATTCTGATGTTTATTAATTCTTATCTCTATTACAGTCTCACAAACCATGAGTTCTACAGCATCTCTAGCTAAACAAACTAAAAATGGAGCCCCATCTCTCTCCACAAGGCCTTTTGAGGATAAACTGTCCAATTATGAAAGGACACCTGAATTATTTTGACTTTTAACCCAATAACCAACCACCCCTGGCCCACAATGGGGATTTTTCTACCCAATTACACAACACCACCCAGAGCCATGGAGGAGAAGGTGAAAAAGAAGGACTCAGCAGCCTCACCAAAAACCCCCATCTTGCTTGATATTTACTATATTCTAAACCCTTAAACCCTAAGTTCCCCACCCTGCGCTATCCCACACTTCTATCCAAACCCCACACCCACAATCCCAGGGCTGTCACTCCATTTTGGAGCCTTTCCCACGGGCTCAGGTCACTGCAGTGTTTGCTGGGGGTCAGTGAGCACAGAAATCTGGAATTCTCCCTGCCCGGGGCTCCAGCAGGTAAATAGCAGCGCTGTGGGAGCTGGGACAGGCCCATGGATGGGGCTGCTGGGTCCTGTCCCACTTGGAACCAGGATTCACAGCCCTCCCTCTGCCTGGGAGGGAAGCAGAGCCAGCAGCTCAACCCCCCCCCAAAAAAACCCCAAATGCTGGGATCTGAGTCTATTTTGCAGTGTTGTAGTTGGCCAAATATAGTTTTCCTGCAGTGAGGAGTATGGACGGATTTCATCTGACTGTGCCCAAAATAACCCCTCCAAAGTGCTGAACGTGGATTTTCTCGGTGGGAAACTGGAGCAGGGATTTCACTGAGCCCCACTGTGGCTGTGGGGAACTCAAAGCCCATCCCAATCCCACGGGCAGGGCCAGGTCCCCCCATCCCAGCTCACCCCAAACCACCCAAGCCAGGCTGGAACACGCCCAGGACAGGGACACCCACCCCTGTGGGGCCAGGAGCTGCTCCAGAAATCCCTCTGGATCCCAAGTTCCGTGGGAAGGACAAAAGGGGCGGCAGCTCCAGCGCTATTTCTGTGCCACGAGGGTGGCAGATGGTGCTGCTCCTGTGCCTCCCACTCTCCCAAGGTTTAATTACAGCCCAGAAATAGCTGTAACGATGATGAGCGACGGTCAGCTGCTCCTCCAGCGCGGTGGGACAACAAGGGAGAGCAAAACCAGCTTTAATTTCCCCCTTCCCTTCAGGAAAAACCCCCATGGATGGTGCCAGAGGCTTTTCAGGGATGGGGTTCTGCCAGGTTTGTGTTTTACCCTGGTTTTCTCCAGCCACCTGAAGGATTTTGTGATGGTGGAAAGTCTGTTCCCCATCAGGAGTGTTCAATACATGGAAAAATCCCAGATTTTCTGCCCTATCCTTGGAAGTGTTGCCTGGAAGTGTCCAAGGACATGGTTTGGAGCAGCCTGGGATAGTGGGAGGTGTCCCTGCCCATGGAATGGGGTGGGGATTAAGGTCCCTTCACCCAAACCATCCCAGGGTTCTGGTGTGATGAGACGATAGGCCTGCCCTGAAAATAATCCCTGTGCAGAAGGAGAAGAGCTGGATGTAAACCCCACCATGAAACCCCTCCCCGCTCTGCCTTCACTCCATGGAAAACGGGATCTCTCCCTTCTTCCCTCACCTGTCAATCTCATTCCAATGGATCCAGCAGCACCAGCTGGGCTGTGGGGAGTGAAAGCTGCAGCCTGGAACCTGATTTTGGAGGGAAATCCAAACTGAGAACTTCCACATGCTCCCAGCCACGGGGAAATGTGGATTTCCTCAGGGAAAATAAATTCCAAACCTTGGGACAGGGAGGAGCAGGAGGGTGGGAGCAAATCCCAGGCTGGGAGCAGGCAAAGGGAACAGCCTCAAACCTCCTGGGCTTGGATTCCACTCCTCTGCCATGGGAAGGGAAAACTGGAATTAGGGCAAAGAACAGCCCTGCCACCATCCCAGAGTGCTCCAGCCTGGCCTTGGGCACTGCCAGGGATCCAGGGTCAGCCTCAGGAAATCTGGGAAGGCAGGAATTCCCAATCCCCAATGTCCCAGGCAGCCCTGCCCTCTGGCAGTGGGATCCATTCCCTGTGTCCTGTCCCTGCAGCCCTTGTCCCCAGTCCCTCTGCAGCTCTCCTGGAGCCCCTTCAGGCCCTGCCAGGGGCTCTGAGCTCTGCCTGGAGCCTTCCCTTCTCCAGGGGAACATTCCCAGCTCTGCCTGGAGCCTTCCCTTCTCCAGGGGAACATTCCCAGCTCTGCCTGGAGCCTTCCCTTCTCCAGGGGAACATTCCCAGCTCTCCCAGCCTGGCTGCAGGGAGGTTTTCCTTGGATTCTCCAATGCCCTCAGCAAGGGCACAAAGTTTTTCCACCTGGACATGAAACTTTGCTGTTACTCGGCAGAACAACCTCTCTTTGGTTGGGACTTGATTGATTATTGCTTTTCCTTGGAGAAATCCTATGAGTTGCCTTATTAGCAGGGTTTGGAACGCTAATTGGTGTCAGTCTCCAGATTGGAAGGCACAGCCCCAACCTGTCCCTGCTGGCAGCAGCTCCCTCTCTCTGGCAGCATTCCAGGCCCGGGGTGTTTTGGTTCAAGGGAAACAGCCTGGAGCTGATTGTTTCCTGGAAAAACGAGGTTTCTGTTTGCTCTCAGCAGCCTTGGCTGAGCTGGGCTCAGCACCAGCTGATGTTTAGGTCTGGCCTTGGCTCTGACATCAGCGACACTCCATGCAAACAGTAATGGGATCATTGGGGATGGTCCTGCTCCTTAACCAGATCCCACTGACCGCTGGGAATGCAGGGGGAAGGATCATGGATTCTCCCACCCCAGGAAAACGTGTTTGCTGCGCTTTCCATGACCCTGCTGCTCACCAAAGGCCAGCCCTGCTGGTGTTTCACTGATGCAGCCACAATGAGGCTGAAGAGGACACTTTAAATTATCAATAATCACTCCAGACAGGATTTGGGAGAGCTCTGGGAGGGTTCCCCACTCCCTGGCAGTGTCCCAGGCCAGGCTGGACAGGGCTTGGAGCAGCCTGGGACAGTGGGAGGTGTCCCTGCCCATGGCACTGGGTGGGCTTTAAGGTCCTTTCCAACCCAAACCCTCCCGAGGTTTTAGGATTCTGTGGTGAATTCTTCCACTGCTTATTTAAGATTTTGGTGGGACTGACCTCCAAGTCCAGCTGGGGACTGAGAACAACACCTGGGACAATCTCACTTCCATTTTCTGTCGTGTTGCCTCCTAATTTTCCTGAAATCTCAGGAAACATTTTAAGAGGAGGAGGAGGAGGAGGAGCAAACCACCAGCAGTTGGTTTCCTGCCTCTGAAAAAGGGTGAGTGAAAATCAGAAAATGGAGTGAAGGAAATCCCAGGGACCTGGTGGATCCATTCCCTTTGGAAAATGTTCTCAGAGATATCCTCGGGCCAGTCTTCCCTGTCCTCTGAAACTGGGGAATCGTTTCGCTGCTGGGATGGACTCCATGGCCAGGCTGCAAGGGATCGCCTCACACAGCTCCCTGGGCTTTGTAATTCCCGTTTTTTGGGAGGAAAGTCACTGGAACATTCCAAGGCCAGCACACTCCTGGCAGGGGATGCTCCACACAGGATGCTCCTGTTCCACAGCCCTTGGATTGAGGGATTCCAGACAAGCCTTGGAGAGGTCCAAGGCTAATGGAGGAGTGAAATATGGGATGTGTCAGGAGTTTAATTAAAGAGAGAACGATTCCAGTCCCTCAGCTCGTTTAAACCACAGCTCAGGAGGGTCTTCTCTTCTCCCAGGTAATTATCCAAGCATTCCCTGCACACATTCCCGAGGAAAAGGGGAGTGTGCTCATCCATCACCTGCTTAATGCCAGGGCTGCTGAGAAACAGGAGCAAGGAGTTATCAGGGTGAAATGGGACTGGGATCCTCCCAGCGCCCTCAGCACAAGAGGAGCCTCTCCCAAACCAACCCCAAGAGCTGTTTCAAAGCAGAAACCTTATAAACCAGCAAATAATTAATAATAACACTTAATTAATTGGATCATTCGTTCCATTCCATTTAAATAATGAAATGATCAGACCATCTCTCCCCGGCGTGGGGAGGAGGAACAAACCCTCCCATGGCACAGATGAAAATCCAGCTGAGGCTTCCCTGCTCCTGTCCCGTCCTCTCCAGGGGCCAGAGCACCTGGAAGTGCCCAGAGTGCCCCAGGAGGACACGACCCCTGTGCCAGCAGCTTTAATCACACACACGGTTTGCTCCCTGTCCTCCTCCTCCCATTCGGGTGCAGAAAAAGTCAACTGAAGGGGCAGAGAAAGCTGAATTAAAGGTGCAAATAAAACCCAATTGAAGGGGCAGAGAAAGCCGAATTAAAGGTGCAAATAAAACCCAATTGGAGGGGCAGAGAAAGCCGAATTAAAGGGGCACAAAAAGCCCAATTTAAGGGACAGAAAAAACCCCAATTAAAGGGGCACAAAAAGCCCAATTAAAGAGGCACAAAAAGCCCAATTAAAGGGGCACAAAAAGCCCAATTTAAGGGGCACAAAAACTCCCATTACAGGTGCCCTCAAGCACGGCTGGAAGGTTCCCTCCCCTGTCCATGGAGGGCATGGAATGAGATGGGTTTTGATGTCTCTTCCAGGCCAATCCAGCCTGGGACATGATGGCAAAAAGAGACCTCAAAGCCGGCAGCTGATCCTTGGGGTGGGAGGGGTGGGGATGCAGCAGCAGGGCTGGAATGAGCTGGGACCCCCCAGGTTCTCCCTCAGCCCCTTCCCACCCACCCAGTGGGACCCTCGATGTCCCAGGCCCCCAAGCTCTGCCATCTCCACCCCAGGCAGGGCTGTTCCAGGGGGCTTCAGCTCCACATCCCAACCCTGCCACAGCCCCGGGACCCCCACCCTAGGGACTTCAGCTCCACATCTCCACCCTGCCATGGCCCCGGGACCTCAGGGGGCTTCAGCTCCACATCTCCACCCTGCCATGGCCCTGGGACCCCCACCCTAGGGACTTCAGCTCCACATCCCAACCCTGCCATGGCCTTGGGACCCCCACCCCAGGGGGCTTCAGCTCCACATCCCAACCCTTCCATGGCCCCGGGACCCCAGAAGGATTCAGCTCCACATCCCACCCCTCCCACAGCCCCAGGACCCCCACCCCAGCCCAGGGGGATTCAGCTGCAGGAGAACCCACCCTGGGACCCCCTGGATCCCAGTTCCGTGGGTTTGGAGGCCCTGGATGTGGCGGCTCCTCCTGCCCCGAGCCTGGCAGCTCCAGAGGAGCAGGGATAAATTTAGAGTGGGAATAATGTGCATTATGAATGAAGGAACACGTCACTCCAGCCCGACACGGAAAGGCACTCACAGCTCTGCTCTGGGGCCTTGGCTTCCTGAGGGAACAGGAATTCATTCCCTTTTCCAGCCTTCATCCATATGCAAAGCCCCTCTCCGGAGGTAAAAACCTTTCCTGCTCATCCATAGATAATGAGGGACGGAGTTATAAATACCTGATGGTATTCAGATCTTACACAAGTTCCTGCTTCAGCTGTTCCCAGGGCTGGGGTTTTCTCCTGCCAGCCCTGTGCCAGCCTGTTTTGCCCGAAGAATAGGATTTGGAGACGGGGATGTATTTAATTAATAATTTGTCAGCTCTAAAGGAGTGCTCAGAAGGTTGTGGGATTTGTGTGGCCACACTGAGGGAGGAGAAGGATGATGGCTGAAGAGCTGAGTCACCCCAGAATGTTTTATGGAGCAGAAGGAAGTTATGGCCCGGCAGGAAAAGGATGTCAGGAAAACTGCAAACCCTTCCCCTGCCTCAATCCAAAGGTGCCATTCATAAATCAGCTTCCCACCAGAGGAGGTGGATGGAAAAGGGCAGGAATGGCTCTTCAGGGTTGTTCCCAGCCCAAACCATTCCATGATTCCCAGTAGTGGATTCCAACGGGGAGGATTTGTTCCAGAACATTCTGAGGGCAAAGCTGTGCCGGGTTGCTCGTGCAGACCTTGAATGTAGGCACCATGTCCCCAAATGCCACATGGCCCAGGAATCCCTGCAGGGGTGGGGACAGGCCCCTGGGCATGGAGAATTCCGGATTTCTGTGCTCACTGACCCCCCAAAAACACTGCACTGACCTGAGGCTGTGGAAAAGGCTCCAAAATGGAGTGACAGCCCCGGGATTGTGGGTGTGGGGTTTGGATAGAAGTGTGGGAAACTGAGAGTTTCTTCTTCTTTCTTTCCTTCTTTCCTTCTTTTCTCTCTTTTTCTTCTGTCAGAGTCAGGGTTAAATGCTCAAGAGACAGTGTTTTGTGTTTGGACTCAGGTGTTTATTAATTCTTATCCATGTCACAGTCTCACAAGTTGTGAGTTGTAACTAACAAAGTGAACAATGGCTCTGCCTCTCTCTCTCTACAAGGTCTTTTAAACACAAACTGTCAAATTAAGGAGTGACACCTGAATTATTTTTACTTTTAACCCAATAACCAACCACCCCTGGCCCAAAATGGGGATTTTTCTACCCAATTACAAAACCCCACCCAGAGCCGTGGAGGAGAAGGTGAAAAAGAAGGACTCAGCCTCTGCCCTAAATCCTCCACCTTGCTTTATATCTATATCACTGTATTCTAAACCCTTAAACTCTCAGTTTCCCACCCTGTGCTATCCCACACTTCTGTCCAAACCCCACACCCACAATCCCAGGGCTGTCACTCCATTTTGGAGCCTTTCCCACGGGCTCAGGTCACTGCAGTGTTTGCTGGGGGTCAGTGAGCACAGAAATCTGGAATTCTCCCTGCCCGGGGCTCCAGCAGGTAAATAGGTGCTGGAGAGGAAATTGGGATGTTTTTTTCTGGCTGTACAGCGCTATTATCCCTTAAATTAAAAACAGCCAGTTCCAGCTAATGAGCTCCAGCCCACCCCATGTGCGAGATGAACTCCTGCTAGATGGAGAGCTTGGGTTAATCCAGTAATTATCAAACGAGTGAAATTATTCCTAACGGGCTGTAATTTGCTGGTCAAGCAGATAATTGCCATCCCTGCAGAAAGGAGGGGAAAAAAGGAGGGTGGAAATCAGCTGTGGCCCCCAGGTCTGAGGGCAGAGGCTTCTCCTGAGCCCTGCTCCATCCTGGGGGGGTCTGGGGGTGACCCTCGGGGCTGAGCTCTGCAGAGCCACAAATTCCCCTGAGCTCCTTTTCTCCCGGCTGAGCCCCTTCCCAGCTCCCTCAGGAATTCTCCATTCCCTTCCCAGCTCCCTCAGGAATTCTCCAGCCCCTTTCCCAGCTCCCTCAGGAATTCTCCAGCCCCATTCCCAGCTCCTTCAGCTGCTCCAGGTATTTCTGTTTTTGGAGGAGGTTGAGGGGGGAGGGGGGAATCCTTAGATTTGGTAATTCCTAAAGACACATTTCCCTGAAAGTTTTGACAACTGGAAGTAGAAAACCATAAAAAAAAAAAAAAAAAAAAAAAAAAAAAAAAAAAAAACACTTGTTTGAGAGCAGAGTCACTCAGTGCTCTGGGCAGGGGGCAGAGGGTGGATTTGATGGTCCTGGAGAGGCACAGGGTGGATTTGATGGTCCTGGAGAGGCACAGGGTGGATTTGATGCTCCTGGAGGGGCCCAGGATGGATTTGATACCCTGAGGGGGCACAGGGTGGATTTGATGGTCCTGGAGAGGCACAGGGTGGATTTGATGGTCCTAGAAGGGGCACAGGGTGGATTTGATGGCCCTGGAGGGGCATAGGGTGGATTTGATACCCTGGAGGGGCACAGGATGGATTTGCTGGTCCTGGAGGGGCACAGGATGGATTTGACACCCTGAGGGGACACAGGGTGGATTTGATGGTCCTGGAGGGGCAGAGGGTGGATTTGATGGTCCTGGAGGGGCACAGGATGGATTTGACACCCTGGAGGAGCACAGGATGGCTTTATTACTTTAATTTAATATTTTAATGATTTAATAATTTAATTTAATTTTTCCCCAGCCTCTGGGATCCTGGGATGGGGTGCTGTCAGGGCTGGGTGTGAGCTCAGCCCGCCTCTCCCAGCAGATCCCAGCCCTTCCTGGGGTGGACAGCTCACCCTTCCCAGCCCTGCAGCTCTGCCTCCTCCCCATCCCGGCCCAAATCTGCAATCCCTGCTGCTCAGGAGCTGCTGGGTTTTATTTTTCCTTGCACTCCGCGCTCTGACCCAGCTGCTTCGGCTTTCATTAAGCAACTGCTGACTTTCCCCTTATATTAACATTTGCTGCTGCTTATAAATAAGAAATGAGGTTCTAATAATAATCGCTTTCTTTGCTTAATTAAGGCACTTCGATTTAAGGACTGCTGAGTGGTTTTTTTTCTGCCTCCTGGTTTGTTTTTCACACCTCGCCTTAATGATCCGGGCGTGGGAGGGATTGTCCTCAGCAGGGGGAAGTTTCGTGGACAAATTCGGGGCTCTCTGGGCGCGTCCCGGGGTGTGACAGTCACCTGTGACCCAGGGCTCCCATCAATGACTTCCAGATGTCCCCAGTGAGGGTTGCCAGGGAATCTCCTGGAAAAGGAAGGCAAAGAAAGGAAACTAAGGCAGGTGATGGCTGTAAAAACCAATTCCAAGGGCAGCTCCTCTTCCCTCACCAGCAGCCGGGGAAAGGACGGAGCAGGAATAAATGTGCCAGAAATCCACATTATAAAGTTGGCCTTTCACAAATATTAAAGATATTTCACAAATATTAAAGTGACTACTGTATGTATAATGTTGGAAAACTTTGCTGTATTAATATGTCCACCCAAATATGGTTTATTTTATTTCTGCTATTAATGAAACTTAGAAATAATTAGTGGGATGAATATATATATATATATATGTATTTCTTGGGGTGTAGCGTGGTATTAAAATCAAGACTGCTTTTGTAAGTATAACCCAGGGAATGGAAAGATAATCAGAAACTATCCCTATTATTATTATTATTATTATATAACCATTATTTTATATTTATATATATTATATAAAATATATGTAATATGTAATATGTGATATTATATATTAAATACAATTATATAGACTTCTATTATTATATATTATATATTATATATTATATATTATATATTATATAATTCCTGGATTATTTTATCCAGATGACAGTGACCAGAGCTCCAGGGGAGGAATTTATTGATCCCCTGGAGAGACTGGGACGTGAGACCACCAAGAGGTGTCACCGGGAGATTTATCTGCCAGGAGCTACACAATGTGAAATTGGTGAAACGGGGCAGGTCGGGGGATTGAATCCAAATATTTGACTAATTCGGGGTCTTTTGAGTATGTGTCAAACTGGTACATTAACAGGAGTGTTTTCTGGGTCAGGGTGTGTCTCCTGGCCGCACGCCAGGCACCCTGGCCGAGATCCTCTGCTTTATTTCGGATTTCTAATTGTCTCAGTTTTTATTAAGCTATTAAAAAAAAAAATCCCAAGCAAGTGAACCTCATTTTTCACAACTGGATCCGTCCAAGGGAGGGAGAACCAACAGCTCAGGCTGAGCAACGTGAGCTGTGAAACCCCGGAGCTTTGCCTGCAGTCTCCAACAGCCCTTCCCACTCCATTTCATGTCAGTCCCTTGAAAAAACCTTGTTTTAAAAACACAGCAGGGCTCAGAAACGGGGAGAACTTTCAGGTGATGTTTTTATACATCTCTGCGGAGACAGCCAGGGAAGGAGGACATGAGTTAATACCCAATCAATCGGGACAAAACCTGCACGGGAACAGCTGATTCCTGTGGCTGCAGGAGGAATCGTGGTGGTGATTCCTGTGGGGAATGTCAGCCCATTCATTTGGGGTGTGATCATCTCCCTGCAGGGATCAGGAGGGGTCTGCTGGGACAGGATTCCTGTGGGGAATGTCAGCCCAGCCTTTGGGGTGTGATCATCTCCCTGCAGGGATCAGGAGGGGTCTGCTGGGACAGGATTCCTGTAGGGAATGTCAGCCCAGCCTTTGGGGTATGATCATCTCCCTGCAGGGGCCAGGAGGGGTCTGCTGGGACAGGATTCCTGTGGGGAATGTCAGCACAGCCTTTGGGGTGTGATCATCTCCCTGCAGGGATCAGGAGGGGTCTGCTGGGACAGGATTCCTGTGGGGAATGTCAGCCCAGCCTTTGGGGTGTGATCATCTCCCTGCAGGGATCAGGAGGGGTCTGCTGGGACAGGATTCCTGTAGGGAATGTCAGCCCAGCCTTTGGGGTATGATCATCTCCCTGCAGGGGCCAGGAGGGGTCTGCTGGGACAGGATTCCTGTGGGGAATGTCAGCACAGCCTTTGGGGTGTGATCATCTCCCTGCAGGGATCAGGAGGGGTCTGCTGGGACAGGATTCCTGTGGGGAATGTCAGCCCGGCCTTTGGGGTGTGATCATCTCCCTGCAGGGGCCAGGAGGGGTCTGCTGGGACAGGATTCCTGTAGGGAATGTCAGCCCAGCCTTTGGGGTGTGATCATCTCCCTGCAGGGATCAGGAGGGGTCTGCTGGGACAGGATTCCTGTAGGGAATGTCAGCCCATTCATTTGGGGTGTGATCATCTCCCTGCAGGGATCAGGAGGGGTCTGCTGGGACAGGATTCCTGTGGGGAATGTCAGCCCATTCATTTGGGGTGTGATCATCTCCCTGCAGGGATCAGGAGGGGTCTGCTGGGACAGGATTCCTGTGGGGAATGTCAGCCCGGCCTTTGGGGTGTGATCATCTCCCTGCAGGGATCAGGAGGGGTCTGCTGGGACAGGATTCCTGTAGGGAATGTCAGCCTGGCCTTTGGGGTGTGATCATCTCCCTGCAGGGGCCAGGAGGGGTCTGCTGGGACAGGATTCCTGTGGGGAATGTCAGCACAGCCTTTGGGGTGTGATCATCTCCCTGCAGGGATCAGGAGGGGTCTGCTGGGACAGGATTCCTGTGGGGAATGTCAGCCCAGCCTTTGGGGTGTGATCATCTCCCTGCAGGGGCCAGGAGGGGTCTGCTGGGACAGGATTCCTGTAGGGAATGTCAGCACAGCCTTTGGGGTGTGATCATCTCCCTGCAGGGATCAGGAGGGGTCTGCTGGGACAGGATTCCTCTAGGGAATGTCAGCACAGCCTTTGGGGTGTGATCATCTCCCTGCAGGGGCCAGGAGGGGTCTGCTGGGACAGGATTCCTGTGGGGAATGTCAGCCCGGCCTTTGGGGTGTGATCATCTCCCTGCAGGAGATGAGGGGTCTGCTGGGACAGGATTCCTGTGGGGAATGTCAGCCCGGCCTTTGGGGTGTGATCATCTCCCTGCAGGGGCCAGGAGGGGTCTGCTGGGACAGGAAAAGGGGGAAAAGCAGCAGGGACTGAAAATGGATTGAAGGAAGGTTTTTATGATGAAGGTGCCCAGATTTGCTGTGGCTGCCCCTGGATCCCTGGGAGTCCCCAGGCCAGGCTGGAGCACCCTGGGGTGGTGGGAGGTGTGGGCTTGGAATGGGATTTAAGGAGCCAGGTTTTATGTGAAGGGTTCTGGGGATCAGAACCTCGTCAGAATCTCGGGATGGGAAGAGCTGATCCCATTTCCCAACAATTGTCCTGATACAAACCCTGATGCAAACCTGACATTTTGCCTGACCCAGTCCCCTGCCTGGGGATTTGTTGGGGATCCTGGCTCCTTTTGGAGAGCTCTGATTGCCCCATATCCCTCCCCAGCCCCGGTGTTCTGGGAAATCTCCCTCCAAAGTGACTCAGCTCTGGAACACAGGAGGTTATTTATGATGGTTTTCTATTTCCAGCTGTCAAAACTTTTAGGGGAAATGTGTTTCTAGGAATTTAGGAAGTACCAAATCTAAGGGTTTTTTTTTTTTTTTTTTCCACTCCAAAACGTATAGATATATAGATAAATACCTGGATCAGCTGAGGGAGCTGGAAAGGGGCTGGAGAATTCCTGAGGGAGCTGGAAAGGGGCTGGAGAATTCCTGAGGGAGCTGGGAAGGGGCTGGAGAATTCCTGAGGGAATTCCTGGGAAGGGGCTCAGCCTGGAGAAAAGGAGGATCCAGAGGGATCTTTTCCCTCTCTGCAATTCCCTGCCAGGAGGGGACAGCCGGGGGGATTTGGGATCAGGGAACAGGGACAGGAGGAGAGGGAACGGCCTCAGGCTGGCCCAGGGGAGCTCAGGGTGGAGATTTGGGACAATTCCTGCCCCTCCCAGCAAATTCCCACTTTGCTCCCGGTGGGATTTACGTGTGGAGCCCGGGAATGCTGAGTGCAACCATTCCCCGCCCTTTTCCAGAAGGTTTCCATGGAATCCAGCCGGTCCTGCCAGACCCCGCAGGTTCCCAGCCCTCCCCTCACCCTCCCCTGCCCACCTGCTCCAAGGTGTGAGCTTGGCTGAAATTACCTCCTTAATTAAACATTCCCTCCTGTGCCAGATGGAGCCCAGCTTCCCGGGGCTGGGGGGGATTTGGGAGCCCTGGGATGGCACAGAACACTGCCAGCCCTGCCCTGGGAGGGATTTGGGAACCTTGGGATGGCACAGAGCACTGCCAGCCCTGCCCTGGGAGGGATTTGGGAACCTTGGGATGGCACAGAGCACTGCCAGCCCTGCCCTGGGAGGGATTTGGGAGCCCTGGGAGGGATTTGGGAGCCCTGGGAGGGATTTGGGAGCCCTGGGAGGGATTTGGGAGCCCTGGGGTGACACAGAGCACTGCCAGCCCTGCCCTGGGAGGGATTTGGGAGCCCTGGGAGGGATTTGGGAGCCCTGGGGTGACACGGAGCACTGCCAGCCCTGCCCTGGGAGGGATTTGGGAGCCCTGGGAGGGATTTGGGAACCCTGGGGTGACACGGAGCACTGCCAGCCCTGCCCTGGGAGGGATTTGGGAGCCCTGGGAGGGATTTGGGAACCCTCAGTGGGATTTGGGAGCCCTGGGAGGGATTTGGGAGCCCTGGGGTGACACGGAGCACTGCCAGCCCTGCCCTGGGAGGGATTTGGGAGCCCTGGGAGGGATTTGGGAACCCTGGGGTGACACGGAGCACTGCCAGCCCTGCTGTGCTGGGCAAGGAGTGACAGCAGAGCCACCCCCGCGCTCTGAAGGGACATTTTAGGGGGAAGGAATTTGGAATTTTGCGCTCCCCGGCCGGGCTGGGTGATGGAGGAAGGGTTTTCCGTCCCTCTGGAATGTGCTCCGGGAATTGCAGGCAGCGCTGCGCGCTCCGGGGCTGGGGAAATGTCCTTTCCTTTGGCAAGGTTGTCTCCATGGGAACCGGCCGGCATCTCCGGCACCGGGAATGGCTCTGCTCCTTTCTCCTCACCGCCGGGAATTCTGCTCTGCTCCTTTCCCCCAGAACAGCCGGGGGAGGGACAAGGGCTGGGAATAATCCCCGAGCTCCAGAACTTTCCTCTGGCGTGCCCTGGCCCTTGGCTCGTGAGAGAATTGCAGGAATTTCGGATGGAAAATCTGCAGCCACATCCTGGGCAGTCAGGGCTTGGAGGTGTGTGCTGCGGGATTCCCGATGGAATAGCCCAGGAGAGCTGGGAATGTTCCCCTGGAGAAGGGAAGGCTCCAGGCAGAGCTGGGAATGTTCCCCTGGAGAAGGGAAGGCTCCAGGCAGAGCTCAGAGCCCCTGGCAGGGCCTGAAGGGGCTCCAGGAGAGCTGCAGAGGGACTGGGGACAAGGGCTGCAGGGACAGGACACAGGGAATGGCTTCTCACCATCCCTGTGCAGGAATTCCTGCACCATCCCTGTGAATTCCTGCACCAATTCCTGCAATATTCCTGCACCAATCCCTGTGAATTCCTGCAATATTCCTGCAGTATTCCTGCCCCATCCCAGCCAATCCCCGCCTCTTTCCCGGGCAGTTTTGTGGGTTTTGTTTCCCCGCTGGGTCCCGAAGTGGTGGCACAGCTCTGCTGGATGCGCAGGGGAAGGGCGGGCGCTCATTAAAGGGCACATCCCGCTGATTGGTGGGAGCTAATTAGCGGGAGCTGTATCCAAGTGGGCGGCCGGTGTTCATTGTCCCTCACAGAGAGGCTTTGGTGATGTTTTGGGGTGTGGTGGCTGTGCCACGGTGACCCCGCCACCGCCTCCTCAGTGCTTTTATCAGCAACAATCCGAATTACGGCCACGGCAACTCCCGGCTCCCAAACCTTGGCCAAGGAAAAACCCTTTTCCTGCTGCCCGTGGCTTTTGGGATCTGCTTTAATCGGGGTTCAAACATTCCCCACCCCTGACAGGATTTTGGGTGTCGCCAGGAGCTCTCGAGGCTCTTCATCCAAAAATCCTGCTCCAGTTTGGGCTCAAGTGGTTTGTGGAATTGCAGGTGGCAAAGGGCAGTTTGTCTTTGGGTGGGGTTTTCTCTCCCCTTCCAGAGGCAATGGCTTGGAGCTGCCCGATGGGATTTGGGGCAGGAATTCCTGGCTGGGCTGGAATCCCCGGAGATATTCCCAGGGAAATGTCCCAGGCTGGGTTGGAGCAGCCCAGGGATAGCGGGAGGTGCTGGGGTTGGGACAGGGTGAGATTTAAGGCCCTTTTCAACCCAAACCCGTCTGGGATTCCACACAAAAGGATTTTTGGTGGTATTTCAGGATTTTTTGGGGTAAATGCATTTTCAGTGCTGGTCACAGCCAGTGCTGCTCTCCTCCCCTGGGCTGTGATTCCAGTGAGTCCCGGGGCAGTCTTTTATTCCAGCTGGATCCCCTATTCCCTTTCTTTAGGCTGTGCTGCTGAACCATCCCCGGGAATTCCTTTGTCCTGGAGCCTGCACAAAACTATGGAAACCCTGATTCGGGCTGCGAGACCCAGAGCCCGGAGCGGGCATCCTCCTGAGCCCAAAATGCAGCCCCAAATCCTGCCCTGGCTGAGGGCCAGAGGGAAGAGCTGGGCTGTGGGCTGTGGGGAACAGCAGAGCTGGGCTGTGGGCTGTGGGGAACAGCAGAGCTGGGCTGTGGGCTGTGGGGAACAGCAGAGCTGGGCTGTGGGCTGGGGGGAACAGCAGAGCTGGGCTGTGGGCTGTGGGCTGGGGGGAACAGCAGAGCTGGGATGTGGGAGAGGAGCAGGAGCAGGGAAAAGCCGGGACACGGAGCCTCTGTGTGCTGGGAGCCCGGCAGCAAATCCGCTTTTATCAAACCCCAATTCCAGCCGGGTTCCGATTCCCTGGGGGATTTAAGGAGGCAATAACAGAGCCGTGGGCGGGAGGGGACCCAAAGGACCTTGCAGGGCCACTGCCATTGTCCTGCTGCCAGCTCCTTGTCCCTGCTTTTTCCCGGCTCTCCGGGATGCAGCAGCTCCGTCTCTATAGAAACCGGCCCCGGGCTCTGCTGCAGTCTCCTCTCCGGGGTTTTATTGCAGGAAAACGATTGATGGCAAGAGGAGAGGAGCAGAAAATGAGGGATAAGGCAGGAGCAGCCGGGATCATCCCAAATGTACAAATTCGGGGTTGTTTTGCCCTGCTGAGGGAGGGGAAAGGAGGAGAGGTTGGATCGATATTTAGATTGGATTGATATTTAATGCGCGTGGAAGAACGGGAGTGTTTGAATTGCTTTTGACCCGAAAGTGGGTGAAATAACCAGAGCTGGGTGGAAAATAAACACATTTATTTATTTGGGAGTGTCGGCCCCAGACTGACCTCCCTGCTGCCGGTGTTTCCCCTCCCCGAGCACAAAAAACAATCGTTCCTTTGGTGAAATCCTCGGGTTTTGGATAGATTTATCATTGTTTAAGGTTGATTGTCCCGTCAGCTGTTTGGAGAACCATCCCTGGTGGAATGGCTGGTGGAATTCCCGATGGATTCATGATGGAATTACAGGATTTCCTGCCCCGTTCCCAGCAAGGGCTGCCACGAGCTGTGATTCCAGAGGGGATTGGATCTCCTAGGGAATCCCATGACTGTTCCCTCGTCTCCTCCTCCTTTGGGAGCAGATTCCATACAAATACACATCCCTTTGGTTGGAATTCCGAGGATATTATTCCAAAGGGTGACTTGCCGACACTTTGGGTCGGATTCATCTTTTTTTTTTTTAGTGATTTAGCAAGTGCTGGAGATTCTACTCCGTGTTCGTGCAGCCTCTACTTCCAAAACACCCTGGAAAAAGCCTGGGATGCAGCATTCCAGCTCTGCCAGGAGCAGGGAATGTGTGGGAAGTGTTGTACAGAAACAGAACCACTCCTGAATAGCAGCGGGAAAAGAGGAATAAAACCCAGGAGGTTTGTACTGCTGGAGATGAATAATTAGAAAAAATAAAATAAAAGCACCTTTCCAAAGCGTTGTCTCCTGCTGGAAGCAAAATTTTCCATCAGATTTTCAGGATTTGGCAAGAAAGTTTAACCTAAAGCAGGGTAAATATTCCAGGTGTTCAGCTGAAGTCCCCTCTGGGAAGAAATTCTGACTAAAAATCATTCCTTGTGGTCTGTTCTGTTTGGAACAATGCTCTGGAGTCTTCAGGATGGGGCAGGTCCCATCCCGAATATCCCGTGGGAGCAGGAACACTCCAGAATTCCCGGGATAAGGAAGTTTTTCTTCAGCTTTGGAGCTCCCAGCTCCGTGAGGATCCCGGTGCTGCTGTTGGGAGGGTTTTAAAAGCACACGGAGCCGGGAGGAAGGTCAGGAGGAGATCCCCTTTCCCCTCCCAATTCCCAGCCCCTGGAAGGGACTGATCCCAAAAGCCCCAGGGGGAAACAGGGATCCAAACAGGGATTTGGGCTGTTGAAGGTTCAGGAGAGGAGTGAGGAGACCCTGTCAGCTGGGATGTGAATCATGGCAGCATCAGGGGGATGAGAGTTCCCATTTTATTCCAGCAACGTTTGTATCCCAGGATTTGGGATGCTGGGAATGACTTCAGCTCCCAGCGGAGTTTCCAGGTGGAAGGGGTTGGTAATATTCCCATTTTCCCACCTCCTGGCTCCAGAGCTCTCCTGGAGGGTGCAGAGCTCCCACCGGGCTCTCCCATGGATGTAGGGGGCCAAACGGAACTGGGAGATTTTGGAGCTATGACAAAAGGGGGAATATTTTGGGAAGACATCCTTTTTTAAATTGAATTCCCTCCCAAATATCATTCCAGTTTTGAAGCCTGTGTCGGACACCTCTGGATTTTCCAGCTCCCAGTTTGGCAATGGGATCATTCTGGCTCCACAGAATTCTGTGGAATTAAAATCATTACAAATATTTTTATTTTTATTTTACATTGAAAAACATCTTGGATTTCCTTTCTTCCCCCTTTTCCTCACAGCAATTCCTGCCACCAGGATTGGGGAATTACTCTCGGTGCTGGCACAGCCTGGAACTCCCTCCCGAGGTGCTGCCAGGGGCATTTTCCACGGGTACATCCCGTGGTTTCCCCCGTGGATCTCTGCAGATGCTCCGTGGGGAACGGGACGCCGGGTTTTTGGGGTGGAGGAGGGAGAAAGCAGCGGGACCACAACAATTCCTGTGCTCCATGGCCATGGAAACAGAGAACCCACTGGTGGGTACAAACAGGATTCCAGCCGTGGGGCGGCTCTGTGGGGTCAGCACCGAGGGGGAAATGGGGAAAAAGGTGGGAAAAGGTGTTTCCATCCCTCTCGGGTTGGGTTTCTTCACCTGAGGTTAAGGTGGTTCAGAGTCCTTTGCCCTCTTCAGGCCCTGAGCCGGACACGAGAATGAAAAGGACTCTCCAAGGTCTTGTTTTTTCTTAGTTTGTCATGTCGTTTATTAATTCTTCTCTCACCATGTTCCTTTTTCCTGGCCCAGGTGTTCATTCTTCTCTCACCATGTTCTCTGTGCCTGGCCCAGGTGTTCTGCTGCTGGGACACAGGTGACTCTCCTCCATGGGAGGTCACCATCCTCTTGTACAGATAATTACTATTATTATTATTACATGTCTATTATTATTATTATGTGTCTGATATTTGCAGTGCTGTGCCAATACCCATCACCTGCACTAACAGCGTCTCCTCTGCTCTGGCCCCATCCCCCTGCACCACTTTGTGCCTCTGTCCCCAGGAGATGGAGGCCAGGGGAGGAGAAGAAGGACCCAGGGCACGGCCCTAAATCCCCCATCTTGTCCCTGTTCTCCTCCATTCCAAGAACCCCAAAACCTCACAATTTCCCACCCTGTGACACACTCCACTGCTGTCTGTCACACCTCTGTGGTCTGTCATTCTTCTCTCAATGTTGGAAGGTTTTTCCAGGGACTGAGACCAAAGGCTGTGTCCTCCTGGGCTCTGTGCCAGGGTCTACAACCCCCTGGACAGAGCCCAGAGCCCCCGGCCAGGATTCAAACCCTCCTGTGCAGATTCCAAACCTCCTGGACACATCTCAAACCCCTGTGAGATCCCAAACCCTCCTGTGCAGATCTCAAACCCTCCTGGACACATCTCAAACCCTCCTGTGCAGATCTCAAACCCTTCTGTGAGATCCCAAACCTCCTGTGCAGATCCCAAACCTCCTGGACACATCTCAAACCCTCCTGGACAGATCTCAAACCTCCTGGACAGATCCCAAACCCTCCTGTGCAGATCTCAAACCCTCCTGGACACATCTCAAACCCTCCTGGACACATCTCAAACCCTCCTGTGCAGATCCCAAACCCTCCTGTTCAGGTCCCAGTCCCCTCTGCCGAGGTGTGTGACCTTCCAGGGTGTCCCGAGGGATGTCCTGGGCTCCAGCCCATGCCCAGATCCTGGTGGGTGACGCAGCTGAGCTGTGGGATGGAGCAGGAGGATTTCCTTGTCCATTGGTGAGGGCAAGGACAAGGAAAACCCCTGAGGATCCCCCAGAGAGACAATCCCAGAAAGGTTTAGGCTGGAAAAACCTTCCAAGGCCATGGAGTCCGACCATCCCCAGCGCTGCCCCTGTCCCCAGGTGTCACATCCACAGGGCTTTAAATCCCTGCAGGATCCCTGAGCCCCTTTTCCATGAAGGAATTGTCCCAATATCCAATCTAAATCTTTCCTGGGGAGGTTTGAGGCCGTTCCCTCTCCTCCTGTCCCTGTTCCCTGATCCCAAATCCCCCCGGCTGTCCCCTCCTGGCAGGGAATTCCAGAGAGGGAAAAGATCCCTCTGGATCCTCCTTTTCTCCAGGCTGAGCCCCTTCCCAGGAATTCCCTCAGGAATTCTCCAGCCCCTTCCCAGCTCCCTCAGGAATTCTCCATTCCCTTCCCAGCTCCCTCAGGAATTCTCCAGCCCATTCCCAGCTCCTTTATGAATTCTCCAGCCCCTTCCCAGGAATTCCTTCAGGAATTCTCCATCCATTCCCAACTCTTTTAGGAATTGTCCATTCTCTTCCCAGGAATTCCCTCAGGAATTCTCCATCCCATTTTTTGCCCATCCATCCGTTTCTATCCCAGGATTTTCCCCTCCAGGATGGCAGCACCCCCGGGAATCCAGCAGCTCTCTCCAGGTGTTGATCCCGGCTGGAATTTCAGGATTGGGATCGTTCCGAGGCTGGGCTCTTCCCTCAGCTCAGGACCCCAAAAAACCGGGAATGAAGCACAAGGAAAAATATCCCAGGAAAGGCATCGGGATGGAGGGAGGGGAAAATTGAATGTGGGAATGAGAGCTTGGGAAATAGGAAAGAAATTAAAAAGAAATCAGAATTTTTAAAAAATTAAAATATATAAAACTTAAAATGTAAAAGATAAAAGGCAAAATATATAAAAAAAATTAAAAATATATCATGTAGGAAATACGAACTATAAAGTACAACACGGAAAGCGTAAAATAAAAATCTAGAATACAAAATACAAAATGTAAATTATGAAGCGTGAAATACAAAAGGTAAAAGAAAACCGGTAAAATACAGAATAAAAAAATAAAATTCGAAATATAAAATAAGAACCCCAAAATAAAAAAATTATAAAACAAAGTATAAAATATGAAAAATAGTTTTAAACGAGAGGATTTATGATGTAATGATGAACAGAAAAAAACAAAACACTTTGGTTTAAATAGTTAAAAAAATTAATTCAGTTTAAGAATTTAAATTAGTTACGAAGTGTGGATTTAAGGGTATTGCTAATTAACATTAATTATGTTACATAATTCCCCCTTGGGGAGGGGAGTAAGGCCCTCTAAATACTATAAAACATGATAATATTTAATATTATTTATTTGTTATATAGTTATATTTTAATGTATGGATGATTTAATACATGGTTATATTATATATTTAATATTCTATTTAATATTTATTTCTATTTTATATTATTAATTTATTTATATTATATATATTTCTATAATAAATATTTCTATATATTTGTATATAACCATAATATGTATCATTATAATGTGATTTAAATTACATAATAAATCATATACTTATATAATACTGAATATAAATAGAATACTTATATTTAGTTATAATATTTAAATTTAAATATAATTAATAACACATTTATATTTTGAATTTAGATAAAATATATTAATATAGTTAATAATTTTATTTCTCTATATTATTTACATAATTACCTATTAATAGATTTCATTCTATATTAATTAATACCGTCTATTCTATAATTCTTTTCCTATATATTTATTGCATATTATGCATTTATTACCTATATTACTATAGCTATTTTCTATATTTATCTTTTATATCATATTTAATTACATGTTTCATCAGACATTCACTAACATATTTTTATACATATTTATTGAGCCTATTACAGATGTCTTCATTATCTATTGTATATTTTTTATCTATTTTTATCTATTTTTTATTTTTTATCTATTATTATCTCTATTTTTATCTATTTTTATCTCTATTTTATTCTTTCTATTTTTATCTATTTTATCTATTATTTTAGATTTTTTTATCTATTATTATCTCTATTTTATTTCTATCTATTTTTATCTATGATTATCTCTATTTTATTCTTTCTATTCCTATTTTTCACCCCCAGCCTCATCCTGACACTGGATTTTACAAAACACAGGAGTTTGGGAATAGGGAGGTTTTAACACACATTTTTATTATTTTTATTTTTATTTTTATCGTTACTATTCTTAACAGTATTAATTTTAAATATTAATTTAATTTAATTTAAATTTTATTTAAATATAATTTAAATTATTGTATTAATACTAATACAATTGTATTAGTATCGTGTTACTGTGGTGTTATTGCTATATTTATATAGTGATATTATAGATGATATTATTTCTCTATTATTAATAAATTATATTTATATTATTCTTGGGCTTATATTTATATTTTTGTTATTATTTTTATTATTATTTTGCTCCCCAAGTGCTGATGCCCCGCACTAAAATTTCCACTCAGACCCCAAATTTGTATTTTGATATTATAGATTCTATTATTTAGCATTAACAAATCATATTTATATTGTTGCTATATATATAATTATTATTATTATTATTATTATTGTTATTGTTATTATTATTTTGTTTTGCTGATGCCCGGCACTAAAATTTCCACTCAGAGCCCAGATTTATATTGATACTATATTTCTTATTATTTATTATTAACAAATTAAAATTATATGTATGTTTATATTAATGTTATTATTATTATTATTATTATTATTATTATTATTATTATTATTATTATTATTTTGCTCCACTGGTGCCCCACACTAAAATCTCCACTCTGACCCCAAATTTACACTGTGATATTTTATAGCCTATTATTTACCATTAACAAATTATACTTATATTTATATTGTTGCTATATTTATTATTATTATTGCTGCTATTATTACTATTATTATTATTATTATTCCCACTTTTCCGTGGCCAGGGAACAGTCCCTAAAGGACTGACAAACCCCCAAACGCAGCTCAACCCGAGCCAGGATTTCTTAGTTTACAATTTTTATTATTTTTTTTCTGCTTTTTAGAGCGAATAAACTTTGATTTTTTTCCCCAGCCCCCAACGGTGAGAGGAGGAAATGAAGAGTTCATTATTAACTAATAATAAATAGAATTAATTTAAATTAATTCAATATATAATATATAATATATAATATATAATATATAATATTATATAATATTATAGATAATTATAGATAATACATATTAATTATATAATCATATAGAATTATATGCATTATAATTATATAATATATATAATATAATTCATTTAAATTACTAAATATACAAATAATATAACTATATATATTATGTAATTATATATAATATTATATAATATTATATAATATTATATAATACTATTTATAATTATATATAATATATATTGATTATATAATTACATGGAATTATATGTATTATAATTATATATTATATATAACATAATTCATTTAAATTACTAAATATATATATAAATAAATAAATATGATAATAATAAATAATTTTATTAAAGTGACAAAAGCCTTAAATCCGGTTTGAGGCAGTTGAACAAAGCCGAATTTGGCTATATTATATATATAATATAATTCATTTGAATTACTAAATAAATATCTAAATAAATAAATATGATAATAATAAATAATTTTAATTGACAAAATCCTCAAAACCGGTTTGGGGCAGTTTTACAAAGCCAGATTTGGCTATATTATATATATAATATAATTCATTTAAATTACTAAATAAATATAGAAATTAATAACTATGATAATAATAAATAATAAATAATTTTATTAGTGACAAAAGCCTCAAAACCGGTTTGGGGCAGTTTTACAAAGCCGGATTTGGCTCTGCCCCAGAGCCCAAAGCAAAGTCCCACACTCATCCAGGAGACACTGAACAGCCCCAAAAACCACTTTTATTTCTTTTATTTCTTTTCTTTTTCATTGAAATATTTACAATTTTCCAGGAGAATCCGAGCGGGAATTCAGCAGGAGGAGAGAACACAGACCGGCTGTGCAATCGATCAATCAATCAATCAGTCAATCAATCGTCGTTAATTACAGTTTCTTTTGAACGAGCAGAGGCAAGGGCCGGGTTCAGACGTTCATTAATGAGTCCAAATGAAGTGGAATTTCACAGAAATGAAATATGAACAGGAGGAAGTCCCTAAAATAAAGGAATGCGGACAGGTGGCTGTGTTTGTAATAATAATTCCCCCAATATTTGCTTTTTTTTTGGCACGTTTTCATTTAAAAATCAGATTTTTCCCAGGTGCTCCCTATTTTTATGGCATTAATTGGATTAAGTGAGGCTCCTTTTCCAGTTTTTGCCCCACTTCCCTTCCGTGGGGGGCTTTGGGGAGGGTTTTCCAGCTCCAGCTCCTCTCCCTGGAATGTTTTCCATTGGATTTCTGGAGATACCCCTTCAGGGGACCCCAAACTGCACCTGGGCTGCTGTGCCAAAATCAGGAAATACAGTGGAATAAAATGAGATGGGACAGGAAAAGAGAAAGGAGAAAAAAGAGGAGAAAGGAGAAAACAGAATAGAGAAAATAGAAAATAAAGAATATAAAGGAGGAATAGAATAGAATAGAATAGAATAGAATAGAATAGAATAGAATAGAATAGAATAGAATAGAATAGAATAGAATAGAATAGAATAGAATAGGAGAAAATAGAATAGAAAACATAAAATAGAATTAGAATTAGAAAACAGTAGAATAGAATTAGAATTAGAAATTAAATAGAATTAGAAATTAAATAATAGAATAGACTTAGAAATTAATTAATAGAATTAGAACTTAAAATTAGAAATTAAAGTTAGAAATTAAAATAATAGCATTAAAGTTCGAATAGAGTTAATACAGACTATAACAAGAACAAGACTAGCTAAAGAATGAGAATGGGAAATAGAATATATTAAGAAAAGAATAAGGATAAAAATAGATCAAGAACAAGAATAGGAAATGGAGTAAGAGAATTGGTACAGAATAAAGCAGGATAGAGAATGAAATCAAATAGAACAGAATAGGAATAAAAAATAGAGTAAAGAGTGGAATAAAGGATAGAATAGTAATGGGTTAAGAATAATAATAGAATAAAGAAAAATAATTAGAATAGAAAAGATGAATAAGAAGAATTAGAGTAGAATAAGAACAAGAATAGGAATAAGAACAAGAATAGGAATAAGAATAATAAGAATTAAGACTAAGAATAATAAGAAATAAGAAAGAGTAAGAGTAAGAATAAGAATAAGAATAAGAATAAGAATAAGAATAAGAATAAGAATAAGAATAAGAATAAGTTAAGAAACAAAACAGAATAAGGAAAAACCTAGAATTAGAATAGGATAAGAAAATAACAGGAGTAAGATCAGGATAAACCATGGAAGGAGCTCTGGGAATTGTCCCAAGTCCTCGGGAATGCCGTGACAGCCACACACTGAAACTTCCCGGGAATGTGGTGGCTGAGCCAGCTCCAGCAGCGCTGGGCTGGAGCCCTGCTCCATGCCAGCATCCAGAAAATCCCAGCTTTGTCCTCCAAAGCCATCAGCTGTGTCACTAATCCCCCGGCCAGGCTGCCACGGCCACGAGAGGAGCCAGAGGAGGAGCCCTGGGGATCCCTGTGCCCACACCTGGGATGGCTGGAGCACCTGGAGGTGACCTGGGGGTCTGACCCACGGATGGCACCTGGAGTCCTGCCCTGGCTGCTGCTGGGGGGCCTTGGAGCCCTGGGAATGGAGAATTCAGATTTCTGTGCTCACTGACCCCCAGCAAACACTGCAGTGACCTGAGCCCGGGGAAAAGGCTCCAAAAATTAAATATTAGAACTAGAATTGTGGGTGTGGGGTTTGGATAGAAGTGTGGGATAGCACAGGGTGGGAAACTCAGAGTTTAAGGGTTTAAAATACAGTGATATAGATATAAAGAAAGGTGGAGGGTTTAGGTGAGGCTGAGTCCTTCTTTTTCACCTTCTCCTCCATGGCTCTGGGTGGTGTTTTGTAATTGGGTAGAAAAATCCCCATTTTGGGCCAGGGGTGGTTGGTTATTGGGTTAAAAGTCAAAATAATTCAGGTGTCATTTCATAATTGGACAGTTTGTGCTTAAAAGACCTTGTAGACAGATAGAGAAGGAGCCATTTCCTACTTTCTCAGCTAGAACTCATGGTTTGTGAGACTGTAACATAGATAAGAATTAATAAACATCTGAGTCCGAACACAAAATTCATCTCTTGAGCATTTAACCCCAACTCTAACAGAAAAGAAGATATAAAACTACACCTTCCCTACCCACTCATCCCTCCACCTACCCCAAACGTCCTCCAGGGAGCCTCTGGGAAGGCCCCAAACACAGCCCAGAGCGTCCATGGGCACCTCAACCCTTTGGGTTTTGGAGGTGCCCCACCACAGAGCCCACCTGGGCTTGATCCCAAAGCGGGTGGGCAGAGGAAACCCAAACACGACCAGAGAGGAACCAACTCCAGCACTTCAACATCCATCCAACGTTTGACTCGTTCTGAAAGCCCCAGGGAGGCCTCCAGCTCCAACAAGGTCACACCAAGGTCTGACCACAAACCAGACCAAGGTCTGACCACAAACCAAACCAAGGTCTGGCCACAAACCAGACCAAGGTCTGACCACAAACCAAACCAAGGTCTGACCACAAACCAGACCAAGGTCTGACCACAAACCAAACCAAGGTCTGATCACAAACCAGACCAAGGTCTGACCACAAACCAAACCAAGGTCTGATCACAAACCAGACCAAGGTCTGACCACAAACCAAACCAAGGTCTGACCACAAACCAAACCAAGGTCTGACCACAAACCAGACCAAGGCCTGACCACAAACCAGATCAAGGCTTTCACCACAAAAAGCAGGAGGAATGTGGAGGTCCCACCTTGGGACCACCCTCCCCTGCCTGGCAGGGAAATCCAGGCCCTGGGGGATTGGGGGAATCAGGGCTCTGCTTTTGGGGTGCATTTCCTCCAACAGCAGAGCCTGCTTGGGCACGTTCAGCTTTTGTCATGGTCGGCTGTTTCGGCGACAGGAGGAATCAGGCACCTCCTGCTGATTTTCTTCCACATATAAATCGCCAAGATTTTATAAAAATGTTACTAATTGTACCTAAAGTGTGAACTTGAGTCATTTATTTATCACTTTGCCCAGGCTTAAGAACACAAGTTTCTTCTCTAAACAAAGCCTGACGAAATACAATTATTTTTTTTTCCCCAGTGGCTTTGACAACTCCCCCCTCCCAAAGAAAACAAAAAAAACCTGAATGCAAATTAGAAACTATCAGTGGACTTAAGGCGAGCAGATTTGGTGTGAGGAGTAAACTAAAACACCTCCTTGGAGGAAAAAAAACCAAAAAGAACCCACATGCAGCAAACAACTTGGGTGAGCAAATCACGACCTGCGGCAGGAAGAAAAAAAACAAAAACCCCAAACGCTCTCAACTCAAGTTCCATTTACCCCGCCAACTCCCCGCTCCACATTGTCCCTATTCCCTGGGGAACACGGGGGCAGGAAGGCCCCTCCGCACGGTAATTTTTGGGGGGGACACAGAGTATAAACACAGGAGGAGTCATGCCATGGAGTAGATGCAGAGTTGGCACAGGGTTATTGCATGCGCTGGGATCCTGCGCGCCGAGGACGCGGCTCTGCCTGGGCATCCAGCTCCCGGAGTCCATCCCGGCTTCCCCCAGCCCAGCCCGGCTCCCTCGAGCCCGTTCCCAGCTCCAGGGCAGCCCCCGGCAGCCCCCGGCCCGTGGGATCCCCCGGCCCAGCCCCGCGTTACGTGAAGCGGTCCGAGTTCATCTTGCGCAGTTTGGGCGGCAGGTTCCCCTCCATCCTCCCGCCGCCCCCCGACAGCTTCTGCAGCTTGGGGGGCAGCTCGGCCACCGACTGGCTCATGGGATCCGACATCATCTTGGTGGTCTTGGAGCCCAGCTTCTCCTCGGAGTTGCCGGGCACCGAGCTGATGCGCTGGAGTTTCATGGGCAGGTCGCCCATGCTGTAGGCCTTCTCCGACGTGGTGGAGCTCATCCTGAGCAGTTTTTTGGGGAAGTCGTCCCTCCCGGTGATTTTCTGCAGTTTTGAGGGCAGCTTGGTGCCCACCTCGTCGAGCCCATCCAGGCACTCCACGGAGCTGTTCCTCTCCTTGCTGTTGCTGACGGCGGGCGGGATCAGGGGCGAGGACATGAGGAGCATCTCCTCCTGCTCCTTGACGCTGTAGGGCGGCGTGGGCACCTCGAACGTGGCGTGGAACTGCGAATAATCCACCTTGAAGAAGCCTTCCTCCAAGGAGATCACCGGGAAGAAGCGATGGCCCCAGAGCACCTCGTCCTCAGTGTAGGATGTCCTGGCTTGGCACGTCATCCCTGCAAGGAGAAGGGAGGGGAAAAATAAATTTCCCCAATTTTAGGGAATTGGGGATGCACTGGAAATCCTGGAGCAATCCCGTGGAATGGATTTTATGGGTTTAAATGTATCATCAAAAGGAAAAAAAAATAAAAATAAAAGCATTGGCCTGCCCTTGTTTGGAGGGAACGATGCAGCAGGGGAGGTTTGGGTGGATATTAGGGAAAAGTCCTTCATGGAAAGGGTTGTCCAAGGTAGTGCTGGAGGGGTCTCCATCCCTGGAGGGATTTCAAAGCCCTGTGGATGTGGCACTGGGGACGTGGTGCTGCCCGATGGTTGGACCTGATGGCCTCAAAGGTCTTTCCCTTTTCCATAAGGATTCCATGATTTTAGGATTCTACTGTTAAATCGTCATTCCCAAGGGGAAAGGAGCCAACAGCAGTGGAAGAGGCAGAACTGAGGAATTCTCAGTCACATATTTGCTGGATAAACCCTTTTCCTGACCCAGAGGTGGGGCTCCTGAGAGGCATTTTAAAAGCTTTTATTCCATTTTCAGCTTCGTGTGAAGGCTGAGACAATACAGATGTTACAATTCACGCCATCACAATCAGAAGCCAAACTATTTCCTAATTACAATACTAATTATTAGCAATTTTTGGCCTACCAGCTTTTGCCACACAATGCTGCTAATGCCCTAAAGCCAATAATCTAAAAACAGCCCACATGGGTCCTGCTACAATGAACCTTTCATAGTTTTATTTCTCCAAAATACCCGGTCTGTTTGCATCACTTGAGACTTGTCTCCAGTTCCATTTCTCTCTCAGCACTGTCTGTCCTATCCCCTTTGTGGCCTTTCCAAACACGTTTTATCTCAGAGTTTTCACACAGATGCACAAAACCACGTGAGCTTTGTGTCAGGCCTGGAGAACTCCCTACAAACCCATTTCCCACACATTGACAGAGCCTTTGTGAAGGTGCTGCAGCCAAAGGGACACGGGGGCTCCCTGAGAACCCTGCCACTGCAGCAGCAGGAGCTGCAAGGGCACGTGGGACCTGTCAGATCCTAAAGTATTCCTAAATTATTCCCTATTTCCCCCATTTCCATGAACACACACCAAACCAGCCCCTCACCAGCACATTCCAACCCGTCAGCCAGCAGCAAGTCCTACAAAATCCATTTATCCCTCCTCAAAGGCCTCAGCAGCAATCTGCTCCCACACCCATGGCTGCCAGGCTGGGATCCAGCTCCTAGGGATCACCAGGGAATAAAATCCATGACCAGCAGGCACAACACTGCCCTTCCTCTTCCTCCCACCGTGGAGAAAAGTCCCCTCAAGCACCAGACCTGACCCCTGGGAATCAGAGGGAGATGATGCTCATGGATTGATGGAAGCTTCCAGAAGAAAATCCTGCCTTTTTTTTTTCTTTTTTATCATTATTATTATTATTATTTTTAAGCACTCGCTGTAGAAATCTGTCAATAGAATCACGTTGCCATTTGCTCCTCACGCAGCCAAGTGGAAATGTGACATTTGGATCTCAGGAAGCTCCATCCACCTCTGCAAACACATCCCCTGCCTGCCTCAGCAGGAGCCAGCAGGAAAGGAGAGGAACTTGGGAAGGCACAGGAAAAACAGCAGCGAGGGGGAGTGGGGTGGAACGTGACACACAGCCGGGAAAATTCCAGTTTATCCCACTTCGTGCCACTGCTGATGGAATCAGCGCTGGTTTGGCTGCTGGTCACAAGACAAAACTCTGTTTCCCACTTTATCTCTTGGGAGGACAATGTGAATCCAGGGGTTTTAGCCCTGGATGCTGCTCCCACTGCCAGGGAGGCCTCACACCTGCAGGAGCACGCCCAGAGCATCCCACAGCCTCACCAGGACACCTCTGGTACTGCCAAGGAATTCCCACCCAGGGCCCAGGTGCTCCTGTTTCTGAAGTGGAGAGGAAGCAACCCCACTCCTAAAGGGTTTGGGGAAAAGCTGCAGTTCTGAGAGAGATGGCAAACTGAGTGAGCTCCAATTCCAGCTGTGCCCTTCGCCCTGCAGCTGCTCAGGAGCAGCTCCAGCAGCAGATCCCAGAGCTTCCCCTCCGTGCCTCTGCCCTGACTGCAGCTGGGGCCTCCCTAGGGACTGAACGTGGGATTGCACATCTGCATCCACACCTGCATCCATAGTCACATCTGCATCCATAGCCACATCTGCATCCACATCTGCATCCATAGTCACATCTGCATCCACACCTGCATCCATAGTCACATCTGCATCCACACCTGCATCCATAGCCACATCTGCATCTACATCTGCATCCATAACCACACCTACATCCACAGCCACATCCACATCCGCATCCACAGCCACATCTGCATCCACAGCCACATCTGCATCTGCATTCCCATCCATATCCCCATCTGAATCCATACCCACATTCCCATCCACATCCTCATCCACATCTGGTCCATATCCACACCTGCATCCATATCCACATCTGCATTCCCATCCTCTTCTGCATCTGCATCCACGTCCTCATCCCCTTCAGCATCCACAGCTCCAGACCCATCCACATTCCCCTTCCCATCCAAATTCCCATCCAAATTCCCATCTCAATCTGTATCCACACCCCTGTCAGCACCTGCATCCCCACCCCCAGCCCCTTCTGTGTCTGCACCCACAGCTGCAGACCCAGATCCATCTGCATTCCCATTCCCACCCGAATTCCCACCCGAATTCACATCCCAACCCCCATCCTCCTCTCTATCCATCCCCTTCTGCATCCCCGTTCCCACCCCAGGCAATCCCATGGCAATGTCCCAAGGCTGTTTCCACCTCCTGCCTCTCCCAGGAGCCTTTCCAAGAGGGAATTTTGTACCCGATTTATGACCACGGAAAAATGGATCAGCAGAATCTCGGGAAAATCAGATTCTGTCTCATTCCCACAGTAGCTCACTGGAGGGGAAAAATATTTGCAGGAATATCGTTTGTCTTTCAAATCCATTTATCTCCTTCCCCAACAAACCCAAGGGCACAAATTATTGAAGAGCCTCTGAGGACGATGAGCAGCAGCCAATATTCCCAACATTCCTGGGAATACGTGTCAGCCACCAGACAGTGCTGAGAGCTGCTGCCACGGCCAGGGCAAGGAATCAATTCCCAGCTTTTCTTCCAGCCCTGCTGCATTTTCCAGCTTTTCCTCCGTGTTTCTGCTCTCCCAGCACTGCCTCAGCCCCAGCTCTGAGCTCTCAGCGCTGCTCTGCTGCTCCACACCTGTATTCCAGCAACAGCAGGATCCCAGGATGGTTTGGGTGGGAAGGGATTGAAAAATCATCTCATCCCACTCCTGCCACAGCAGGGACACGTCCCAGTGTCCCAGAGTGCTCCAGCCTGGCCTTGGGCACTGCCAGGGATCCAGGGGCAGCCACAGGAAATCTGGGAATTGCAGCCCAGGCAGGAATTCCCAATCCCCAATGTCCCAGGCAGCCCTGCCCTCTGGCAGTGGGATCCATTCCCTGTGTCCTGTCCCTGCAGCCCTTGTCCCCAGTCCCTCTGCAGCTCTCCTGGAGCCCCTTCAGGCCCTGCCAGGGGCTCTGAGCTCTGCCTGGAGCCTTCCCTTCTCCAGGGGAACATTCCCAGCTCTGCCTGGAGCCTTCCCTTCTCCAGGGGAACATTCCCAGCTCTGCCTGGAGCCTTCCCTTCTTCAGGGGAACATTCCCAGCTCTCCCAGCCTGTCCCCAGCGGGGCTCCATCCTACACCAGAACCCCACCACACTCCTAGAAAGCCCCACACCCCAAATCCACGAGTATTTCCACGTTTTCCCAGAGAAAGGCCAGGATCAGTTGAGTGCTTGCCAGCTCTCCTGATAACCACCCCAGGATTATTTTCCATTCGTTTTGCTCATGGATATCCCTCTCTCCTGGCTCCCAGTTTTCAGTTCCTGCTGTTGGTGTGGAAGGTTTTTCATTTCTGGAGGTTTTTTCCCCCCTCAGCAGGACTCACAGCCTCCGACGCCTCCGCCCCTCACAGACCTGCTCCCCTCTTCCCAAGTGCTCCCCACGATTCCCATTCATCTGCGAGATCAATTCCCAGCTCCGCCTGCAGTGGAGTTATTTGTTCTGGAATTAAGCAGCCGTTTGTCAAAGGAAAAGGCTCTGGAGCGTTTGGTTCCCTGCTCCCAGCCCAGCCTCCCTCAGCCAGGGCTCTGGGAACCCTGCCACACACACTGAGCCCACCTGCACAGGTACAGCCACGCCCAGACTCCAGTGGAAACATCCCAAAATAGCCAATAAAACCCTTCTCCATCGCCTCAGAAACTGGGAATGCTTTTGCTGCATCCAGGGAATCCAGAGGGGCTGGGGCTGGCCCGTCCCTGAAACCCTCCAAGATCACCTGGATGGGACTTGGAGCAGCCTGGGACTGTGCAAGGTGTCCCAGGACAGTGGAAGGTGTCCCAGGCATCCAATTAAGGCTGATCCCTAATTTCCCTTCCCCTCCACGCCCATGACTCACTGTCAGCCCAGCTCAGAGCTGCATCCCCGGATTAATGAGGGGGCAGATGGAGGCCATAAAAAAAAAAAAAAAAAAAACAACCAAAAAGAGAGCCGTAAATAAATGCTTTGACTAATTCCACCCTCTAATAATCCTCCAATTTACTTCCAAATTTCCAAAGGATCCAGCTGGAGCCGGCTGCTTTCTGGAGCTCATGGTAAATTGCCTTGAAAAGGATCCCAGCCCTGTGATTTATCCCGTTTGAGCCCCGAGGTTGGCTGCTGCCCACGAAATCACACTCATTTATTACATTAATCAGCTTTTTACAGCTCCCCCCTGCCCTGGGAGCGGCCTCAGAAGCAATCCTGGCACCCAAAGGTTCCCTGCCTCTTCTCCCTCTCCAGAGGAATGGCAGAGATCTCACCTTCAGCCCCTGGGATACAACGGGGACACCGGGTGTCCTTCCCCATGGGGAAAAGCTCCTCCTCCTCAGTGGGGAAAGAGGGAATGAACTGGGAATTGCAGCCAACAGCCACCAAAAGGGCACCTCTGTGTCCTGGGACTGGCAGCAAGAGGAGCCTCCAGCAGGAATTCCTGGCCAAAATCCACAAATATCCTTCTTTTTGTCAGGTTTTTAACTTTTTCCTTAGGGAGAAAAGGAAAACCTGCCCCTGCAGGTTCAAACCCCCGGAGCTGCTCCTCCCTGGGCATTCTGGGGGGGTTGATCTGCCTTAAACCTGCAGCTTATCCCTAAAACCTCCCCAACACCAGTTAAAAATGAAGCCTGATGAATTTCTGACAATGGAGCTAATTCAGGATTGTCATTTAAGGCCCGTGAAGGGAAGAGCGAAGCCTGATCAGCACTGGAGATAAAAACACACCAGGGGGCTCTTGGAGGGGGGATTTGCTGTGAGGGAGAAGGATCCCCACAGGAACCTCTCCCCTTCCAGAGGAAATGATGGAATCTTGGAATGGCTTTGGGCCAGAGGGGAAATCAAGGCTCAGCCACGGGCAGGGACACCTCCCAGTGCCCCAGAGTGCTCCAGCCTGGCCTGGGACACTTCCAGGGATCCAGCCACAGCTTCCCTCCACATCCAGGGACAGCAGCTGGTTCATCCCACCTGTGTCAGGAAATCTGGGGAATCCTGATGTGCACATCTGGAACGGCGACTGATGGCTGAGATCTGCCACCAGCCAGAAAACGGGGACACAAACGGGGGGTCAGCCCCCAAACCAGGAGGGTTTCAGCTCTCAGCCTCTCCCTCTGCCCCTCCAGGGCTGCTGGTTTCCCATGGAAGTCCAGCTGGCAGCCGGGGAAGGGCACAGAGCGAGGGGCTGCAGCTCCAGAACCTCCAATTCCCTGGGAAGAACAGCTCCCAAAGAGTCTTGGAATTAACATTTCCCCAGCACCAGCTCAAGGCTCAGCCTTGATTAAAGTGCTGGTGGCTTGAAGTGCTCCAGAATGTTCTGGCAATCCATGGCCAGGGAGATAGATGGGAATGTTCCCCTGGAGAAGGGAAGGCTCCAGGCAGAGCTCAGAGCCCCTGGCAGGGCCTGAAGGGGCTCCAGGAGAGCTGCAGAGGGACTGGGGACAAGGGCTGCAGGGACAGGACACAGGGAATGGATCCCACTGCCAGAGGGCAGGGCTGCCTGGGACATTGGGGATTGGGAATTGTTCCCTGAGAAGATGCTGAGGCAATTTTTCCCATAAAAACCCATTTTGGTTAAAGAGGAAAAAAAAACAATTACAGCATGCCCTGAAACAGAAAACACAGAACCTGTCCTAAAAGCACCAACCATAAAACCCCTTTATGAATCCATGAAAATACCACAGAATCCCAGAATTATTTGGGCTGGAAGATGATTAAAGACCATTTAAAGACCAAGGGCAGGGACACCTTCCCCTATCCCAGGTGCTCCAAGCCCCATCCAGGCTGCCCTTGGGCACTTCCAGGGATCCAGGGCAAATCTGGGCATTTGAACCCGTGGGAATTCCGACACACAGGGATTTAACAGAGGAACTCTGTGTGGAAAAGGGAACCAAGGTGATCTGCAGGATCCCTTCCAGCCCAAACCATTCCGTGACCCCACGCTCCCGTGGCTCCAGATCACGCTCCTGTCACTCACACATGGTTTGATCCCAAACATTTGATTTCTCCTCCCCCTGAGGAGCAATCCCAGCCTCCTGCCCTGCTCCTCGATTCAGCCACCTTGTTTATCTCCATTCCATAAATATCTCCTGCCTTGTTCCCACCCTTCTCCCGGAGCATTCCTGACATTTAAACACAGCCATGACACCAAAGGCATTTTCCTTATCAGCCAGGCCTCTTCCAGGGACACTTTTTAATCCCTCACAGCCCCAGATTTCCCTGGCACCCTCAGCAGCTCAGCCTGGTGTTTGCCAGGACCATCCTGAGCCCAAATCAGGGCAGGTCTCCAAGATCCCATGGAGGCAGCACAAAACGTGTCCTAAAAGTACCAACCATAAACCCCCTTGATGAATCCAGGAAAATACCACAGAATCCCAGAATTATTTGGGCTGGAAGATGATTAAAGACCATTTTAAAGACCAAGAGCAAGGACACCTTCCCCTATCCCAGGTGCTCCCTCCTGCAGCACATCCTGCTCCTGCTGCCACAGCCAGGTGAGGAACCTCAGGCTTTTTGTATCAAAAAAAAAGAGGGGGAGATGGAATTTCCAGGCCTGGAGCAGGGTTTTCCAGCCTTTCGGAAGAGCAGAGGCAGGAGCTGTGATCTGCAGCCAACGTTCCCTGTGACACCACACGCAATAATTAATCCTGGCTGAGAGGAGAAATCTGCCCTGCTATTTTTATCCTCTCCTGGCGGGTTTTTTTTTGGATTTTTTTTTTTTTTTTAAATAATCCCGACCCCGGGCTCTGCTCTGTTCCTCTTCCCTGTGGCTGGAATGCGTCAGGGCCCGTTCTTGGAGCAGGTTCTTTTCCCAGAGCCATCTGCCACATTCCCAGGTCTGCATCATCCCCCTCCCACCAGCCCAGGATTGACTCAGCAGCACCAGAAGGGCAGGATTTCACTCCCTGCTCCTGCTGGGAAGGGCAGAGGGGGAAAGGGATGGAGGGATGGCAATGGGAGAGGCAATGGATCCCCTCTCCTTGGATATTCCCAGGGATAAAATGGGGTTTGGAGAAAAACTGGAATTGCCCATCCACGGCCTGGAAAAACGCAGTGGGATCTCTCCAGAGCTCCCAAGAGCCTCAAGTATTCCCAGATTTTTCCTGACAGCACAGCCCTATGGAACATTCCTTATGCTGGACAGAGAATCCCAGACTGCTTTGGCTTGGAAGAGAAATTAAGGATCAGCCCATCCCAGCCTTGCCATGGGCAGGGACACCTCCCACTGCCCCAGGCTGCTCCAAACTCTGTTCCTGACCCCTGGGACACTTCCAGGGAGCCAGGGGCAGCCACAGCTTCTCCGGGAATCTGTGCCAGGAGAAAAATCTGCTCCATGGAAAGGGCTGGCCAGGCCTGGCAGTCCCCATCCCTGCAGGAATTCCCAGGCCCTGTGGATGGACATGGGGCAGTGGTGGCCTGGGCACTCTGGGAATCGTTGGACTCCACGCTCTCCAAGGGATTTTCCTAAAAAAAGGAGCTGGTTGTGCTTTCCGTGGAGTCAGGGCCCCCAAGTGCAGCTGGAAATGAGGGGGTCACTGGCAGCTCCGTGTTGGGAATGGTGGGGAAGGGCCACGGGGAGGAAGCAATGCTCTGTTAAATCCCAGGAGACTGGTGCAGGTCAGAGCAGCACCTGAGAGAAGCCTGGGGAGCACTGAGAGAAGAGAGGGAGAAAAAATACATATATTTACACTGATTTCTGCTCTCCAAAGGAGAACATTTGCATGGCGAGGCTGAGCCCAGCCCTCCCCTCACAGCCACTCCTCCAAACACCCACCCGGCCATATGGGCTCAGCACCAAAATAGAGCTTCCCTCTGCAGCCCTGACAACACCCCCAGGCACCCAGAGACTCCTTCCTGCATGGAAAAGCCTTCCCAGGGACAGGGGACAATTCCCTGGGGGGGACAGAGGGGCCACACAGGCACAGCATCCCTGGGGACGTTCCCCATCCCTGTGGGAAATGGATTTCAAACAGAACAGAGAGGCAGCAGCCACTTGGTGAGCTGCAAATCCTCTGTACCAACATCAGGGTGGGTACAGAGAGACATCACCCGCCTCTGAGTGTCCAGAGGAGTCCTGGAATCCCCGTCCCTGGGAGTGTCCAGAGGAGTCCTGGAATCTCCATCCCTGGGAGTGTCCAAGGTCTGAGTGTCCAGAGTTGTGGAATCCCCATCCCTGGGAGTGTCCAGAGGAGTTGTGGAATCCCCATCCCTGGGGGTGTGTCCAAGGTTTGAGTGTCCAGAGGAGTCCTGGAATCCCCATCCCTGGGAGTGTCCAGGAGTCCTGGAATCCCCATCCCTGGGAGTGTCCAGAGTCCTGGAATCCCCATCCCTGGGGGAGTGTCCAAGGTTGGACGGGGCTTGGAGAAGCCTGGGCCAGGGGAAGGTGTCCCAGCCCATGGCGGGGGATTTTAGGGGACACAGGAGGAGCTTTAGGGCCCCTTCCCAGCCAAAGCAGCCCGGGATTCTGTGATTTTACAGAAGGCAGCGGGAGCTGTGTCTGGGAATAACCCCTCGGGATTCAGTGCCCTGCTTTGACACAGGGATTGATTTCTTGGCTGTCTTTAAACCATGGAACGTTTGGGGGCCACCCATTGACCCCCAGAACTGCTCCCAACTGATTCCTGCTGCTCCAAATCAACCACGGGAGAGGGAAAACGGCTGGAGCTGTGCCAGAGGGGGCTGGATGGAGATCAGGACAAGGTTCTTTCCCAGAGGCTCCCCAAGGAATGGCACATTCCCAAGAGCTCCAGGAGAGTTTGGACAGCACTCCCAGGGTGGGATTTTGGGGTGTCTGTGCAGGGCCAGGAGCTGGATCCGTGCTCCTGTGGGTCCCTCCCAGCTCAGATATTCCACAATTCTACACAAACCTCATTCAGCATCCCCTCACGGGATCCCAAATTTAAAACCCCTGGAGGACACAACTGCACTGCCATATTCCCAGGGCTGGATCCGGGGCATGAACCCAGAGCCTGGAAAAAGGGATCACCAGCCCCTGGCAGCCCTGAGAACCCCAAACCTCCTGTTCTGGGGGCTCCTTCTGCCCCTCTGTGCCCCAGGCTGAGGCTGTGCCCCAGCAGCTTTCCCAGCTCCTCACCTGCACCCATCTGTCTGGCACCGGGAACATCCCAGTTCCCGTTATCCCCAGCATCTCCTGTCCCGTATTTCAGATCCATGCAGGGCTCTAACACCGCGTCCCCTGATCTGAACACGGATCGTGGCAGGCGGCAGGAGCTGACAAACATTCCCCTGCCTGCCACCGGGAGAACACAGCTCCCCAGGGCAGCGAGGAGCAGAGCTGGCAGCCCTGGGGGAACGCCTGCCAGGATGCGTTTGGGGCTGCAAAAGGCTCCTCAGGGATCCCCCTGCTCCTTGCTGGCCTCGTGGGGACACGAATGTGTGCAAATAGCGTGGAGTGACACACTCTGGGAGTGGAAAAGGGCTGGGGAGGGCATTGAACCCCATAAGGACATTAAATCCCAGCCCATTCCCTGGGCAGGGACGGCTCCCACTGTCCCAGGGAGCTGCAGCCTGGCCTGGAACATCCCCAGGGATGGGGCAGTTCCCATACCGTGAGCAGAGACCTCACTGGGGCCTCCCCACCTTGGAAAACCTGGAAAACATTTTCCTCTAGGAAAAAAAAAAAACCTCCCAAACAGCATCTCCAGGCCCTCAGCAATTCCACATCGGATTTCTCCCCTGGGTGACACACTGTCCTGATCCTCCCCAAAGTGCTCACCATCTCCCAGCTGCTGATGGGGCAGTTCCCACACCGTGAGCAGAGACCTCACTGGGGCCTCCCCAGCCTGGAAAACCTGGAAAACATTTTCCTCTAGGAAAAAAACCCCTCCCAGACAGCATCTCCAGGCCCTCAGCAATTCCACATCGGATTTCCCCCCTGGGTGACACACTGTCCTGATCCTCCCCAAGGTGCTCACCATCTCCCAGCTGCTCCTCCACCTGCAGCATCCCCAAAGCCCTGGACAGCCATCCCCGAATCCCCCGGGTGTCCTGCAGCACAGGAGGCACTGGCTGCTGCTCCCTGGCGGTTCAGACCCCAGGGTGGCACAGGGAGAGCATTTCCTGCAGCAGGGAGGTGATTAGCCCACCCTGACCCCACAGCCCCGGGGGTGTGATGCCATGCAGCAGGCTCCTCATTCCCAGCAGGATCAGTCTGCCAGAGCCCAGGCTGAGCTGCACAAATACCCACAGGCTGCCAGGGGTTTCTAATTTTACATCCCAGCCTTCCCTGCCATCCCACCGTGCTGATTTAGCTCTCCTCAGGCTGCCTTAAAAGCCTCCAAGTCTGGAGCGATTTTGCCATTTTAGGGCAAACGATGCCTTTTTTTTCTTTTCCCCTGAAGGGCTCAGGATTTATGGCATTGGGAATTCTGGCTGGCTCCTGTGCGTTTTCCCATCCCATGTGTCAGGGCACTGCTCTGCTTCCTGGAAAAGTCCTGCTGGGCTGCAGAGGTGCTGCCACAGCTGGACAGGACCCCAGCGGGGTTTGGGTGGGAAGGGACCTTGAATCCCATCCCATTCCAGCCCTGCCATGGGCAAGGACACCTTCTCCTAGCCCAGGCTGCTCCAGCCTGGCACTGGGCGCTTCCAGGGATTAACCATCCATGGAATAACCTGTGCCTGGCCCCAAAACCAGGAATTGCTTCCCAATCTCCCATCCAGCCCTGGCCCCTGCCCCCTGTGTCCTGTCACTTCTTGTCCCCAGTCCCTCTCCAGCTCACCTGGAGCCCCTTCCTCATCCCTGGAAGTGTCCAAAGCCAGGTTGGATGGGATTTGGAGCACCTGGGATAGTGCAAAGGGCAGGGGGTGGACTGGGATGGGCTCTGAGATCCTTTCCCACCCATCCTGAAATCCTGTGATTTATAGATACAAATACACATTTCTATTAATATTCCTAAAGCTTTCTGGGTAGGAGCCGCTGCTGCTCCTTTTCCCCATCTTTTCCCAACTCCCACCTCATTCCCAGCCCTTCCACAGCCCCAAAGGGCATTCCAAAGGGAATTCCCTTGGCAGAGCCCCCCAAAGCCCCACTCCAGCCGCTGGAATGGTGGATCCCACTCCCTGAAAGCATTAATTGCTTTGTTTGTGTTGTCGGGGCTCTCCGGCTGAGCTGCTCAGCACTAATGAGCCGTTAACTCCCAATTAGGAGCCTCTCTCGGAGCAGAGCTCTAATTCCAGGCAGTTCTGCTGATGAATTAATTAGCAGGTGAGCTCAGCTGCTGCCTCCAGCAGCCCGGGAGTGACATTCCCTAAATCCTGCTCCTGGAGACACGCTCCTGGGGGAGCACAGAGCCACCACCCTGGGGTCCCAGGATGGGCTGGGAAGGGGCCTGAAATCCCATTCCATGGGCAGGGTCACCTCCCACCATCCCAGAGTGCTCCAACCCAGCCTTGGACACTTCCCAGGGATCCCACAGCAAATCTGGGGATTCTATTCCAGGCCTTCAGCATCCTCACAGGCAGGAATTCCTTCCCAATATCCCACCTACAGCAGAACCCGGGATGCTTTCACAGGCGTCGTGGATCAAGCCACAGCTCCATGTTTTCATGGAGTTTTAAATTCTTAACCTCTACCAGGTTAAAAAAAGAAATAAAATAAAGGGAAAATCCCTTTTTTTTTCCTGGCTGAGGTCCTTGGCACAGAGCAGTCCGTGAATTTTTCCCGAGTTTTCCAGCCCTGCCCGGGTCTGGCTGCTGAGCAGAACTGGGAGAAGCAGCCAAGGGCAGGGAGATGGTGGGGAATATTAAATTCAAATCCCAGCTCCTCCATCATGCTGAACACGGAGCCAGCAGTGTTCCACTGGTGGAAATTCCATCCCCAGCTCCGTGGCCCGGGAATTTGAAGCGTGTGCAGCACGGTGAGGAGCAGGGAAGGCTCCAGAGGAGCCCTGGGGATGTGCTCAGCTCCACGGGAACAAGGATGGGAAGAGGAACTCTGGAATAAAAAGGGAAAAGAGCTGGGTCCTTCACAGGGGTGTGAGTTTGGGAGGATGGAGAGCTCTGGGATGTGGTTTTATCTGGGAGCCCAGTGTGCAGGAACCACCTCACACCCACAGCCCCGGGATCCTGAGGCTGGAAAACTTCCCAAGGTCACCGAGCCCAAGCTGTGCCCGATGCCCTGAGTCAGCTGGGAGATTGGGAAGGAATTCCTGGCTGGAACAGAGCCCCCAGAGAAGCTGTGGCTGCCCCCGATTGGGAAGGAATTCCTGGCTGGAATAGAACCCCCAGAGGAGCTGTGGCTGCCCCAGATTGGGAAGGAATTCCTGGCTGGAACAGAGCCCCCAGAGGAGCTGTGGCTGCCCCAGATTGGGAAGGAATTCCTGGCTGGAACAGAGCCCCCAGAGGAGCTGTGGCTGCCCCAGATTGGGAAGGAATTCCTGGCTGGAACAGAGCCTCCAGAGGAGCTGTGGCTGCCCCTGGATCCCTGGAAGTGTCCAAGGTTGGACAGGGTTTGGAGCAGCCTGGGATAATGGGAAGTTTTCCTGCCATGGCAGGGGTGGAATGGGATGGGATGGGATTTAAGGTCCCTTCCCACCCCATTCCATGTCCTGGGATTCATGGCAGTGACTTTGGGATGCTGAGAGGTCCCACACCTCCTGAACGGGGACTAGAGCTGCCATGGCCACATCAGTGCCCTAGAACTTCAGTGAGTAAACCCATATATAAGGAGAAAGGGATTCAAACTGGAGAAAAAACGAGCTTTAAATTAGATTTTAGGAAAAAACGATTATCTGGGTGAGTCAGGCCCCCCAATCCCCTCAGGAATCCCCTCCTGCTCCACGGGGACAGCTCCAGGGAGAGCAAACCCGGAGGTGCAGAGATCAATGGAGCAGGAGCAGCAATCTCCCTGCTGAGGATTCCTCCCGTTGGGATATTGATGTGTGGCTGCAGCTGGAGCCCCCAGGACACACCCCGGGGATAAACCACCCCAGACAGGCAGTGCTGATGGGATGATGGAGCTGGGATGGCTCCCACAGGGAGGGGTCTCTCCAAACCCTGTCCAGCCTTGGACACGTCCAGGGGCAGCCACAGCAGATCTGGGAATGTGTGCCAGCACCTCCCCACTCTCCCATCCATTCCTTCCCAATATCCCATCTAAAGGAACCCCAGTCCTCCAGCTGACAGCCATTCCCTCCTGTCCTTGTCACCCCCTGAGTGTTCCCCTTCCTGAGAGCCCCGGGCAGAAGGAAACCTTTACAGGCAATAAACGGAACAAATCCCTGACACAATCCATGGAAGGGGCAGGGAGAGGCACAGGGCACGTCCAGGAGCAGCCAAAGCAGAGGGTGACCCCAGCCCGGGCTGCACCCACTGGCCACAGCCTCCCTCTGACAAAGGCTGACCCAGCTCTGCTCCAGAGTCAATAAATCTGCAGAGAAATCCACTCCGTGCAGCCTTCTCCTGTCTGGGGGCACAGCTGTGTGCTCCTCTGGGGGTTCTTTTGTTATCCTGCCAGTGCTGAACACAGGGGCAGCCACAGGAAATCTGGGAATTGCACCCCAGAAAACAATTCCCAATCCCCAATGTCCCAGGCAGCCCTGCCCTCTGGCAGTGGGATCCATTCCCTGTGTCCTGTCCCTGCAGCCCTTGTCCCCAGTCCCTCTGCAGCTCTCCTGGAGCCCCTTCAGGCCCTGCCAGGGGCTCTGAGCTCTGCCTGGAGCCTTCCCTTCTCCAGGGGAACATTCCCAGCTCTGCCTGGAGCCTTCCCTTCTCCAGGGGAACATTCCCAGCTCTGCCTGGAGCCTTCCCTTCTCCAGGGGAACATTCCCAGCTCTGCCTGGAGCCTTTCCTGCAGCCCCTGATGCAGTGCCCTGCTCCTGGCAGTCCCATCCCCGCCCAGGTTTGGGGTGAAATCCTGGGGTTTAAGCCCTGCCCTCCCAGCACAGGGGCTGAGTTTGCTCTGCTGGCAGCTCTGGGCTTTGTTCATCTCCTGCACGTGTCCAGGAGCTCCAGAGAGCCACTGAGGCTGGGAAAGGAGGCCAAGGAAGCCATAATAAATCTTGCAATTGGAGCAGGGAGCTGTTCCCAGCCACCCCAGAGCCTCCCCCAGTGCTGGAATGGCAGCACAGCTCCAAACCTTTGGATCCCTGTCACAGGCACTGATGGGCTCCCTGTGGAGTCCCAGATTGATTCGGAACAAGGCAGGATGAGGATCTTCCAAGGACATGAGATTTAAGGCCCCTTCCCTCCCAAACCCCTCCCCAATCCTGTGATCCCATTATTGCCCTTATTACTCTGACCACGTATTTTAAATTTAAACCCATCCCAGCTCCTGGTCACACCGATCCCAGAAACATCCCAGAAGCCACCATCAGCCCCAGCCCCTGGGCAGGTGATGCCTGCAAGGGCAGCTCAGAGGCCAGTAAAGAAGGGGCAGCTCTCCAGGAAGGCTCTGGGATCCATTCCCACGGGGATCAGCCCCCTCACCCCAAATCCCACCAAAGCAGCGGGGAAGGGAGGCAGGAGCAGCCCTCCAGGATCCTTCCAGCCTTGCCCCCAATAAATCCCCAACTCCTGCTGACACTTTCCTGCCTCTCCTGCCGTGTCCCAGCGTTCCCCCCACGCCTGGCCTGTCCCCCTCCTGCTGCCAGCCACTTTTATCATCACTTATCACTTATCATCACTTCACTCGCCCGTGTAACGCACACACACAGAGCTCAGCCACAGCTCTGCTCCCAAACCTCGCCTCCAAACCACCCCCAGAACTCAGAGCAGGCTCCAAGACAGGCTTTGAGCCCCCAGCTCCTGACCCCAAACTGGGTTTATGGCAGCTGTAAACTCGGAGTGCCCAGCAGGGACAAACCTGGGAAAACAACGGGACCTGGCTGGGATCCTGCCTGGGGTGACCCCAGGTGTGGGTGCTCCTTGGGGTGGGCTGGGACAGAGGGGCTGGGAGGGAAACTGGAAAACTCCTGAGGGACTGGGAAGGGGCTGGAGAAAAGGAGGATCCAGGAGGGAAAAGCTCTGCAGCAGAGCCCTCCCCAAACCTCCCTCACTTTTGTTTCCCTCCTCACATTTTCTCTCACTTTTTGATTTTCTCCTCATGGCAAGGGAGACCCTGAGGGGCTGGAGAGTGGCCAGGGAAGGGAACAGAGCTGGGGAAGGGCTGAAGAATTCCTGAGGGAATTCCTGGGAAGGGGCTGGAGAATTCCTGAGGGAGCTGGGAAAGGGCTGGAGAATTCCTGAGGGAGCTGGGAAGGGGCAGGAGAATTCCTGAGGGAGCTGGGAAGGGGCTCAGCCTGGAGAAAAGGAGGATCCAGAGGGATCTTTTCCCTCTCTGGAATTCCCTGCCAGGAGGGGACAGCCGGGGGGATTTGGGATCAGGGAACAGGGACAGGGGGAGATGGAATGGCCTCAGGGGAGGCTCAGGGGAGCTCAGGGTGGAGATTGGGACAATTCCTTCATGGAAAAGGGGCTCAGGTGGAACCCCCATCCCTGCAGGGATTTAAAGCCCAGCTGTGCCCACAGCACATCCCACTCCCCAGAGAATTCCAGGGCTTCAAAGCCCTCAAAAGGCAGAAGGAGGCCAGAGCTCATCCCGAGGGGGTTGTGCCTTTCCCAAGGAAAAGGCCTGTTTGCTCAGGGGGTTGTGCCTTTCCAAAAGGAGACAGGGAGTGTGGCTGCCCAGGGATTACAAGAGCTGCCCTGGGAAGGCCAGTTCAACTGGGATCAGGGAATTCCAGCATGCCTTAGGCTGGAAAAGCCTCTCAGGACATGGAGTCCAACCATCCCCAGCACTGCCCCATGTCCCCAAGTGCCACATCCACGGGGCTTTGGTGTCCCCCCAGGGCTGGGGACTGTGCCAGCCCGGCACTGCCCTATCCATAAAGAAATTTTCCCAAATATCCAGTCTAAATAAACCTCCCCTGGTGCACTGAAGCCATTCCCAAGCCACCGTCCCTGAGGAGAGCGAGCCCATGAGGAAGCCCAGGGAATATTTTCCTCTCCCCTGTCGTGCAAAGCTGCCAATAAAGGATAAAGGAGCACAAAAATATCCAGGCCAGGGAACAGGTATCCATGGAAAAAGCCAGCTGGGCACTCCTGGCAGCTCTGCAGCCCCTGAGGCAGGGACCCTGCTGCACATCATTGAAACAATAAATAAATAAATCATGCTGAGGAGGGAGCAGCAGGCTGCTGACAAAACCCTCCCACAGCAGCATCCACAACTCACTGAGGGCAAACATCCAGGGAAAGCTGCACTGCCAGCAGACCCAGGAGGTGAACAAAGAGTGGGAGGAAGTTGCTACAGAGAAAAAAAAAAAATGGCTCAGAATTCCATCCAATAAAGGATCCAAGGAGCCGCCGAAAATGACAGGAGGGAATGGCTTTAAACAGAAGGATTTGGGTTGGTTTAGGTGGCATATTGGGGAGGAGTTCCTGCCTGGGAGGCCCTGAGCAGACTCCCAGATTTGCTGTGGCTGGATCGCTGGCAGTGTCCCAGGCCAGGCTGGATAACCTGGGACAGTGGGAGTGGGATGGGATTTAAGGCCTTTCCATCCCAAACCATTCCAGGATCCAGTGAATCAGCACCACTGAGCGCTGCAGGATTTTATCTGTGCACCAATTCCCTCCAGGAGGAGCAGCCTGGGTCTATATTTAACCAGCAGCATCCTCACGTCCCAACGCTCCAGGAAAAAATCCCAAACCTTCCACCATCCCCAACCCCCCCACCCCTGCTCCAGCTGCAGCAGCACACAGCTCCCACAGGGAGCTGGATATTCCCTTTTTTCCCTGTTCTATCCCCTATCCAGAATAGGGAAATAGATATTCCCTATTTCCCTATTCTATCTGGATCTGCTCCTGGCAGACCCAGAGCACAGCTCAGCTTTTGGTGCTCCCCGAGAAAAGATCCCTGCTGCTCATCCCTCCAACAACAATCCCCGGAAAAATGGGACTCCACGAGTTGCCCGGGGCTGTGGAAGCACTGGGTCAGCACAGGGAGGCTGCTCAAGCAGAAGGAATTCTGTCTGATAAAGAGTGAGCAGGGAATTTTGGCAGAGGCACGATTTCAGCTCCGTTAGTGCTCACTGGGATTATCCCTGGGGAAAGGGCAGCTCCTGCCCAAAATCAGCCCCAAAATTCCTCTCCTGGGCTTCCTAAGAGATCTCAGGGAGGAAAGGAGGGAGCAGGGAAGGTCTGATGCAGAGAAATGCGGGGTTTTGGGGGAATTGCTGCCTCAGGCAGGAGGAGGGAACATTATCCAAGATAAAAGTTATGTAAGGGATGGAGCCCAGAATCCCAGACTGCTCCGGGTTGGGAGAGAGCCTAAATCCCATCCCAGGGACATCTCCCATCATCCCAGAGCCCAGCCTGGCCTGGGACACTTCCAGGGATTTGTTATTCCCAAACTCTTCTCTCCCACCAGACACTTCCCTGAATTCTCCCAGCACATTCCATCTTTAAAAATCCCTTTTTTTTTTTCCCTTTTCCAGCCCAGCAGCTCCAGGGGAGCAGAAAGAAGCTGGAGCTGAAAGTCCCAATCCCAGGAAACCCAAACTCTGCCAGGGCCAAACGTGTGTTGTCCACGTGACCAAAAAATATTGGATTTTCCACTGACAGATTTCCTATAACGGCAGCACTGGGAAAAGATCCGTGGAATGTTCGGCCCCGAGAGTTTTAAGGGAATATTTTGTCATGCTCGGGGTGTGCTGGGAAGTGTTTAAAATAAAATAAATGCAATTTTGAAGCCACTTTCAATCTGTGAAGTGCTGAACCCTCTTTTCCTGTCGCCCTCCCGTCCAACACGTGCAAAAACCAAATCCCAGAATCTGAATGGAAAGATGAAAAAAAATAAATCATAACTAAAATGACCTTGAAAGGTCCCTTCCAACCCAAACCACTCCGGAATTCTGGGATTTTATCCTCCACCTCCAAAGCTGCTGGATTTGTGTTGAGGTTTTCTCACTGACCCTGAGAACAGACATCCCAAAAACAAAAAAAAAATCCCATTTTAAATGGGACTATCCCAGTCCTGCTAATTCCCAGATCTGTCCCGTCTCTTTATTCCCTCAGGTTGCTGCATTTCTGAGCTCACCCCCGTGGGTCTGAGAGAACCCTTCCTGGGGTTCCATAATCCCAATTTTTTCATGTTTTTCAAAGCAAAAGCAGGGGAAAAGGGCCTTTGATGCCATCCCTATTCCTTTAATTAAAAAGCCTGGCAGGCTTCTGGAGTTCTTTAATCAGCAAATCAGGGGAAGAGGTTTCCAAAATGAATTTAATGAGTCTGGAAAAGGGATGCACAAACTATTCCTGCAGGGTTTTGTCTGCTCCAGGATCCCATGGTTCATTTTTTCAGGAATTTCAGCAGCTTATCAATAAACTGCAGGATCACACGAAATGATGAAGGGTTACATAATCCCAAACACATCCCAGAGGCAAATGCCAGCAGGAAAATCCTGGGATGAAAGTCAAATCCTCTCCAGGAACAGCAGCAGGGAGCTCTGCTGACAACACAGCTTCCCATTCTCCAGCCCAACGACGGGAAATGAGGAAAGCAAAAGGGCTGGAAAACAAACCCTTGGGATGTTCTTCCCAATTCCAGCTTATCCTAATACTGCAGGGGTGGAAGAGAAATCCAGGATAACCCGGAATGCTCAGCACTGACCCTTGGAATCAGCTCCAGCTCCAGGTGCTGAAAAGCCACCGGAGAATCTGGGAAAAGCTCCAAAAAATGGGAACAAGCCCAGAGGCAGCGTGGGGCTCCTCCAGCTCCTGGGGGCTGGGGTTGGGGGAGCTCAGAGCACTCTCCAGGCAGGAATTGTAGGTCCTGGAATCCTGGAATCCAAGGGCGGCCATTCCCTGTAATTACTGCAATTAAAGCCATCCTTGTTTTTGGGGGGATGAGCAGATTCCCGACATCCCCAGGGTGGGAGGAGGAAATCCTGGCAGTGGGAAGGGAACGATGGACATGGAGCAGTGACACCCAAAGGGCCAGAAAACGCTGGAAAAGCTCTTTCCCCCTCTGGATTGATGGAATTCCAGCTGATCCCGCTGTGCAGGGACATCTCCCAGTGCCCTTGGGCATTCCAGGGATCCAGGGGCGGCCACAGCTGCTCTGGGAATTCCAGCCCAGGCAGGAATTCCTTCCCAACATCCATCTAAATCTCCCCTCTTTCAGTTAAAACCCATCCCAAGGAATCACCTCCATCACCCTTGGCCAGCACCCACTCCTAAAATTTCCCGCAGGGGAGACAATTCCCTACAGGAAAGGCCTGGCTGGGATGTGGGGAGGGAAGGAGAGCTCAGCCCAGCCCTGCTGCTCTCCCCAGGGAATTCCAGGAGGGATCAGAAGCCCCAGGGAATTCCAGGAGGGATCAGAACCCCCAGGGAATTCCAGGAGGGATCAGAACCCCCAGGGAATTCCAGGAGGGATCAGAACCCCCAGGGAATTCCAGGAGGGATCAGGAGTTCCCAGGGAATTCCAGGAGGGATCAGAAGCCCCAGGGAATTCCAGGAGGGATCAGAACCCCCAGGGAATTCCAGGAGGGATCAGAACCCCCAGGGAATTCCAGGAGGGATCAGAAACCCCCAGGGAATTCCAGGAGGGATCAGAACTCCCAGGGAATTCCAGGAGGGATCAGAAGCCCTTTTATTCCCTCCTGGAATTCCCTGGGAGCTCCTGATCCCTCCTGAAATTCCCTGGGGTTCCTGATCCCTCCTTATTACAAATTTTATACAAGATTATTACAAATGTACAGCAGAGAGGGAGAGACACATCCCTGAATCCTTGAATTCCCTCTTATTTTCTTATCCCACCCCTGGGAATGACCTGTCCTGCTCACAGCAGGGGCTGGATGAGGTGCTCCAGCTGAATTCCCTCCAAATTATTCCACAAAGAGCAAAAAAACAAAACAAAACAAAAAAAACCAACTGGGATTTGTAGATTTTTAAACTTTTTACAGCTCCTGTCAAAGCTGAGGTGGATCCTTCCAGGCCTTCATCCCAACTCCAGGGTCACATTCCCAGTACCACATTCCCTCTCCAAACCCCCTGAATTAATCCCATTTTTCCCTCCCCAGGGATGTGATTTCCCAGGAATTTCCCAGTATTCTCAGTGTTTAATGCACATTTATTCCCAGGGATACAATAATAATTCCCTGGGATTGAGAGGAGCCTCTGGAATTTCTGCAGGATTTAAAGGCACAGCTCATCCCTTCCCTCAAGCCCAGCCCTGTCCTCTCCTCCTCTTCCCTTTGCTCCCACTGGGAGATTTTTCCACCTTCCCAACCCTTTCTCTCCCCTCCTCTTTTATCCAGATCCAGCACATTTTTGCTCTATTTTGCCCAATTTTCAGCTCAGCTCCCAAAAATAGGTCACCACATTTGGAACCTTATCCCAATTAGGCTTTAAAGACCCAGAAATTCCTTTTTTTTTTTTTTTTTTTCCTCCCATTCCCTGTATTCCCTGTATAATTTCCAGGTCAATATTATTTCCCAAAACAAAGCCGGGGTTTAAAATTCCAGGAGTTATTTACAAAAGAACTTTTCCTGCCTCGTTTTGTTTGGAATTGATTTTTTTTGAGGAATAAAACCCAAGAAAGCTGCTAGGTCAGGCCTGCACGTTTTCCATGAGCTTTTTTCCAGGGCATTTTTAGGGAAATATCATGAAATTTTTAGGGAAATATCAGAGAGTTTATAGGGAAATATCTGGGAGTTTTTTTGGGAAATATCAGGAAGTCTTTATGAAAATATCAGGGTAGTTTTAGGGAAGTATCAAGGAGTTCTTTGGGAACTCCCAGGAGGTTTTTAAGGAAGTATCAGGGAATTTTTAGGGAAATATCAGGGATTTTTTAGGGAAGTATCAGAGGGGCTTTTACAGAAATATCAGGAATTTTTTAGGAGAAATATCAGGAATTTTTTAGGAGAAATATAAGGAATTTTTTAGGAGAAATATCAGGGAGTATTCATCAAAATAAAAGGAGTTTTTAGAGGAATATTAAGGAGTTTTAGGGAAGTATCAGAAGTATCAAAACTCCACATCCCAACCCAAAAACTCCACATTCCAACACCAAAACTCCACATCCCGACCCCAAAACTCCCCATCCCCAAACCCCAAAACTCCACATCCCCAAACCCCAAAACTCCACATCCCGACCCCAAAACTCAACATTCCAACTCCAAAACTCCACATTCCCAGCCCCGAAATGCCACATCTCGACCCCAGAACTCCACATCCCAACTCCAAAACTCCACATCCCATTACCAAAACTCCACATCCCGACCCCAAAACCCCACATCCCAACTCCAAAACTCCACATCCCAACCCCAAACTCCACATCCCGACCCCAAAACTCCACATCCTAACTCCAAAACTCCACATCCCAACCCCAAACTCTGCATCCCAACTCCAAAACTCCACATTCCAACTCCAAAACTCCACATTCCAGCACCAAAACCCCACATCCCAACCCCAAAACCCCACATCCTAACTCCAAAACCCCACATCCCAACCCCAAACTCCACATCCTAACTCCAAAACTCAACATTCCAACCCCAAAACTCAACATTCCAACCCCAAAACCCCACATCCCAACCCCCAAAACCCCATCCCCTGATAGAGAAACCCCTCTCCCCAAGCCCTGTGGGAGCCAACCCCCCTGTGGCTGCCCCAGGGCCCCTCCAGGCGTGCCCAAGGAGGCTCCGGCTCCTGCCCCACTCACCCGTGGTCTCCACGATGCCCTCGAGGATGACGACGATCTCGAACTGCTCGGTGTGCATGCTGCGCTGGGACAGGTCGTAGAAGGGGCTCTTGGAGTCGATGACGTGGCAGATGGTCAGGGGGGACACCAGGAAGAGCTGGTCGGCCCCGGTGCTGAAGCCCACGTCCAGCTCCAGCTGATCCAGGGGCAGGAATTCTCCCTCCGGGGTCTGCCGGGACTGGAGGACAAGGAGGGAAGGTTGGAGCTCCTCGTCCTGCTCTGAGGGCAGCCTGGGATGGCACAATCCCTGCCCCTGGGATGGCAGAATCCCTGCCCCTGGGATGGCAGAATTCCTGCCCCTGGGATGGCACAATCCCTGCCCGTGGGATGGCAGAATTCCCGCCCCTGGGATGCCAGAATTCCCGCCCCTGGGATGGCAGAATTCCTGCCCCTGGGATGGCACAATCCCTGCCCGTGGGATGGCACAATTCCTGCCCCTGGGATGGCACAATTCCTGCCCCTGGGATGGCACAATTCCTGCCCCTGGGATGGCACAATTCCCGCCCCTGGGATGGCAGAATTCCTGCCCCTGGGATGGCACAATCCCTGCCCCTGGGATGGCACAATTCCTGCCCCTGGGATGGCACAATTCCTGCCCCTGGGATGGCACAATCCCTGCCCATGGGATGGCAGAATTCCTGCCCGTGGGATGGCACAATTCCTGCCCCTGGGATGGCACAATTCCTGCCCCTGGGATGGCAGAATTCCCGCCCCTGGGATGGCAGAATTCCTGCCCCTGGGATGGCACAATCCCTGCCCCTGGGATGGCACAATTCCTGCCCCTGGGATGGCACAATTCCTGCCCCTGGGATGGCACAATCCCTGCCCATGGGATGGCAGAATTCCTGCCCCTGGGATGGCAGAATCCCTGCCCCTGGGATGGCAGAATCCCTGCCCCTGGGATGGCACAATCCCTGCCCCTGGGATGGCACAATCCCTGCCCCTGGGATGGCAGAATCCCTGCCCACGGAGTGGCACAATCCCTGCCCCTGGGATGGGATTGAGATCCCTTCCTTGCCCAAACTTCCCGGGATTCCACCAGGAATCGGGACAAGGTGGTGCTTGGGGACACAGCCAGTCCAGGGAAACAGGGGCAGGGAAGGAAATCGTGGAATCCCAGGAAGTCAGAGTTGGAACAGCTCTCCAAGATCCATTCCCAGCACTGCCCCAGGTCCCCAAGAGCCACATCCCAGGCTCTGACATCCCTGTGGGAATGTGACTCCATCTCAAGCTCTGACATCCCTCCAGGATTGTAATTCCATCCCAGGCTCTGACATCCCTGTGGGAATGTGACCCCAATCCCAGCCCTGGGCAGCTGTGCCAATGCCTGACCTCCTTGCCCCTTCCCATGGAAAAACCCAAACCCATCTTTCCTCCCATCCAGCCTAACTGCGGGTGAAATTCCCTGCTCCCTCCCGCCCCGGATCCCTGGAATTCCCAGGGATGCAGCCCAGCCCTGCTGTGTGACAGCTGCAGGAATTCTGGTGTCCCCACATCCAGCCGGGATCTCACACACTCCCAGCTGCTCCCAGGGAATTTGGATGGAATTCCAGAGCTCAAACCCAGAGAAATCCAAACGGAATTTTGAGAATCCGACCCCAGGCAATTCCAGAGGGAACGTTTAGCAAAGGAATTAACCCTGAGTGACTCCTTTGCTCCGAGGGGGGAAAACTCAGGAATTCTGAGCTCTTTCCAATCCCCCAAAATCCCCAAATTCCCGTTACAGCAAAAGAGGCTTTGTAAGGATTTCCCACTTTGAGGCTTTGGCCTTGGTTTTGCTCCAGGCCTGAGCTCAGCAGGGAAAATAAAGGAATATTCCATTTCCCCCCACGGATTGGGATTTCCAATTCCACCCAGGAAAAGAACCTTTTCCAGAACAAAACCCTTTCCCAAAGGGAATCTGAGCCCCCCTGGGGCTGCCCCTCACCTGCCACAGGGGAGGAATTCCCAAATTCCTGCCCCATATCCCAAAGCTGGGAATATGAGCCAGGCCTGGCAGTGCCCTGGGCACAGGGATTGCTCTCCCTGCTGCAATCCCTCTTTTTTCCTCTTCATTTTCCCATTTATTGGTTTCCTTCCACCTCTTTTTTCCTTTTTTTTCCCCTTCCCTCTCTTTTTTGTTTTCCCTTTCCCTTCTCCCTTTTATTTCCTTTTTATTTCTTCCTTTCATTTTCCCTTTTCCCCATTTTCTTTTCGTTTTCCTCTTATTCTCCCCCCGTGGGCTCCTTTTATTTTCCCTTCCTTGCTTTTTTTCCCCTTTTCCTTTATTTTTTCCCTTTCCCCTCTTCCTCCCCTTTTCTTTTATTCCTTTTTTGTCTTTTTTTACCCTTTTTAATTTTTTCCCCCTTTCATTATTTTTCCTTTATCATCTTATTTTTAATTTTATTTTTTCCTTTTATTTTCCCTTTCATTTTCCTTTCCCCCCACTTTTTTCATTTTACTTTTCCCATTTATTTTCCCTTTTCTCCCTTTTATTTTGCTCTTCCCTCGTTTTTCCTTTTTTATTCCTTTTCTCCTTCTAATTACCTTTTTATCCACTTTTTTTTCCCCCAGGAGACCTGGCCCAGCGCTGCTTTTCTTCCAAGCCCAAACCTTTTCCTTTCCCATCTTTCAAATCCAGGGAATTCTTTTGGAGCCACGCTAAGTTTGAAGCTCCAACTTTTAAAATTCCCTGTCTGGCACTTCCAGAGCCAAAAAAAAAAAAAAAAATCGATTGGAAATGACTCATTTTTGATCTTTTATCGCATGAATATATGAAATTATTTAAATATATTTATATTTATATAGTATGTAAATCTATATTTACACATTATGAAATATTTAAAAATAAATTGTATAAATTATATATTGTTAAATATAAATATTTATTATTGCACGTTATATAAATCGATAGAATTATGTTTTAATGCTATTTTATATATTTGTCTATATAAATGATGTTTATAAACAATATTTATAATGTCATAGTGATTTTAATAATAAACAAACGAAATTATTTTAGAATAACTTTTAATAAACGATATTTATATTATGATCATTCACAATAATTTTAAGGGTATTCAGAGGTTATTTGGGGAATTTTTTAGGGATTCTTTCCCTCTTTTAGGCACAGACTCCCTCAAGGTTTAGGGGAGCCCAGTGCTGGTCCTGATGCTGAAATCCCACGGGAAATGGGGATTTGGGAGAACAGGAAAACCGCAGGAGCCTCCCATGGGACACCCCAAATCCCTGCAGGACACCCCAATCCCTGCAGAACACCCCAATCCCTGCCAGGACACCCCAAATCCCTACAGGACACTCCATTCCCTGCCCAGCACCCCTCTGGGGCACCCCAATTCCCAGGGGATCCCTGTGGGATGCTCCACATGCAGCAAAGACCCCCTGAGCCGGCTCCTTCCTCCCGCCTGCTCCATCCCCATTCCCCATTCCCATCCCTCATTCCCTATTCCCAATTCCCAATTTCACAATCCCCATTTCCATTCCCCATTCTCATTCTCCATTCCCCATTCTCATTCTCCATTCCCCCATTCCCCAATCCTCATTTCCCATTCCCATTCTCCATTCCCATTCCCCAATCCTCATTCCCTATTCCCAATCCCCATTTCACAATCCCCATTTCCTATTCCCCATTCCCCATCCCCATTCCCCAATGCTCATTCCCTATTCCCGTTCCCCATTCCCAATCCCTATCCCCATTCCCTATTCCTCATCCCCCATTCCCCCATTCCCCAATCCTCGTTCCCCATTCCCATTCCCCATTCCCAATCCCATTCCCCATTCCCAATCCCAATCCCAATCCCCATTCCCCATCCCACACCGGCTCTCCCCAGCCCTCCAGGGCAGGGATTTTCCCGGTCTAACCCTGGCACTTCCCCTGGAGCTCACACCGATAAAGCTCAGCCTGGCTGGGCTCAGGGTGGCCCGAAAAGCTCCGGATTGTGCCCGCAGCCTTCTCCTTCCCGGCTGGAGGGAGGCTTGGAGCTACAAAGGACTTCCTTCCCAGGGAGATGGAGCATTTTACAGCAATCTATAAATATCCGTCCCAACCCTGCGCTGAATGTAGGAATTATCTCCAAGGAGCTCGGGAATGCGGCGCTGATGGCTGAGCCCGAGGCTCCCGGAGATGTTCCCTGCGCCAGGAACACAGGGCAGGGATGCTGGGACAGCAGCAGGACCCAAAAACCCGTCTGGGATCATCCAGTCCCACCCCCGGGCCTGGGCAGGGCCACCTTCCATGGGCCGGGCTGCTCCGAGCCCCAGGGACGTGGGGACAGCCACGGGCAGGAGCAAGGGATGCTCCAGGGACAGGGACAGGGCGCTGGGATGTCCCCAGGGCACAGCGGCAGTGGGGCCACGGCTCTGTCACAGAGCCATGGAATAGTTCAGCCTGGAAAAGCCGCCCAGGAGCACGGAGTGCAACCAGCCCCAGCACTGCCAGGGCCCTCCTGGAATTACTGAGGCTGGAAAAGTCCCTCAAGACCATCGAGTGCAACCAGCCCCAGCACTGCCAGGGCCTCACAGGATTTCTGAGGTTGGAAAAGCCTCCAAGAGCACAGAGTCCAACCATCCCAACCATCCCCAGCACTGCCAGAGCCCTCTGAGATCATGGAGTCCAACCATTGCCAGCACTGCCAAAGCCCTCCAGGACCACAGAAAAGCCCTCCAAGATCACAGAGCCCAACCATCAGAACCATCCCCAGCACGGCCAGGGCCCTCATGGAATTCCCGAGGTTGGAAAAGCCTCCAAGATCAAGTCCAACCATCCCCAGCACTACACCAAGACCTCCCCACACCCCCCAACGCCACCTCCACACGGGACGGGGCCTCCATTGCAGCTTCCCAGGCAGGAATCTCCCCGCCGCAGCACCCACCTTGAGCAGCTTGCAGCGGATCTGCGCCGACACCATGTGGCTGTTGCGGAGGTTCCCCACGCGGAACATGAGCGTCAGCTTCCCGTCGCGCATGGAGATGGCGGCGTGCTCGCTGAACATCAGCGTCTCCGCCCTCTTCTTGGGCTGCGACATCTTGATGAACATGCAGCCGATGAGGAAGGCGTCCACGATGGAGCCCAGGATGGACTGGAAGAGGAAGAGGATGATGCCCTCGGGGCACTTGTCGGTGATGTAGCGGTAGCCGTAGCCGATGGTGGCCTCGGTCTCGATGAAGAAGAGGAAGGCGGAGGGGAAGTTGTAGACGTTGGCCACGCACGGCGTGTAGCTGTCGTCGTGCGCCTTGTTCAGGTCCCCGCGCATGTAGGCGATCACCCACCACATGGAGGCCATGAAGAGCCAGGCCACGGTGTAGGTGAGGATGAAGATGAACAGGTTCCAGCGCCACTTGAGGTCCACCAGCGTGGTGAAGAGGTCGGACAGGTAGCGGCTGGTCTCGCCGCCCAGGTTGCCGTGCTGCACGTTGCAGCGCCCGTTCTTGTCCACGAAGCGCTGCCGCTTCCCCCGCGGGGCGCTGCGCGGCGGCGGGAGGCCCCCGCCGCTGGCCGAGGTGCTCACCACCTGGTACTCATCGCCCAGCTTGCGCCGCAGCGCCGACATGCTCCGCGCGGCCCCAAAAACCCCGCGCAGCTCCAAAAATCCCGCACAGATCCGCGCAGCCACAAAAACCCCGCGGAGCTCCAAAAACCCCGCACAGATCCGCGCAGCCACAAAAACCCCGCGGAGCTCCAAAAATCCCGCACAGATCTGCGCAGCCACAAAAACCCCGCGGAGCTCCAAAAATCCCGCACAGATCCGCGCAGCCACAAAACCCCCGCGCAGCCACAAAAACCTCGCACAGCCCCAAAGACCCCGCGCTGTCGGCACAGCCACAAAAACCCCGCGGAGCTCCAAAAATCCCGCACAGATCCGCGCGGCCCCGCGGAGACCGCGCAGCCCCAAAAACCCTGCTCAGCTCCGCGCAGCCCCAAAAATCCCGCGCGGCCCCGCGGAGACCGCACAGCCGGCACAGCCACAAAAAACCCCGCTCAGCCCCGAGCACACCGCGCAGCCACAAAAACCCCGCGGAGCCCCGCGCAGGCGGCACAGACCGCGCAGCCACCAACACCGTGCTCAGCCCCGCGGAGCCCCGCGCAGCCGGCACACGCCGCTTATCCCCGAGCACCCCGCTTATCCCCGAGCACCCCGCTTATCCCGAGCACACCGCGCAGCCCCGCGCAGCCCCGCGCAGCCCCGCGCAGCCCCGCGCAGCCCGCCCGGCCCCGCCGCGCCGCGGCCGCGGAGCCTCCGCCCGGCGCCGCCTCCCACGCGGAGCCGCCGGCAGCGGCCCCGGGCACGGCGGCCCCGCCCCGCGCAGCGACACTCCCCGCGCAGCGACACTCCCCGCGCAGCGACACTCCCCGCGCAGCGACACTCCCCGCGCAGCGACACTCCCCGCGCACCGCCCCGGAGCCGCCCCCGGGGCCGCGCTCCGCGCCCGCGCCCGCCCCTCCGACCCTGCGCCCGGCTGCGCGCTGCCGCCCCGCGCACAGCCCGCCCTGCGCAGCCCGGGGCCATCCGCGGCCTCGTCCTCCCCATCATCATCGTCACCCTCCCCATCACCATCGCCCTCCCCATCATCCTCCCCATCATCATCGTCACCCTCCCCATCATCCTCCCCGTCATCCTCTCCATCATCATCGTCACCCTCCCCATCATCCTTGGCTCATCTTCCTCCCCGCCATCCTCCTCCCCTCACCATCTTCCTCTCCCCGGGCTCCATCCCTCCTCCACGCTCGGAGGGGCTCCGGCTCCCACAGACCCAACCCGGAGAGGGCGAGGGGAGGTCGGGCACCCGCATTCTATTATTCTATTCTATTCTATTCTATTCTATTCTATTCTATTCTATTCTATTCTATTCTATTCTATTCTATTCTATTCTATTCTATTCTATTCCATTCCATTCCATTCTATTCCATTCTACTCTATTCCATTCCCATCCCCATTTGTCCCTTCTGTTTTTATCTTCACTGCATTCCATTTGAAGTTTTGAAAACGTTTTTGTCCGCACGGCACTGCCAGGACACAGAGGGGACAGCGCCCCTTCCACCCGGGCAGAAATTCCCTGAGAGAAGCCACAAAGCTCAGCCCTGATCCTGAAGTGGGGGGAAGCAGGAAATCAGTCCCAAGATGTGGATAAATCCCCAGGGATGGACGGAGCAGTTTGGGAAGGGAGCTGCTGCTGCTCCGAAGGGTCAGGCTGGATCCAAGGGTATCCTCACCGACTCCCGCTGCTCCAGAGTGCTGCCAGCAGCTCCAGAAAACACTCGAATTGTCACCTTTTAGCCGTGTGATAAAGCGCAGCCAGCCCTCATTTCCTAACCATTATCCCTTCACATTCCTCAGAACAGATTCCCAAGGAGTTTTCTTGCCCCTGCTGTTCTATTCCAGCTTTTTTTTTTTTTTTTTTTTTCAGAAAATTAATTAGTTTCTCACTTTTCTGTTTTCTATTCCCGATCTCTCCCTGTTCCCCACTCCCTTTTCCTGCAGTGGACACAATGCCTGTTAATTTTCCCACCCGATTAAAGGAAATTTTGTATGGAATTCATCCCAAACTCTGGCCGCGCTGCCAGAACCCTCCTGGCTCAGGGATGCACCAGCCTTGCCAGTTTCCCCTCTCCTATTTCTCCTTCCTCCACCCCTCCTGTTTTCCCAGAGGCCTCTCTCCCTGGGCTGGAATTGGGCAAAGATTCCCTGTGACCCATCACGATGTCACGGTGACAATCCAAGGGCAGCCATTCCCTGTAATTACTGCAATTAAAGCCATCCTTGTTTTTGAGGGGATGAGCAGATTCCCGACATCCCCGGGGTGGGAAGAGGAAATCCTGGCAGTGGGAAGGGAACGATGGCCATGGAGCAGTGACACCCAAAGGGTCAGAAAACGCTGGAAAAGCTCTTTATCCCTCTGGATTGATGGAATTCCAGCTGATCCCGCCGTGCAGGGACACCTCCCAGTGTCCTTGGGCATTCCAGGGATCCAGGAGCAGCCACAGGAAATCTGGGATGGGGCTAAATCCCCTCAGCCCTGATGGGTTTGAGCTCCTCATCCCTGAGCCCCACCCTGGGCTGCTCTCCTGGAGCCAGGGGACAACAGGAGCTTTTGGAGCAGCTCCAAAGGTGAAAAATGCTGGGAGAAATCAGCTGGGATTTGTATGGAATTGGGCCAGTCCGAGTCTGCACCACTGCACTGGGCACGTCCTGGAATTGCAGAGGGCTTTGGGCTCTAATTCCAACCTTCCTTCTGCTATCCCAGGGTGATCCAGCCTGGCCTTGGGCACTGCCAGGGATCCAGGGGCAGCCACAGGAAATCTGGGAATTGCAGCCCAGGCAGGAATTCCCAATCCCCAATGTCCCAGGCAGCCCTGCCCTCTGGCAGTGGGATCCATTCCCTGTGTCCTGTCCCTGCAGCCCTTGTCCCCAGTCCCTCTGCAGCTCTCCTGGAGCCCCTTCAGGCCCTGCCAGGGGCTCTGAGCTCTGCCTGGAGCCTTCCCTTCTCCAGGGGAACATTCCCAGCTCTGCCTGGAGCCTTCCCTTCTCCAGGGGAACATTCCCAGCTCTGCCTGGAGCCTTCCCTTCTCCAGGGGAACATTCCCAGCTCTGCCTGGAGCCTTCCCTTCTCCAGGGGAACATTCCCAGCTCTGCCTGGAGCCTTCCCTTCTCCAGGGGAACATTCCCAGCTCTCCCTGGCTGGCTGCAGTCCTGGGAGCAGCTCCAAGGTCTCCTCTGGACTCTCCAGGTCCTCCTTGTGCTGATTATTCCCCAAATCCACCCTTCCCGTGCCTGCTGCCATCCCAGCCCATCCCACTGTCTGAGGTTTGCCTTTAGATCCATCTCATCTCACCTGGGCAGGAATTCCCTCCCCCTGGAGCTGCTTCTCCTGCAATTCCATTTCTTACCTGCAATTCCCCCGTTTCAGCACCTTGGCTTTGCCAGGTGACGTGGGGATGATGACAAATAAAATGATGGAATCACTTATTTATTCCCTGAATTAACAGAGACATTCCCAAACCGGTCTCTTCCAATCCCACCCCCCGGATATGGATTTGAGGGCAGTTCCTGATGTTTTCTCTCAGAAAAATCACCTCCAGTTTGAAATGGGAGTTGCAGCAGGTGGTCACAGCACCAGTGCCAGGATTTTCCTGACCCCAAAAATTTCATCCTCTCTGGATGAATCCCTAAATCCCTCAAATAAATCCCCCAAAAAAAGGATAAAACAGACTTCCAGGAAAATGAGATAGAGGTTGGTTCCCTCTCTGTAATTTTCTATCAATCCTAATTATTAACATTTCTGAGAAATTAAAAAAAAAAAAAAAAGGGGAAATACCTCCGTGCCTGTATTCATCCTTCCCAAAGGGATTATTGGGTGACTCATTCCCAGGCTGCACAGCCCATCATTAACAGGGGCAGTTAATTACCTCTACAGGCTTTAATTACCAGCAGGGGAGGTTGGGCCTCGCCAGGGTTTGGTGTCACCTGCAGCTCCAACCCCCCAAACACCTGCAGGGACAACCTGGAACAGCGACTTACTGAGAAAAGGGATTTTATTGGGGTTTTTTCCCCTATTTTTGGGCAAGGAAGCATTTCTGGATGTGAGGAATCTCATTAAATGAGTAATTAATTTGTCCTTGTGTGATTTAATTGATTGAAGGGCACTGCAGCAGTGCAGGATGAATTATAAAATCATGTATTAATATGGAAATTCTATTTATAAAATCCTAATTTTGGAGCTGTTCCCCCTTTGGAGCCAGGGGTGTTCCATAGGGAAGTGACTCTGCCCTCTCCCACTGTGCCCAGGACATTCCCAACCTCCTCCTTCCCAACCCAAATTCCCAAATTCCTGGCCCCAGGACCCACCCAGGCTGTGGTGCAGCCAAAACCCTCAGGAAGGAGATGAAATAAAGAATCGATTCCTCTTTTCCTGCAGGGAAATTCCCATTTAAATTCGATCCTGACGTTTTCCTGCTCTTTTTACGAAGCAGAACAAAACCTCCTCCTTTTTGGGGGGGGATCTTTTAAACCACATTTTGTATTTTGGGGGGGATTGGAGGATGAGGAGCAGGAATATTTGGGCAGGAGGCTGGAGATGAGCCCCCAAATCCGAGTTAATCCAGGATATTCCAGCAATCCCTTTCCCAACTGACTCCCTCCTGCTTCCCATTTGGTGCATCCAGCAAATCTCCTCTGCCATTTACACCGAATCCAGAACCCCCGGGATGAATCCAGAGCCAGCAGAGCAGGATACACAAAATACCGGCTTTTTTAATGACCCAGTGCATTTACAGAGATTTTTTTGGGGGGGGGAGAGGAATTGTGAGGGAAATCCTGGGAAACATTTCCCCACTCACCCGTGCTGGGATCCCGCTGCCCCGGGATTTCAGTCTCCTGAACCCTCTGGGCACTGAGAATTCCCAAAATCCCAGCCCAGAGGGCTGCAGCTGCATTGGGGTGGCTCCCAAAGGAGTGGCCCCAGCACACCCCAGGAATGTCCCTGTCCCCACACCCCAGCTGGGGGCAGCTCCCGAGGGCCAGCAGCGCTTTGGGAACGGCCACACCCACAAAAGGACTGAGCCCCCAAATTCCTGAAACCTGAAAGGATTCCTGATTCCTCTGGGAGGGGAACCCCTGAGGGCAGAGCTGGGCGTGGATCCGGGGATGGAGCTGTGGCCTGCTGGGATGCAGGGATCCATGGATGGGTTGGGATGGAGGGATGGAGACCCTCCAAAGCTCCAGAGGTCTCCGGTTTGGTCCTTCCAGGTGTCCCCTGAGGCCCAGGTACAGCTCCATCCCCACGGAGGGGACAGCTCCATCCTCAGGGAGGGGACAGCTCCATCCCCATGGAAGGAAGGGACAGCTCCATCCCCATGGAAGGAAGGGACAGCTCCATCCCCATGGAAGGAAGGGACAGCTCCATCCCCATGGAAGGGACAGCTCCATCCCCATGGAAGGGACAGCTCCATTCCCATGGAGGGGACAGCTCCATCCCCGTGGAGAGGACAGCTCCATCCCCGTGGAGAGGACAGCTCCATCCCCATGGAGGGGACAGCTCCATCCCCACGGAGGGGACAGCTCCATCCCCAGGGAAGGAAGTGACAGCTCCTTTCCCATGAGGGGACACCTCTATCCCCACAGAAGGAAGGGACAGCTCCATCCGTGCCACTCCGAGGTCCCACCAGTGTCACTCCTTCCCCTCGGCATTCCCACGTCTCCTGTGGCCTCATCTGTTGGAACTCCTGCTGCAGTGCAGTCTTGGCCTGGTGCTCCCAACACCAGATCCCATTTTCTTTCAGCACAACCCAGGAAGCTTTGGTGCTGTCAAATCCCACTGGCCACGAGACAACACCCACCAGGATCTCCTCCAGCTTCTCCAGGAGAGCCCAGCACATCCCAGCAGCTCGGGCCACACCTCCCAGGACGGCTCCAAATGCCAGCAGGGCCTTCAGAGCGGGCCACCTCTCCTTGGTGACGTGTGACAGCAGCACCTCCACACCCCAACTCCTCCAACGTCGGACGCCGCCTCTGGAATCTCCGGAGCACTGGATCACCTGGAGGCTCAGAGGAGTGCGAGGACAGCCCCGGGAGAGGCCTGGGGGCAGCAGGAAGGGCAGGAGGAGCGGGATGTGGGGCGGGGATCAGGCCCCCAGGGTCATGTTGCGCAGCAGCCACTGCTGGGCGCGGCCGCTGCCGCACTCGCGCATGGTGGGCACCAGCCGGTCCTCCTCCGACGGCTCCGCCAGGCACTGGTTACTGTTCAGGTGCCTCAGGGTGAGCTTCTGCAGGGGGACAACAGAGAATTCCCGCTGAAACCCGGCCATTCCAGATGGGGAACGAGATTTCCTGGTGTGGAGCACCAGGGATCTCTCTGAGAGCTCCAGGACATCCCCACCACGTCCCACACGGAGCCAAAAAATCCCTAAGTAAAATCATTCCAAGGGAATTGCTGTTCAGGTGCCTCAGGGTGAGCTTCTGCAAGGGGGGACAACAGAGAATTCCTGCTGAAAGTCGGCATTTCCAGATGGGGAATGAGATTTCCTGGTATTCCAGGCCATGGCATGGAGCACAGGGGAACTCCCAGAGCTCCAGGACATCCCCACCACATTCCACATGGAGCCAACAAATCCCTCAGCAAAGGGAAAACCATTCCAAGGGAATTGCTGTTCAGGTGCCTCAGGGTGAGCTTCTGCAACAGGGGACAACAGAGAATTCCTGCTGAAATCCGGCATTCCAGTGCAATTCCAGATGGGGAATGAGATTTCCTGGTGTGGAGCACCAGGGATCTCTCTGAGAGCTCCAGGACATCCCCACCACGTCCCACACAGAGCCAACAAATCCCTAAGTAAAGGGAAAATCATTCCAAGGGAATTGCTGTTCAGGTGCCTCAAGGTGAGCTTCTGCAGGGGGACAACAGAGAATTCCTGCTGAAACCTGGCAATTCCAGTGAAATTCCAGATGGGGAATGAGATTTCCTGGCATTCCAGGGTGTGGAGCACAGGGGAAATCCCAGAGCTCCAGGACATCCCCACCACGTCCTACACAGAGCCAACAACTCCCTCAGCAAAGGGAAAATCATTCCAAGGGAATTGCTGCAAGGGAGGGGAGAATATAGAGAATTCCTGCTGAAACCCGGCATTCCAGTGGAATTCCAGATGGGGAATGAGATTTCCTGGTGTGGAGCACCAGGGATCTCTCTGAGAGCTCCAGGACATCCCCACCACATTCCACATGGAGCCAACAACTCCCTCAGCAAAGGGAAAACGATTCCAAGGGAATCTTATTCATAATAAAAAATAATTCCCAAGGCACAGCCGTTGGAGGGAGGAGTCTGGTCTCCATGGCCATGGGCACGTGGAATGTTTGGGACCAGAGGAATTGCTGCTGATGGAAATGTTTTTGCCCAGTTATTCCATGGAATTCCTGTTCCCAGGGCGTTCCTCCTTCTAGGGACAGTCCTTCTGATCCCAGCACATTTCTGAGGGATGGGGGAATCAGGAGGACACAAAACAAACAGGACACCTCTTCCACCGGGAAAACAACTTCCCAGAGAAATCCCAGGACGCTAAAAGAGGAAATTCTGTCCTTAAATAAACACCAGACAGGTTCAGTCCCAACTGAACGTGGAGTGTTCCCAGCATCGTTCCCTGGGATTGCGCCAGGAATTCCCCAGGCAGGAATTCCCAATCCCCAATGTCCCAGGCAGCCCTGCCCTCTGGCAGTGGGATCCATTCCCTGTGTCCTGTCCCTGCAGCCCTTGTCCCCAGTCCCTCTGCAGCTCTCCTGGAGCCCCTTCAGGCCCTGCCAGGGGCTCTGAGCTCTGCCTGGAGCCTTCCCTTCTCCAGGGGAACATTCCCAGCTCTGCCTGGAGCCTTCCCTTCTCCAGGGGAACATTCCCAGCTCTGCCTGGAGCCTTCCCTTCTCCAGGGGAACATTCCCAGCTCTGCCTGGAGCCTTCCCTTCTCCAGGGGAACATTCCCAGCTCTGCCTGGAGCCTTCCCTTCTCCAGGGGAACAATCCCAGCTCTCCCCAAAACCCTGGGACTGGGGAATTTGAGGGTGGAAATCACACAAAATGGGAATGAGGAATTTCAGGGTAGAAACTCTGGGACTGGGAATTTCAGGGTGGAAATCCTGGGAATGGGAATTTCAGGGTGGAAACTCTGAGAATGAGGAATTTCAAGGTGGAAATCCTGAGACTGGGAATTTCAGGGTGGAAATCCTGGGACTGGGAATTTCAGGGTGGAAATCCTGGCTGCAGACCATCCACTGGAGCAGAACCTGATTTTATGGAAAGGGAACAAAGAGGGAAAATCAGGATGGGCAGGAAAATCCCTGAGTCCTGAGGAGAGGAGAGAAATTAATCCCAAACTTCATCCCAAAGAGCCCAGGCTGATGTCAAACCCTGGGATCTCCTTAGGGATAGAGGGGCTGGAATGGTGGGAGCTGCTTCAGGGCTTGGGCTCATCCAGGAGGATAAATATTGATATAATATTAAAAAAATGTAAAAGAAATAAATATCAAGAAAAAAAAGATTATACATAATATAAAATATTAAATTATATAATAGAGGTTAATATAAAATATATTATGTACTATATAAAAATAATATATAAAATAATATAGAATACTAAATTTAAGAGACTAAAAATATTTGAAATAATATATAGTATAGCACTATATGAAATATGAGATAATATAAAAATAATATAGCAGGGAATAATATAAAATAAAAATTAAGATAAAATAATACAATAATACTCTAAACTGAAGGAAGATCAGGAATCACTTTCCCAAGAGTCTGATGCTCTCAGGGGTCATAAACACCATTTATGTTCATTATTTATAATATTTCTATATCACATTAATTGCAAAATATAGCATTATATTTATATATTACATAATAAACATATATTGGTGTTTATTGGTGTAAATTTAATATGTAATATCGACTATATTTTTATATAATTTAATTTTATATATAAGTCCAAAATAAAATTAATACATATATATCAAAAATTAGATATAGATGTATTTTAAAAGGCTTTTTTCTGGTGTCCCATCTAAATTGCTGGGAAATTCCAACAAGGAATTTCCACCCATCTCCTTGTGCTACTCCACTGATTAATTCCATGAAAATTACAGGGAAAAAAATCTATTAAAAAAATCGAATTCTCTGAAAATTCTGTGGAAAAATCTGTGGACAATCCTAGGAAAAGCTGAACCTTTTAGAGAAAACATTTTGCAATTGCAATCATTTTTCTGTCTTGGAATAGGAACCAAATCTTCAGCTCCTGGAGTCTGGAAGAATCACAGTGACAGCAAGAGATCAAGGGAATTTCATTAATCCAAAACTAACTAAAAGTTATAATAATTAAGACTAATAATTGCTACTAACTAATAACTATTAAGAACTAAGAGCTACTAAAACTAAACATCTGTTCTGTCCTATAGCTACAAAATCATCTTCTGCCTTGTTTTATAGAAAAAATTGGTATGAAAAATTCTAATAAAATTCTATCAAAAATCTATGAAAATTCCGCAAAAATTCTATGAGTAGTCTATAAAAATTCTCTCAACATTCTATGAAAATTCCATGAAAAACTTTGAATAAAATTCCATGAAAGATTCTATGAAAAAATTCTATGAAAAAATTCTATGAAAAAATTCTATGAAAAAATTCTATGAAAATTCTATCAAAAATGCTATGAAAAATCTATTTAAAATTCTATTAAATAATTCTATTAAATAATTCTATTAAATAATTCTATTAAATAATTCCATGAAAAATTATAGGACAAGTCTACAAAAGATCCATGAAAATCCAATGAAAATTTTAGGAAACTTTATGAAAAATTTTACGTACAAAAAAATGACATGGAACAATGAAAACTGAACGAAAAAATGTGCGAAAGATTGTTGTAAAATTCCATGAGAATCTACAAATTCCGTGAAAAAATAAACACTTTCGAAACAGTCAAAAAAAAAATTAAAATACTGTGGCTTTGGTTTGTGCCTGAGATGTTTTGGCTTCTGAAATTCCTTTCCCAGGGGATTTTCTGTAAATTCTGAAATTCCTTTCCCGAGGAATTTTCTGTTTCCTCTGTAAACAAGAGACGTGTTTCTGTAACGGCAAATTTGTTCACGTTTTTTACTTTTGGAGGGATTTCTTCTTGATGCCCCTCTGCTCTGATGTGATTAAATTAATGATTAAAATGTGATTAAAGATGTTTCTCTCGTCACCAATCGAATTGGTCTGCGTAGAATGGTCTAAAAAGGGAGACACATTTCAAAAATAGAACTTTCAGCCCTCTGAAGTCAAAGTCGTTGTGATGTAAAACAGCGTCAAAACACAAAAATAATTCACCCAAACAAATAAAACAAGGCAGAAATGCTGAGCCCCTCCAGCAGAGCCTAAAGCGGGAAAATCCGGGAATTCCTTACCCCAACCAATCCTAGACTTCCTTGGGATGCCCTAGAGGAAATAATCCGTGGGGCTGGAGTAAACCTTCCTAAAGACTTCCATGCGGGAATAGTTCCTGAGGGTCCAGCTCTGCAGGGAGCTCCCGTCACAGGCCTCCACCGTGGGGCCCTGGGAGCCGTCCTCGATCCTGCCCAGCGTCAGGCACGACTGCGTGATGATGTGCAGGAAGGTGCGCCTCTGGAAAAGCGGGAATGCTCAGCGGGAACGGCGGGGACAAACCGGGAACGGCTGCTGGAGGACGGGGCTGGGAATGCTCCAAGGGCAAGAGTGAATGTCCGCAGGGGAATTCATGGAGTGGGGATTGGGTTCTGCATAAGATCTCCTCTTCCCTGTTCTGGAGATCATTCCCGTGATCTACAGTGGGTTGTGGCTCCCAATCCCATTCTCCCTACCCCTGGATTGCTGCAATTCCCCATTGGAAAGATCCGGACAGAGATGGGGTCTTCCTAGCAGAAATATCCCAAAATTTCCTCCCTGCTTTTGAGACCATTCCCATGATCCACAGTGGGTTGTGGCTCCCAGTCCTGCCCCTCCAACCCCTCAGATTGCTGCAATTCCCCATTGGAAAGATCCTAGCAGAAATATCCCAAAATTTCCTCCCTGCTTTTGAGACCATTCCCATGATCCACAGTGGGTTGTGGCTCCCAGTCCTGCACCTCCAACCCCTAGGATTGCTGCAATTCCCTACTGGAAAGATCCAGGCAGAGATATCCCAAAATTTCCTCCCTGCTCTTGAGACCATTCCCATGATCCAGAGTGGGTTGTGGCTCCCAGTCCTGCACCTCCAACCCCTAGGATTGCTGCAATTCCCTACTGGAAAGATCCAGGCAGAGATGGGGGTCTTCCTAGCAGAAATATCCCAAAATTTCCTCCCTGCTCTTGAGACCATTCCCACGATACAGAGTGCGTTGTGGCTCCCAATTCTGTACCTCCAACCCCTTGGATTGCTGCAATTCTCCATTGGAAAGATCCAGGGAGAGATATCCCAAAATTTCCTCCCTGCTTTTGAGACCATTCCCATGATCCAGAGTGGGTTGTGGCTCCCAGTCCTGCACCTCTAACCCCTCGGATTGCTGCAATTCCCTACTGGAAAGATCCAGGCAGAGATATCCCAAAATTTCCTCCCTGCTTTTGAGACCAATCCTATTCTCCCTACCCCTGGATTGCTGCAATTCCCCATTGGAAAGATCCTAGCAGAAATATCCCAAAATTTCCTCCCTGCTTTTGAGACCATTCCCACGATCCACAGTGGGTTGTGGCTCCCAGTCCTGCACCTCTAACCCCTCGGATTGCTGCAACTCCCTACTGGAAAGATCCAGGCAGAGATGGGGTTTTCCCACCAAACTTCCAAAACTTCCACCTTGCTCTTGAGACCACTCCCATGATCCACAGTGGGTTGTGGCTCCCAATCCCATTCTCCCTACCCCTGGATTGCTGCAATTCCCTACTGGAAAGATCCAGGCAGAGATGGGGTCTTCCTAGCAGAAATATCCCAAAATTTCCTCCCTGCTCTTGAGACCATTCCCACGATCCAGAGTGGGTTGTGGCTCCCAGTCCTGCCCCTCCAACCCCTGGATTGCTGGAATTCCCTACTGGAAAGATCCAGGGAGATATATATTTTTTTTCCTGCACAAATATCCCAAAACTTCCACCATTCCCAAGATCCACCAGGGAGCGTGGTTCCCAATCCTGCCCCTCCAAGCCCTCGGATGGCTGTGATTCCCCAGTGGAAAGATTTGGGCACCAATAGGGGTTTTTCCTGCACAAACCACCCTAAATCCCATTTGGGAATTACCCAATTAAAACCAGAATTCATTAAAAATTGATGAGGGTTTTCTTTCCCCTAATCACAATTCCAGCTTTTCCTTTCTGGCACCAATTCCAGGAGGGGTGAGATGGAGTTTCCACTTCCCTAAATTCTTCCCACCCCATCCCTGAGGCACCCGGGGCTGGAGCAGCTGGAATGCTCTTCCCACATCCCAGCCCCTCACCTGCTCCTTTTCCATGTTTTTGGATTGGGAATGGAAAACGTGGCGTGAGGATAAAGGAGCCACTAAAGATATCAAGGCCAAGTGTCCCAAAAATGTCACTTGGAGTCACGGCAGGGACAGCAGGGCTGGATGACTCTGGATCAGAACTCCCTGTTCCCTCCATCCATGAATCTTTCCAGGGAAAGCAGAGACCCAGAAGTAAAGGATTTGGAATTCTCTCTCTCTCTCTCTGGTGTTTACAGGATGTGAAATATCCAAAGGCAGCAGATTCCTCACGTGGGAATAAACGTGAATGTGGGAACCTGAGCAGGCTCTTCCTGGTCCATGGATTGATTTGGGATGGAAAGACCTTAAATCCCATCCCAAATCCACTCCTGCCATGAGCAGGGACACCTCCCACCATCCCAGATTATTCCATCCTGGCCTTGGGCACTGCCAGGGATCCAGGGACAGCCACAGAAAATCTGGGAATTGCAGCCCAGGCAGGAATTCCCAATTCCCAATCTCCCAGGCAGCCCTGCCCTCTGGCAGTGGGATCCATTCCCTGTGTCCTGTCCCTGCAGCCCTTGTCCCCAGTCCCTCTGCAGCTCTCCTGGAGCCCCTTCAGGCCCTGCCAGGGGCTCTGAGCTCTGCCTGGAGCCTTCCCTTCTCCAGGGGAACATTCCCAGCTCTGCCTGGAGCCTTCCCTTCTCCAGGGGAACATTCCCAGCTCTGCCTGGAGCCTTCCCTTCTCCAGGGGAACATTCCCAGCTCTGCCTGGAGCCTTCCCTTCTCCAGGGGAACATTCCCAGCTCTGCCTGGAGCCTTCCCTTCTCCAGGGGAACATTCCCAGCTCCCCCAGGCCAGCTCAGGGAGTGGGAAGCTCTGGAACGTTGGAGCAGCAGCTGTGGAGAAGCACTGAGGAGGGCACTGCTACAGGAGCTATTCCACGGATTGGGAATTGGCACAAGGATTGCATCAGACTTACCTCAAAGCTATATTCCCATTTCCCAAAATACTGAGGGAAGGGGAGACAGAAGGAAAATGGAGTCAGTGAGATCCAAGGAACATTTTTTGTGCAGCCCCTCAACTCTCCCTGGATGGAAATTCCACAGCTTTGCACGGATACCAGGACTGGGGACAAATAATGGCAATTATCCAGGAAAAAATCATGGAATTCTGAGCTGGAAGGGATCCATAGGGTTCACTGATCCAACCCCTGCCCCTGCCAGGATATCCCAACAATCCCCTCCTGTCCCTGAGAGCATTGTCCAAACACTCCCGGAATAAACCCTGAGGGATCTGTCAGGAATTAGTCCTGAGGAATTTGTCAGGAACAAACCCTGAGGAATTTTTCAGGAATAAACCCTGACATCAGCATCCTTCCACAAGGAATTAAACTCCTTCCTATCAGCTGTGACACACTTCCAACCTCATTTTTCCCCTGGATTCCTTCGTGCGTGTCACGTCCCAGGATTTCATCCCTCTCCACATCCAGAGGTTTCCCTGGATGTCACAACAGGAATCACCAGGCCTGGGAGCCTGGAATTTATTCAATATTTAAATACCACAAATTAAACTAGAAAATTATATATATAAAAATAATAATAGCAGGAAATCGTAGACAATTCCATGAAAATCCCTCAGAGAAATCCATTCTTAGGATTATTTCATGTCCTGTTGACTGTTGTGAAGCCAGAATTCCTAAAAATTCCTAAAACCCACCCAAAATCCCTCAATGCAATTCCTGAATGAGCAAGGGAAGGAAAAATCAGTGTAATTCCACTGGAAAATCAAATGAATGAATACAAGGGATTCAGGAAATATCCTGGAATTGTTTCTCTGGGGAAAAAAATTGGAAAATCACAACTGCTTGTCTGCTTGGGAAAAAAAGCCTGGATATTAGGAATGTTTGGAGATGAATAATACACTAATAAACATATAATTAATGGCAATAACGAAATTAAAAGGAAAAGGGGCAGCAGAAATCTGAACATTCCAATGCAAACGGGTAACAAAAAGATTCTGTCAATAATTCCAGGGATAGGGAATGTGATGGGAAGTTTTCCAGGAGAACAAGCAGCCAGTGCTTGGAGAGGCCATAAAAACATGGAGTATTCCTGCTTTAGGAGCTCCATCTCATGGCTGAGCTGGGCTTTACGCCATTCCCGGGAAATTCTGCTCAGTTTAAGGGAAAATCAGCACATTCCCTGTGTCTATCTTATTGGAAGAATTCCAGGCAAGAGGGGTGGAGGTATCCCGGGAATTCCTGGGTGTGGCTGGGCTGGGGACAAGATGGGAATGAGGCACAGCTTGGACGTGATGACCTGGGAGGGCTTTTCCAGCCTCAGGGTGGACAGCAGCAGGAATTTCCCCATGGAAAGGGAGCTCAGGAGCTGCCCAGGGAGGTTTGCAGTGCCCACCCCTGGAGGTGTCCCAGGAATTCCTGGAGGTGGCACTTGGGGACAAGGTGGGATTTGGGCACAGCTGGGACTCCATGACCTCGGGGCTCTTTTCCAACCTCATTTCTGGGCTCCTGAAGGCCAGAATCCCAAAGGCTTTTCCCAGAAGGGACTCTCCATCCCAGCCAAGGCCAGCAGCAGAGGTGTCCCTGCCCCAGCCCCTCTGGCAGGGACATTTCCTGTTCCCCACAGCCCCAAACCCCTCACAGCACCGACACAAAGGAGCCCTGAACCTCCCTAAAATCCCACTTTTGGACACTGGGGGGGAAATTCTTCCTGGAAAGGGAGCTCAGGTCCCAGGAACTCCTGGAGGTGGCACTCAGGGCTCCGGGCTGGGGACAGGGTGAGGATCTGTCACAGCTTTTCCCTCTGTGCACTGGGGTTGGAAGCAGGAGATGATCACAAAACCTTCCTGCAAGATTAGTCTGACCCTAAAAAAGTGCACTTTCCTTAGAAAACCCATTTATCCCACCCTTGGAGGTGTCCCAGGAGTTCCTGGAGGTGACACTTGGGGACAAGGTGAGGATTTGGGCACAGCTGGGACTCCATGACTTTGGAATGCTCTTCCAGCCTCAGGGATTATTCTGGGACTGTCCCCAGAGCACCCCGCTGACCCCGGGATACCTCGGCGTCGTACTCCCAGAGCTGGTTGCCCCTCAGGTGGTGGCACTTGAGCATGAGGACGGGGCCATTGAGCCGTGACACGTCCAGGCACAGGTCATCCGTGCGGATCTCCTTGTCTGCCGTGTAGGAAAACACCTGGAACACACACAGAGATGGGAAAAAGGGATGGGAATTCCAGCCTGGGAGCGACCCTGGGCTGGCTCAGGAGCTGGAGCCTTTCATTGGAGAAATCCATTGGAATTTAGGGGAAGGGAAAGGTTTTCATTGGAGAAATCCATCAGAATTCCGTGGAAAGGAAAGGTTCTTCAGTGGAGAAATCCATTGGAATTCAGGGAAAGGTTCTCCATTGGAGAAATCCATTGGAATTCAGGGGAGGGGAAAGGATTTTTATTGGAGAAATCCACTGGAATTCAGAGAAAGGAAAGGTTTTCCATTGGAGAAATCCATCAGAAATAAAGAAGGGAAAGGTTTCCCTTTTCTCCAATGGAGAAATCCATTGGAATTCAGGAGAAAGGAAAGGCTCCATTGGAGAAATCCATCAGAATTCAGTGGAAAGGAAAGGTTCTCCAGTGGAAAAATTCATCAGAAATAAAGAAGGGAAAGGGTTTTCCAATGGAGAAATCCATCGGGATCCAGGGGAAGGGAAAGGTTTTCATTGGAGAAATCCATTGGAATTCAGGGGAAGGGAAAGGGTTTTTATTGGAGAAATCCACTGGAATTCAGGGAAAGGAAAGGTTTTCATTGGAGAAATCCACTGGAATTCAGGGGAAGGGAAAGGATTTTTATTGGAGAAATCCACTGGAATTCAGAGAAAGGAAATGTTTTCCATTGGAGAAATCCACTGGAATTCAGGGAAAGGAAAGATTTTCCATTGGAGAAATCCACTGGAATTCAGGGAAAGGAAAGGTTTTCCAGCCCTAAGAAGAGCGAGATGAGGCCAAGCTGCAGAGAGGACGCAGGAAGTGACAGGAGGAGCTGGCAGGAGTTGGGATGAAGCTCCAGGATAAATCAGGGATGGGAACACGGAGCATCCCAGCCTTTCCCACCAGGAATGTGGCCAGGAGCAGGTGTCTGGAATACCAGAGCTACCAGGGAATTGTCACCGTGCCAGGCCGGCACCAACCCCCGGAAAATTCTACACATAAATAATGAAAGATTATAATTAATTAAAAGAGAATTAATTGAAAATATGCTTAAAAAGTCCCTTAATCATGATTTACATCCCAAACCCCATCTGGAGCAGCCATGCTAATTTGAATATCCACTGGGATATGCAAATTTTATTCTAATTAAGCCAGAGTCATTGGTCACAAGACCAAGAATTCCATCCACTTTTCTACTCCCTTTCCTCCAAATGAAACACTCCCACACTATTGGAATTCCACTAAGGAACTCAACTTCCATGAATATCCTGGGTATTTATTTTCCCTACACACATTCAGAACAGACGGATGCAGGAGATTCCTGCCCATTTCATTTTTATGGAAATAATTTCAAATTCCTGATCAAATTTCCTAATGTTTCGTGTCTGGAATGTTAAATTTATGATTAAATGACAGCAGGATTCTATCCAAAATATTCACTGGGATACTTCCCATGGATATGCAGCAACATTCCCCCAAAATTTGGAGCTGAAATTGAAGGGAATGGCCGAGTCCTCTTAAAACCCTCCAAGCTTAAAATTGAAAATACTTCGGAATTTCCATGGATTATTTTGATACTACTTTCACACAAAATCCAAAACAGAATTGAAATAGACCATCTAAAATATTCCAAAGGAATTCTTGGACAAATCAGCCACTTTTCCCTGTTTTTATTTACCTGGTTCCCTCCCATGCCGTGGCAGTTGAAAAATCCCACTTTCTCGTTCTCCTTGCGGCCCATGTTGTCCAAGCACTGGTTGGTTTCCACATTCCTGATCTGGAGAAAGGAGAGAGGGGAAATGTTCCTTAAAATATTCCCTGGACCTGCCAGAATTCGTGCAGAAAATTGCATTTTGTGAACAGATCCCATTCCCAAATAATCATGGAATAGTTTGGGTCGGAAGTGGCCCCAAAGGCCAAGGATACCTCTCACTGTTCCATGTCCATGAGGGAATTCAGGAGGATCATCCCAAATCTGTCAAAATCTCCATTCTTTTTCCTCCCTGTTTATCCCAGAAAACAACAAAATATCCACTTGGGAAACGCAGTCTGAGGCCTGGTGCTGCTCACCTTTCATTTACACCATTTTTTTTTCCCCTGGATTTGAGCCCAGGAGGAACCATCCGGGGCAGGACATGGATCATTTATGACCTAATGATGCTGCTCCAGCTTGGATGGATCAAATCCTGCCAAAATCTCTTCTGAAAGGCAGGAAAATGTCCAAAAAAAAAAAAAAAATGCACTTCCAATGCCTTAAATCTTCCCCATTTCTCTGCTGCTGCCGGGGCTTTAAGGCTGCAATTCCCTTTTCCTGCTCCACTGGAACAGCCAGGCAGGGCTTTAATTCCTGCCTGAGCTGCTGTTTCCATGGAAACTGAGGCCACACTGCACAAGTCAGGTGTTTCAATCACTATTTTCTGCCTTCCTCATCCCATTTTCCAGCCTGACAACGCGGCACAATCCCACTTTATTTGACATTCCCATGACAAGTCCTTTCCTGGCTGGAAACCCCCCATTTCCCTTTATTTTGGCAGGATTAAACCTGGAATCCTCCAGCGCCTTTTATCCCTGCCTACAATGGCAAATTGCAATGGGAAATCACTTCCCTGGATGTCAAAAAAAAAAAAAAAAAAAAAAAAAAGAAAAAAAAAAGAAAAAAAGCCATTTGTTCCTTGGAGTGTTATTCCAGGATTGTTATTCCATCATCATCAAATCAACTCATCCCAGAGCTTTCAAAAGGCAGCTTAGGAACGACTCAAGGTCATATTTTTAACTGTCAATTTGTTGAATTGGAAGGAATTTCCAGCCCCTGGTGGTCCCAGAACCTTGGGATTACCAGGAATGCCCATGATCCTCAGCTCCAGGCTGGAAAACACTCAGCGAACAAACATTTCTTTGAAAAAAAAAAAAAAAAAACCAATACAAAAGAAGCTAATTTTAGTCTCTTTCTAAGCAGTAAATGATGATGGAAGGTTCCCCTCAAGGGCTGCATATTCATTGTGTCAAAATATTAACCCCAAACTTCACTCTTCCAATCTCCTGCTCCATTTGGGAGATAAATTTGCCTGCTGAACATTTGGATTAGACACTCGACTGAAAGGGAGATTTTCAAGAACACGGAATATGTTTGGAACAACAACTTCTCCTTGAAAAGGACTTTAAAACACAGAAATAAAGAGGAATAAGAAATCAAGAGGAATAAGAAACAAGGAGGGAACTCCAGCACCTGAGTCTTGGCTCCAAAGTCACCTCAACCCCTTGGGAATGGATCCACTGGCTCTGGACACCTCCTGCTTTCCTGTACAAGTGTTCTTTTGTACCTACTGGTTTCCCTTACTAACTGGTTTCCAGTTCTTACTGGTTTCCTGTATTGCTGGTTTCCTTTACTTACTGGTTTCCAGTACTACAACTGATTCCCTGCACTTACTGGTTTCCATTATTTACTGGTTCCCATTATTTACTGGTTCCCTTTATTTACTGGTTCCCATTATTTACTGGTTCCCATTATTTACTGGTTCCCATTATTTACTGGTTCCCATTATTTACTGGTTCCCACTATTTACTGGTTCCCTTTATTTACTGGTTCCCTTTATTTACTGGTTTCCACTATTTACTGGTTTCCACTATTTACTGGTTCCCTTTATTTACTGGTTTATTTACTGGTTCCCATTATTTACTGGTTCCCATTATTTACTGGTTTGCAGCACTTCTTGGTGCCCTGGATTTGCTGGTTTTCTTTACTTGCTGGTTTGTTGTAGCTACTGGTTACCTGTACGATTGCTTTCCTTTGCTTACTGGTTTCCAGTCCTTACTGGTTTCCTTTATTTCTTGGTTTTCCTGCCTTCCTTGACTTCCTGCTTTGTGGTAGGTGCTGGTTTCCTCCCCTTACTGCTTTCCTGACTTACTGCTTTCAGGTCTTGCTTTACCTACAGGTTATCTGTACTCCAGGTTTCCTGCACGGATTGATTTCCTTTAATTCCTGGTTTCCTGCAATTCCTGGTTTCTTTTACTTCCTGGTTTCCTTTCCCTGCTGGTTTCCCTTTCTTTACTGGTTTTCCTTCCCTACTGGTTTCCTCTCCCTTCCTCCACTGGTTTCTTTAACTGGTTTCCTTCCTTTACTGGTTTCCTTTACTGGTTTCCTTCCTCTACTGTTTTCCTTCCTTTACTAGTTTCCTTCTTTCACTGGTTTCCTTTTTTCCACTGGTTTCCTTTTCCTACTGGTTTCCCTTCTCCATTGGTTTCCTTCCTCCACTGGTTTCCTTTAATGATTTCCTTTACTGGTTTCCTTCCTCTACGGGTTTCCTTCCTTTATTAGTTTCCTTCTTTCACTGGTTTCCTTTTTTCCACTAGTTTCCTCTCCCTACTGGTTTCCCTTCCCCTACTGTTTTCCTTCCTTTACTGGTTTCCTTCCTCCACTGGTTTCCTTTCTTCCACTGGTTTCCTTTACTGATTTCCTTTACTGGTTTCCTTCCCCTACTGGTTTCCTTCCTTTACTAGTTTCCTTCTTTCACTGGTTTCCTTTTTTCCACTAGTTTCCCTTCTCCACTGGTTTCCTTCCTCCACTGGTTTCCTTTTCCCCACTGGCTGCCTTTCCCGACTGGTTTCCTTTACTGGTTTCCTTCCTTTACTGGTTTCCTTTACTGGTTTCCTTCCTCCACTGGTTTCCTTTTCTCCACTAGTTTCCTTTCCCTTCTGGTTTCCTTTTCCTACTTGTTTCCCTCCTCCACTGGTTTCCTTCCTCCACTGGTTTCCTTTTCTCCACTGGTTTCCTCTCCCTGCTGGTTTCCTTCCCCCACTGGTCTCCCTTCTCCACGTCTTTTCCCTCCCGGTTTCCATTCTCTCCCGGTTTTCCTGCTCTCCTGGACGTTCCCGGTTTCCCCACCCCGGGTGTCCCGTACCTCTCCCAAGGAGTAGTAGCGCCGTGGGATCTGGGAGTCGGGGTAGACGTTCTCCAGGTACCAGGAGAAGGGTTTGCAGCCCAGGCTCTCCCTCAGGGCCTTCCTCACGGAAACGTCTCCGTAATCCACCTTCATCACCCCTGGAATGGTGAGACAGGAGCCATCAAACATCCCTGCCACGGGAAAATCCCGGGGCTTCCAATCCCTGTGGATTGTGAGGATGAGTGGCTGCCCCTCCAAGGGGGCATTTATTAATTAATTCGTTAATGGAGCCAAGTGAATGGCTTGGGAAATGATCCTTTTTCTTTCCTTTGTCAATCCAGAGAGGCAAGACCACAGAATTCCCTGATTTCTTCATATTCCAAAATAATAAAGGAATCTCGTCACATTTTTACAAACCACTTTTCCCTGCACTCTCCTGACAGGAATCACTCAGACAAGGCAGGGAGACCCTGGCAAAGATTCCCAGAGAAGCTGTGGCTGCCCCTGGATCCCTGGAAGTGTCCAAGGCCAGCACATGAGCTGGATTTCCTTGGAGCATCCCAGGGCTCCTCCCAGTCTTTGTGACCATCTCCAGCCACCACAAAAGGTCCCAGAGGAGCAGACACAGAATCAGACCTGGCTGGGCATCAGCAGGATCAGGACACAGGTTTTCATGGAATCATTGAGGCTAGAAAAGCATCCCAAGGTCATGGAGTCCCAGCTGTGCCCAAATCCCACCTTGTCCCCAAGTGCCACCTCCAGGAATTCCTGGGACACCTCCAGGGATGGGCACTCCAAACCTCCCTGGGCAGCCCCTGAGCTCCCTTTCCATGGGGAAATTCCTGCTGATATCCACACACACGGAGATTCCAGCTCCAAACCAGCTCAGAACCACCAGCTCCAGTGGAGGGATGGAGGGAAGGGAGGAGGGAGAACTGCTGGAAACCAGTGGCCATGGAGGGAATATTTTGGGCACAATTTGTGTTCCAGGAGAGGATCCCAATCCCACTTTTTGCCCTCCCACGCAGGCAGGGAAGAGCCTTTTCTGCAGCCAGACAATTGTGAGGATTTGCTGTGATTTAGGAGGAAAATCCCTCCCAGTTTCCTCCCCCGGGATCACATGAACCTCAGCTGACCCAAGCTGGGACAGGCTCACACACAGCAGCTCCTGGATTCCAGATTCACCCATTTCCTTCCTTTCCTAAGAAAGCGGGTTCCTTTAATCCCATTTGGAGTGTATCCAGGATTTCTGGGATTTCTGAAGCCCTCCTGAATTATTTGGCTCGTGAGTTGCAGGCCCTTCCCAAGGAAAATTCCAATTCCTTGTTAATGCAGGGATACACTAAACCCAAAAAGGGAGTTTTCCTCACTGCTTTGGGATTTTTTTCCTGTGTTTTTTGTGGCTTTTTTAATCCAGCTTGGATTTATTAAAAACTCTGGCTCCTGACTCATCCCAGCACAAATGAAGATCTCCTAGTTATCCACAGAAAAATAGGGGAAGGCACCAATTAAAAATATGCTCAAGATCCCCAAAATTAGAGCTGGGCTCTCCAGCAGAATTCCATTTTCCCAGGGAACCGGATGGCTCCAGACTTTTAATTTGGGAGTTAATTATGAGGTGTGCCCCTTATTATGCTGAGAAGTCTGTTTCCCATTGGGAGCAGCCCCTGGCTCCTCTCTCCTGGGATCTCAGGGATGGGATGAATCAGCTCCCAGAGGAATTGGGGGGATGAGGATAACAGAGTCCTCATTATCAACAGCCAAATTCCTTTCTTCTCCCAGAGAATTATCCAGAGATCTCCATTTTCCTCATTAATGGGGAGGGAAATGGATCAAAGAGCAGATTAAAAATATTAAGGAGTATTTTTTATATTTAGGAATGCCCTACTTAAAAAAATCTATTACTTCCTGCTTCTTTTCATGGGAATTTCCATTAAAATGTTAATTTGATTTCCCTTTCTCTTCCATTTCCTTCTTAATGCTGGGGAACCACCTTGTTATATACTATCTATTAATTAAAAGGGATTTTAATAAATAACTTGGGAAGAGATCAGGGAATACAAAGACCATCTATTCCCAAACTCTTCCACATGACCAAAAACTGGATTATAAACCCTTGCCACATAATTCCACCCTTTCCCTGCAATCCAATTTTCTCCAAGGGTTCTCTGTTAGAATTTTGTATCAAATCCTGGAAAGTGGAGAGGCCACTTCCAGGAGCACTAAATTCCAGCTGATTTGGGCTCCTTCCAGAAGGGAAGAAGAGGTTTTTCCTCATGGAAAAACAAGGAATAACCTCACAATAAATATAAAAAACAGGTCGGTATTTCATCCTGAATTTTCTGTTGTAAAGGAACAGCTTCCTTAAAAATTGATGGGACAAAATCCATAAGGGAGAGATGCACAAATGTATTTTTTACATCATTATTGGGTGCTTAAAATGAGAACAGACTTTTTAAAAAATTTAAATTTCCATTTTGTAAAGGGATTTCCAGGATGGACTGGGAATGTTCTATGAGCACATCCCGTGCAGCCACAGGAGAAGTGGGATTCCACAAGCAGAATCCCAGAGATTCTCCCCAGTTGGGATTAAGTGCTGGTTCTTGATATCTTAAACCCTTGGAAAAACCCTGGAGCAGCCTGTGGAAAAACCAAAGTCCTGAAACAGCAGGAGTTAAGGGATAACACCAGGAAATTATGGAGGAGAAGAAGCACAAAACTCACACGGATATTATGGACTCGCCAGAGAAAATTGAAAGTGACCCTGCCACGGAATTTCATTGGGAAGGAAGTTTGAAGATGGGAAAATGGGAAAATTTATCCCACAATAAAATAACAACGACACTCCCATAGGCCATGGGCACTCCCTGCCACAGGTGGGGAACAAAATTCCAGGTGCTGTGCTCCAAAGGGTTCCTGCTCTCCGTGCTGGGACCTCTGCTCTCCTCCCCACTGATCCCCTGGGGATTTTAGGGATAACCTGGGCCCCTCCTGACCAGAGAGACCCTGAGGGGCTGGAGAGTGGCCAGGGAAGGGAAGGGAGCTGGGAAGGGAATGGAGAATTCCTGAGGGAGCTGGGAAAGGGGCTGGAGAATTCCTGAGGGAGCTGGGAAAGGGGCTGGAGAATTCCTGAGGGAGCTGGGAAGGGAATGGAGAATTCCTGAGGGAGCTGGGAAGGGAATGGAGAATTCCTGAGGGAGCTGGGAAAGGGGCTGGAGAATTCCTGAGGGAGCTGGGAAAGGGGCTGGAGAATTCCTGAGGGAGCTGGGAAAGGGGCTGGAGAATTCCTGAGGGAGCTGGGAAAGGGGCTGGAGAATTCCTGAGGGAGCTGGGAAAGGGGCTGGAGAATTCCTGAGGGAATTCCTGGGAAGGGGCTCAGCCTGGAGAAAAGGAGGATCCAGAGGGATCTTTTCCCTCTCTGCAATTCCCTGCCAGGAGGGGACAGCCGGGGGGATTTGGGATCAGGGGACAGGGACAGGAGGAGAGGGAACGGCCTCAGGCTGGCCCAGGGGAGCTCAGGGTGGATATTGGGACAATTCCTTCATGGAAAAGGGGCTCAGGTGGAATCCCCATCCCTGCAGGGATTTAAAGCCCTGTGGATGTGACACTTGGGGACACAGGGCACTGCTGAACTCAAAGATCTCAGAGAACTTTTCCAACCCAAACAACTCCACAACACATCCCGTTCCCAGCTCCCCGTTTTTTCAGGCAGCACTCCAGAGCAGGAGACCCTCCCAAGCCCAGCCCTACCCGGGGAGATGATGTAGAAGAAGTCCTTGAACTCGTCCATCCACACCTCGGCCAGCCTGCGGTTGTTCTTGTTGATGACATGGCCCGTGCCCCCCGGGAAGGTGTAAGGAGTGGCCTTGCGGAACACGTGTCCCACATGGGAGCAGGTGACGATCTCCAGGGAGCCCCCACACTGCCAGATCTGCAATGGGAACGTGGAAAATGTGAACAGAACAGCCCCAAATCCAGCAGGGGCTGAGACGTTGGAAGCTGTGTCCCTGTTGGTGCTCCCACCCAATTTATGGGGAACTTGAAGGGAAAATTTCAGGGAAACGTGTTCCCCGTGGGAGCAGGTGACAATCTCCAGGGAGCCCCCACACTGCCAGATCTGCAATGGGAATGTGGAAAATGTGAGGGAAAACATGAGGAAAATAACCCCAAATCCAGCAGGGGTTGATACTTCAGAAGCTGTGTCCCTGTTGGTGTCCCCACCCAATTTATGGGGAATTTGAAGGGAAAATTTCAGGGAAACGTGTTCCCACGTGGGAGCAGGTGATGATTTCCAGGGAGCCCCCACACTGCCAGATCTGCAATGGGAACATGGAAAATGTGAAGGAAAACAGCCCCAAATCCAGCAGGGACTGAGATGTTGGGAGCTGTGTCCCAACCCAATTTACTGGGGGTTTCAAGGGAATTTGAAAGGAAAATTTCAGGGAATTTTCAGAAAACGTGTCCCACGTGGGAGCAGGTGACAATCTCCAGGGAGCCCCCACACTGCCAGATCTGCAATGGGAACATGGAAAACATGGGAAAATAACCCCAAATTCATCAGGGGTTGATACTTCAGGAGCTGTGTCCCCACTGGTGTCCCCACTCAATTTATGGGGAATTTGTAGGGAAAATTTGGCTCTGGGTGGCAACAAACATGAGGATAAAGTGGGTGGGAATTTGGGCCTCAGTTCAAATGCAATCAGGAATGTTTGGGAGGAGTTTAATGGGAAAAAAAAGGACTTTTAAAGGACACTGTGGAATTTACAGCACATTTCACCACACAGGAATTTTATGGATAACGAAGAGGAGCTATGAAAACACAATTTTGACTAGATTTCCCTGCTCTTGCCCCAAAATCCATGGAGCACAGGTCCAGGGTCGCTCCCTTTTCCCTGGATTATTTCAGGAGATTTGTGAAGGTAAACTGAGTGGGATTTTTGGCCTCACCAGCTCAATTCCAATCAGGAATATTTGGAAAGAGTTTAATGGGAAAAAAAAAAAAAGAATTTTTAAAGGACACTGTGGAATTTACAGCACATTTCACTGCCTCACACATCGCACCACACACAGCAATTCTACAGAAAGCAACTAGAAAAGGAGAATTTTATCTGGATTTTCCTGCTCTTCCCCAAAATCCATGGAGCTCGGGCCCAGCCATGCTCCAGGAACAATAAAGGCAATTTTAATTGGATTTTTCCTGCTGTTCCCCAGAGTGGAAGTGATGGGAATGGGTCACTTGGATTTGTGTCCTGGGAGCACAAAGAGAGTCCCACTCTGCTGGGAAAGGTGTCATTCCCTCAGGGATTCATGGAGGGCACGGATTTTCCAGGATTTTCCATGGATTTTCCATGGATTTTCCATGGATTTTCCATGGATTCCAGCATATTTAAAGGAACAGAGCTGAACTTCTACCCACACACTCACATATGGACATAGAATTTTCTTCATATATTTTGATATACAGTTATTTATACATACTATATAAGTACATAAAAATATGTATTAAATATATCTATTACAATATATTTATCATGTATTTTGTTTTCCCAGATGGAAATTTTCCCTTTCCAGTGCTGGAGCTAAAATCTGTATTCCATATTCCAAAATTCCATGGAAAAAAATATGGAATTTAGAAGTCTGGGGTTAAATAAATAAACCATTTTGCTGCTGGATCACTATGGAGTGAGAAAGGCTGGGAATCCTGAGATTATTTTACTTGGAAAAGATTTCCAAAATCATTGAGTCCAATGTTAATCATGTCCAGCACTGATCCATGTCCTCATTCCACAGCTTTTAAATCCTCAGGGATGGGACTCCACCTCTGGCCTGGGCTTTCATCCCCTCCCAAGGAGCCAGAAGGATCCAAATAATTCATTCAATTATTTGTTTTAATTATTAATTTTAAATAATAAATTATTTAAATTATCTTAATTATTTCCATTATTTATTTCCATTATCCATAACAATTATTTATTTTAATTATTTATTTCAACTAATTATTTACACTAAATATTTCTTTCACTTACTTCAATTATTTTCATTCCGTTTTTAATTTCAATTATTTATGTTAAATATTTCTTTCACTTCAGTTATTTTCGTTCCGTTTTTAATTTTAATTATTTATGTTAAATATTTCTTTCACTTATTTCAGTTCCGTCATTATTTCAATTATTTCTCTCGAATATATTTATTTCAATGGCTAATTTTGAATTTTTAATTTCAATTATTTACTCCAATTTTTTTTTAAAAAAAATTACTTCCAACTTTTTAATTTCGATTATTTGATTACAATTGTTGGACTTCCAGGCAATTCCTGGTGTTAAATCCCCGAGGGTTTTTTGGGGAATTTTAAACAGGAGCTCTGCTGGAATCTTGGAATTAAAGCTCCTTGCCAAGGACCTGAGTTCCCATGGCAACCACGGCACACGGAGTTAATTAGGGCTCCCTAAATTGCCAGAATTCCAGGAGAACCAGGAGGGAATTGGCTCTGTGGGATCAGCAGCAAAATATCCCTGGGATAAAAGCTCAGGGAACTTCGGGATGAGGGGTGCCAAGGAACTCCAGAGGGAACATGGAAAAATCCCAGATATACACCAGGGGTGTGTCCATGGAGCAAGCTGGGAGCATGGAATAACCCCAAATCATTCCAGGGAATAACCCCAAATCATTCCAGGGAATAACCAAACCCAAATAACTCCATGGAATAACCCCAAATCATTCCATGGAACAATCCCAGTTAACATCAAGGAATAACCCCAAATAACTCCATGGAATAATCCCAAATCATTCCAGGGAATAACCCCAAATCATTCCAGGGAATAACCCCAAATCATTCCAGGGAATAACCCCAAATCATTCCAGGGAATAACACCAAATAATTCCAGGGAATACCCCAAATAATTCCAAATTATTAACCCCAAATCCCAGAATATTCACCAGGAATGTGCTCATGGAGCAATCTGGGAATAACTGGACATGCCAGGAACGGGGACACACAGTTTGAGGGCCCCTCCATCCCAAATCCCAGCATTCCCTTGCTGTTTTCCCATTCCTGGCAGGAAATTCCTCCCACACGCCCATTTTTTAAATTCTCTGTTCCTGGACACTTTTCCAGCCCATTTTTGTCTCTCCTTGGAGCAATCTGCTCCCTGTGCCAGCTGGGATTGGATGTGAGGGAACCTCTTCTTAGGAAAAAGGAATTTTCCAATCTTTTTTTAAAAATCCCAAACAAATTGACCTTCTGGGATCCTCCCTGGGCATGTGACTGGTTTCCAAAAGTCACTATCCTGCCTAAGAATTGTGGGATTTCAGGGATCTGTTCCCTACAAAGGAATGCATTCATCCCTCATTGTTGTGACTCCAGGGAATTATGGAATGGTTTGGGTTGGAAAGGGCATTAAATCTCATCTCAATCCATACAGAGACACCTCCCACCATCCCAGAGTGCTCCAGCCTGGCCTGGGACATTCCAGGGATCCAGGGGCAGCCACAGCTGCTCTGGGAATTGCAGCCCAGGCAGGAATTCCCAATCCCCGATCTCCCAGGCAGCCCTGCCCTCTGGCAGTGGGATCCATTCCCTGTGTCCTGTCCCTGCAGCCCTTGTCCCCAGTCCCTCTGCAGCTCTCCTGGAGCCCCTTCAGGCCCTGCCAGGGGCTCTGAGCTCTGCCTGGAGCCTTCCCTTCTCCAGGGGAACATTCCCAGCTCTGCCTGGAGCCTTCCCTTCTCCAGGGGAACATTCCCAGCTCTGCCTGGAGCCTTCCCTTCTCCAGGGGAACATTCCCAGCTCTGCCTGGAGCCTTCCCTTCTCCAGGGGAACATTCCCAGCTCTGCCTGGAGCCTTCCCTTCTCCAGGGGAACATTCCCAGCTCTCCCAGGCTGGTTCTGATTGGATTCTAAAGGAAGTATCCCTTCCTGCCCCTCATCCCTTTCCTGTCACAATCCCCACAACAGCCAAAGGAGGAATTCCAGAACAACTCCACTGTCACATCCCTGGGGAAATCCCGTTTTCCCTGTTCCTTCTGCACTTACAGCAGTCCCAGAAATCCCAAATAAATCCCATCCCACCCCGCTCAGAGCTCACATTCCCTTTCCCAGCCATGCCTGGATTATCCTAAGGAATAATCTCGAAGGATTTTTTTTTTCCTGATGGACAGATGATTTAATTCCCTTTCCAAAGCCACAGGAATTCATTTCTGAGCATCAAGTTTTCAGGGAGTTCTCCAAGTGGGAATAAATCACTTGGAGAATTTAACAGAAAACTAAGAATGTCAGTAATTTCCATCAATAAAAATAAAGTTCAGGGATAAATCAGGTTTTCCTTGACTAAAGCAAACTCTTGGAGATGTAAGAGATTCCTGCCAGGAATTATTATTATTATTGTTATTTTTCTCTAATTAAAAGACATTCCTAAAAGGAGTCATTAAAGATTCCATCAGCCACGAGAAGCAGCCAAAAGAAAAAACATGGATTTTTCCCTAAATAATCAAATCATACCCCATGGATGCTCCTCCTGGAAATGCCTCTGAGGGCAAAAAAAGCTGGAAATCCTTTGAATTATTCTTTGGGATAAGGTTGGAGCTGGATGAAGATGACAGAGATGATCCAGGGAAAGCAAAAGCACTGGATAACATTTTTGAGGATTCAGGAATTCACTGAATTTGGGGAGGTGAAGCTGGATTTATTTTTTTTGGATTTATTTTTGGGGGATTATTTTCATTATTCTGAACCAATCCCAGATCTCCTCCCACTGCAGGATCTGCTCCCGGTGTTCTCCTGGCAGGAAATATTCCCAAATCCCACTGGAGAAGAGCAGCTTTGGGGCTGGAGGAACCTCCCCAATCCCTCAGCTCTCCTGGCTCCCAATTTCCCATGGATTTGTTCCCTCAGCTGGGATTTAAACCCTTTGATGCCCCTGATGAAAGTCACACAAAATATCCCTGGATTTTCACTTGGGTTTCCTTCCAGAGGCTCTAAATCCCAATAAACAGCCCCAGGTGATTCCTTGGCCTTCCTACAGCAATATTCCAGTTTATTCCTATCCCTGATCCCACTCATTCACTGGTTGGGGGTGGAAAAGGCACATTTGGAATGCTTTAGCAGTGCCTGGTGCTCCCTGCTCCAGGGATCTCCTGGAAAACATGGAAAAGCAAGGAAAAAGATTTCCTGCACAGGGGCCTTGGCACATCCAAGGAGGAATTTTAGGGTTTAAAACAGCAAAAAATGTGGGAATCTCCCCATTTAAACTCTCCAGGCTCAGGAGGGGAACTGAAGCCTTGGATTTTCCTGCAAAGGGAATAGTTAAAATCCAGAGGAACGGCCTGGAAAATTCCCAACTGGTTTTCCATGGAAAAATCTGTTCCCTAAAAAACTTCAAAGGGGCTCCTGGCAAGGAAAATGCTCCTGGCTGAGTGGCAAAGACAGGGAAAAAGGGGAAAGGGCATTCCCAGGATGTGCTGTGGGTACCAGGGGGATCCTGGGGGTTATTCCCATCACTAAATCCAGAAATCGTGGAGGAGCATCAGGGGAGTTCAAAGCCATTCCCAACAATTCCTTAGCCAAGCCTGGAGTTCCCACTTTTCCTCTCTATCCCAAGGGCAATGATTTCCCTCAGAGGTGTGCCTCACAGCCATCCCAGCAGGAAAAACCAGCATTTTCTGCAGGATATGGCATTTCCCTGGCACACAGGCAGAATTCCAGCCAGAACTTGCAAGTCCGTGATGTCACCATCCCCAAAACGTCTTAAAAATGGATTTTTTAATTTTATTTTTGCCATACATTTATATCAAATTTCCACTGGGCACCTCGTTTCTTCCCTGAAGGAATGACTAAAAAATACGGAATTTTGGGAGGGATAAAATCCCTCAGCATTAAAACATTCCATGGAGCCAAAACAAAAAATTCCCGAAACACCCCAACGAGGCTCTCCCCAGAATTTTCAAAATTCCATTTAACTCGTGACTTGCAGGCCAGCTTAAAGCAGGAGCTCCCTGAAGAATGACAGGGAAATGGAGGGGAATTTTAGGAGGGAAAAGAAAAGGAAGGAAAAGAGGAATTACCCTAAAGGACATTTCAAGATTCTCGCCACCCCAGATATCCATTCCCGCATCGTAAGTTCCTATCTCTTCAAAGTAGGTCCTGTCAATAGAAAACAGGCCACCAGCCATAGTTGGGGTCCTGGGGGGAAAAACAAACAGGGGGAAAAAACAAGGGAAAACACAAAATAAAAAAAAAAAATAAAGGGAAGAAAGGAAAGAAAAAAGAAAGAAAAAAGACCTTTTAAAGGACGCTCTGGAATTTACAGCACATTTCACTGCCTCACACATTGCACCACACACAGCAGTTCTATGGAAAACAGCTAGGAAAGGAGAATTTTGACTGCATTTTCCTTGCTTTTCCCCAAAATCCATGGGGCTCGGGCCCAGCCACACTCCCAGGAAAAATAAAGATAATTTTAACTGGATTTTCCCTGCTCTTCCCCCAAATCCACAGAGCTCAGGTCCAGGGTTGCTGCCATTTCCCTGGATTATTTCAGGAGATTTGTTTAGATAAACTGGGTGGGATTTTGGGTCTCCTGAGGGAGCAGCAGCTCCAACCCAATTGGGAATGTTTGGGAAGAGTTCAACGGGAAAAGAAGGAATTTAAGAGGATACTCTGGGATTTACAGCACGTTTCCCCACACAGGAATTCTATGGATAACAAACAGGACCTCCAAAAACATAATTCTGACTGGATTTTCCCTGCTCTTCCCCAAAATCCATGGACTTCAGACCCAGCCACACTCCCAGGAAAAATAAAGGCAATTTTAACTGGATTTTCCTGCTCTTCCCCACAATCCACAGAGCTCAGGTTGCTCCCGTTTCCCTGGGTTATTTCAGGAGTTTCATGGCTGGGCTTTGCCTGAAACGGCATCAAAGGAGCAGGAAAACCTCAGCTAACAGGATTAGAAACCCTTCCAGCAGGGATTTGTGTGGGGATGGCCCATTTCCCTGGAAATGGTGCTCCCTGTCCTCCAGCACTCAGAGCCTACATGACACAGGGATTTATCTGGGAGGGAACAACTCAATCCCAAATCCCAGCTTTCCTCTGAGATGTCCCAGCACAGCCAAAGGAGCTGGGGGCTCAGCTCATCCCAGCAGCTCCAAATCCATGGAATTTGGTGGAGTGACCCTTAGGAGGAGGCTCTGGGAGAGCTGGGAATGTTCCCCTGGAGAAGGGAAGGCTCCAGGCAGAGCTGGGAATGTTCCCCTGGAGAAGGGAAGGCTCCAGGCAGAGCTGGGAATGTTCCCCTGGAGAAGGGAAGGCTCCAGGCAGAGCTGGGAATGTTCCCCTGGAGAAGGGAAGGCTCCAGGCAGAGCTGGGAATGTTCCCCTGGAGAAGGGAAGGCTCCAGGCAGAGCTGGGAATGTTCCCCTGGAGAAGGGAAGGCTCCAGGCAGAGCTGGGAATGTTCCCCTGGAGAAGGGAAGGCTCCAGGCAGAGCTCAGAGCCCCTGGCAGGGCCTGAAGGGGCTCCAGGAGAGCTGCAGAGGGACTGGGGACAAGGGCTGCAGGGACAGGACACAGGGAATGGATCCCACTGCCAGAGGGCAGGGCTGCCTGGGACATTGGGGATTGGGAATTCCTGCCTGGGCTGCAATTCTCAGAGCAGCTGTGGCTGCCCCTGGATCCCTGGCAGTGCCCAAGGCCAGGCTGGAGCACTCTGGGATGGTGGGAGGTGTCCCTGGGTGAAATGGGATGGGATTTAAGGTCCTTCCCAATCCAAACCTTCTCCTTCCTCCCTCTTCCTCCCCCTGCATGGAGACACTCTCTGCTTGATACGAAATTTCCCATTTTTTCCAAGACTGAGCCTTGAGCAAATGCTGAAGGATGAAACTGAACTGGACACACAGACCTGGATTCTTCCAAAGGACCCCAATGGCCTTTGCTTCCTGAAACCAAACACTTCCCAAAGCCCTCCCTAAATCCCAAGTTCCACGCTGGAAAATTCAGTAATTTGTGCCCTGCCAAGCTCCTGGGATAATGGGCATGTATCAGGCAGGGCTGTTCCCTGGGATGAGAATTTAATGGGACACAGACAGACCTGCAGAGCTTTCCTTGGAAAACCACCTCCACCAAAATACTGGGAAGATAAAAGGGCTTAAAGTGGGTTTTTAAACTGGAAAATTTTTTTTTTTTCCTCAGTTCTGCATCTTTTCCCAGTGGAACCACCTGAGAACTCCTGGGAATTGCTGTGACTGTTTTATTTCCTGCAGCTCTCAGCAGCGTTCCCATGCTTTTCCCAAGGAATCCCATCCCAGGCATCCAGGGGCACAAAATCCTGCCAAGGCACCACTGTGGATCTGTGTGGGAACGAGGGATTGGCACCAGGATCAACATCAATACCTGCTGTTCATCACCCAGGCAGGGTTTAATTAGCTGCAATCAACTCTGAGCTTCATCATGGATAATTAAGATATTAATATAATAGCCAGATAAGCAGTAACATAATTATATCCAGAGTTCCAGGAGCATTTGAAAAATGTTCCCAGGCACAGGGGGGGATTTTTGGGATGTTTTGCAGGGCCAGGGGTTGGATTGATGGTCCCTTGTGGGTCCCTTCCAGCTCAGGAAACTCCATGATCCCAACACATTCCTGATATTTAATCCTGTCTTTTTGCTATGTTTTGATCTTGAATTTTTCCTAGGATTTGACCCTGTGTTTTCCCTCTCAATCCCTAATTTACACAAAACATTTCCTGGACTGAAATCTGTACTTTTAGTATTTCTAATCCCAGCCTGGAGTGCCTTCAGCTTCAAAAATGGAGGGAAAAGCATGGAAATATCCATAAAAACGGGCTGGAAATGCCCAGCACAGCCTGAATAATTCCATGATTCTGGGATTCTCTGATTGAAATTCAAAGACTGAAATTCCTGGACTAAACCCTGAGATTTGGGACTTAACCCAGCCTAAAGCACCAACCCCTCACTCTCAGCTCCTTTGTGACAATTGTGGCACAGGTGACATTTGTCCCTCTTCCCCCTTTGCTTCCCAGCTCCCATTTTATCCAGACAATCCCCCAAAATTCCAGGGAAAAACTGATGGGGAAAAAAAAACCAAAAAGGAATTAAACAAACCCCATTTTTTTTTTGCTTGATCAATTTTAAGAGTCTGGATCAATCCAGTGTCTGAGCTGGGATTAATTTTGAGCCCTGCTCCATTTGAGGGTAAGGAAATGAGGACTGGGGTTGCATTCCTTGGAAAACTCCCTGTGCCTGGGAAGGGACTGGGCAGAGCCAGGATGGATGGAGCTCAGCAGGAGAATCCATCTTCCCAATTTCCATCCACACCTGAGCTTTAACCAAGAGCTGCTGGCCCAGGGAGCAGATTTTGGATCAAATCCTTTTGGATTTTGGAAGAAAACAATTCCTTTCTCTGACAGCCCAGGGCCTGCTTGCTTTTCCTGGGAATAAACCCCTAATCTGCCCTTCCCTGATTCCAGCCTTTCCAGGAATATCACGGACAGAAATGGGAATTTTGGAAGGTTTTTTTCCTGCCCTTCCATCTTTTCCTTGCTTGGACTGATCCCTGAGCTGCTCCCTCCACCTGCAGGACTGGAATTTTTTCCCACTTCCCAGGATTTAACTCCATTCCATCCACTCGGGGAACCTTTTTTGGTCTCTTTTGGAGTTTTGCAGGAAGCTGAGCAAACATCTCATGGCCAGGAATTTATTCCATTTGTTCCCTTTTCAGCTCCATTTCAGCTTTTGGGAGAGGTTTTGGTTCCACTCTGTGATTCCAGCAATTAAATGGAAGAGGTCAGGATGTGCTCTTGGATCATTTTTCCCTCAGGGTGCTCCGTTATCAATCCCATTTTCCAAGCAATAAACCAGGAATTTAAGTGCAAATCACTGGGGTTCAAGGCTCAAAAACGTTCTGAATTCCTCTGGAATATCTGCCTTAAATTCCCCAAAAAAAAAAAAAAAAAATCAAAAAAAAAGGGAATAAAAATCTGTTTGCAGCAAATTAACAGAGGGAGCTGAACGGGCAGAAATCCTTGGAATTCCTGAAAGTTGGGAAGAGGATGGGATGGGGTTAAATGCAAATGACTGGACTTCAAAAACCACTCAGAAATCTTTTGGAATATTTGCCTTAAATGTCAAAAAAATGGGAATAAAAATCCATTTGCAGCAAATTAACAGAGGGAGCTGAACGGGCAGAAATCCTGGGAATTCCTGAATGTTTGGAAGAGGATGGGATGGGGCTCAGTGCAAATCACTGGTGTTAAAAGCTCAAAAACACTCAGAAATCCTTTGAAATAAATCTCAAAAAACAGGAATAAAAATCCATTTGCAGCAAATTAACAGAGGGAGGCAGACAGGAAAAAAACCTTGGAATTCCTGAACGCTGGAGCTGAACAGGCAGAAATCCTTGGAATTCCTGCACATTGGGAAAAGGATGGGATGGGGCTCAGTGCAAATCACTGGTGTTAAAAGCTCAAAAAAACACTCAGAAATCCTTTGAAATAAATCTCAAAAAACAGGAATAAAAATCCATTTGCAGCAAATTAACAGAGGGAGGGGAACAGGAAAAAAACCTGGAATTCCTGAACTGAACAGGCAGAAATCTTTGGAATTCCTGAACACTGAAGCTGAACAATCAGAAATCTTTGGAACTCCTGCACATTGGGAAGAGGACGGGATGGGGTTTGCCCATCCTCACAGCAGCCCCAATTTGTGCTTTCCCCGTGATTCCACCTCTGATCCTGCAGCGGAATTTTGGGAATTGGGGGAGGATTTTTGGGAAAAGAGGGGCGCTGACCTGACAGGCAGGGTCCTGTCCCCTTTCCTGCGCTCCATCTCCCTCTGGGGCACGGGATACCAGCGGAAATTCAGCTTCCAGTTGAAGCCCCCGTAGGTCATGTCCGAGCCCGCCATGTACTCGAAGGTGTCGTCGCTGATCACGTCGATGATGGGACACACCACGGTTTTCCTGGGGGAAAAAAATGGGAATTTGGGGGTTATGGTGGTGTTTGGGCATGGTGGGAGGTGTAGGGGAAGGAGGGAAAGGGGAAAAGGGGGGAAAAAGGGAATAAAATGAGGGGGAAAGGGAAAAGAGGGAGGGAAGAAAGGGGGAAATTGGAGGGGAAAAGGGGGGGGGGGCGAAAGAGAAAAGGGGGGAAAAGAAAGAGAGGGAAGGGGGGAAAAGAAAGAGAGGGAAGGGGGAAAAAAGAGGGAAGGGGGAAAAAAGAGGGAAGGGGGAAAAAAGAGGGAAGGGGGAAAAAGAGAGGGAAGGGGGAAAAAGAGAGGGAAGGGGGAAAAAGAGAGGGAAGGGGGAAAAAGAGAGGGAAGGGGGAAAAAGAGAGGGAAGGGGGAAAAAGAGAGGGAAGGGGGAAAAAGAGAGGGAAGGGGGAAAAAGAGAGGGAAGGGGGAAAAAGAGAGGGAAGGGGGAAAAGGAGAGGGAAGGGGGAAAAAGAGAGGGAAGGGGGAAAAAGAGAGGGAAGGGGGAAAAAGAGAGGGAAGGGGGAAAAAGAGAGGGAAGGGGGAAAAAGAGAGGGAAGGGGGAAAAAGAGAGGGAAGGGGGAAAAAGAGAGGGAAGGGGGAAAAAGAGAGGGAAGGGGGAAAAAGAGAGGGAAGGGGGAAAAAGAGAGGGAAGGGGGAAAAAGAGAGGGAAGGGGGAAAAAAGAGAGGGAAGGGGGAAAAAAGAGAGGGAAGGGGGAAAAAAGAGAGGGAAGGGGGAAAAAAGAGAGGGAAGGGGGAAAAAAGAGGGAAGGGGGAAAAAAGAGGGAAGGGGGAAAAAAGAGGGAAGGGGGAAAAAAGAGGGAAAGGGGAAAAAAGAGGGAAGGGGGAAAAAAGAGGGAAGGGGGAAAAAAGAGGGAAGGGGGGAAAAAAAGAGGGAAGGGGGAAAAAAAGAGGGAAGGGAAAAAAAGAGGGAAGGGGAAAAAAAGAGGGAAGGGGAAAAAAAGAGGGAAGGGGGAAAAAAAGAGGGAAGGGGGAAAAAAAGAGGGAAGAGGGAAAAAAAGAGGGAAGGGGAAAAAAAGAGGGAAGGGGGAAAAAAAGAGGGAAGGGGGAAAAAAAGAGGGAAGGGGGAAAAAAAGAGGGAAGGGGGAAAAAAAGAGGGAAGGGGGAAAAAAGAGGGAAAGGGGAAAAAAGAGGGAAAGGGGGAAAAATGAGGGAAAGGGGAAAAAAGAGGGAAGGGGGAAAAAAGAGGGAAGGGGGAAAAAAGAGGGAAGGGGGAAAAAAGAGGGAAGGGGGAAAAAAGAGGGAAGGGGGAAAAAAGAGGGAAGGGGGAAAAAAGAGGGAAGGGGGAAAAAAGAGGGAAAGGGGAAAAAAGAGGGAAGGGGGAAAAAAGAGGGAAGGGGGAAAAAAGAGGGAAGGGGGAAAAAAGAGGGAAGGGGGAAAAAAGAGGGAAGGGGGAAAAAAGAGGGAAGGGGGAAAAAAGAGGGAAGGGGGAAAAAAGAGGGAAGGGGGAAAAAAGAGGGAAGGGGGAAAAAAGAGGGAAGGGGGAAAAAAAGAGGGAAGGGGGAAAAAAGAGGGAAGGGGGAAAAAAGAGGGAAGGGGGAAAAAAAGAGGGAAGGGGGAAAAAAGAGGGAAGGGGGAAAAAAGAGGGAAGGGGGAAAAAAGAGGGAAGGGGGAAAAAAGAGGGAAGGGGGAAAAAAGAGGGAAGGGGGAAAAAAGAGGGAAGGGGGAGAGTGGGAGGAAAAGGGGAGGAAAGGGGGAAATAAACTGAGGGAGAAGGAGAAAAGAGAGAGGGAAGACGGGGAAGAAAGAGAAGGAAAAAGGGGGAAAGGAAGGGGAAGGGGGAAACAGGGGGGAAAGGGAAGAAAGGAGAGGAAGACAGGAAAGAAGGGAGAGGCAGGAAAGAGAAAAAAGGAAAAGAGGAAAAACAGAAAAGAAAAAGGGGGGAAATGGGGGAAAAGCTTCAAAACTGAGGGAAAGGAAAAGAGGGAAATGGAAAGGAAAAAAGAGGGGGAAAGCAGGAGGAAAAGGAAAAAAAGAGAGACAAGGGGAGGAAAAGGGGGAAAAAAGATGGGGGAAAGGGTGAAAAAAGGAAAAACAAGAAAAGGACAAAAAAGGGTGCAAATTTCTGTGAGTTCAGGTCACAGAGAAGAAGTTGTTCCTGGTAAAAAACAAGGAGAAAGCTTCCTTTGGATGGGAGAGATCTACACCTTGGGAAAGCTGCTCCCACACTGATTTAGGAACGAGATTTTCACACAAACAGCAGCGAATTAAGAAAAGACTTAATTAAGACCGATTATCTTCATTCCAGCTCAGCCAATCCTCCTCATTCCCAGCAGCCAGGGGAAGGCCTGGAGCAGATCCCTGCCTCTGGGAGCTGGGAATTCCTTACCTGTCCTCCTTGATCCTGGCCAGCAGTGGCTCCAGCCAGCCCAGGGTGCACTCGCAGTGGGCATCCAGGAATGTGATCACCTGGCCCTTGGAGGCTGCAGCCCCTCGGAGCCGGGCCCGGATCAGCCCCGACCTCTGCTCCATCCGTAGGATTTTGATGGGCACCTCCAGCTTTTTCACATAGTTCTCCAAGGAGGCCTTCAAGAACTCTGCCAGGTTTAGGGGGGAAACAAGAGGAAAGTGGGGGTTATACAGGGAGGTTTTATTCCAAGGCAGTCACAGGACTTCCCTGCTTGGAGCGTCTCGTGGCGGTGGGAATGAGGTGGGATTTAAGGTTCCTTCCAAACCAAACCGTTCCCTGATCCCAGGAGAATTTTAAATAAAGCACAATAAGTTCCTTGGAATAAACCAGCAACCACAAAACAAAGACACTTTGGGCAATTTGCTGCTGGTTCAATCCCCTCCCAAAAAATGGCATGTTTTTTGATGGATTTCCCCTTCGGAGCTCCTTACATGCTTTCAGGAAAAATGGGAATTCCTTGGCTCAAATCGTTCTCTACCTTCTGGCACAGGGAATCATTAAGCCACTTAATGAGCAGGGAAATTCAGGGGAGTAATGAGAGTTCAATTAATGCTCCACGGGGCAGGGCTGAAGTGAGTGGAAGGGCTGAAGGATGGAGTGAGTGGCTGCAGGGTTGAGTCTGCCATCAGTTCCCATGGGGCTGCTCCAGGATCCCATCTCATCCCATCGATTCCCTTTAAGGAACTAGATGGGATTCCTTTTCCAGGGAGTCCCAGTTCCACAGGCAGAGTTGGCTTTTTAAAGTCTGGGGTTAAAACAGAAATTAAAAGGCAAAAAAAGAAAAGAAAAGTGAAGAATGAAGGAACTGAAGCACAAAGAGGAGCAATGAGGGCAGAGCTGGAATGAGATGGTCCCTTCCAACCCAAACCATTCTGAGATTCCATGGAATTGACTTAGTGGGGATATTTGGGAAGATCTGAAACATGGAATGAGGAAGGTGGAGAGACAGGAAGGAAAGGATTGACCTTTTCAGGAATATCAAATTAACTGAGCTGGGTCTGATCCAGGGCCTGGAGGGGCTCCAGGAGAGCTGCAGAGGGACTGGGGACAAGGGCTGCAGGGACAGGACACAGGGAATGGATCCCACTGCCAGAGGGCAGGGCTGCCTGGGACATTGGGGATTGGGAATTCTGCCTGGGCTGCAATTCCCAGAGCAGCTGTGGCTGCCCCTGGATCCCTGGCAGTGTCCCAGGCCAGGCTGGAGCACTGGGATGGTGGGAGGTGTCCCTGCCGTGCTGAGGGGCTGCATTAGGTGTCCTTTAAAGGTCTCCCTCAAGCCAAATCATCCTGGCATTCCATGAATTTTTCCCACTCCCTGAGAGCGTCTCCCCTCTCCCTCCAGAGCCCAGCACTGCCCCACACCGGGATGAGCTGGAGGGAACCCCCCTGCCAGCCCTCCCTGAGCTGCAGGATCCCCTCTGGAAGCAGAGGCTGGGAATGTGGGATGGGAATGTGGGATGGGGATGGGGACGTGGGACAGGATGTGGGATGGGGACGTGGGATAGGGATGGGGACGTGGGATGGGGACGTGGGATGGGGACGTGGGATGGGGACGTGGGATGGGGACGTGGGATGGGGACGTGGGATGGGGACGTGGGATGGGGACGTGGGATGGGGACGTGGGATGGGGACGTGGGATGGGGACGTGGGATGGGGACGTGGGATGGGGACGTGGGATGGGGACGTGGGATGGGGACGTGGGATGGGGACGTGGGATGGGGACGTGGGATGGGGACGTGGGATGGGGACGTGGGATGGGGACGTGGGATGGGGACGTGGGATGGGGATGTGGGATGGGGATGTGGGATGGGAATGGGGATGTGTGGCAGGGCTATGTGACAGGGCTGTGTGACAAGGACAGGGCTGTGTGGCAGGGCTGTGACAGGGCTGCGGGGCAGGGATATAGGATAGGGACAGGGCTGTGGGATGGGGACAGGGCTGTGGGATGGGGACAGGGCTGTGTGGCAGGGCTGTGGGATGGGGACAGGGCTGTGGGATGGGGACAGGGCTGTGGGATGGGGACAGGGCTGTGGGATGGGGACAGGGCTGTGTGACAGGGCTGTGGGATGGGGACAGGGCTGTGTGGCAGGGCTGTGGGATGGGGACAGGGCTCTGTGACAGGGCTCTGTGACAGGGCTCTGTGACAGGGACAGGCTGTGTGCCAGGGCTCTGTGACAGGGCTCTGTGACAGGGCTCTGTGACAGGGATGTAGGATAGGGACAGGGCTGTGGGATGGGGACAGGGCTGTGTGGCAGGGATATAGGATAGGGACACGGCTGTGTGACAGGGCTGTGTGACAGGGCTGTAGGATGGGGATAGGGCTCTGTGACAGGGCTGTAGGATGGGGACAGGGCTCTGTGACAGGGCTCTGTGACAGGGCTCTGTGACAGGGATGTAGGATAGGGACACGGCTGTGTGGCAGGGCCGTGTGGCAGGGCCGTGTGGCAGGGCCGCGTCCCCCAGCCCCACCTCTCTCGCTGGCGTCGTCCACCAGCACGATCTCGGCCAGCAGGCGCGGCGGGGAGCGCGCCAGGACGCTGTGCAGCGTGCGCAGCAGCGTGCTCCACGCCTCGTTGTGGAACACGATCACCACGCTGGTGTTGGGCAGCTCCTCCGGGTACACCTTGCTCTTGCACCTGCCCAGAGAAACAGGAAAACACAGCGGGGAAAAGGGAGTTCAGCTGGAGGAACAGACCCGAGGAGAGCTGCGTCTTCCCGAGATGGAAAAAAGGTTTGGAAGCAGCCGCGGCTCTGCTGCCACACCCGGGGATGGTGGGGATGAGGAACAAAGGGGAGATCCAGAGGCTGGAATTCCAACTGCTCTGAGGCTAAGGCAGGCTGGAAAAGCAGCCATGGCACTGCTCCAGGGAGGGGAGGTTCCACATCCAGGGAGTCCAGGACGATGGGAATGGATTAAGGAGCAAATTGGAGATCCAGAGGCTGGAATTCCAAAGGCTCTGAGGATGAGGCAGACTGGAAAAGGGGCCTGGAAGCAGCCATGGGATTGCTCCAAGAGGATGCTTCCACATCCAGGTGATTCAACACGACAGGAATAAATTAAGGAGGCAAACTGCAGATCCACAGGCTGGAATTCCAGTGGTTCTGAGGCAGGATGGAAAAGGGGCTGGGAAGCAGCCACAGTGCTGCTCCAAGAGGGAAGCTTCACATCCAGGGAGTTCAGGATGATGGGGATGGATTAAGGAGCAAATTGGAGATCCAGAGGCTGGAATTCCAAAGGCTCTGAGCATGAGGCAGCCTGGAAAAGGGGCCTGGAAGCAGCCATGGGATTGCTCCAAGGGGGAGGTTCCACATCCAGGGAGTTCAGGATGATGGGGATGAATTAAGGACCAAACTGGAGATCCAGAGACTGGAATTCCAACTGCTCTGAGCAGGAGACAGGCTGGAGAAGGGGCTCAGCCCACTGCCCCACTCCTGACATTCCAAGCAAGGACCCAGCTCAGCCCCACGGATCTGATTTCAGCCCTGGGCTGTTCAATCAGAAATTCCAGGTATAGCCATTCCCAGGTGGATTGGGCTCCAAGGAGCTCTGGGAATGGCCTGGGATGAGCTGCCAAGAGCTGATCCAGGACTGATCCACCTGGAATGTTGAAACCCTGCCTGTTTTCCCAAAGTTCCCACTCAAGGATCAAACCCTGCCAGTTTAACTGAGCACAGTTCCATCGTTTGGGGTATTTCTGGGAAAACCAGGAATGTGGGGCACCTGCACATCCTTTAAAAACAACAAACAGCCATGGGTTTTTAAAAATTAATCCAAGCCTTCAAATCCTCATTTCCAGAGGTCTGTGGGAAAAGTGGGATCCCAGATTTCCTGCAGATTCTCTGGGAGAAGGTATCACGGGAAGGAGGTGAGGGCGTTTCCAAGGCAGCCTGGAAATTCATCCTTGGAAAACAAAAATTCCTGCAAAAATAACCCTGAGTTTATGTGGGCTTTTATCCCAACTGCTCCAGCATTCCCTGCAATCCCAAGCCCCTTGAAACCAGGAACAAAGGAAATTAAAAAAAAAAAAAATCCCCTTTGGAATAATTTTCCTGAAATAAAATCGGTTTTCTCCTCCACCCAGGGATGTCTTGGGGGCCCCTCTGAGGCTGCCAGGGAGGAAAATCTGTTTTCCACGATTTTCACACTAATTAAGGAGCTGACAGCTCCTCTTTTCCAATTATATCTCCCGATGCAAAACGGCTGCTCCAAAGGCAGCTGCAGCCCACGTGGAAAACGTGGAAGGGAGAGCAAGGACCGTGCTTCTGGAAGGGAAATTTCCACATGTTCTTGAAATAAAGGAGAATTTCAACAACCCACGTGTGTCCATGTCCATGAGGAACATCCCAGTACTCGTGGATATTCCATGGAGTGACAGGAATTCTGGCACTGCCACCACTCACCTGTGGAATGGGACAATCCCAGGATGGTTTGGGATGGAAGGGACCTTAAATCCCATCCCAGACACCTCCCACCATCCCAGGCTGCTCCAACCTGGCCTTGGGCGCTGCCAGGGATCCAGGGGCAGCCTCAGTTTCCCTGGGAAAGCTGTGCCAGGATCTCCCCACCCTCTGAGGAAGGAAATTTTTATCCACCACGACTTAAGAGCTGGAAAAACCCCAAATCCAACAGGTCCTGGTGCAGGACAAAGAGATCAGGTGTGGCTATCCCAAAATAAACCAATTTTCCCTTTCCTGAGGGCTGAATTTGAGGAGTAACAAATTGTGGCCTCAGCTCAAAACCCAATCAAGAATTCCTGCCCTGCCACAGGGTTCTGAGGGAAGGATTTTCCCAGTTAAAGGGAGTTTTCCCACACATCAGTTGCCACCCCTGCACTGCTCCTTCCCAAGCCCTTTCCCCCACCCAGGATCACATCCCAGAGTCTTTTTTTCTTTGGAGAATCCCCACAAAACTCCAGCAATCCATGTTTAACCCTGGCTGCTATCCCAGAAATCCCGAATTTTCTGTTTCTGTTCACCCCTGGATGCTCCCAAGCACTGCCACATCCCCAGGAGCCAATTCCAGCTGCAATCTCCAGGAGAAAATCCAATTAGGATGCTCCAGCAATCCATGGAGCAGCACTTGGAGCCTCACTCATCCAGAAAAGATTGAGGATGGATTTCTTCCCTCGCTGGAGAAAATCGTTGGGAATGAAATGAGGCATTTCTCTGCTGAGTTAAGCTGGGTTTAAGGTTTAATCAATAGCTCCTAATTAGAGCTGGCTCTGATTAAAATCTCCAGCTTGGCCATTTCCAACAGGAGTCTGGAAACCCAGGGACATTCCCTGACAGAAAACTCTGGATGGAAGGGGAAGCAAATGAATCTCTGTGTGTGAGATCCCACTGATCAGCTGGAATTAAACCTTCAGCCCCAGGGCAGGGATACAGCTCTGCTGGATACAGCAATGGGATGGGGAATTTGTGGGATCATGTCAATAATTCTCATTCCCACAGAATCCCAGTGACTCTAGAGCCAGGCTGGGAGAGCTGGGAATGTTCCCCTGGAGAAGGGAAGGCTCCAGGCAGAGCTGGGAATGTTCCCCTGGAGAAGGGAAGGCTCCAGGCAGAGCTGGGAATGTTCCCCTGGAGAAGGGAAGGCTCCAGGCAGAGCTGGGAATGTTCCCCTGGAGAAGGGAAGGCTCCAGGCAGAGCTGGGAATGTTCCCCTGGAGAAGGGAAGGCTCCAGGCAGAGCTGGGAATGTTCCCCTGGAGAAGGGAAGGCTCCAGGCAGAGCTCAGAGCCCCTGGCAGGGCCTGAAGGGGCTCCAGGAGAGCTGCAGAGGGACTGGGGACAAGGGCTGCAGGGACAGGACACAGGGAATGGATCCCACTGCCAGAGGGCAGGGCTGCCTGGGACATTGGGGATTGGGAATTCCTGCCTGGGCTGCAATTCCCAGAGCAGCTGTGGCTGCCCCTGGATCGCTGGCAGCGTCCAAAGCCAGGATGGACACTGGGATGGTGGGAGCTGTCCCTGCCCATAGCAGGGCTGGGATGGATAGGATTGAAACTCCCATCCCAATCCCCAGCATCCCCAGGAAGGGATCTAAGCCCCCATCATTCCCAGGACATGATTCAATCCCCTATAATTCCCAGGACAGGATTTAACCCCCCAGCACTCCCAGGACAGGATTTAACCCCCATCATCCCAGGACAGGATTCAATCCCCCATCATCCCAGGACATGATTCAATCCCCCATCATTCCCAGGACATGATTCAATCCCCCATCATTCCCAGGACAGGATTCAGGCCCCCAGCACTCCCAGGACATGATTTAACCCCCATCATCCCAGGACAGGGTTCAGGCCCCCAGCACTCCCAGGACAAGATTCAGGCCCCCATCATCCCAGGACAGGATTTAACCCCCATCATCCCAGGACAGGATTCAATCCCCCATCATTCCCAGGACATGATTCAATCCCCCATCATTCCCAGGACATGATTTAACCCCCCAGCACTCCCAGGACAGGATTTAACCCCCATCACCCCAGGAAGGGATTCAATCCCCCATCATTCCCAGGACATGATTTAACCCCCATCATCCCAGGACACGGTTCAGGCCCCCAGCATTCCCAGGACAGGATTCAATCCCCCATCACCCCAGGACAGGATTTAACCCCCACCACCCCAGGAAGGGATTCAATTCCCCCAGCACTCCCAGGACAGGATTTAACCCCCACCACCCCAGGAAGGGATTCAATCCCCCAGCATTCCCAGGACATGATTTAACCCCCATCATCCCAGGACAGGGTTCAGGCCCCCAGCACTCCCAGGACAAGATTCAACCCTCATCACCCCAGGAAGGGATTCAATTCCCCCAGCACTCCCAGGACATGATTTAACCCCCAGCACCCCAGGAAGGGGAGCCCTGACCCGTCCAGGCGCACGTCGGGCAGGCTGCGGTTGAGCGCGATGCGGTCGCTGGCCAGAAGGTTGAACTGGTTGATCTTGAACAGCTCCTTCATCTTCTCCTGCTCCTCCTTGGGGATCAGCACGGCCCTGCCCATCTCCCCCGGGCCCTCCTGGCTCCGGGAAATCACGGCTGGAGCAAGCAAAAAGGTGCTTTGAGCACCTGGGAAGTGGATTCTGGTTTTCCACAAGGAATGCTGCAAATCCAACCCCCGTTTTCCCTGCTTCACCAGGAGCTTCTATCCCTCTCTGGATCCAAGGACACCCAGTTTTATTCCAAGATGATTGAACCCCCTGGATTTGTTCCCTTCTACTATCCCAGGCTGCTCCAAGCCCCATCCAAGGTGGCCTTGGACACTTCCATGGATCCAGGAGCAGCCACAGCTTCTTGGGGCACCCTGCCAGAGAATCTGTAGTGCCCCTGGATCCCTGGAATGCCCCAGTTGGGATAGTGGGAGCTGTCCCTGCCCATGGAATGGCATTTAAGGTCTGTTTTAACCCCAACCATTCCAGAAAACACAAAGACAAACTCAGAGGACACCAAAGCAGCCCTGAATCCTGCAGATCCCGGGATGTTCTCTGCTGGGAAAAGCCATTTCGAGACACAAACCTGAGGCCAAACTCCATAAAACATGGAATTGACAGTCTCAGAGGGGCTGGGATTGTGAGAATTCCAGATTTCTGTGCTCACTGACCCCCCAAAAACACTGCAGAGACCTGAGCCCGGGGAAAAGGCTCCAAAATGGAGTGACAGCCCTGGGATTGTGGGTGTGGGGTTTGGATAGAAGTGTGGGATAGCACAGGGTGGGAAACTCAGAGTTTAAGGGTTTAGAATACAGTTATATAGCTATAAAGCAAGGTGGAGGTTTTAGGGCAGAGGCTGAGCCCTTTTTCACCTTCTCCTCCACGGCTCTGGGTGATGTTTTGTAATTGGGTAGAAAAATCCCCATTGTGGGCCAGGGGTGGTTGGTTATTGGGTTAAAAGTAAAAATAATTCAGGTGTCACTCCTTAATTTGACAGTTTGTGCTTAAAAGACCTTGTAGAGAGATAGAGGCAGAGCCATTGTTCACTTTGTTTGCTACAACTCACAACTTGTGAGACTGTGACATGGATAAGAATTAATAAACACCTGAGTCCAAACACAAAACACTGTCTCTTGAGCATTTAACCCTGACTCTGACAGAAGAAAAGAAAATAAAAACCCCACAGGGATGGAATTCTGGAAATTTAGATTTTAAGATTTTGGTATATAGTGATATAGATGGAGATGGAGACTTTAGGAGTGGAGGTTTGCTGTTCAGTTTTCCACCTTCCCCTTCCTTCTTCTCGCTGCCTTTGGGTGTCTTTCTGCAACTGGTGGGTAAAACCCACACTGTGGGCTCTGAGTGGCTACTCCCTGGGTGTAAAGTCAGAGTGATTTGGGTGTCATTTCGCGGTGGGACGCTGTCCTGGCACAGAGCTGGCAGGGGAGGAGCAGCGCTCACCTCGCAGCGCGGGCAGCAGCGAGCGCTCCTTGCTGTCCTCACACTTGTTGCACTCGCTGAAGTAGAGCAGCAGGAACACGTCCAGCAGCACCCAGAGCAGGGAGGTGGCCAACACCACCCTGCAGTAGCCAAACCTCCTCATGGCTGGCGGCTGGGCTCCGGGAAGGGCGGGAGCAGCACGGGATCACAGCCCCGGGGCGCGGAGCCGGGCAGGCACCGAGGGGCAGCCCACTGCAGGCACAGGAGAAACAGCCCCACGTTTTCATGGATCTCCATCCTCTGACCAAACATCACCTGGCACTGAAATACCCGTTTCCCTCAAGGAATGAGCTTAGCTTTTTAATTTCTCAATATTTAATGCCAGTCCAGCCAAAATATTTTGGATTCCACCTCGTGGCCACCAAAGATTCCCCGGAAAAGGGAACAGCAGTCACTGAGCCACGGGGTTGAGCTCCTGCCTGAATTAGGGAGATGGGAAAACAGGGCTAAAGGTGAGGCCTCCATGCCCTGCTCTGCCAAGGGTGGAGCCAGCCTGGGAGAGCTGGGAATGTTCCCCCGGAGAAGGGAAGGCTCCAGGCAGAGCTGGGAATGTTCCCCTGGAGAAGGGAAGGCTCCAGGCAGAGCTGGGAATGTTCCCCTGGAGAAGGGAAGGCTCCAGGCAGAGCTGGGAATGTTCCCCTGGAGAAGGGAAGGCTCCAGGCAGAGCTGGGAATGTTCCCCTGGAGAAGGGAAGGCTCCAGGCAGAGCTCAGAGCCCCTGGCAGGGCCTGAAGGGGCTCCAGGAGAGCTGCAGAGGGACTGGGGACAAGGGCTGCAGGGACAGGACACAGGGAATGGATCCCACTGCCAGAGGGCAGGGCTGCCTGGGACATTGGGGATTGGGAATTCCTGCCTGGGCTGCAATTCCCAGAGCAGCTGGGGCTGCCCCTGGATCCCTGGCAGTGCCCAAGGCCAGGCTGGAGCACTGGGATGATGGGAGATGTCCCTGGGTGGACTGGGATGGGATTTAAGGGATGGGATCCCCACCCAAAGCACCCCAGGATTCCAGGCTCTCCCCTGGGGCTGCACTCAGTAATTAGAGGTCTGGAATTAAGGACTCCCACTCACCATCACCTGCATTCCATGCCCAGACTCCATGTCCTGCTCCAGCCATGCTCCCACAGGATCCCCTCACACTGAACCACTGGAGAATCTTCCAAAAGATGACTGGAAAAGAAAAAGAGGAGAAATTCCCATCACTGTCCCATATTTCCTAAAACACAGAGAAATTTCTTATAAATAAAAAACCCTCCTCAGTTTTACCCACATTTTAACCTCCTTATCCTGCTGCTTCAGCTCCTCATTCCCAAGTGGGATCCTTCCATTTTCCATCCCCTTTTTTAATTCATGCTCATTTGAGCCAAAGGGATGGAAGAGCTGCACTGATTTAAATAAATTAGATAAATGATTTATTTAATTATTCTCGCAGCATTTCTGCGCTGACTCCTCATTAATAACAATTTCCATCTGCCCTAAATACCAACCAATGGCTCTTCCTGCTGAGGGATTCCCAGGAAGCTGATTTCAAATTCCAGGAATTGCTGTTCCAGGATAACACAATCCATTTCCACAGCAGTCACGGGGAACGGTTCCATTATAGGGAAAAAAAAAAAAAATGAGGAAGAAAAAAATCAAATTTCTGAGCCAAACTGTGGATGTTCCATCCTGGGCAGTGGCCAAGGTTGGAAGGGCTTGGAGCAATCTGGGATAGGGGAAGGATTCCTTTAAGGATGAGCTTTAAGGTCCCTTCCACCCCAAAGCATCCCAGGATTCTGTGATTCCATAAAATCCCCTCCCTCCCAACCTCCAAAAGGAAGAACTTTAAAATATATATATATATATAATATATATTTTAACTGAAATTCAGCCTAACAGTTTGCAGGAAGAAGAGGAAGGGAAAAATCCTGAGGTTCTGAGTTCCCACTTCCTGGAATAAACCAAATTTTACCCCATTTTCCTGCAGCAAAGCAGAGGGAAATCCCTGCCCCAAACCCTGCAGGGCTGGGATCAGGAAAAGCAGCATTTGGGATAGAAGCAGCAGGCAAACTGAGGAATCTGCCAGCATTTCCTACAACTGACCCCACACAACGCTGAGGGGGGAACTGTGGAGGCTGCAAATCCAAGTGAAGGAGAATTCAAGATTCCAATCGTTGATTTGCCTTTTCCCTGGATTAAAAACCTCAGTTTTCTGCAGATATAAACCAATTGTTTGGGAGTTTTTCCTGTAATCCCCCCAGCCCCTGGTTATCCCACAGCCAGGCCGTGCCCAGAATGACCAACGTGGAATTTTTTGAGGCTCAGAGACCCAGAATCCATCACTTCTTGAAATATTCTCTTTCCCAATATCCCTGCAAGGTAAAATAAACATGGATACAGCCAAAGTCCCAATTCCTGAGCTGAATTTTCCCACCAGTGCTGGGAATTTAATTCCTTTAGTGAAACTTGGGCTAATTTCTGACCCTTTTACGGGCTGAAAATGTGGAAATTGGAGCAGCACAGAGTGGGGACAGGGAATGAAAGTGTGCTCAGAAGAGACTCAGCAGAATTTTGGGGAATCACAGAACTCCAGAGAGGTTTGGGTGGGAAGGGACATTAAGGATTATCCCATTCCACCTCTAGGGACACCTCCCACCATCCCAGAGTGCTCCAGCCTGGCCTTGGGCACTGCCAGGGATCCAGGGACAGCCACAGGAAATCTGGGAATTGCAGCCCAGGCAGGAATTCCCAATCCCCAATCTCCCAGGCAGCCCTGCCCTCTGGCAGTGGGATCCATTCCCTGTGTCCTGTCCCTGCAGCCCTTGTCCCCAGTCCCTCTGCAGCTCTCCTGGAGCCCCTTCAGGCCCTGCCAGGGGCTCTGAGCTCTGCCTGGAGCCTTCCCTTCTCCAGGGAACATTCCCAGCTCTGCCTGGAGCCTTCCCTTCTCCAGGGGAACATTCCCAGCTCTGCCTGGAGCCTTCCCTTCTCCAGGGGAACATTCCCAGCTCTGCCTGGAGCCTTCCCTTCTCCAGGGGAACATTCCCAGCCTCTCTGGCCTCATTCCAGGAGGTCAAAGCCCTTCATTCCCAAGTGGCCCCTCCTGTAAATCCGGCTCAGCGGAGCCCTGAGCTGCTCTTTAATCCCCTGTCACTCCTGGGGCTCATCACGAGTCAAGTGTCCTAATCCTCAGCAGGACAGGAATAACCTGGGCACGGAGAGTCCCAAAGAAAACCCCAAAGGAAACCCCAGGAATTGCCCAGCTTCTCCCCCAGCTCTCTGACTGATGCAGCCAAGGTGGAATTCCAGAGTGCAGCAGCATCCCGGGAATGTGATTAAACGTTCCTAATTAAGGCCAGAACTGCTCTGACCTCAGTGTGACCTCACCAACCTGCAACACTCCAACTTCTCTTCCCACCTGAATTCCCAAACCTGACTGCCCCCATCCCGGGCCTTGGATAAGGAAGGATACAAAATCCAAATTATTAATAGGGAAATGCTCTTCCCAACCTCAATATTCCCATGTTTTTTATGGAAAGGAACCTCACCCAGGCTGCCCAGTGCCCCCCAGTTTGTGCAGCAGATCCAACTGGGCAGCCCCAGGAGCTTTGGGATTGCTCTCAGGGATTTGTTTTCCCTGCTCCAAGGGATTCCCAGGAATGGATTCAGGAATGGATCCCCCCAGGAGGATGACAATCAAAGCTCAAAGATTAAGCTTTTAATTTAAATTCTTTTTTTTTTTTTTTTAATTAAAATTTCTTAAAAAATTTTAACCAAAATGATTTGATTTCCAGGGAATCAAAGCCTTGCACTGTTCATGCTGCTGTTTTCCAGGGAATCGAAGCTTGAAAATTAAGCTTTTAATTTTAATTCCTTTTTAAATTTAGAATTTTAGTTTTTTAAAAAATTTTAATTCCTTTCTTTAAAAAAAATTCCTTTTTTAGGTTTAATTCCTTCTAATCAAAATGATTTGCTCTCCAGGGAATCCAAGCTTTGCATGGTTAATAATGCTGTTTTCCAGAGAATCAAAGCTTGAAGATTAACCTTTTAATTTTAATTCCTTTCTTAAATTTAAAATTTTGGTGGTTTTTCTTTTTAATTCCTTTTTTAAATTGTTAATTTCTTTTTAAAATTGTAATTCCTTTTAATCAAAACGATTTGCTCTCCAGGGAATCCAGGCTTTGCACTGTTCATGCTGCTGTTTTCCAGGGAATCAAACTTAAAGATTAAGCTTTTCATTTTACTTCCTCTTTTAAATTTAATGGGATTTTTTTTATTTTAATTCCTTTTTTTTTCCTTTAATTTCAATTTTTTTTAATTCGAATTCTTTTTAATCAAAACGATTTGCTCTCCAGGGAATCCAGGCTTTGCACTGTTCATGCTGCTGTTTTCCAGGGAATCTCCTGTTTGCCATCAGGGCCAATTCACACCTCGCTGAGAGCCCAAACCCCATGGAAAAGCTGGGCCCTGGATGCCAAGAGAGCAGAATTCCAGAGCTTTAGGAGGAGTTCATCCCGATTTCAATCCCTGCTGCCAAATCTAAACCAACAGCCGATGCTCAGGGATGCTCCTGGTCATCAGCACCCAGCCTGCGGCAGCAGAACTGGAATTTTTTAGGAAATTTGGGGGGAAAACCTCCCCAAAATCCCACAGCAAGATGGGTTTGAGGCTTCCAGGACTCGAGCCACACAAGGCTCAGGAAGTTCACCAGGAGAAATTCCTCAGCAGGAATTAAATCGCTCACAAATATATTTTTTCCACCTAAGAAAAGCAGAATCCTCATGCAGAATTCCCCTGACAAATTAAAGGATTACTTCTCACAGCTGTCCTGGGATTCACCACCAAAAAAAACAAACCCAAAGAAACTTGGGCAGGAAGGTTTGAAACTCCTCCTTTCCAATTTAAAATTGGATTTTAGGGCCAGTGGTCTAAGCAAATCTAAATATAAAATGCACCCTCCAAAAATCTCCCTTTAATTCCGTGAGCAGCTCATTAATTCATGGATAAGGAAGAACTTTCAAAGGCAGAAGTGTCAAAACTCCAAGATCAATCCAGGAAAGCTCTTGCACATTTAGCAAAGAATAAAAATAGGGAGGAAATAAAAGAAGAAAAAAAAAAAAAAAGGAATCAGGTACCTTTAGTCAGAGCCACGCAGAGTGTTTTGTGCTCCAAGAATTCACATTTCTCTGCCTCCCTCCTCTCCTGGTATTTATTAATAGCCCCATTCCTCCCGTGGGAATTGACTCAGGAATTCAAGTGGAAAAGCCTCATTAATCCCTCTCCTCCTGGATGTGGGGAGGAAAAGCTGCCCCGCCTTTGGGGGGGTTTGTCCAGGCCACAGCCACACAATTCCAGCCTCCTCCCAGCCCCACAGCCTGGAAAAGGGAAATTTGGGCAGAGTTTACCTGGCTTTATTCCCTCCTTTAAAGTCCTGCAGCTGTGCTGGTGCAGAGCCCTGAAAACCTGCGGATAATTCAAATAAAGGGTTTTTAAAAACTCCCCGAAATCCCGTTGGAATATGACAGAACCATGGGATGGTTGGGATATTAATCCATGGGCAGCTTCAACAATTCCAGGGGCTCCAAGCTCCCTCCAACCCAGCCTGGGACACTGCCGGGGATGGAGCAGCCACAGATCCTCTGGAACACCCAGAATTTTGGGAATTAACTCCCAGCTCTTGGAAGACAACCCCTTTTCCTACATGTCAGAAGCTCAAAATCCTCCTCCTGTTCCTTTTTCCAGCTTTTTCTCTCAAAAGCAAAGAGATGGGAACGAGGAATTTGCTCCCCAGCTTCCCAAATTCCTCGTTCCCAGCCAGCCCTGGGCACCTCCCTTCCCAAAGCTCCACCTTTCCCAGGATTTCTGCCCTTGGAAGAGCCTCATCCACGCTGCTCAGAAGTGTTTCTCCCCATTCCAGAGCTGGGAATTCTCCCACATTCCAGGGAAATGAAAAGCACTCGAGTGGATCTTGGCAGATCCACCCTGCAGGAGCTTCCCAGCACAAGGAAATGTTGGAGAAATCCAGAGGGAAATCAGGGAATGCTCACATTCCCAAAGCTGCTGGAGCTCTGGGAATGTCAGGGTGGGACTGTTGGCTCAGTGACGCTGGGGAACCCTCCCAGCTCCGATATTCCAGGATTTTGGGATGTGAGGAAACCATGGAGCAAGGGCTGGGCTGTGCCCAAGCAGAATTCCCTCCCTTTGATGCAACAAATCAGGAAAAAAAACCCGAATTTCTGAGCACCAAAAGGCCCCTGTGACAACCAAGAAACGGATCAAATCCCACTCCAGCATCAAACTCATCCTCACAGAGGCACTGGAACTCCTCTGGCCATTCCTGGTTGAGTTCTGCCTCACCTCCTGGGTTTTGCTGGAAGCAGAATTGTCGGGATTGATCAGCTCTCTGAAATAAACTAAATAAAATAATAAACCATTAAACCATAAAATAAACCATTCAAAACCCCAAATCTCTTTTTTCCCCCCCCACGTCCACAGAAGTGCAGCCACGTGGAGCTCAATCCTCCCACATCCCCAGAGAAAGTTTTCCTTGGATTCACCCGATGGACAAAACCCTCTGGAATTTTCTGATATTAAAAAAAAAAAAAAACCACCCCAAAATAAAGTAGAAATTCTCAATTCCTTATTTCCGTTTTTCCTTCATCAGCCACAATTTTCCTGTCAGCTCCTGGTGGGGTTTGATTCCTGTCATTTCCACCTTTCTTTACAAACCCCAAAATTCCATCCCACACATTCCCACATCCCGAGTTTTCCCTGTGGAATGGGGTTCTGGGGGAGAACATGGTGGGAAGAGCTCTGGCACCTCCCGTTCCCAAAAAAAAAACACCCCAAAAAAACCCCAGGAGCTGTTTCTGGAGCAGGTGGGAACAGACAGAAAACCCCAGAAGTGTGTGGGATCGTGTCCCACTCCTCCTCCCAGCTTCAGCTGGGGAGGGAAAAAAAAAAGAGCAGATTTTTCCACTAAAAAAAACAGATTTTTTTCATTTAAAAAAGCAGATTTTTCCATTAAAAAAGCAGATTTTTCCACTAAAAAAACCCAGATTTTTCCACTAAAAAAACCCAGATTTTTCCACTAAAAAAATAGATTTTTCCACTAAAAAAAATCAGATTTTTCCACTAAAAACCAGATTTTTTTCGCTAAAAAAACACCAGATTTTTCCATAAAAAAAGTAGATTTTTCCACTAAAAAAACCCCAGATTTTTCCATTAAAAAAATAGATTTTTCCACTAAAAAATCAGATTTTTTCCACTAAAAAAAATCAGATTTTTCCACTAAAAAACCCTAGATTTTTCCATTTAAAAAAGCAGATTTTTCCATTTAAAAAATGCAGATTTTTCCATTAAAAAAGGCAGATTTTTCCACTAAAAAAACAGACTTTTTTCACTAAAAAACCCCAGATTTTTCCACTAAAAAAACCAGATTTTTCCATTTAAAAAAAACAGATTTTTACAGGAGAAAAATCACTTTTTTTTTTTTGCATCAGGAAAGCAGTTTTTTAGACGAGAAAATCACTTTCTTTTGCACAAGAAAAGCAGATTTTTTTTTTAATGCAATAAAAGAAGGGGTTTACTCATTAAAAAAAATTGTGGTTTTTACACAAGAAAAGCAGATTTTTTACCCTCAAAAAAGGGGGTTTTTACTCAAGGAAATGAGGTTTTTACACAAGAAAAAACAGATTTTTACAACTGGTATTTTCCTAAAGCGTGATCTCACTGATAACCAAGTGCACAGCACAAGAGGAAAATTTCAAAAACACCAAAAAACACTTAAAAAAACACCTCAATATAACCTAAAACCCCCCTAAAAGTATAAAAAAACACTTAAAACCACCTAAATATAATATAAAAATATAAAAAAGCCCCACTTAAAAACACCTAAATATAACCTAACCCCTCCTAAAAATATATAAAAAAACCAATTAAAACCGCCTCAATATGACCTAAAAAAATCCTAAAAATATATAAAAAACCACTTAAAAACACCTAAACTAAAAAAACCCTAAAAGTATTTTAAAAACCCACTTAAAACCACCTAAATATAACCTAAAAAAATTCCCTAAAAATACACAAAAAAACATTTTAAAACACCTAAATAAAACCTAAAAAAAAACCCCTAAAACTATAAAAAACTCCCATTTAAAATCACATAAACATAACCTAAAACCACCTAAAAAATACCTTAAAAATACCTTTAAAACACCTTAAAAATACCTTTAAAACACCTTAAATCCTCAAGTTTGAAGGGGAGAAGAGGCCTTCAAAGGCCAGCAGCCACCAAGAGTTAAAATAATCTTTGCCTCCATCATTCCCAGTGGGCTTTAATCTCCCGCTAATCTTTCCTCCTGCTATTCCCAGAGTCCAAGTAAATTCCAGCCTTTATTTCCCAACAAAAAAAAAAACCCAGCTTTTAGCAGTTCTTTTCTCTTTATTCATTCAGGTTGATCCAATTTTTAATGGAGAAATGGAAAAGAAATTTGATTTTCCGTCAGCTGGGGAGCGGCTTTTGCCTGATTCCTGGGAAAGCAGCTGGCATCCCAACTTTAGGATTTTTCTAGGAAAATCCCAGCCCTGCCAAATCCTGTTTCCAGCAGTCCTGAGCTGCTTCTAGCTTTATTTCCAGGCGGGAGGAATTGAAATGGAATTGAAATGGAAAAAAAATCAGGTCTGTGTGAGCGCTGGGAAAAAAGCACAAGGAAAAAAAAACACCAGGAAAGAAAAAAAAACCAGGAAAAAACCACCGGGAAAAACGGGATGTGGCCAGGCTGAGGAGCTTCCAGGGAAACCTGAGGCTGGGAATGAGCCCCAAACCTCATTCCAGGGAAACCTGCGGCTGGAATAATCCCAGACGTGATTCCAGGGAATCCTGGCAGCCCAAAGCGTTATTCCAGGGAATCCTGACAGTCTAAAGCATCATTCCAGGGAATCCTGACAGTCTAAAGCATCATTCCAGGGAATCCTGACAGTCTAAAACATCATTCCAGGGAATCCTGACAGTCTAAAGCATCATTCCAGGGAAACCTGCAGCTGGAATAGCCCCAGGATGGGATTTCAGGGAATCCTGACAGACCTAAACCCTATTCCAGGGAATCCTGGCAGCTCAGAATTCCAGGAAAACCTACAGCTGAAATCCATAGTGTTATTCCAGGGAATCCTGACAGACCTAAATCTTATTCCAGGGAATCCTGACAGATTCAAGTGTTATTTCAGTGAATCCTGATAGCCCTAAACCCTATTCCAGAGAATCCTGACAGCCCAGAATTCCAGGGAAACCTACGGCTGAAACCCACAGCCCAAAACATTATTCCAGGGAATCCTACGGCTGAAATCCACAGCGCTCTTCCAGGGAATCCTGACAGCCCCCCACACGCTTTTTTCCAGGGAAACCTTACGGTTGAAATCCACGACCCAAAACGTTATTCCAGGGAATGCTGAGAGCCCCAAAAGCGCTATTCCAGGAAAACCTGGGGATGGAATGGATCAAACGCCGCTCCGTCCTACCATGAGCAGCCTCCGCGCCGTTTCCCAGGGATATTTTGGATCCTCCGTGGCGGCCCAGCGGAGCCGGGGCAGATCCCGGGCAGATCCCGGGCGGATCCCGGGCGGATCCCGGGCGGATCCCGGGCGGATCCCGGGCCGGGGCTGGGTCAGCGCCGGTCACACCTCGGGGCTGAGCCCGGATTAAGCAAATCTCCCTGGAAAGGCGGGATCAGGGAGAGCGGGGGGAGCGCAGCCGGGATCCCTCGGGATAACGGGGCCGGGGAGAGCCCCCGGGAGAACGGGGCCGGGAGAACGGGGCCGGGAGAACGGGGCCGGGAGAACGGGGCCGGGAGAACGGGGCCGGGAGAACGGGGCCGGGAGAACGGGGCCGGGAGAACGGGGCCGGGAGAACGGGGCCAGGAGCCAAGAGAGCCCGGCACGGCCCCGCCGGCCTCACCTGCGGCGGAGCCCCGAGCTCAGAAGCGGCCCGGGGGGCTCAGCATGGCCCGGGGGGCTCAGCGCCTCCGGTCCGGGGGTTCAGCGGGGTCCTGGGGGGTTCGGCAGTGCCCTAGAGGCTCCAGCAGGGTCCAATCCAGGGGTCCAGCAGGGTCCTGGGGGGCTCAGCAGTACCCTGGAGGGTCCAGCAGGGTCCGGGGGTGTCCAGCAGGGTCCAGTCCGAGGGTCCAGCAGGGTCCGGGGGCTCTCAGCATCACCCGGGGGTCCAGCCCCGTGAGCCCCAAGTCTCAGCACCTCCAGTCCGGGGGGCTCAGCACGGCTCGGGGGAGAATTCCGAAGTGTCCGGGGGCGTTCAGCGCCGTCAGCCCGGGCCGCTTCAGCAGTGCCCGGGAGGCTTCAGCACCTCCAGTGCCGGGGCTCGGCAGTGTCCGGGGGGCTCAGCATCACCCGGGGCTTCAGCCCCGTCAGTCCGGGGACTCAGCAGGGTCCGGGGGGCTCAGCCCCGTCAGTCCTGGGGGGTCTCAGCAGCATCCAAGGGTCTCGGCAGCGTCCAGGGGATCTCGGCAGTGCCCCGGGGAGGGTCCCGGCGGTGCCCGGGGAGGGTCTCGGCAGTGCCCCGGGAGGGTCTCGGCGGTGCCCCGGGAGGGTCCCGGCGGTGCCCCGGGAGGGTCCCGGCGGTGCCCCGGGGAGGGTCTCGGCGGTGCCCGGGGAGGGCCTCGGCAGTGCCCGGGGAGGGTCCCGCAGTGCCCGGGGAGGGTCTCGGCAGTGCCCGGGGAGGGTCTCGGCAGTGCCCGGGGAGGGTCCCGCAGCCCCCAGGGTGGTGCCAGCCTCCAGCGGGGCTCAGCGCGGAGCCGCCGCCCTCCTCCTCCTCCTCACGGCCGGCGCCGAGCGCGGGGAGCGGCGGGAGCGGCCCCGCCTGGGCCCCGCCTGGGCCGCAATGGCCGCGGCTGCCGAGAGGCTGCGCCTGGGCCCGGGGACAGCGGGGAGCGACGGGAGAGCGACGGGAGAGCCACGGAGCCGGGGGACGGGCCGGGGGACGGGCACCGAGGGCCGGGGGGGACGGGCACCGAGGGCCGGGGGCGGCTCCGGCCTCACGGAGCGCTCGGGGAGGGGCGGAGGAGGCGCGGCACAGGAGGGGCATGGGGATGGGGATGGGGACGGGGATGTGGGATGGGGATGTGGGATGTAGATGGGGACGGGGATGTGGAATGTGGAGGGAGCGGTAATGGAGGGGGATCGGGGATCGGGATGGGGATGTGGGATGTGGAGGGAACGGGAATGGAGGGGGATCGGGGATCGGGATGGGGCCGGGACAGGAGGGGCTGGAGAGGGGATCGGGGTCGGGGTGAGGGCCGAGGGGAGCAGAGGAAGGAGGGGATGGAGCGGGGATCGGGATGGGGGCCGAGGGAAGAGGAGGAAGGCGGGGATCCTGAGGGGATCAGGGATCGGGATGGGAGACCGAGGGGAGCGGAGGAAGGAGGGGATGGAGCGGGGATCGGGATGGGGGCCGAGGGGAGCGGATGAAGGCGGGGATCCTGAGGGGATCGGGGATCGGGATGGGAGACCGAGGGGAGCGGAGGCGGAGATCGGGGAGTGAGGATCGGGGCTTGGGATGGGGGCGAGGGAAGAGGAGAAGAAGGAGATGGAGAGGGGATCGGGATGGGGCCGGGACAGGAGGGGCTGGAGAGAGGATCGGGGGTCGGGATGGGGGAGAGTGGAGATGAGGAGGGAGGAGATGGAGAGGGGATCGGGAGAACGTGGGAAGCGGTGAGGAGGAGAGCAGAGGGATGCGGTGGGAGCGATGAGGAGAGCGGGGCACCGCAGGACGTGGGATGGGGAGCTGAGAGGAGCAGGGGACGGCTGGAGGGGCCGAGGGGAGCCCGGGGAATGCCATAGGGAGCCCGGGGAATGCCATAGGGAGCCCGGGGAATGCCCAGGGGAGCTGAGCTCAGGGAATGCCGAGGGGAGCTCAGCCCGGGGAATGCCGAGGGGGAGTCCGGGGAAGCAGACACTGGCACTAAATCTCTCGATTCCAGACCCACAGCAGAGCATATTTCCCATCCCAAGGGCCGATCCCAATTCACAGCCCTCACTCCCAGGGGCTCCGCCTCTCCTGCTGGCGTTTGGGTGGAATTTTTTGATTTCTTGGAAAAGAAATTCGCTCCCTGGGGAAGAAAAATCAGAAGGTAAAAGCGGCTCATCGCTGTGTGTGATGGAGGAGCAAGGAGAAGACTGCCCAGACAGGATTCTGTCAGGGATTCCTGGATAAATCCCAGAATTCTGGAATGGTTTGGGTTGGAAAGGGCATTAAATCCCACCCCAGTCCATCCAGGGACAGCTCCCACCATCCCAGAGTGCTCCAAGCCCCAGTGTCCAGCCTGGCCTTGGACATTCCAGGGATCCACAGCAAATCTGGGATGGAACCAAACCCCCCCAGCCCTGCTGAGTTGGAGCTCCTCATACCTGATCCCCACCCTGGGCTGCTCTCCTGGAGCCAGGGGACAACAGCAGCTTTTGGAGCAGCTCCAAAGGGGAAAAATGCTGGGAGAAATCAGCTGGGATTTGTATGGAATTGGGCCAGTCCAAGTCTGCACCACTGCACTGGGCACGTCCTGGAATTGCAGAGGGCTTTGGGCTCTAATTCCAACCTTCCTTCTGCTATCCCAGAGTGCTCCATCCTGGCCTTGGGCACTGCCAGGGATCCAGGGGCAGCCACAGGAAATCTGGGAATTGCAGCCCAGGCAGAATTCCCAATCCCCAATGTCCCAGGCAGCCCTGCCCTCTGGCAGTGGGATCCATTCCCTGTGTCCTGTCCCTGCAGCCCTTGTCCCCAGTCCCTCTGCAGCTCTCCTGGAGCCCCTTCAGGCCCTGCCAGGGGCTCTGAGCTCTGCCTGGAGCCTTCCCTTCTCCAGGGGAACATTCCCAGCTCTGCCTGGAGCCTTCCCTTCTCCAGGGGAACATTCCCAGCTCTCCTGGAGCCTTCCCTTCTCCAGGGGAACATTCCCAGCTCTGCCTGGAGCCTTCCCTTCTCCAGGGGAACATTCCCAGCTCTGCCTGGAGCCTTCCCTTCTCCAGGGGAACATTCCCAGCTCTGCCTGGAGCCTTCCCTTCTCCAGGGGAACATTCCCAGCTCTGCCTGGAGCCTTCCCTTCTCCAGGGGAACATTCCCAGCTGGCTTCAGGGAGGTTTTCCTTGGATCCCAGGATCCCTGCACTCCTCTCCTGTCTCTCTCTGGCCTGGAGTCTCCAGACTCCCCACATTTGGTTGTTGGTTTAGCAATAAATGGATTTATTTTTAATGGACACCAAACGCAGAAATGGAAATGCTTCGACACCAGAAACCTCCTGGCGCTTTGGATTTTGGCCCTCAGCAAAAAAAAAAAAAAAAAGAAGCGATAAAAACCATTTTTCTCCTTAAAAAATATTGAATTAAAACATGTCCCCCGAAAAAATAAGCAAGAAAAACATTTTTCCTTTTAAAGATTGTCATGAAAACCTTTTCTTCCTCATAAAATAAGCAATAAAAGCGTTTTCCACAAAAAGTTAGTAAAAAAGGATTTTTCCCTTTATAAAATCAGCAATAAAATCTTTTTTTTCCTTTATAAAATAAAGAATAAAAGCATTTTTTCCTTCATAAAATAAAAGGAATAAACCCTTTTTTTTCTTAATAAAATATGCCATAAAGGGATTTTTCCCATTGTAAAATAAGCAATAAAAACATTTTTTCCTGTATAAAATGAGCAATAAAAGCATCTTTTTCCTGTATAAAACGAGCAATAAAAGCATTTTTCACTAATTAAAATATTTCATAAATTATTTAGCATACCTCTTTCCCTTCCCAACACACCCTGAAAAATTCCTCAGGGGTTTTTTGTTTCCCCCTTTCATCCCCAATCCCATCTCTTTGCTGGTGTTTTACTCATGGAAAAAAATCCTGGAATGGGCTGAGCTTTGAGGGCCCTTCCAAAGTATTCCAAGATTTTGGGATGTAAGGACCAGGACATCATTTCTTTGTCTGGAAGCAAAAAAGATCTTTAAATTCCTGGGTTTTTCCGGGATGGAAAAAGAAAAGTTTTAGTTGGGGAAAGAAATTCCCACCTAAAAAAAAAGCCTTGGATGAGTGGAGATGGGGAATGGATCCAAGTTTTGCTGGGATTAAAGACTTCTGGCAAAAAAAAAAAAATATTCCCCCCAAAATTCCCTTTTAATCGCGTGCAAGAAAATTCCATCTGGAAACAGCCAGGAAAAGAACAATAAACTCCGAAATTAGCTGGAAAATGCTAATTAAAAATGCTAATTTTTAAGCCTGGCAGTCCCAGAATGTTTCCTCCCATTCCGGATTCTCACGTGTCAGGCTCCAAATAAATTCCAGGATTTAGGATTTGTTTGTTTTTCAGCTCTGGGTGAATCCACGACCAATCCACAGCAAAGGGAACCAGGAAAAAATCGGGAGAGGGAAGGAGATGTCCAAACCCTGGAAAGGTTCTTCCCCTTTCCCTCATATTCCCTTGGAGGAATTTTTTTTTCCCCTCCTCTGTCCCAAAGAGAACTTCCCATCCCAGCTGGAGATTGGAAAAATTTCCAACAATGAAAATACAGAAAATAGATTTTTAAAAAATAAATAAAGTTTAAAAAAGGAAAAAAAATACAGGGAGAAAAAAATGGGGAAAAAAAGATGGGGACAAAAAAAAAAGATGGGGACAAAAAAAAAAGATGGGGACAAAAAAAAAAAGATGGGGACAAAAAAAAAAAGATGGGGACAAAAAAAAAAAGATGGGGACAAAAAAAAAAGATGGGGACAAAAAAAAAAGATGGGGACAAAAAAAAAAGATGGGGACAAAAAAAAAAGATGGGGACAAAAAAAAAAAGATGGGGACAAAAAAAAAAGATGGGGACAAAAAAAAAGATGAGGACAAAAAAAAAAGATGGGGACAAAAAAAAAGATGGGGACAAAAAAAAAGATGGGGACAAAAAAAAGATGGGAAAAAAAGAGGGAAAAAAAAGAAGATGGGGAAAAAAGATGAGGGGGAAAAAAAGATGAGGAAAAAAAAAAGATGGGGGAAAATTGAGAAAAAAGAGATGGGGGAAAAAAAGATGGGGGGGAAAAAGATGGGAAAAAAAAAGATGGAGAAAACGAAAATAAAGATGGGGAAAATATTCTTTGAACATTTTAACTTTCATTTAAATGCTCGAAAATCTATGGAAAACGGGTGGGGAAGAGCCAGGTTTGCCCCCGAGGAGGTTCCTGCATTCCCTGATTTCCCTGTGGAGTCACCATTGTCCCCTTTTCCCGAGTTTCCAAGGAGTGGGGAAAACTCTGGGAACAAAGGCAGGAGATTGGCGAAAACGCCCAGCATGGAGCAGTGCTCCAGAGGGTTTCTGCAATTCCCTGCTCCAAAGGGCTGAAAATCCAACTGTTCCCCAAAAAAATAAAACACCAGGAGGTTTTTGCTGGATTTAGGAAGCACAAGCAGCTCCTTGGGCTGATCCCAGTTCCCTCCTGGAAAAGATCCTGGATCAGGCCCTGGAAAGAGCCTCTCCAATCCCATCCCAAATCATTCAAAATTCATGAATCCCACCTTTTCCTTTCCCTGGGCCAGGCAGCAAAGCCGGGCCTGACTCAGAGCTCTGTTTTATCTCAGCCCCCAGCCTCGTTTTCCCATTTTCCTGTTTTCCCAAGGCTCTTCCCAAGCCAGGACACCTGGATCTGATACCCAGGGGGTGGGAAGGGCTGATCCCTGCACCTGGAGTTGGGATTTCCTTCCTAAATCCCAAAGAAAGAGACCATTTCATCCTCTTAAAATAGTCAAATAAAGCCACTCCCTCGTTCCTTATCTGTGGCGAATGTGGATGGGCACCATTCCCTAGGAAAACTCCTCCATTCCCAGGAAAACTCCTCCATTCCCAGGAAAACTCCTCCATTCCTTAGGAAAACTCCCCCAATCCCAGGAAAACTCCTCCATTTCCAGGAAAACTCCTCCATTCCCAGGAAAACTCCTCCATTCCTTAGGAAAACTCCTCCATTCCCAGGAAAACTCCCCCAATCCCAGGAAAACTCCCCCAATCCCAGGAAAACTCCTCCATTCCCAGGAAAACTCCTCCATTCCTTAGGAAAACTCCTCCATTCCTTAGGAAAACTCTTCCATTCCCAGGAAAACTCTTTCAATCCCAGGAAAACTCCCCCAATCCCAGGAAAACTCTTCCCAGGAAAACTCCTCCATTCTCCAGGAAAATGATGGGATGGCACTGGCAGATCCATTTTAATTGTTGTTTAATGGGAATTTTAATCGTTCCTTTTAAATAATTCTGTCACTGCTGCTCCAGGAATGTGACCAGTTTCCTACATTATCCCATGATCCCAAACTTCTGGGAAACTTAAAAAAATCCACATTGATGGGATGTCTGATAATAACGGGAATTTGTTGGTGTCAAACTGCTGATGGTGGCTTCAAACCAGGATTGATTCCCAAGGATCCTTCCTGGAATTGCAAAGGGCACAGAGATTCTCTGGGAATTCCATTCCAGCCGGGAATTCCTAATTCCCAATATCCCACCCCAATCTACTCTTTCCCAGTGGGATCCATTCCCTGTGTCCTGTCCCTGCAGCCCTTGTCCCCAGTCCCTCTGCAGCTCTCCTGGAGCCCCTTCAGGCCCTGCCAGGGGCTCTGAGCTCTGCCTGGAGCCTTCCCTTCTCCAGGGGAACATTCCCAGCTCTGCCTGGAGCCTTCCCTTCTCCAGGGGAACATTCCCAGCTCTGCCTGGAGCCTTCCCTTCTCCAGGGGAACATTCCCAGCTCTGCCTGGAGCCTTCCCTTCTCCAGGGGAACATTCCCAGCTCTGCCTGGAGCCTTCCCTTCTCCAGGGGAACATTCCCAGCTCTGCCTGGAGCCTTCCCTTCTCCAGGGGAACATTCCCAGCTCTGCCTGGAGCCTTCCCTTCTCCAGGGGAACATTCCCAGCTCTGCCTGGAGCCTTCCCTTCTCCAGGGGAACATTCCCAGCTCTGCCTGGAGCCTTCCCTTCTCCAGGGGAACATTCCCAGCTCTGCCTGGAGCCTTCCCTTCTCCGGGGGAACATTCCCAGCTCTCCCAGCTCGGCTCCAGCCCTTGGAATATCTCCATGGCCTCAGGAGTCACTCAGCAGCTCCACATCCCACCGATCCATGGGATTGTTTTCCACCCTTTCATTCCGGCTCATCCCACTTATCTAACTGGAGCAGAACCAAGCAGGGAATTTTTATGTCCCCAAAAAGAGGATCCTGGAGTGGGATGTTGGCTCGCTGGCGGTGTGGATTCCCAGCTGGATCCCGGGATGGAAGGGATCCTGGCACAATCCTTTCTCAAATTATAATTTCCCACATTTTGCGTGCATTGCCCTGCTCAGAGCAGAACAAATTCCGATCACAAACGAAGTGAAAATGTAGGGGGGGAAAAATAAGGAGAAATCAAATTTGCCAGGGTTCCAAATTTTCCCTGGGGACATTCCCAGGTTTTTCTCAGGCACTGGGATTCCCGGGATGATTCACTCCCACAGGGAGGGGTGGAGGCTGCAGGAGCTCCCTGCCGGCCGGGGACAGTGGGAGCTCTCCCTGCCCATGGAAAGGGTGGGATGGGATTAAAAATCCCCCCAAGTCCCAAGGCATTCCCTGCTCTGCGATTCCAGCCATCGAATTCCCGGGAATCTGAAGCTCAAAGAGGAGAGTGGGGCTCTGCAATGACAGCGAGTCAGACAGTGCTCCTGGGATTTCAGGAATGGGGTTTGTGCCCTTGGAAAAGGGAAGCGATGGGGAAGGGGCTGCCCAGAGCTGTGCCCAGAGCTGTGCTGGATCCCGGTGTCCCGGTGTTCCAGTGTCACTGTATCCCGGTGTCCCGGTATTCCGGTGTCCCGGATTCCCAGTGTTACTGTATCCTGGTGTTCCGGTGTCCCAGTGTCACTGTATCCCGGTGTCACTGTATCCCAGTATCCCGGTGTCCCGGAGCTGTATCCCGCTATCCCGGTGTCCCAGTGTCACTGTATCCCGCTATCCCGGAGCTGTATCCCGCTATCCCGGTGCCACGGAATCCCAGTGTCCCGGTATCCCGGAGCTGTGTCCCGCTATCCGAGTGTCACTAGGTGTCACTGCTCTCCCGGCAATCCCGGCCCCGCTCCGCATCCCGGGATACGGGGCCGAGTGGGACACCGGGAGTCAGGAAACAGGGCAACAGGGCCGGGATGTGCGGGACAGGGATGGGGGAATGGGATTGCGATGGGGGAATGGGATCGGGATGTGCGGGACAGGGATGGGGGGATGGGATTGGGATGTGGGGGACAGGGATGGGGGAATGGGATCGGGATGTGCGGGACAGGGATGGAGGAATGGGATCGGGATGTGCGGAACAGGGATGGGGGAATGGGACCGGGATGTGCGGGACAGGGATTGGGGAATGGGATTGGGATGGGGAAATGGGATTGGGATGTGCGGGACAGGGATGGGGGAATGGGATTGGGATGTGCGGGACAGGGATGGGGGAATGGGATTGGGATGTGTGGGACAGGGATGGGGGAATGGGATTGGGATGGGGGAATGGGATCGGGATGTGTGGGACAGGGATGGGGGAATGGGATCGGGATGTGGGGGACACAGGACAGGGATGGGACCAGGATGTGTGGGACAGGGAGGAGGGAACAGGGGCCTTCCTGCTTCCAGTTGTTCCTCTCATCATTTAGGAACGGGACTTTTCCTGTCCTAACTGAGGGCTGGGATTGTCCCTGCCATGACTGAGGGGTGGGATTGTCCCTGCCATGACTGAGGGGTGGGATTGTCCCTGCCATGACTGAGAGATGGAATTGTCCCTGCCATAACTGAGAGATGGGATTGTCCCTGCCATAACTGAGGGCTGGGATTGTCCCTGCCATGACTGAGGGGTGGGATTGTCCCTGCCATGACTGAGGGCTGGGATTGTCCCTGCCATAACTGAGGGGTGGGATTGTCCCTGCCATAACTGAGGGCTGGGATTGTCCCTGCCATAACTGAGGGCTGGGATTGTCCCTGCCATGACTGAGAGATGGGATTGTCCCTGCCATAACTGAGGAGTGGGATTTTTCCTGCCATAACTGAGGAGTGGGATTGTCCCTGCCATGACTGAGGAGTGGGATTGTCCCTGCCATAACTGAGGAGTGGGATTGTCCCTGCCATGACTGAGGGGTGGGATTTTTCCTGCCATAAATGAGAGATGGGATTGTCCCTGCCATGACTGAGGGCTGGGATTGTCCCTGCCATGACTGAGGGGTGGGATTGTCCCTGCCATGACTGAGGGGAGGGATTGTCCCTGCCATGACTGAGAGATGGGATTGTCCCTGCCATGACTGAGGGCTGGGAATCATTTTCCCACGGAGTTGCCAAGAGCTGGGAGGTGAAGAGCTCAAGGACAGCCTTTGGCCCACGTGCCTGCTGAGAAGGGACAGAACCACGCTCCAAATGGGAATCATGAGGAGTGCCAAGAGCTCTTCCAGCTTCTCCTCTGGCTGCAGGAGCTGCCAGCACTCCTTTGGCTCATTAGAATCAATCCCATCTTTTCCTTCCAGCGGGAAAACAAAATGTTCCCACGGGATGAGGGAGCGAGGCAGGGCCAGCAGGGGCCTGGCTGGTGAGAGGCTCCTGGCAGTGAGGGGACCTCAGTGGGGACTGTCACCCCTAAAGGTGACCCAGGGGTGCAGGGGACAGGACATGGGCACAGGTGACAGCCAGGATCCAGTTCATCACGGAATCATGGAATGGCTTCGTTGGAAAAGCCCCCCAAGGTCATCGAGCCTAAAATTCCCCCAGCACTGAGTCCCAAATGCCACCCCAAGTGTCACCCCAAGTGCCACCCCAAGCCACCACACCAGGACGAAGCAGCTGGAAGGGGTTTGGAAAACATCCTCTCTCCAGGGCTGGGCCTCTCCACAGGGTCATTCCCATGGGGAGCATCCCAGGAAATGCCCAGGTGTCCCTGTGGGCAGGGACTGTCCCAGGGGGTGGGACCCCACACGGATCCCTGGGGATGTTTGGGGTGATCCCACACGGATCCCTGGGGCTGTTTGGGATGATCCCACACGGATCCCTGGGGATGTTTGGGGTGACCCCACACGGATCCCTGGGGATGTTTGGGGTGATCCCACACGAATCCCTGGGGCTGTTTGGGGTGACCCCACACGGATCCCTGGGGCTGTTTGGGGTGATCCCACACGGATCCCTGGGGATGTTTGGGGTGATCCCACATGGATCCCTGGGGATGTTTGGGGTGATCCCACATGGATCCCTGGGGATGTTTGGGATGATCCCACACGGATCCCTGGGGATGTTTGGGGTGATCCCCCACAGATTTTTGGGGATGTTTGGGGTGATCCCCCACAGATTTTTGGGGCTGTTTGGGGTGATCCCACAGGGCTCCAATGGGTTACTCCGGCTCTTCCCGCAGCGCCCAGGGCTGGCCCTGCACTCCCTCACCACAGAAACCTCCTCCAAAAAAACGCGTTTTCCCAAAGAAACTGCACTCCCTGGGAATGCACAGCCCAGAGCTCGCTCCTGCTGAAACCCACGTGGGAAATCCCAATTAAAACCCGTGCCCTAAGCGCCCCTCACATCCCCTCCTTGCCCCATCCCAGCTCTCCAGACCCCCAGTCCTATTCTCCTGATCCCCAAATCCTCCCCTCGCCGCACCCAGAGCCTCTCCCAGCCCCTCTGTGCCCCCAACCCCTTCCCCACACCCCCTCCCTCCTCCGCAAACCCGCTCCTCTTCCCGATCCTTTTTCCATGCCGGACCCTCTTCCTTCCTCCCAACGCCACCCCAAAAACGCCGCCCTCCCCCGTTTCCTGGTCCCGATTCCCGATTCCCGAAGATCCCCCTCAAAGCCGCTCCCTTTCCCGACTCCTTCCCACCCGACCCCTCCTCTGTCCCCCCAAAACCTCTCCCTCCTTCCCCTTCCCCTCCCTGACCCTTTCCCATCCCTCCAGCCTCCCTCCCCTCCCTTTCCCCCCGGCACCCCAAACCCTTTCCCCTCCTAAACCTTTCTCCCTCTCCCTCTCCATCCAAACCTTCCCTCCTTCCATCCCCAAACCTTCTCCCCTCCCTTCTCCTTCTCCATCCAAACCCTCCATCCCGAAACCTTCTCCCAAACCTTCTCCCTCTCCATCCAAACCCTCCCTCCTTCCATCTCCAAACCTTCTCCCTCTCCCTTCTCCCTTCTCCCTTCTCCCTTCTCCCTTCTCCCTTCTCCCTTCTCCCTTCTCCCTTCTCCCTTCTCCCTCTCCATCCAAACCCTCCTCCCCTCCCCAGCCCCTCTCCCCTCCCTTCTCCGTGTCCCTCCCCATCCAACCCCTCCCCTCCCCAGCCCCTCTCCCGTCCCCTCCCCGTTCTCCCCCCGGGGCGGAGCGCAGCGCATCGGGCGGTGCCGGCCGGGCAGCGCCTCGGCTCCGCGGGCACGGGGCAGCGCCGAGCGGCCAGCCTGGGCTCCCCCGGGCTCGGCACGGCTCCGCCCGGCCCGCCTGGGCTCGGCACGGCTCCGCCCGGCCCGCCTGGGCTCGGCACGGCTCCGCCCGGCCCGCCTGGGCTCGGCACGGCTCCGCCCGGCCCGCCTCGGGCCGCCTGCATGCGGCGGCGGCGGCGGCGGAGCTGCCGGGAGGGATGAACGGCTCCTCGGCGGGGCTCCCGGCGGGGCTCGGCGGTTCGCTGGGGGCTCCAGGCGGGATGAACGGCTCTCTGGGGGCTCCAGGCGGGATGGACGGCTCTCTGGGAATGCCGAACGGCTCCTCGGCGGCCGGGCTGCTGGCGGGGGCCGCGGCGCTGGAGCTGGAGCGCGCTCTGCGCTGCTGCACCGCCGCCTCCGTGGTCACCGACGGCAGCGGCTCGGCGGCCGACGAGCGCAGCCTGTACATCATGCGGGTGGTGCAGATCGCCGTCATGTGCGTGCTGGCCCTCACCGTGGTCTTCGGCATCTTCTTCCTCGGCTGCAACCTCCTCATCAAGTCCGAGGGCATGATCAACTTTCTGGTCAAGGACCGCCGGCCGTCCAAGGAGGTGGAGGCGGTGGTGGTGGGACCCTACTGACCGCAGCCCTCCCGAGGACACCCGGGCTCGCCTCGGAGCCTTTCCTCCTGGAAAACATCGAGCCCATGGAGGCCGGCATGCAGGAGCTCGGGAGATGCTCGGGGTGGCCGGAGCCGCTTGTCCCGGCTCGTCCCGGCTCGTCCCGGCTCATCCCGGTTCATCCCGGCTCGTCCCGGTTCATCCCGGCCTGTCCCGGTCCCGTCCCGCCGCCCGCGGCTGCCGAAGTAAAGCGTGCTGTGATGGCAACAGGTCTGGGCTCCTTATTCCGCCCGCCTCCATCCCTTCCCCTTCCCTTTCCCCTTTCCCTTTCCCCTTTCCCCTTTCCCCCTTTCCCCTTTTCCCCTTTTCCCTTTTTCCCCTTTTCCCCTTTTCCCCTTTCCCCTTTTCCCCTTTTCCCCTTTCCCCTTTTCCCCTTTCCCCTTTCCCCTTTCCCCTTTCCCTTTCCCCTTTTCCCCTTTCCCCTTTCCTCTTTCCCCTTTTCCCCTTTCCCCTTTCCCCTTTCCCCTTTCCCCTTTCCCTTTTCCCTTTTCCCCTTTTCCCCTTTCCCCTTCCCTCGGCCCATCACTCCCGGGATGCGGCAGAGGGGAGCGGGATGAAGCTTTCCCTGCCCGCCGCGGCCCGTCCGGGGCAGATTTCCCTTCCAACCGAGCCAAAACTTCCCTTTTCCAGCGCTTTTCCAGCGCTTTTCCAGCGCTTTTCCAGCGGCCGCGCCCGGCTGAAGGCGGGAGCCGCGTCCCTGCGCTCGGGGAGATGCGGGAGTGGCGTTCCTGCCCCTGGATGGTGTCTGTGCCCGGGGAAATCACGGGAACACCGCGGGGGTTTGGGGATTTGGGCTCCGGGAAAGCACAAACCCCGGGGTTATTATCCCGGCCCAAAGCCGCTCCAACAGGTGACTGCGCGCGGGCTCGTTCCGGGCACGGAGAAGCCGCTGCTCCCCTGGGATTTGGATTTCTCCCTCCCTTCCCTCCGTAGGGATCTTCCCGAGCTGTTTGTCCCATTCCCGGCGGCTCCTGGGGATAATTCCCTGCCTCCACACGGGCCGCGGGAGGAGCGGAATTCCCAACAGCGGGATGGGGACCGAGAGACTCCAACAACCTGCGGGAAAAGCGCTCTCCTGACCCCCAAATTCCTGCCGGGAGCCACTGATTGTTTTAGCGCTGGAAGCCTTCTGCAGCTCCCGGGCTTATCCCGAGGTCCTGAAATTTTATGGACACCCCTAGGAGAGGTTATCAGGAGTTTAAATTGGCGATGGAAAAGGTGAAATCCATTTACAGCCGGGCTGGAAAGGAGTGGGGAAAAAAAAAACCAAACCAGCTGGAGCTGCCAGAGGCGCTCGTTGGAGAGGCTGAGGCAAAGCAGAGCATCCCCACGGAATCAATTCCCCGAGCCCGGCAGGAATGTCGGCAGCCGTCCCTCGTTCCCAGCCGCCTTTAGGGAAAGACAAAGAACAGATCTGCCTGTTCTCCCGGGAACAAACACACCCCGGGCCGCGAAAATCACAGAAATGTTCCCGAGGCATCCCGCCTCAACCGCCTGCAGAAATCGGCCCCAAATTCCGCTTTTTTACCCTTTAGTGCCACAGGAACGGTAGGAAAAAAGGGAATTTTAGGATAAGACAGTAAGAGGGAGGAATAATAGAGAGGTTTCAGTCATTCCACAGCATTTCCAGCTGTTTCACTGGGATACTTTGGGGTGGTGTGGAGAGCACGAGCATTCCCAAAGCCTGGAATGCTTTTGGGGAGTTAATTCATCAGGAATCCCTTATTAATTACAGAAAATTCTTAGACCGGAACACATTTTAATTAACCTTCGCCAGGAGCCACAGCTTTTCCCAACACCGGAATTCCAAGCCAAGGCAAACTCCTGGTTCTGACCCAAAATTGTGGAATTTCCAGCCTCAATCCAAGATCCCTCCTTGCCTGGTGCCCTCACTCTGATCCAGCCTTTGTGGCTCTAATCCCGAAAAATATCCCCCATTTTAGGCAGGGAAATGTTGGGGAAAGGGTTTTTTTTTTGCCGGGTGATGTTGGGACACATCCAGTGGATCCATGGGATTTGGGCCTCTGTCCTGTGGGGATTTGGGATTGACACGGAGAACAGATGGGATGTTTATAACCTGGCCATGGGCAGGGAGGAGGAAGGGCAGGAAGAACCTCCCAGACTCTGGGATCACCTCAATCCCGCTTTTTGGGGGGTGATGGAGGAGCAGGAACCTCGTGGGGAACAGAGATTTTCCCAGCTGTTCCCATCATTTTTAGGAAAACACCTGGAAAGCTGCAGGAAGGATCTGTGGGATCAACAAGTCTTGGATTTATGGGGTTTTTAGGGCTGTTCTGGAGGGAACGACACCCCAAAATCCCCTGCGGCCCCAAGCAGAGCAAATCCCTCCTGGAATAGTTGGAATTCTCCTGGAGTACAGTGCTGCAAAACTCCAGCGTGACTTTCCTGGAGTCAGGCTTGGAGCCGTGTCACCTCAGGCTTCCTGAATCCCTAATTCCTGTCTCCACAGACATGACATCATTTTCATGGATGAAATCCCGGTGCCAGCGGCTCCGGGGCAGAGTTTGAGGCCACACAGCCCTCAGTGCTCAGCTCTGGAAAATCCAGGGGGGAAAAAAAACAGCTGGTAAATCCCAGGAGGAAAAAAATCATCCTCTCCGGGGAATAAATCCACCCAAAATTCGCCCCTGGATTCCCTGCAGGAATGAGGGCTGGAGACAAACCCGGAGGCGCCTGGGATGCTCCTGGGATGCTCGGCTCCATCTCCCAGCCAGGAGAAAATTCCTTTAAAAACCCTCCTGGAGCTTCCAGCGCCTCTGGATAACGCCAGGAGCGAGCTGGGGGTAATGGCTCTGAGGTTTTCATCGTCTGCTTCCCACCTCTTGTCGGGAATCATCCTCCTGGGGGATGAGGGGAAGCAGCATTTTGGCTCCTCAGCCCCGCCGGGGGTTGAGGGGGTTAATCCCAATCCCAATCCCAATCCCAATCCAAGGCCAAATTCCCGGTGATTTTTAAAGCAGCTCGGCTCCAAGGAGGAAAATCTGCAGCCGGAGTTCATCTGGAGCTCAAAGGGAAATCTTTGTTGGGACAGAGCAGCTCCAGCCTCCTGCTTTGCCTCTAATATCCATTATTCCAGGTGGAATCCGGCCCTGGATCCTGCAGCGCTGGGGCTGGCAACTCTTAATGAAAGATGTTCCCTAAAAATCTCAATATTCCAACGGGATCCCCTCTGAAATTCCTGATATTCAGCTGGGAATCCCTCTAAAATTCCCAATATTCAGCTGGAAATCCCTCTAAAAATCCCAATATTTAGCTGGGAATCCCTTTAAAATTCCCAATATTCCGATGGAAATCCCTCTAAAAATCCCAATATTTAGCTGGGAATCCCTTTAAAATTCCCAATATTCCGATGGAAATCCCTCTAAAAATCCCAATATTTAGCTGGGAATCCCTTTAAAATTCCCAATATTCGGCTGGAAATCCCTCTAAAAATCCCAATATTTAGCTGGGAATCCCTTTAAAATTCCCAATATTCGGCTGGAAATCCCTCTAAAAATCCCAATATTTAGCTGGGAATCCCTTTAAAATTCCCGATATTCACCTGGGAATCCCTCTAAAAATCCCGATATTCACCCGGGAATCCCTCTAAAAATCCCAATATTTAGCTGGGAACCCACTTTTAACATCCGAATATTCCTGCGGGCCCCCTCGTGAACGGGAGCCCATTAATGAGCGTTAACGAGGGGCTCATTAGCGGGGCCGCCCGTCCTCCCAGCGCTGTTTGTGTCCATGAATCCCATCGATTTTCCAGCGGCGAGAACTGCTCCAGCCCACGGCGCCCCGGGGGCTCCTGCGATTCCTTTGGAAGAGAATCCCGCAGCGCCAGAGCTCCGCAATGAAGGTTTGGAGTTGCTGGTCCAAAATCCGGATTTTTTTGGAGCTGCTGCTGGCAGCCGAATTTCTCCAGCCAATTCCCATCCCCTGAGCCTGGAATTGTAATTTCCCAAACTCGGGACTCAAAGGGTTGTTGCAGGAATTATTTCGAAGGGTTCAGGCACCTGTTGGAATTAAGGGTTGGGTTTTCCCATCCCAAAATTCCGCGAGTCCTCCAAGGGGAGATTTTAACAACAGCATCTTCTCCCTTCACTGGACTGAACTCCAGACCAGGGAAGATTGGTGGACATAGAATTTATTCCCTCTGGAATATGGAGCCGGGCTGGGAGAGCTGGGAATGTTCCCCTGGAGAAGGGAAGGCTCCAGGCAGAGCTGGGAATGTTCCCCTGGAGAAGGGAAGGCTCCAGGCAGAGCTGGGAATGTTCCCCTGGAGAAGGGAAGGCTCCAGGCAGAGCTCAGAGCCCCTGGCAGGGCCTGAAGGGGCTCCAGGAGAGCTGCAGAGGGACTGGGGACAAGGGCTGCAGGGACAGGACACAGGGAATGGATCCCACTGCCAGAGGGCAGGGCTGCCTGGGACATTGGGGATTGGGAATTCTGCCTGGGCTGCAATTCCCAGATTTCCTGTGGCTGTCCCTGGATCCTGGCAGTGCCCAAGGCCAGGCTGGAGCACTCTGGGATGGTGGGAGCTGTCCCTGTCCATGGCAGGGGTGGGATGTGATGCTTTGAAGGTCCCTTCCATCCCAAACCATCCCATAATTCCATCACTTCTCCAATGATCACGGATGCTTTTATAGGGATCCGGGTGTTTTTATGGACAGCTTTACCATTTTATGCCCCAAATCCAATATTTTCTCTTGCCGGGGCCCAGGCACTCCTCTGGAGATGGAAACTGAAGGAGGTTGGAGCTTTCCAGGGCTGAGCAGATCCATCAATTCAGCCACGGGCGGCTTGGGAGCCATTCCACAGTTATGGGATGTATTTTTAGCCCCTGCAAAAACAGCGCCAGGAGCACCTGATATGACAAACACACGGAGCAATCCATCACTGTCCAGGCCGTTATTCCATCACAATCTGGAGTTCTTTATTTCCCCAATCCTTGCTGCTGCCTGGGAGGTGTCTCCAGGGAGCCTGGGAGGAGCTGCCAGGGAGGGAGATGGAGAGGGGATGGAAATGGAGGAGATGGAAATGGAAATGGAGGAGATGGAAATTAAGGAGATGGAAATTACGGAGATGGAAATGGAGATGGAAATGAAGGAAATGCAACTGGGATGGGGATGGAATCAGGATTAAGTAAATGGAGTAGGGATGAAGGAGGTGGAGTGGGGATGAAGGAGATGGGGATGGAGGAAATGAAGGAGATGGAGAAGGGATGGAGGGGATGGAAATGGAGGAGATAGAAATGATGGAGATGGAAATGAAGGAAATGGAGCTGGGATGGAGACGGAATTGGGATTAAACAAATGGAGTCAGGATGAAGGAGATGGAGAGGGAATGGAGGAAATGGGGATGGAGGAGATGGAGCCAGGATGAAGGAGATGGAATCAGGATTAAATAAATGGACTACGGATGAAGGAGATGGAACCAGGATTAGATAAATGGAGTAGGGATGAAGGGGATGGAGGGAGGACTTTTCCCTGTCTCCAGCAATCCCCAAGGAGCTGAAGTGAGGAACACGAGGATTCACTAATGGATGTTGGGCCTAAGAGGAATTCAGGGATGATTTTACAGCAGAAAAAACGTAAACAAGGGTTTAAAAACCTCACCCAGGAATTCTCAGGTTCTTGGGGCTGTGGGTCGTGAATGTGCCATGAAATAAATGATGGATTCGTCATCCTGGATAACGGAAGTTTGACATCCCACTGGGATATCACCAATGAACTGGGAGGGGAGAGGAACAGCAGCAAAAGTCATCAGGAATCTGGAAATTTATGAAGAAATAAATCCACCAAATAGAAACGCGTGGCCTGGGACAGAGGAATGGAAAGGAGTGTGGAATGTGGGACCCCAGCAGCAAACAATCCCTAATCCCACGTGTCAAACCCCTCTGGAATATCAGCAGAGAGGGAACCAGGAATTATCTTCATTCTCTTTGCACATTCCATACATTCCCATCCCTTTTTGCCCTTTTCCAGGAGCATCAGCCCCGTGTTGACACATGAGCTACGGCTGGAACAGAGCAAACCCACGGGATATCCTTTAAGTGGGAAGTTAATTCCCCTGGGGAGAAGAGAGGATGTCCTTGGAAAATGGAGGCCAGCAGGAATTAGCTAATGAGCCCTGACATCGGCCATTGCTTGGACACAGAAGGAAAATCCAGATATTAATTAAAGTAAGGGTTTCGGGAAAAAACGATGAACTTTGCTCTAAAAAGAGCTTCCAGGGAGCTCGGGGGTGCCATGGAGGAGCTGAGGCACTGATTGGATTGAAGGCTTGGAGAGACCTGGAACAGCAGCTCTGGGCTGAGGAACAGGGAAAAGGTCTGGGAATTCATGGGAGGTTTTATATTCCATATAAAATCATGGAATTGTTTAGGTTGGAAAACAAGCACCATTAACCCCGTCCCCAAGAGCCACATCCACAGGGCTGGAAACTGCCAGGGGTGGAGATTCCAGCACTGGGCACCTGTGGCAGGGCTGGAAAACCTTTTCCATGAAGGAATTGTCCCAAATATCCAATCTAAACCTTTCCTGGGCCAGCCTGAGGCCGTTCCCTCTCCTCCTGTCCCTGTCCCCTGTTCCCAAATCCCCCCGGCTGTCCCCTCCTGGCAGGGAATTCCAGAGAGGGAAAAGATCCCTCTGGATCCTCCTTTTCTCCAGGCTGAGCCCCTTCCCAGGAATTCCCTCAGGAATTCTCCAGCCCCTTCCCAGCTCCCTCAGGAATTCTCCATTCCCTTCCCAGGAATTCCCTCAGGAATTCTCCAGCCCCTTCCCAGGCCACTCTCCAGCCCCTCAGTGTCCCCCCTGAGTGTCCCCGAGCTGTCCCCAGGCCTGGAGGTGGCCTGAGCTGGGTCACCCCAGAGCTGGCACTGCCCAGGTGCCAGTGGCCCTTTCCCAGGGTTTTTTGGGAGCTGGGAATGGCTGCACCTCCTGACTCCATGTCACCACACTCTGGGATAAATCAGAACCCCGCACTCAGCCCAGGGATTTTCCTGGATCAAAATAATAAAAAAAAAGGTGGGATGAGGCAGAAAACCGCAAAAATTCCATCTTTCATTCCCAACCCTTGGTGCTGGTGGAGTTCATCCACACCCTGGATGAATCCCTTTCCATCCCACTTTGCTGCCCAGGATGGACCTCCTCTCATTTTCCAGCTAAAATCCGGGAGCATTCAGAGCCCTGGACTGGTTTAATGGTTATTAATGGTGTTATTAATGGTGTTATTAATGGTTAATAATGGGGTTATTAATGGTTATCAACGGCCCCGTGCTGTTGACACCTCGTTATTCCCGTTATTCCCGTGGCTCAGCAGCACATTCCGGGCATCCAGAGCTAATTCCTTGGCTCCAGCCCTGCTGCCCCCTGGAGCGAGGAGGGAATGGCTCCTCCTGTGCCAATTAATTCCCTAATTACCTGGAAAAGGCGGATTTCGGCAGGCTCCAGCAGCTCAGGAAGGGAGAAGTGCCACTGACCCCACCCCACACTCCGAGATGAGGCTGGGAATGATTTGTCCTGCTCCTGAGGCACTCAACAGGAACAAAATCCCGGATTTAGGGCGGGAATGGGGCGCCAAAGGCAAGCGGCTGGCGGTGGAGGTGCCAAATTCCAGCCAGGACCAGGTTCCTTCCTTTATTCTGGAAGTTTTCCTGCCCAAACACCAAATCCTGGCAATCCACACACCCCTTGGAATGTGCAGCTGCTGGAAGAGTCCAAGCCTGGCTTTGCTTCCTCATCAGCGCTGCTCAGAGCGTTCCAAGGGGCTGGGAACATGGAATTCCGGGCTGCTTTGGGATGGGAACACTGGGATTTATTTTTTTTTCCTCCCCCTCAAATGTTGTCCTTGACCTGCAGGAGGTGTGGGGTTAGGGGGAGGAATGTGTGGGAATCCTTGACTGGAAATGGATCACGGGATTCTGGAATTCCAAAGTGGTTTGGGTTGGGAGAGACTTTAAAGCTCATCCCATACAGGAAAATCAGGATTGCACCTGAAAATAAATGGGAATTCAGGGGAATAAAGGGGAATTCAGGGGAATAAAGGGGAATTCAGGGGAATAAAGAGGAATAAAAGGGAATTCAGGGGAATAAATGGGAATTCAGGGGAATAAAGAGGAATTCAGGGGAATAAAGAGGAATAAAAGGGAATTCAGGGGAATAAATGGGAATTCAGGGGAATAAAGAGGAATTCAGGGGAATAAAGAGGAATAAAAGGGAATTCAGGGGAATAAAGGGGAATAAAAGGGAATAAAGGGGAATTCAGGGGAATAAAGGGGAATTCAAGGGAATTCAGGGGAATAAAGGGGAATTCAGGGGAATTCAGGGGAATAAAGGGGAATTCAGGGGAATAAAGGGGAATTCAGGGGAATAAAGAGGAATAAAAGGGAATTCAGGGGAATAAAGGGGAATAAAAGGGAATAAAGGGGAATTCAGGGGAATAAAGGGGAATAAAAGGGAATTCAGGGGAATAAAGGGGAATTCAGGGGAATAAAGGGGAATAAAAGGGAATTCAGGGGAATAAAGAGGAATAAAAGGGAATTCAGGGGAATAAAGGGGAATAAAAGGGAATTCAGGGGAATAAAGGGGAACCAGGAGATCTGCACCGAAAATAAAGGAAAATAAAGGAAAACAAGGAGGCTTGTACTGGAAAATAAAAGGGAAAAAAAGAACCCAGGAGGTTTGCACCATGAATAAAGGAAAATAAAAGAAAACTGAGAGGTTTGCAACTGAAACGGAGGAAAATAAATGGAAGTGAAGGAAAAGCAGGAGGTTTGCAGAGCCGGAGGCTTTACTCCCATCTCATTTTAAACTGGAAAATCGCCTCCTGTCATCCAGGCTTCAGCAGAGGATTAGGAACTGTCCGGGATATAAAAGGGAAAATAAAGGATGGAAGATTTTATGACAGGAGAAAAATGAACAATAGCCAAACCCCATCTCCGAGGGAGAGCAGGGCCAATCCATGCTTTTTGCTGGATATAATGTGATTTCTCTGGCATTTTCTGTCTGATAAGCAGCGATGAAGTGTTTGTGCTGGGAAAAAAAATAATTCCGTGTGCTCAGGAAAGGCTCATTTAAAGGGCTGGGAAAGGAAGGAGGATGGAGATGGGATCGTGGCCTCCAGGGCTGGAAAAACTTCCCCGGGATCATTATCTGGAATTATCTCCTCCCGCACAAAAAGCCACTGAAAGCCCATTAGAAATCCTGGATCCGCAGCCCCTCAGCACGTGGGCACACACGGGAATGGTAAAAGAGTTCTTTGGGGAAAATGGTTTGGGAAAAACTCCAAATGCTGAGTTCCTGCTCTCCCTGAGCTCCTGCCCAGCCTCCTCTGGGAAAGGGCTGGCTCCCAAAAAACCAGGGATGCAGCTGCCTCCTGGATCAGGGAGTTGGAATCTGGTGGGATGCACACCTGAAATTCCCAGGCAGCTCATCCCAAATCCAGGTTTTTGGGAAGCAGAGGGACACCTGCAGCCAGGGTGAACCCCAAACTCGGGTTAGACACGGGTTTAACTCCTCAGTGGTTCTGAATTCCCATCCAAGCTGGAATTCCCTGCTTCTCCTGAAGGCCCAGGGATTTCCTGACTCCTTTTCCCAACCCCTTCTTGCTCTCCTGCCTTGCAGCAGGCAGGGAATGCCAAAGGGACAAATCTCCTCCTGACCCAACCCCGGGTCATTCCCAACCCCAAAAACCGGGATCTTCATTCCCACCTCTGGAATGTTTGCCAAAGCAGGGACAGGGAGCAAAGGAGCAGGAAAAAGCTTCCCCGAGGCTCCATTTGGGGGAATTCAGGGGAATTTGGGGAATAAAGGGGGAATAAAAGGGGAATTCAGGAGAATAAAGGGGAATTCAGGAGAATAAAGGGGAATAAAAGGGAAATAAATGGGAATAAAGGGGAGTAAAGGTGAATAAAAGGGAATAAAGGGGAATAAAGGGGAATAAAGGAGAATAAAGGGGAATAATGGGGAATAAAGGGGGAATAAAAGGGGAATTCAGGAGAATAAAGATGAATTCAGGGGAATAAAGGGGAATAAAAGGGAAATAAAGGAGAATAAAAGGGAATAAAGGGGAGTAAAGGGGAATAAAGGGGAATTCAGGGGAATAAAGGATCCAACAGCCTCAGTCCCTCCCATTCCTGGAGGGATTTCAAACCCTGTGGATGTGGCACTTGGGGACACGGATCAGGGTGTGGCCTTGGCAGTGTTGGGAATTTTTGGATCCGATGACCTCAGAGGGTTTTCCCAACCCAAACTCTCCCAGGATTCTTCCATTCTCCAATTCTTCTCTTCATCTCCCGGCTTTCAGAAGGGATTGCACCAATATCCCCTCAGTTTTCCCGAGATTTTGGGGTCTGAAAGGTCTCCTCAAGGAATACATGTGGGAAAATTAAGGATTGCCCCAAACGACAGAGATCCAGTAAAAATCAGGCATCCCAAAGTTTACTGGGACAACGGGAAAGCTGCTGTTTGCAGCTTTTGCCCCATATTCCAGCATTTTCCCTGGCTCAGAAATCCTCTTTTCCACAAAAAAAAAACCACCACCGATTTTTCCACAGATTCCAATTATTTTCCACAATCTCCTTGATTTGGGAAAACCTTCCGAGCTCTGGAAATCTTTTGGAGCAGCCAACTTTGATCTAAAGGTTCCAGGAATACTTTTAGATAAAGGATTCTTTTAGGAAAGATCTGAGATGGCTGGAAAATATTTAGGATACTGAGAATTCCTTAATTCCTGCTTTTCCATCACATCCATCCATATTTTTAAATTTGGCTGGGTTTTGAGAGAGGAAAAGCAGCAGCTCCAAGGAGGAATGGGAGAAACTGGGATAAAGGGATATAAAACTAAAACGGGAGGAACCCTGGGAGAAAGGGACATAAAATCAGGAGGAATTTGAGCAATGCATCAGGAGTTTTCCTTCTCCAATCAGTTCTCCAAGGACCACACCAGTGGAAAACTGAAATTCCAGCCCTGGATACCAGCAGAGTGGTTTCCTTGGCAATTGTAACCATGGGGAGCACTTGGATTCCCTTCCCTCTGCCTGAGTGAGCTGCTTCTCGTGGAACCAAACAAACAAGACCATAGGAAAAAAAAAAAATCCGAATATTTTTTCCCCCTCAGGTGCCATTTTCATTTTTGGGGCTTCAGCTCCTGCTGGATTTTGAACCCAGTGGGAACCAGCAGTCCCTGACCTCTCTGCTGCCTTTATTCCTGCTCTTTCCTGAGTTTGAAAACTTGGAATTTTTCCTGTTTTAGGATTTTTACTGTTGTCAGACCCATTCCTTGTTCTGCCCCACGAGTGCCACATCCACAGGGCTTTAAACCCCTCCAGGGACAGGAACTCCACCCCACAACCTTTTCCACGCAGGGATTTTCCCAATGTTTTCCCAACCTGTCCCTCTAAAAATAAACCAGCAAAAATTCCTGGCAAAATCAAACACCCCGAAGGGACGGTCCAGTGAAAAACAAGGATTTCTCTTCAACTCAAAGATTTTTCTCCAGCACCAAAATTTCTCTCCCCAACAAAGATTTCTCTTCTCAGCTGAGGGAAGTTGATCTCCACCCAAAATTCCTGGAAAAAAACAGGGATTTGGGGAACCCCTGAATCTTTGGGTGCAGATCCCCAGCTCCACATTCCTATAAATCCCTTTTTTTTTCCCCCAAATGGAATTATTTTGTCAAATTAGGAAGGCTCACATGGGAAAGGGACGTTCATTTTGCACGGGGTTGTAAACACGGAGTCATAAACATTCCATGGAAACATCCCAGCTACTCCCGGATTTAATGGATGCAGACAAAACGGGACGAATTTTCCTTCCAGTGCCAAATTTTCCAGCTGGGATCTCATTTGAGCAGCTCCACTCTGGGTTTTTATTGAGCCATCCCTTTGTATCCCGATGGAAACAAATGGCAAAGAGGGGAAAATGGTGTTTCCTTGGTGTCCAAAGGCTGCTCCCTCCAATTTTAGGGAATTCCAGCCCCTGCTGGGAGCTCAGGGATTTCCCATCTCCAAACCCAGCTGCCCTCAGCAAGGATTTCCTGTCGTTTCATGGAATGATGGAATGGTTTAGGCTGGAAAACTCCTCCAGGATAATGGACAGGACACAGGGAATGGTTTCCCACTGGGAAAAGGGAGATTTGGGTGGGAGATTGGGAAGGAATTCCTGGCTAGGATGGAATTCCCAGATTTGCTGTGGCTGTCCCTGGATCCCTGGAAGTGTCCAAGGCCAGGATGGAGCAGTCTGGGATGGTGGGAGCCGTCCCTGCCCATGGCTGGGAGGGAAATAAATGGGATTTAAGGTCCCTTCCACCCCAAACCATCCCATAATCCCATGGAATCTCAGTGTGTGTTGTCCAATCTGGCTGAGGAAGGTTAAACCCCTGCAGCAGAACAGATCCTGGGATTAAATCCAACCTCTGGGATTACATTTCTCCCCTTGGGACACTCCATTAACACAAACCTGGATGGGCACCCCGAACACAAACCCAGCAAAATCCCAAATATTCCAGCGGTGGCTCAACAGACCCAAGCCTGTTATTAACTTTGGAGCCACCCAAACATTTCTCTGGGAAGAAAAAACCTCGGGAATGAGCTTCTCCTGGAGTGACATCCATGGAAAACAGCAAAAGCCATGGAAGGAAGTAACAGATGTCACTCAGGCTCCCCTGCTCCCATCCCTAATTAAGTTGGGGACCAATCAGCTCTCATTAACATATGGTCCTTTTCCTGACCATATTTCCTTTGGTTTAAAAATATCCCATTCCTGCCACACACAGGGAATGACGGCTCGGGGAATATTTACCTTTCAGTGATTAATTTGCATATTTAAATTTAATTTTTTGAAAGAATTTGGAATGATTCTGACCCAAAAGGAAAAGGGCCCCCTCCAGGAGGAGGAGCAGGAAGTGGCTGTGCAGCATTCCCAGGGAAGGGAAGTTTCTGGGAGCTGTTCCCAGGGTGGGGAGGGCTTCAATAACCTTTTTTCTGGGGAAATTTTCCCGTGTATCCTTGGGTTAGTCACCACGAAACAGGAGCTTTTGGAACGAGGGGAAATCTCATTTCAATTCATGAGAGCCGTGCTCAGAATTTCGGGAAGGATCAAATCTAACCAAGGTTGTTGAAGTGCTAATTACCCACTAACGAGGTGACACCTGTAATATTTATATTTGTGACCCAGTAATGACCACCCAAGGCCCACAGTGCTGACCTTTGCCACCCAATTACCTAAACCACCCAAACTCACGGAGAAGGTGAAGGAGAAGGTGAAGAAGATGAAGAAGACGGTGAAGAAGAAAGTGAAAAAGAAGATGAAGAAGAAGGTGAAAAAGAAGATGAAGAAGAAGGTGAAAAAAGAAGGTGAAGATGAAGGAAGAAGAGGAGGAAGAAGAAGGAAGAAGATGAAGAAGAAAGGAGAAGATGAAGATGAAGAAGGTGAAGAAGAAGGTGAAGAAGAAGTAAGAAGATGAAGAAGAAGGGAGAAGAAGGTGAAGAAGAAGGAAGAAGAAAGAAGGTGAAGATGAAGGTGAAGAAGGTGAAGATGAAGGCGAAGAAGGAAGAAGATGAAGAAAAAGATGAAGAAGGTGAAGAAGAAGGTGAAGAAGGAAGACAGAAGAAGGTGAAGATGAGGGTGAAGAAGAAGATGAAGAAGAAGATGAAGAAGATAAAGAAGAAGGTGAAGAAGAAGGAAGAAGGTGAAGATGAAGGTGAAGAAGAAGATGAAGAAGAAGGTGAAGAAGAAGAAGGGAGAAGAAGGTGAAGATGAAGGAAGAAGAAGAAGGAGGAAGAAGAAGGAAGAAGGTGAAGAAGAAGGACCCAGACAACGCCCAGATCCTCCATCTTGACTCACATCCATCGCTATACCCTAAAACCCCAAACTCCAAGTTCCTCACGCTGCGAGATCACCCAATCCTGTCCCAACCCCACCACCCCAGTGCCATGGCTCCATTTTGGGGGTCTGCTCCAAGGCCTCAGCGTGGTGCCTCCTTGAGGGTCAGCACCTTTTAGCACAGGAACCCTGAGGAGTTCATGCTCCAGGGCTCCAGCAGGGACGGGAGGCCGGGAACGCGGCGAGCCGTGGCCTGATGCCTTGTGACAAAGCCCTGCCCCGTGTCCCCATGGAATGAGCTTCCCGGGACAATTGATTTTGGAGCTGGACACAGAGAGAGAGAGAGAACCTGGGGTTGTGTAACTGCAGTGGAGCATCACACAAATATCCCAGAATTTTCCCCCCTCTCACAGCCTGATTTTGGCCAGGGAGAAATGAAAAATGCGTTTTCTCGTGGAATATTTCATGGAATTTCGGGGGCTCCCCCTGGGACACGGCTGTGCCCGGGGATTTCAGCTGATTTTCCTCCCCTGCCGCCTTGGAGTCACCCACCAAAAATCCATCAGCTTCCAATATTGCCCCGGGGCAGCTCTTTTTTTCCAGGCCACTCTCCCGTCACATCCTCGTTCTCTGGCTCAGTGGCTGATTTTATCGTAAAAAACCGAATTAGCCAACGCTGACCCCTCCACCCGCCTCACTTTGTCCCAAAACCCACGGGGACTGCGGGAAAATTCTGCTCCTGAGCTCTCTCAGCGCTGGGAATGTTGTCCTTTCCTCAGCTGCCTCCAGAGTCTGGGCTTGGGAAGGAAATTCCTCTTGGAATTATCAATAATCTCTTCAATTTATTTTATTTTTAAGCGGTCAGGGTTATTTTAAATTGCCTTTATCCTTCTCCTGTGAAGTCTCCTCTCACCCAGGACCTCCTGCTCCTGCCCCACATCCCTTTCCCACTCCCTTTTCGGGCCAGAGATGGGAATTAGCGTGAGGAAAACACAATTCCTCAGCTCAGATCCCAGTTCCAGCTGGAATTTGGAAGCTCACCGCCGCCCTTTTCTCACATCCAATTCTCCTTCCTTAAGGAAACACGCTGGAGCTTATTTAGGATTTCAGAGGCACTCCAGCCCCACGAGGGGAAAACCCAAAGCCCGTGGGATTCACCCTGGTTTGGGTTTGGGTGGGAAATCAGCTCTCTGCCATCATCACCTTCCCGTGCATTTGGCTATTCCTCGGACCCCTAAAACTGTGAGAAAACAAAACAAAACATTCCTGGCCTGAAACCCAACAAATTCCAAGGTGTCTGAAGGATCAGGGAGCACATCCAGGTCTCCTACTCCTGAGTTACTCCTTTAGTAACATTTGGGATGTGGAGATCCATGGGAAGAGGCCCCACGGCTCTGCCTTTTTCCTGGCAGGGAAAAGCAGAACAGACTCACCCACAACCCAGACTGGGCTTTATTTTTTTCCCCAATCTTTTCAATCATCCCATCCTTTTTTTTTTTTTTTTTTTTTTTTTTTTTTTTTTTTTTTTTTTTTTTTTCCGGTGGGATTCATCCCTCTGCTGCTCCCGAAGCTGATTTTTCCAGGATGAGAGGTTTGGAATTTGAAAGTCCAACTCCACAATATAAAAAAAAAAAACAAAAACAACCCAGCAAGTAAAATCAATAACAAGCACAGCTGACTGAAAAAAAACAAACAAAAAAAAAAACCAAACAAAAAAAAAAAAAACTGAGAAAAGATAGTTTTAAAAAAAGATTCCAAATTTTGCAGGGATTTTCACACTGCAGGGAAAAAAAACAAATCAATTCCCTGGAAAAGGTTTTGTTTTAAAAGGAATTAAAAAAATGCCACCAAGGTGGGCCAAGGTCTTTGCTTTTTCCTCATCTGGGGGAACAACGAGGGGAAAAAACCCAATTTAGTCCCAGCAGATGTAAAATCTGCAGTTTTTCCCATTAAAACCTGGGAATTGCAGGTGCCTTTGACGCCCCTCTGGTCTCACTGAAATGTCAGGGCTCTGCAAAACCAACAAAAAACACCCCCAGGAATCCTGAAATGAGCTGAACTCCCACTGATTTATTTCCTGGTCTGCAGCAGGGCAAAAACCAGGGGCAGAAACCTGGGGAAAAGTTAAATTTATACGGAATTCCTTTCACTTCCAGGCCCAGCCTTGCCAGGTGCTGCACCCTCCCGGGGAACAATTAATTCCCCAAATTCCAGGAATTTTTCCCTCTTCCAGCTTCTTCCCAATGAGTTTTCCTGACATTGAAGCCAACCCCAGCACCTCCAGGATAAACTGTCATTTTACAAAGTCTTTCCTTTCACAGGGAACAACAATAAAGTCGTTGCTGAAGGAGCTCCAGGAGTGGCTGCTGCTGGCTCCAACATTCCCAGGAACAATCCAGGATTGAACCTTTCACTTGTTTGGTTTGGAATTTGGGAGAGGTTAATCCACACAAGTTCCCCAGCTCTTGGACGTGGGGGAAATTCATGATTTGCACTCTGAACGTTCCCACTGTTCACTGATTTTTTTTTTACTTCCCCATCAGTATTTTCTCATTTCACTGGCGTTTCTCCTCAAGGGAAAAAAAATCCTTTTTAAAACACAACATGGTTCCATGAATATTTCTTTAATGGGAATCATTTGGGCCTAAGCAGCAGTTTAGCAGCTGGAGAAAACAAATGGGCTTATTTCAAGCTCAGCTTTTGTGCTGCAGCTCAAGCCTAATTTCATTTTCTAATAAAGCCCAAATTCTTCTCATACCCGGAGAAATATTTGGATGACTTTCCCAGTTTTTTTAATCTAATCCCTGCCAATTTATTTGGAAGGCTTTTGTTTCAATTGTCACAACAAGCAGCAATATCCAACCTGGAATTGCACATCCCAGCCGTGGGAGGAGCCCACACCCAGAACTGCTGGGAGCAGCCCGAAATCTCTGCTTTTACCTCAGTGCCTCAGTTCCCACTCTTTAACAACACAAAAAATATCACTAACCACCTTTATAAAACTTAAATAATAGAACTTGGAAGATATTAGAGGGATAATTAATATTTCAGTTAATTAGGAACGAAAGAATACACGAAAGTGCTGGATTTAAATGCAAATGATTCACTCGGTTTAGGAATAAAAAACAAAAAACAAAACCCTGCACAGATGAATTTTGGGTTCTTTTTTTATTTGATCTGGATGCATTTTTTTGGAAAAATAAATGTAGGAGCTTAGACTTCAACTGTTGGGACTCGGTGTCCTCATTAAGCACTAATTGCTCCTGTTTATCTGGCCAACATTTTTCCGTAGGAGCTTTCCAAAATCCTTCTGTTCCCCTTTAAATCATCCCAGCACTTGTTGGGATAAAGGGAACGGCTTCAATTCTATTTTGGATTCGTTCTGATTTCACCCCGTGACTGAATCAAAGTTCTCTGGGCAACAGAAGCCAAAATTCCAGGAGGAAATTGGATGGGTTTCTCCAGGAGGAAGAGGAGAAACAATCTCAGTTGTTAAAACTCTTGATCAAAGCAGCTGATGGGAGACAAAATGTTTTTGGAGAAAGACGATTCTGGCACAAAAAATGATTTTTAGGGAGCAGCCACCAGTGGGTTTGAGCAGGGCAGAGCTCTACAAACAGGAAAATGGGACCAAAAAGATTTGGGAAGTGCAGCCAAATTGATTCCTTCAGTTTTATATTTGATGTGTTCCATGTTCTGTGGTGCCCAGGAGCAGCTCTGAGCTCACAGTCAGTGTCACTCAGCTCTGCACACAGCAGGGACACAAAACAAACCCTTCTCCTGCTGCACACCAAGGACAACTTTCAGCCCCAAAGCACAAACAAGGGTGGGCTGGAGGGAGGGACAAGAAGGATGGGACCTCACAGCCTGGGGCTGGGATGGGACAATTCAACCCCAATGTGCAAATGGAGCAAAACTTATCAAAGTGTCAGACCTCGGGACCATTTGTCCATTTTGTGTCCATTGTTTGTCCATTTTGTGTCCATTTTGTGCCCATTTTGTGACCATTTTGTGCCCATTTTGTGCCCACCTTGGGTGCAGCCCTGGCCAGGCTCTTGTCCTGCCCAAGGTGGATCCTTAAAGGCCTTTTAATCAATCTCTCCTTTATTCTCCAGCTCTGCCCAGTCCCTGCTCCAGCTCGGCCTTCCCCAGGCATCAAGAGCTGTATCCATATCCCACCAGGAGGGTTTCACCTCCTTTGGAAAAACTCTCACAACCCTTTAACTCCAAGGGCTGGAGCCAGGCTGGGAGAGCTGGGAATGTTCCCCTGGAGAAGGGAAGGCTCCAGGCAGAGCTGGGAATGTTCCCCTGGAGAAGGGAAGGCTCCAGGCAGAGCTGGGAATGTTCCCCTGGAGAAGGGAAGGCTCCAGGCAGAGCTGGGAATGTTCCCCTGGAGAAGGGAAGGCTCCAGGCAGAGCTGGGAATGTTCCCCTGGAGAAGGGAAGGCTCCAGGCAGAGCTCAGAGCCCCTGGCAGGGCCTGAAGGGGCTCCAGGAGAGCTGCAGAGGGACTGGGGACAAGGGCTGCAGGGACAGGACACAGGGAATGGATCCCACTGGGAAAGAGGGGATAATTCCCACTGGAATGGGATGATAATAATAATGGGACAATCCTTAAATAACTTCCAATCCCAATTCTCCTGAGATTCCATCATGTCCATCATCCCCCTGCACCTGCAGCCCTCAGGATCTTTTTGGATGAGCCTTTATTCCTTTTCCATGCTCATTGCTGAGCTGGAATGGGCCAATTGCACCTAAAAGCCCCAAATTACTCTGAATTTGTGGGGCCTGGAGCTGTGGAGCCCCAAAGGTGTTGGGATGTGATTCAATCCCACATTTCCCCCCCTATTCCTGCTTCATTTAACCCAGGTCTGGGGCCTCCTGTGGAAAAGGGATTTGTGTCCATCTCTCATCCATGGCTTTATTGGACTGAGGGTTACACAACTCCACAGCCTCATAAAACACAATCAGCTCTGGAAAATGCTTTTCCTGCCTCCCAGCCCACGGCACAAATCAGATTTCAGGGAAAACATCCAGCCCTGGCTTTATGAGGAGAAAGGGCATTAAACCCTAAATGTGGCTAAAATCAGAACCACACCAGGTTTATGTGGAGAAAGGATTGGGATGTGCTTTAAAAACCACTCCACTTGTCTTCCCTCCTGCTCTGACTCTCCAGTCCCAGGGAAAATCTGGGGTCAGCAGCAGGAGGTCACCCAAACACAGACAGGTGAAGCATCTGCCCACAAAAAAAAGCTGCTCAGACCTGGCAGCATTCCCAGAGGTGGGAATAAATCCTTGAGAAATTGTCAGATGAGGCAGACAAAGGGCAGACAAAGAGGAAGGAGGAGGAGACAACAAGAAAAAAAAATTTGCTTTGCCGAAGTTGTCTCTGCTAAAGAGGAAATGACACCTCGAGGGCAGCAGAGCTTTGAAACACCAACTTCTCCTTGAACAGCCTTCTCCTGGCGTTCCAGCCAGAGCAGAAGGAAAAGCCAGAGCAAGGGAATTGTTACAGCTTAAATATTCAGGGCAGGGCACGAAAGTTCTCCCAGATTTGCTGGGGCTGCTCCTGGATCCCTGGAGGTGCCCAAGGGCAGCCTGGAGCAGCCTGGGACAGTGGAAGATGTCCCTGCTCGTGGCAGGGTGGAGAGGGATAAGCCTGAAAGCGTCTTCCCAGTTCTCCTGGGATCCCATCAACTCCAAACCCCCATTTTTTCCTCTCTGCCTGTGGGTTTGTGGCCCCAGGAAAACCCAGATCTCAGGGCAGGAGGAGCGTCTCTCCTCTCCTTGCACTGCCCAAATTCCCAACTTTCACCTCTGGGTGGGATTTCAGTTCCCTGGGACTCTGGGATTTACAGAAGCTCCGTGTCCAGACCAGACCCCTCCAGTCTGACCAGTCCAACTCATGGCCTGGACTGGCCTTTCACCCAAACCTGAGGAGGTTTTGGTGTTGCTCTGAGGTTCCCCATCCCTCCTCTTTCCCCACCTGAGAACTGAATTCCCCCTTCCAGCAAAACCAAACCCACAGCCGAGCCTGGAGCCTTTTCCAAGAGACCTGCAGAGCACCAAAAGAGATTTATTTGGGATAAATCCACCTTTCTCCAAACCGAGGCTGAGGCAGAGCGAGCACAGCTTGGATTGGAAATGAATTTTTTGCTCCACGTGCTCTGGAATAGGATCCTGGGACTAAAGCCACCAGCAGAAGAGGCAGAGCTCTCCCTGCACCCCCAGGGTTTGGTTTATTGTGCAGCTTTAGCACTTCCACGGCTGAGCAAAGAGAGAAAAATGTGTGAATGCAAGTCAATATTGCAAGGAGGCCGAGTGTGCTGAGAGAGCTGCAGCTGCTCCGGAATTGCCCCACTGGGAGAGGCCTGGAGAGGAGAGTTATTGCTGTCACTCCAGGGTTTCCAGCTGCCAGCAGAGAAGGAGGCATTGGAAGTGCTGTGGTAAAGCAGTTTTTTGTCCTGATTGTTTTAGTGCTTTGAGAGGGAATAAACAGGAGCAGGGCTCGTTTTCTGGATTATAATTTGAGTTTTTTCCTGCTTAAAATATGGATTTATTTCAAATGACTCCATGCATCTTTCCCTTCCTGGAGGGATTTCCCTTTTCATGGCATTCCCAAGCATTTCCCTCGTGGAATGTTCACCCTGTCCTGTTTAAATGGTGATCCTTGAGCTCTTCAAATCCAACAAATCACCACAAAACAGCACTGAAATGTCACAAAACTCCTCCCTGAGCTTCTGCTGAACATTCATTTCCCAGATTTCCAGCAATTATGGGCAGCCAAACATATTTAAACTCAACTTCGAGCCTGGTTTGACTCCTCTGACACCTCCAAAGGCAGAAATCTCCATCCCACACCCTGCAGGGATTTTTTTTTCCCTCCCTGTCAGAACTTCCTCAGCCTTTCCCAACCCCCTCAGAGTTGCCTCAGGGAATATTTCCCAGCAATTATTGGACATTTACAGCTCAGGGAATTGGGTTTGCCTCAGGGCTGCTCCAGGCAGCCAGGAGAAACCTGGGCCAAGGTGGAGAAAACAGGGAAAAGGGAATGAGAAACATTCCCAGAGGACAAGGAATGAAATTCCACGGCAGCAGCCAGGAAAAGGAACGAGATTCCACAGATCCCAATGTAAAATCACCAATTCTGGCTCCAACCTTTGGCAGCACTGCCCCATGTCCCAGTGCCACCTTCCCACAGCTCAGAAATCCATCCAGGGATGGGAATTCCACCCTGGGCCACCACTGGGGAAGCTTTTTGGGAATGAAGATGGTGCCTTCAGTTTTATATTCCATGTGTTCCATGTTCTGAGGTGCCCAGGAGCAGCTCTGAGCTCACAGTCAGTGTCACTCAGCTCTGCACACAGCAGGGACACAAAACAAATCCTTCTCCTGCTGCACACCAAGGACAACTTTCAGCCCCAGAGCACAAACAAGGGTGGGCTGGAGGGAGGGACAAGAAGGATGGGACCTCACAGCCTGGGGCTGCAATGGGACAATTCAACCCCAATGTGCAAATGGAGCAAAACTTATCAAAGTGTCAGACCTCGTGATAGTGTGTCCATTTTGTGACCATTTTGTGTCCATTTTGTGTCCATTTTGTGTCCATTGTGTGACCATTGTGTGACCATTGTGTGTCCATTTTGGGTCAATTTTGTGACCCTTTTGTGACCATTTTGTGCCCATTTTGTGCCCACCTTGGGTGCAGCCCTGGCCAGGCTCTTGTCCTGCCCAAGGTGTACCCTAAAGACCTTTTAATCAATCTCTCCTTTCTCCAGCTCTGCCCAGTCCCTGCTCCAGCTCATCCCTCCCAAGGTGTCAAAGCCTTCCCAGAGGGCAGGAAGGGCAGGAGGCATCAATCCCCAGCCCTGGAGCTGTGGCAGCTCTGCAGCCCCACATCCTGAGCCCCTGAACTCCTGTGCAGCCTCCTCCTGAGTGCTCAGATACTCCCAAGGAGCTCAGGAGCTCAGCTTTATTCCAGAATGACAATTCCAGGAGGGAGCAGAGCTGCCTTTTGGACACAAATTCGAGCTGGCAAGTGGTGATTTGAGATCCTGGAATCAGGAGGGGCTGGGCAGCAGCTTGGAGCCTTCAGCTGTTCCCTGCTTTCCTGTCATTCCTGAGTTTTCAGGGCTCAGTGTCCCTTTTCCCCAATATTCCTGCTGGCTGCTCCCCTCTGGGATTTGTTTTTCCCTCTCTCCTTGAAGAGCCCTGGAAAACAGGTGAGGAAATGAGATTCCTCCTCCGCCAACGAAAGCTCCCAGGATGGAGTAAAAACCTTGGGAACTGAGTTGATCCCTGCAGAAATTAATCCCAAAAATTTAATCCCTTCCTCGTGTCCTTTGGATTTGAGGCTGAGTTTTGGGGGCCAAGAGAATCCTGAGGGATTTTTCCTGCTGGAGTTCCAGGAGGGTTTGGACCACGCTGCCAGGCACAGGATGGGATTGTTGGGATATCAAACATCATTCCCTGGCATCGTTCCCTTCATCCTTCACCTCTGGGAGACACTCCCTGTGCTCCCTGGCAGAGCCAGGACAGCTTTGAACAGGCAGAAATGTTGTCCCAGAGAAGATTTTGGGGTTGGTGCTCCCCCCTCCACACCCAGCACTGGAGCCCAGCGCTCCCTGCTCCATCCAAGCCCAAAGATTCCATGTTTTTTCCAGGGGATTCAGAGGGAGCAGAGCCAGCAGGGATCTCCAGGGGAGGAGGAGGATGGGTTTGGCAGGGATGAAGAGCCCCAGAGGTCAGGTGCAGCTGATCCAGGGAAGCTGCTCTGCTCCCTGCACGTCCCTCAGACAGCTGGGAATAAAAACCTGGGATTTAGTGCAGAAAAATGAGAGTGAAATGATTCTGATCATTAATTCCACCCATTTTCCCAGGGCTCCAGCCTGGCCTGGGACACTTCCCAGGATCCAGGAGCAGCCACAGCTTCTCTGGGAATTCCATCCAGGGCCTCACCTCCCTCCCAGTGGAAAAAAACACCTCACCTTTTCTTTACATTTGAATTTCCTTATCTCTGAAAAGATTCTCTTCTGGAATATTAATTGGATTAATTACAGTTATCTCAGCCCAACAGAGATTTAATTAGAGAATGAAAGATCCATGAACCCAGCAGCATTCCCAGTGTTTTATTTAGGATTCCTTTCCATTGGAGAGAGAGGGGAGGGGGAGTTATTGAATTATGGAATGGTTGGGACGTTAAAGCTCAAAATTCCTCCTCTGCCATGGGACACCTTCCCCCACCCCAGGCTGCTCCAAGGCCCCTCCTGCCTGCCCTTGGCACCTGGATTTCAGTGTGGGATTCTGAGGGCTGGGGCTCACCCCCACAGTGATCTCCATTTATTCGGATTTAGGAGAATTCCCCCAGGATCCTCTCGCCTCCCAAAAACCAGCCCCAATCCCTGGGAACGGGGAATGTTCCAGCCCCAGCCCCGAGCTGCTGCTGCTGCCAGGGCATAACCTGGAATATTCCACTGCTCTCCCAATGAAAAATTCATGCCTTATTCCTGCTATTTGTTTTTCATCTCCTGTTTTGTCATAAAATAAATTCCACCTCGGATTCATTTCAAAGCTTTGCATCTTCAGGGCAACGAGGGGAGATCAATTTGCCTTTTGTATTTAAAAAAAATAAAAAACAAAAACAAAAACCAAAAACCTGCTGAAGAATGCATTTAACTTGGGAAACTTCCTGTCGCTGGAGATGATGGAAGTGAGAAATGGGAATAAATGCAGCTGGAGTGGGAAAGGCTTCTGTGAGTGCACGGAGCACAAAATCCAGCACCTGGATCCTGGGATTCTCCAGAGTGTTTTCTCTGCTCCCATCAAACGCCCCCTGCTCAAACCCACATCCAGCTGGGGTTTTTTTCTCAGCAGGGAAATTCCTGCCTCGTGTTTTTATATCAAATAAAAATCCCCACGAAAACCCCATCCCAGGCAGAATTCCTGCGGCAGCTCTGCTCCACCATCCCCACAGGACGCTCCTGTCCCTGCTCCTGGCATTCAAATCCTGCTTTATTCCTCCCAAAAAGGGCCAAAAGGATTCCTGGGAAGCTGCAGGAGCAGCTTGGAGCAGGGAAAAAGCAGAGGGAATTGCAGAATTCCCATTCCTCCTCCTGTTTTTTTGCAGAAGAAGCTGCACTCAGGAAACCTGAGAACGATCCTTTGTTCCGTTTATCCCCGGGAATGTCCCAGGTGAAAAATGTCCCAGCAGACACCAAGGAGGGTTTAACTGAGCCGAATTCTTCCAAATTTCTATAATAATCCAGGTTTTGTGCAGAAGCAGGAGGATAAAAGCAACAATTTCTCACCAATGACAACTTCCTTACGGACTTTTAATCCCAGGATTCCAGAGAAATCCTAAAGAAATCATCCCAAATGACCCAATTTGTAAGACCATGGAATATCCTGAGCTGGGAGGATCCCATGGGATCATTTTGCAGCTGCTGGCCCTGCAAAGGATATCCCAACAATCCCATCCTGTGCCTGGCAGCGTGGTCCAAACCCTCCTGGAACTCCAGCAGGAAAAATCCCTCAGGATTCTCTTGGCCCCCAAAATTCAGCCTCAAATCCAAAGGACACGAGGCAGGGATTAAATTTTTGGGATTAATTCCTGCAGGGATCAACTGAATTCCCAACGTTTTTACTCCATCCTGGGAGCTTTTGTTGGCAGAGGAGGAATCTCATTTCCTCACCTGTTTTCCAGGGCTCTTCAGGGAGAGAGGGAAAAACAAATCCCAGAGGGGAGCAGCCAGCAGGAATATCGGGGAAAAGGGACACTGAGCCCTGAAAATTCCAAGATTGATTTCATTATCAATATCCAACTGCTCCTTTCCCAGCCTATTCCCAAGGTCTGAGCTGGAATTCCCTGAGCAGACTCTTCCACCCTGATTTTTCCAGCTTTAAGCAGGGTTTAGAGGGGAAAAAAAAATCTTCTGGGAATCTCCTGATTCCAGCTCTTGTCTGGGCTGACTTCCTCGTGCTCATTAAAATAAAAAATCTCCAAATCCGAGCTGCTGGCTCTGCCACTGAGGGGGTGGATTCAGCTCCACATCCCTTCAGCCCTGGAAAATTGACACCACCGAGGCTCCAGGCATCCATCCCAAATTACCTCGTGAATCATCTTCCCCCTCTGGGAACGAAAAAGAAGGGAAAAAAGAAATAAAAAAAATAAAAAGTGAGGGAAGCAAGCAGCAGCTCCGCGGTTCTTTTGTGGGTTTTGTCTCGTTTCACCATTGCCACCTGCTGAGGGATGTTTTGTGCTCTTCCGCTCCAACTTTTTACAGGTGGGGAGGAAAAAAATGTCATTTCTTTTCTTCAGGAGATTTTGGGGCTGGGTGAGGGATGGGTTTTTGGGAGGGCTGAATTCCAAAGGTGGGATTCCCCATGGGATGGGAAGGGTGGGAGCAGGAATGTGGCCCCAGGAGCTGGAAAATCCTTCCCTTTATTTACCCTAAAGCAGGGCTCAGCTGCTCCAGGATTTCGGGAAAACAGCGTGGAAAATAGTGGGATTCATTGGAACAGGCTTTGACAGGAATGTGAGACTCCAAACAGGGATTTCAGGGATGGGAGCAGCCCAGGATCCCCCTGCAGCCCTGCATTAATTCCCATTTTTGTAGGAGCAAGGATTTCTCCTGCCATTCCCCAGGACACAGCTCTGAGCTTCCCTTCATTCCCAGGGATGGATTTGATGCCTGAAGCCAAATTTTCTCCTTTTTTTTTTTTGGCCTCTTCCCAAACCAAACCCCAGCCCTGCTGTCACTTCCCTCATCACCTCCCAGGAATTATTGCAGCAGCTGCAAACATCCCAGGATGCAGCCACAGCTCCTTCCAACCTGCCATCCATCTTTCCAAAGGAAAGCTAATGGCTTTTCCAGCCCCTCCAGGATTCCCGAGCAGCTTTTATTTAACAGCAGCAACCGAGACATCCCTGCTGAGAGCAGAGGCTAGGGGGGTGGATTTTTGGGATAACAAAACCATTCCTGCTCTTCCCACGGAAGCTTTTCCCTCTGGGATATCCCAAGGGGAGGTGGTGGCAGAGCAGAGGAGCTGGCACTGCTTCCCACTCAACCAAATCCCAAATTCATGTCACCCCAGGCCGGGGAGTTTTGTCTCTCCCCACTCCTGGTGTTGAAAACCTTTGGACATCTCCCCTCTGGAGACAGATTTTGAGGAAGAAAAGATGATTTATTTTTTTTTTCCCTGCTGAAATTCCTGCAGTTTTTCCAGCTCCTGCAGGATGCAGCAGAGGAGGAGAAAAAAGACGAATCCTTTTAATTGACCTGAGGCTCCAAATAGACAAATCCTCCTGTTTGCTCTTGGAATATCCTGGCTGTTCCTAAATAACCCCATTCCCAGGGTTAGGGGCTTGGCTGAGATTCCCTGGGATAACCCCAGAGCCTCATTTCACCTCTCTGAGCTCCTGGAATCACAATTTTCTTGGCCAGGCAGAAGGAAAAATGTCCACTCCGACTGTGGCACTCCAAATCCTTCACTGTCACGGGATCAAAGCTGGAAAAAAGCCCCAGGATCCCCAAATCCAACCCCCACCTCTCAGCTGAACCCTTCAAGGCTCGGAATCTGCACAGGAAAAAAGGCTCTGGGCCCTGAGAGCTCAGAGCAATTTTAATTGGGAGCTAATTAAGGGGGTGAGTGACAGCACAGACGGGATTCAGCGGAGCTGAACCTTGGGAATTCAAAGCTCCCAACATTCCACTGCCAGCAGGTGGGAGATAAGGCTGGGATCAGAGCAGGTGAGGGCACAGGCACCAGAGGGAGAAATGACAACCTGGGACAGCTCAGAGAGTCTGGAATTTTTAGGGATTTTGACATATTCCAGTTTTAAAGGAAAGGACTCACCCTCGGGAATGGATGTTCTTTAATTCTGTTTGATTTTGCACAATTCTATCTTTATTTTTTGTGACCAAACAAATCCTCCTACACCCTCCTCCTGCTTCCCTCGGGGCTGCCAAAGGCTGTTTGGAGAGGAGATTTTTGGGATAAAGCCATTCCCAGCTCTCCTGCCCTCGTCCTGGGCCCGGCATTCCCCACACAGATTGTCCCTTTTGTGCCCCCTCTCCTCCTTTGCTGAGCCAATCCCTGTGCTCAGCCAAATCCAGGGATTTTTGGCACTCAGGGAGCAGCTTTGGGAAGATCCAAGTGTCCGTTTTGCTGAGCCACCAACACACCAAACCCTCCCGAATTTCATCTCAATCCATTTTCATTCCCACATGGAAAAAAATATCATTTTAATTCCAGGAAGTCACTGAAATCACCCAAATCTCCAAAATCTCCTCCCTGACCTTCAGCCAAATCCATATTTTACCTTCCCCTGGGAGCACAAACCACCCAGAGATCCTTTCCCACCTGCTCCCTGCTCACATTCCCTCTCCTCCTTCCCTTTTTGAAGGTTTTGTTGTTTGGTTTTTTTTGAGGTTTTTGAAGCGGGGTTGCTTTGTGTTCCAGCAGAGAGGAAGGAGAAATGTCAGGGATTCATTGTTCTGGGAGATAATAGGGAAAAAAACCCCAAACAAAACAAAACAACAAAACAGCCAGGAATGTTTTCAGGGATGCAGGAAAACATTTAGGGAAGGCTCCAGGCAGAGCTGGGAATGCTCCCCTGGAGAAGGGAAGGCTCCAGGCAGAGCTGGGAATGTTCCCCTGGAGAAGGGAAGGCTCCAGGCAGAGCTGGGAATGTTCCCCTGGAGAAGGGAAGGCTCCAGGCAGAGCTGGGAATGTTCCCCTGGAGAAGGGAAGGCTCCAGGCAGAGCTGGGAATGTTCCCCTGGAGAAGGGAAGGCTCCAGGCAGAGCTCAGAGCCCCTGGCAGGGCCTGAAGGGGCTCCAGGAGAGCTGCAGAGGGACTGGGGACAAGGGCTGCAGGGACAGGACACAGGGAATGGGATTTCAATAGGATTTGGGATGGGATGAGGGTTGGATGGAATTCCCAGATTTGCTGTGGCTGTCCCTGGATCCCCTGAGGTGTCCAAGGCCAGGCTGGAGCACCCTGGGGTGGTGGGAGGCGTTCCTATGGAATGGGATGGGATTTGAAGCCCATCCCCCAAACAATTTGGGGATTTTTGAGGAGCAGTTCCCCTATTCCCTCACCAACGTGGGAACCAAGAAATTCCCTTTTCCCTTCCCTCTGCAGCCTTGGAGGAGCTGCTGCTCCCCAGAGCATCGTCCCCACTTCAGCTCTTCCTCACCCCAAACCCCAAACCCCAAACCCCACCCCGGGAAGCCATTCCCTGTGTCCTGTCCCTGCAGCCCTTGTCCCCAGTCCCTCTGCAGCTCTCCTGGAGCCCCTTCAGGCCCTGCCAGGGGCTCTGAGCTCTGCCTGGAGCCTTCCCTTCTCCAGGGGAACATTCCCAGCTCTGCCTGGAGCCTTCCCTTCTCCAGGGGAACATTCCCAGCTCTGCCTGGAGCCTTCCCTTCTCCAGGGGAACATTCCCAGCTCTGCCTGGAGCCTTCCCTTCTCCAGGGGAACATTCCCAGCTCTGCCTGGAGCCTTCCCTTCTCCAGGGGAACATTCCCAGCTCTGCCTGGAGCCTTCCCTTCTCCAGGGGAACATTCCCAGCCTTTCCAGCCCTTAGGGAATCTCTGGGGAGCTTCTGGATTCATTCCAGTTCTCAGAGGCCCTGGAGCTGATTTTGGGAAGTTTTGCCATAAATTCCAATCCTTCCAAAGGACAGAGAACATTCCCAAGGCCTCAGTAATTCACTGGGAGCTGGTCTGGGCTTTGATCAGGAGCAGCAATTCCTGTCTGATGGCCCAAAGCCCACAGGGACATTCCTCACGGATCGCAGGCGGGAGAAGCTCCAAGGAGGTGGCGGATCCCGAGGTTTTGAGGAGGAATTAAAGGCAGCAGCTCTTTGTGCTGCTCCCGGGACAATCCCAGCTCTCTGGGAGCAGGAGGAATGGAGGCCAGCCCTAATGGCTCGTTAAACCCAGCAGTGAAAAAGGCCACAGATGGGAAATAAGTCGCCCTAAGCCGATCGGAGCGCAAAGATCCTCTCTGGGATCAAGGATATCCTTACGTAATTCCACGGAGTTGAGGAAATCCTTCCCTGGCTGCGTTTGCACGAGCTGCTGAGGGCAAAGCAAACATCCCATGCCACAGGGATCCCGTGGGAGTGATCCATCCGTGGGGAATGATCCATCCATGGGGAATGATCCCATCCGTGGGGGATGATCCATCCGTGGGGAATGATCCCGTCCGTGGGGAATGATCCATCCGTGGGGAATGATCCATCCATAGGGATGATCCCATCCGTGGGGAATGATCCATCCGTGGGGAGTGATCCATCCATGGGGAATGATCCATCCATAGGGATGTTCCCATCCGTGGGGAATGATCCATCCGTGGGGAATGATCCATCCGTGGGGAATGATCCATCCATAGGGATGATCCCATCCGTGGGGAATGATCCATCCATGGGGAATGATCCATCTGTGGGGAATGATCCCACCCAATGGGGAATGATCCATCCATGGGGAATGATCCATCCGTGGGGAATGATCCCATCTGTGGGGAATGATCCCATCCGTGGGGAGTGATCCATCCGTGGGGAGTGATCCATCCATGGGGAATGATCCCATCCGTGGGGAATTATCCCACCCCATAGGGAATGATCCCATCCATGGGGGATAATCCCATCCGTGAGATCCCGTCACAGAATCAGGCACAGTTTCCCAGTTTGGGATTTGGCTAGTGGGGATTGTGAGGTGGATTTTCCGTCAGCTGCACTTCCCATGGTGTTTCCCAAAGGTTGGACTTGATCACCCTGGAGGTCTTTTCCAACCCCGAGGATCCTGTGATTCCCAGGGATTCCAAGAGCAGGATCCAGGCAGGGAGTCGGGTTTGTCAGCCTCTCATTGGCCATCCCCTGATTGTAAAGGCTTTGAAAATTCCTCATTTCATGGCGGAACTTAACCCCAAATGGCACATTAATTCAGAATAAATTCCAAAATATCCTATTAATGCAGATGTATGAAATTCCAAAATATCCAATTAATGCAGATCTGTTAAATTCCAAAAAAAAAAATCCTATTAATGCAGACCTATTAAATCCCAAATTTTCATATCCATGCACTTATATCTCAAGTTTATATTTACATTTACTGTGGATATATTATATTCGCATATAAATGTATACTCATGGAATTGTTATTAAATCATTCGTCCCAAAGGTTTAGAATTCCAAACATGTGCCCAAAATCCATGGAAATGTTTGTTTTCCCCACTGGCATGATCCAGCTGGACGAAGCCCCACGGGAGCTCGTTAATCCCACAAATAACAAACCTAAGGATGATTGGGAATGGTTGGGAAACAGGGCAGCCACTGGGAGAATTCCATGCCGGGCACACAGTAAGAGGTTTCCTCAGGAAATGTGGGATTTTCTGGAGCTTGGAGCAGGACAGGGATGGGACAGGATCTCCCAGGGGTGGGACACGATCCGAGAAGGGATCCACATTCCTGCCCCATCCCTGGAAGTGTCCAACCAAGACTTGGAGCAATCTGGGATAGTGGAAGTTGTCCCTGCCCATGAACCAGGTGATCTCCAACTCTCCTCCAGTCCAACCCATCCCAGGATTCTGGCATTCCATGGATTACCAATTCCATGAACCACCCAACAGAGAGTGGCCTCAAAGATTTGTTTGATTTGTGGACCTTTAAAATGCCAAGTTTGACCCAGCGCTCCAAATCCAACCCCCACTCTGAGCAGGATCCTGCACCCTGCAGGCCACGGGAATTCCCTGCAGGAGCCTCTTCCCAAAGGGAATGTTCCTCCCGTGGCTGGAGACTGGATTTTTCCCCTAAAAGAGCAAGAATCCATCATTTTTTTTCCCTCAGCGTTCCTGTCTCACTGCCGTGTCCCTCTGCTGCTGATCCACACGTTCAGGAAATATTCCCTGGGCTGGAATTACAGGGAGGAAATCCATCCTGGCCCCCTTTCCTGCAATTCCCATTGTTATAAATACATACAATAAATACATACAATAAATACATACAATAAATACATACAATAAATACATACAATAAATACATACAATAAATACATACAATAAAGTTGGCTTTTTGCAAATATTAAAATTAACAGTATATGTCTAATTGTACCGTCTTGTGGATTGTTAATAAGGGTTTAGAAAGGTGATGATTGTGTTTTCTAATTGTGACATAGTGCAAATAGTAAAAAGACTGTGTTTTTTTTTTTTCTTTGTGACATCTAAAACAGATCAGGACAAAAATTATGAGGAAATTATCACCTCATGGCCCTGCAAAAAATCTGCTGAATTTCTGGGGTTTTTTATCAAAATAAAAACAGCCCAAACCCATGTTACTGAACAAAATAGAGCCACCCACAAATAAATCCATCAAATAAAATGATTGGGAAAACTTAGAACAGAAAAGAATGTTTTAATATCTATTGAATATGTAAAACAGCAAATCCTTAAAACACGGTAATTGGAAACAAAAAAAAGTGTAAATTCTGATGAAACACCCCTAACCTCCTGTCTATTTTCCTTCGTATTAAACTTATAATTTTTTTTCTAAAAAAGTAAAACTCGTTTTTCACACCATTAGCTGAGATCCCATTCCCTGCTCCGAGATAAATCCCACAGGGATTTTATTCCCTGCTCCAAGATAAATCTGCCCAGGGAGGTTTTTCCCTGCCCTCTGAGGCTCAGCGAGTCTGGTGCTAAAGCACTTTCATGGCATTTCTGTCGTATCCATAAAATCCTCGTTCAGTGGAATTCGGGAAAAGGGAAGAGCTCGGGAAAAGCGGAGGCAGACTCTTCGGGAAGGGAAATTTCCGTCCCTTGCCGAGGCCACCAACACCTCCCTGCTCATTAACACCTGGTGCTAATTGTCCTGCTCCAGAGGCGGGATGCAGAGAGCCCCAAGCAGCTCCCTGCCCTGGATCCTGGGCTCATCCCAGGGGAGGGATGTGCGGCAACATCTGGCGCGGCCCAAGGCGCTGCACATCTGGGCACGGCGTGTGCTGTCACCTCGGGACACGCACGTGGGAGGCACGGGATGGGCGGGATCAGGGAAAGGAGAAGGATCCAGGCTACACAAAGGGAACAGCGGGACAGCAGTCACACCTGGATTTGGGGAACAGCTCCTGGGGGCTGGCAAGGGGCAGGAATTCCAGGGGAGTCTCTCTAAGGACAGGGTGGGAATGGCAATGGGAATGGCAACGGGAATGGGAATGGCAATGGGAATAGGAATGGCAATGGGAATGGCAATGGGAATGGGAATGGGAATGGCAATGGCAATGGCAATGGCAGTGGGAATGGCAATGGGAATGGCAATGGCAATGGCAATGGGAATGGCAATGGGAATGGCAGTGGCAGTGGGAATGGCAATGGGAATGGCAATGGCAGTGGGAATGGCAATGGCAATGGCAATGGGAATGGCAATGGGAATGGCAGTGGCAGTGGCAGTGGGAATGGCAATGGGAATGGCAATGGGAATGGCAGTGGCAGTGGGAATGGCAATGGCAATGGCAATGGCAATGGCAATGGCAATGGGAATGGCAATGGGAATGGCAGTGGCAGTGGCAATGGGAATGGCAATGGGAATGGCAGTGGCAGTGGGAATGGCAATGGCAATGGCAATGGCAATGGCAATGGCAATGGCAATGGCAATGGCAATGGGAATGGCAATGGCAATGGGAATAGGAACAGCAATTGGAATGGCAATGGGAATGGCAATGGGAATGGCAATGGGAATGGCAATGGGAATGGCAATGGCAATGGGAATGGGAATGGCAATGGGAATGGGAATGGCAATGGGAATGGGAATGGGAATGGCAATGGCAATGGGAATGGGAATGGCAATGGGAATGGCAATGGCAATGGCAATGGGAATGGGAGCACAGCCATGCGTGGGAGTCAGCCCCACTCTGGGCTCTGCTGAATTGGATCTTTCTTGAGGGATCTGGGGAGTTTATCCCAGAAAATAAAAAAAAAAAAAAAGGGATCAGGAGGGACCTTCTCATTCCATAATTCCCTGCCAGGAGGGGACAGCCAGGGGGGATTTGGGATCTGCTCCCAGGGAATAGGGACAGGAGAGGGAATGGCCTTAGGCTGGGCCAGGGGAGGTTTAATTGGATTTTGGGGAAATTCCTTCCTGGAATGGTTGTCCAGCCCGGGCACTGCTGCCCAGGGCAGTGGTTGGAGTCCCCATCCCTGGAATTGTTCCAAACCTGTGGATGTGGCACTTGGGGACAAAGGCCAGTGGTGACCGCGGTGCTGCTGGGTTGGACTCAATGATCTTAAAGGTTTTTTCCAACCTACACAATTCCCTGCCTCCGTGGTCCCAGGAGTGATGGACAAACAGTCATTCCCACCACCACCTCAGGAAGCAAAATTCCATCCCAGAATGATCAATTCCCGCCCTGGGACCGGAGCCCTGTGTAAACCATCACTTCTCCCAATGTCCATCCGGGAATATTTCACCCTAAAACCTCAGAGCAGGCTGGAATTGTACAACAGGAGAACCTGGAAGTGCCCACAAACATTCCTTAAAAACTTACTTAGGGCATCCACATCCCATTGGCCAAAATCCTCGGAGTTGAGCCGTGTGACCTCCAGGCAAATTGCACTTTGTGGATGTAATTCCAGGAATTTCCCATCAGGGAAAGCTTCAGACTCGGTGTGGAAGAGCCAGGGATCAACAGAGGTCACTTCCCTGCTGGGTTTGTCCTTCCTTGCCCCTGGAATCAGGAGCAGCATTGAGGCTCTCCCATAAATCCAATGTTTGAGATCCCTTTAAAATTCCCTGGGGATGGAGCAGGCGGAGGGGAGCAGCTCATCCCCACCAGTCCCAGATTCCACAGAGGAACGTGGAGATCCCAGGGCTGTGCAGAGCTCAGGGTTTGTTCTCCCACCTTCCCCTCCACGAGCTGCACAAATCCTCCAATTAATCGGCACCTGCCAGGATTTTCATCAATTCCCTGCTCCCAAAGTGGAGGAAAAACTTAGAAGATGGCTCCAAATGTTCCAAAAAGGATGACAAGTGGAGCTGAAGGATGGAGAGAGACACAGATTTTCTCCTGCTTGGCAAAAATTGCCGGGAAAACCCATCCCAAATGCTCCCACTGCCCTTGGAGCGCTTTGGAATTGCTGCTCCTGCCTGAAATCTGGGATTTGTTTGGGTTATCCCAAAGAAACGATGCCCAGAAAAGGCTGCTCCAGTGCCAGCCCCGCTGCCCGCTGCTCCAGACATGAACTGTTAACCACAGGCCAGGCACAATCCCTTGGATTCTTTGGATAATCTTCCAATAAAGCCCAGATTTGGCCGGGCAGTGCTCTCACTTGGTAGCAGAGGCTCCTAATTTATGGCTAAACCACTTTGGGAGGGATATTGATGGATATTCATCAGCGCTGGGATTATCCCTGTTTGTCCCTGCTCCGTTGGCAGCTCTGCTGGAATTCCCCAGCAGGTTCTGGCGGGGTGGAATTCCTTGGATTCCACGGATTCCTTGGAATTCTCACCGTGGGATAATCTCCAGACACCTTTTGTGAGTCTGAGTCTTCTCAAGAACTGGGGAGAAACTGGGAATTATCTCTGAGGGAAGAGTGGATGAAACCCCTCCAGGGAATGAGATGGGATGAGGTCTGCCAGCAGCACTCAGAACTTCCAGAGGAATTCAATTTTTTGGGGTTTTTCTACTGGAATTTCAGACTGGTTTGGGTTGGAAGGGGCCTTAAAAATCCATCTCAATCCAACCAAGGGACACCTGCCACTGTCCCAGGTTCCTCCAAGCCCTGTCCAACAATTTAAATTTAAATTTAAATTTTACTTTAGTTTCACTTTTTATCTTAATTTCAATTTCAAGTTTTCATTTTCATGTTAATTTAATTTTTAGTTTCAATGTTAATTTTAATTTTAATTTCTTATTTCAATTTTAATTTTTAAGTTCTCTCTCTCATTTCGAGCTGAGATAAATAAAATTAAAACCCAGACGCAGGTTTCTTTTTCCCAGGGCTGGAACCTGATCCTGGAGTTCCTCCATAGGAAATCTTCACGGATTCCTCCTGCAATTTACAGCACCAAGGAATAAATGGGAAAATCTGGCTGTTCTTGTCCGTATGAAGCCCAGGAAGAGGCAGGTTTGGATGGAATCTCTCCCGTGAGGAGTTTTTTTTCCCTGGAATGAGTGCTCCAGCCTGCTCCAGTCATTCCAGAGAATGATGCTCATTAAAAGCTGCCTCATCCCCTGTAAAATGAGATTTATTTGGTGTTCTCCCCAGCCCCACACTTGCTGTCCAGGGGAAATAAATCCTGGGGATGTTCATGGGAACATTCCTGGAGGCTGATTTAAAATGCAGCAGCAGCCAAGCAATTAAAAATGAGCACAGGCTGGGGCTGAGGATGGCTGAGGTGGGGTTTAGGAGGTCACGGCAGCAAAGAGCCTCAGTTATTTAGCTAAAAAAGGGAAATTCGCAGGGTTTTCAACAGCTGGAAAGGTTTTTTTTTTCCATTTACAGTAATTGTTTAATATGGTGCTGTTATAGACAGATTAAATGTTAAATAAAGGTGAATATCATGTAAATGTAAATATACATATACGTGTATATATATACACATATATATACTAAAGGTAATTATAAATATAAATATAAATATAAATATAAATATAAATTGAAATTGAAATTGAAATTGAAATTGAAATTGAATTAGAAATAGAATTAGAAATAGAAATTTGTCATAAATAGAAATATAATTATAAATAGAAGTATGAAATGAATATAATGTAAATATAGGTATAAAATAAATATTAAAATATAGAAATAGCTATAAAATATATATAAGAATAAAAATAAAAACTATATCAAAATAGATAGAAAAATAAAAATAAAATAAAGATAAAGATATAGATATATAGATATAGATATAGATATAGATATATAGATAAAAATATACAGATAAAAATATATATAGATAAAATATATATAGATAAAAAATATATATAAAAGTACTCTCCACTGGCTGCATACTGCAGCTGCCACCAGTGAAGTTGTAGGACACCAGGAGACATCAATCCTAAACACACTTAGGGCTGAGGAATATTCCTGAATTCCTGGATTAGCCAGAGCCATCCCAGGTAGCCATCAACATTCCCTTCATTAGTGCTCCCTAATTAATGTTCCCTAATTAATGTTCCCTAATTAATGTTCCCTAATGAATGTTCCCTCATTAAGGCAGCTGCTGAAGTCCGCTGCTGTGAGGCTGTGCCAGGGTCCCCAAACATGTGTGGGGGACCTGATGGCTCATTTTAGGACAGCGGGGGACAACTCAGTTTATACAACAAAAAATGCACCTTTATTTAGTGCCACCAAAATGCGATAGTGGGAGAGAAAATAGAGAATAGTAAAAAAGATAGAAAAGAGGGTAAGGGATTATAGCTACCAACGTGGAGGGCCGAGTCCTCGAGGCCGAGATACCCACAGACACGATCTTCTCCAGTGGGGTGTACACGAAGGTGAGCAGGGGTCTCCAGGGTTTTATAGGTTGGTCAAGGTGGGGACCAAAGCGAGTGGCACAGAGCCAAAGCGGGAGCCACCTGTGTTGAGGCAAAGCGAGGGGCCCAGAGCCAAAGCAGGAGCCACCTGCATCCAGGTTGGGACAAAGGAGAGTCACAGAGCCAAAGCTGGAGCCACCTGCATCGAGGTTGGGTGCTCAGGGACAAGCTGCACACCGTACGTGCTGTACTCTGGTATGAGCGGACCAGTTTGGGCAAGTAGCCTTGGCTCAGGTCACTGTGACCAGTTCAACTGTCCTTGGTTCAGTCCATGGTGACCAGTCCCATTGTCCTTGGCTCAGTCCACGGTGACCAGTGCCATTGTCCTTGGCTGTGACCAGTCCCATTGTCCTTGGCCCAGTCCAGGGTGACCAGTGCCATTGTCCTTGGCTGTGACCAGTCCCATTGTCCTTGGCCCAGTCCAGGGTGACCAGTGCCATTGTCCTTGGCTGTGACCAGTCCCATTGTCCTTGGCTCAGTCCATGGTGACCAGTGCCATTGTCCTTGGACGGTCCACTGTGACCAGTCCCATTGTCCTTGGTGTGACCAGTGCCATTGTCCTTGGCTGTGACCAGTGCCATTGTCCTTGGCTCAGTCCACAGTGACCAGTGCCATTGTCCTTGGCTCAGGTCACTGTGACCAGTGCCATTGTCCCTGGCTCAGCCCACTGTGACCAGTCCCATTGTCCCTGGCTGTGACCAGTGCCATTGTCCGTGGCTCACCCCACTGTGACCATCCCATTGTTCCTGCACTCCGTTCCCATGGAGATGCAGACCAGTCCTCTGGGACTTGGCAAACATTCCACCTCAGCCAGGCCAGGGGCTCCTTTCAGAGCCTGGGGTCCCAGTCCTCAGTCACTGGAGAAGGTCGTGAGGCATGTCACATCCTTGGACAGACTCTGACAGGGTGACACTGATGTGTCCCCATCCCTGCCCTGCTCCTCCCCGCTCCCTGTGCTCAGGGATTCTCAGGGAATTTTTCCCAACGCCAGGACGCTCATTCCATTCAATCCCGAGGACATGAATCTTGCAGGAGGGCTGGGATATTGGCTGGGATGTTTTTCCAGGAGCAAATTGTGAGGAATAACTCTCCCCGTGCTCCCTGCCTCCATAAAAGCCAGGATTCATCACGATGATGGAAGTGGATCCTCAGGGCTGCTCATCCCTGCAGAGAGCAATCAAAGCCTGGAATTATGATCCCTCAATTAGCTGCAGGGATAATTCCTGATGGAAATGAGGCATCCAGAGAGCCTCAAACTGTGCTTGACGAGGCTTCTCCTGATGAATCTCCTGAGATTTTTGGGCACCAGCAGAGCCGGGGCTGTGCTGAGCTGCAGGGTGGAAAAATTGAGCTGGGCTTTGTAAATCCGAGCTCAGAGGAGCTGGGCTTGGCTTATGGCGTGCTAAAGCAGCGTTAGGTGGGATATTGGGCAGGAATTCCTGGCTGGGAGGGTGAGGAGGGGTTGGGAATTGCCAGAGAAGCTGGTGGCTGTCCCTGCATCCCAAGGCCAGGCTGGATGGGGCTGGGAGCAGCCTGGGATGGTGAGAGGTGTCCCTGTCCATGGCAGGGGGAATTAGGAAATCTCCAAGGTCCTTTCCCACCCAAACTATTCCATGATTTTTTGGATTTGTGTTTCAGTGACCGTTGGGAAGCTCCAGGCACTGCAAACCAGGGAAATATTGAAGGATTCATGATCCTTGTGTCCCTGTGGTGCTCTGGAGCAGAGGATCCGTTCATTTTCCAGCCCCAGTGACACCTCCAAATTTCGGGATCAGCCTCTGGAAGGCCCTGCTCAGCCCCACTCTGCATCCCTGCCTGGATTCCGAGGGAGCAGATCCATCCTGCGCCCAGGAATTTCAACGGGGTGGAAAAAGGCACAATCCTGAACTTGTGGATGCCAAGAAAGGGATTTCTGTGGGCCACCAGTGAGCACCAAAGAGGAACAAATCCAAACATTTCCCTTTCTTATTTCCCAAGAAACGCTGGAGACACCATCCCTTGATCTCTTTTTTCCTCTTCCACCCAGGCTTTTCCAAACCCATCAGAGCCCCAGGAGGAACAGCTCCTGTTGTGCCCATTAATTCCACCTCGTTCCCAGTGGGATATTCCCATGTGAAGTGCAGCTCTCAGGACATCCTTCATTCCCTACAGAGAATTCCAACACAAAGCCACGCTGGTGTAAAACATCAGGACTCAGATTTATGAAGTGCCCGTGGCCCGGATGAATCACTTTGCACATTAATTATGGTAATTCATGCAGATGAAAGGCCAGAACAAGAGAAGTTTCTATTTATTTAGACCAAAAGCACAAAAGACTCATCAAATTGCATTTTAACTGGTGAGGGAAAGAGGTTTTCAGTCATTTCAGCCTCACAATGCAACTCAGGTCAAGCTGGCATTAAAGAGATAAGGAAAAAAGGGTTTTAATGGGTTTTTTTAGCTGCTTTTTGCTCATTAGTTCGTTGAATCATCCCAGAATCTCGGATTTTTGGGTGGGAATGGACCTTAAACTCATCCACGTCCACCCCCAACACCTCCCACCATCCCAGAGTGCTCCAGCCTGGCCTTGGGCACTGCCAGGGATCCAGGGGCAGCCACAGCTGCTCTGGGAATTGCAGCCCAGGCAGGAATTCCCAATCCCCAATGTCCCAGGCAGCCCTGCCCTCTGGCAGTGGGATCCATTCCCTGTGTCCTGTCCCTGCAGCCCTTGTCCCCAGTCCCTCTGCAGCTCTCCTGGAGCCCCTTCAGGCCCTGCCAGGGGCTCTGAGCTCTGCCTGGAGCCTTCCCTTCTCCAGGGGAACATTCCCAGCTCTGCCTGGAGCCTTCCCTTCTCCAGGGGAACATTCCCAGCTCTGCCTGGAGCCTTCCCTTCTCCAGGGGAACATTCCCAGCTCTCCCAGCCTGACCTCCAGCCCTTGGATCATTGCTCCAACAGCATCAGTTCCATTTCTTTTCTCCCAAAAGCCAAAGGTTTTCCTGCTGCTGGGCTCCTGTATCCACCTGTTGGGAGAAGGATAAGATTTCTATCAATCCCCCAGCACTGCCTTTCCCAATTTCCTGCTTTTATTCAGGATTTTGCACTGGAATCGCTCGACATTCCCTTTATTGCCTAAAAAACGACTCAGTGAGTGCCTCTAAATAAACCCCCTCAACATTTCAGGGCTGAAAGGGGGAACAGGGGCCACGCCTTGGAAAAGCTGAAGGAACACGGAATTCTCAGCTCGTTTGCAGAGTTGTTTTGATGAATCAATTAACTAAAATAGCCTCGTTGGCTCAAACTGCAGCTTTCCAGGAAAATTTGTTTGTTCTCAGAAATTAACCCCCCCAAAAATGGAATTAAATTAGGCCACACGTTCTGTATCCAAGAGGAAAAAAACAAAACCCAGGTGAGTTTTAGGAATCCTACAAAACCTAAAGGGAATGTCCATTACACGTAACCGTGTAAGAGGAATATTTCCCTGGAAAATCCTTTAGTTTGGTTGTTTCCACAGGGTCCATCAGTGGCTGACAACGAGGAGTCAAGTTTGATCCCAGTGCATGGATTTATAGCAGCAGGTTTTATGGAATTTAGAATTTAGCTTTTAGGATTTATGGAAACCTGCAGTTATCAATGCAGTTTCTTTTATTCTTCTTTTATTCCTTCCCAAAACTCCTTCTTTCCAATATCCATTACAATCCAAGGAGCGAGCAGAAACTCCACATGCAGCAACTGGAGCTGGGAAAGGGGCTGGAGAATTCCTGAGGGAGCTGGGAAATGGCTGGAGAATTCCTGAGGGAGCTGGGAAGGGGCTGGAGAATTCCTGAGGGAGCTGGGAAGGGGCTGGAGAATTCCTGAGGGAGCTGGGAAGAGGCTCAGCCTGGAGAAAAGGAGGATCCAGAGGGATCTTTTCCCTCTCTGGAATTCCCTGCCAGGAGGGGACAGCCGGGGGGATTTGGGATCAGGGGACAGGGACAGGAGGAGAGGGAAATGCCTCAAACTTCCCCAGGAAAGGTTTAGATTGGATATTGGGACAATTCCTTCATGGAAAAGGGGCTCAGGTGGAATCCCCATCCCTGCAGGGATTTAAAGCCCTGTGGATGTGACACTTGGGGACAAGGAGCAGTGCTAGGGATGGTTGGATTTAATGACCTCAGAGCACTTTTCCAGCTGAATCATTCCATGATTTATCCTTGAGCATCGTTCCTTTCATCACCATTTCACCTCTCTGTCCCTTCCCCGTGCTGTCACTCCCCCTGCAGCAGCCCCTTCCCCAAAGGCAGCTGAGGCCAAGTGCCAGAAGGGGAGGAAGGATGGGATCAAAGGCTCAGGGTGGATTTCCAGAGCCTCTCCTGGATCTCCAGAGTGTGAGAGCAGCTGAATAATTCATCCTTGGGATATCATCACCCGGCTTTTGTAGGTCACCGGTGGCAGCGACAGACGTTGAGCACAAACCGACGGCCTGAAATTGCTCCACGGAGGGAAATTTAATCCAAATCTGAGAATTATTTGGGAAAGATAAAAATAAACTTTCACAAAAACAAAACAAAACAAAACAAAACAAATCCCCTGGGGACGCTGGGTGTGTGCTCTGGGACTCACACACTGGAATAAAGAAACTGTGAATCAGCTCCACAGGGTGAAGATTTTTGGGAGCCGCCCAGGGGGATGAAGCTGCAGGGAATGACGAGGGCTGGAAGGTCAGGTTTCAATCCACACAGGAGGCAAAAAGGAGGAGAAGGGATGAGGCCACCCGAGCACAACTGTGGCAACTCTCAACACGGAATTGGATCCGAGCCCCTGTCCCTGCCCTGTGCTTGCAGCCGCTGGTGGTGAGAGAAATCGGAAAGCTCTCGGGAAAATCTGATCCTGCTCGTGGAAAAGGGGAAAGTCTGGGTCAGGGACGGGTTTGTCCAGCAAGCACAGGCCAGGAGCTGACCCTCGGGAGGCTCCTCCAGGGCCGTGTCCAGTTCTGGGACCCTCAGGACAAGGGGGACACTGAGGGCTGGAGAGTGGCCAGGAACGGAGCTGGGAAATGGCTGGAGAATTCCTGAGGGAGCTGGGAAGGGGCTGGAGAATTCCTGAGGGAGCTGGGAAGGCAATGGAGAATTCCTGAGGGAGCTGGGAAGGGGCTGGAGAATTCCTGAGGGAGCTGGGAAGGGGCTGGAGAATTCCTGAGGGAATTCCTGAGAAGGGGCTCAGCCTGGAGAAAAGGAGGATCCAGAGGGATCTTTTCCCTCTCTGGAATTCCCTGCCAGGAGGGGACAGCCGGGGGGATTTGGGATCAGGGAACAGGGACAGGAGCAGAGGGAACGGCCTCAGGGGAGCTCAGGGTGGACATCAGCAGGAATTTCCCCATGGAAAGGGAGCTCAGGCCCTGGAAGTGCCCAGGGAGGTTTGGATGCCCATCCCTGGAGGTGTCCCAGGAATTCCTGGAGGTGGCACTTGGGGACAGGGTGGGCATTGAAAAGCATCCATGACCTTAGGATGCTTTTCCAGCCTCAGGGATCCTGGGATTCTCTGCAGGGAAAGCTCCAGCTTTGCACTTCCAGACACACAGCTGGAAAGGTGCCGTGCAGAGCTGGAATTCCCATCCCATCCCTGGCACACAGGGGGAAATTCCAGCTCCATCCTCACTGCACTCAGCTCTGCCCCTCTGGGTGGCAACAGCTGAGCTGCAAACCCCATTTTACTGACTTATTTCAGCAACCAAACCAGGTTCTGCAGAGTCACCTTGACTTTTACACGTGTTCATTTGAAATTCCTCAAATCCTGGCAGGGAAGAGACTTGAAAGGAGAGCAGGAATTTGTTTTCCTGGCGTTCTGACACCAACAGCTGGAGGAGGAAGGGGACAGGCCTGGTTGGAGTGCAAAGAGCACAGAACCTGCTGAGCTCTCCCACAGACAGAGACAGCACCTGCTTGAATAAAGAGCGTTTTTAGACCAATCAAAAAGTATTTTTATACATTTTTAATAGGGGCTGCCAGTCACACCAACACCTGCTGCCACTGCAGCTGGGGTTCTAAGAGAATAGCTCATTCCCAGGCTTCCCTGGATAAATAATTCCTTAAAACCCTGCATCTCTTACAGGCAATGTTCCTCCACAATTTAATCCTGACTCACCATCGGGTTTATATTTCTCAAAGCCACATTCTTTTCCCTCATGATTTATGTGAAGGAAATTAAGTGAGACAAACGCAATTTCACACACGACTAGAGACTTGATTTTCCTGGGGAAAAAAATACTGCAGGAGAAGTGGGTTTGTATCATTTGTAAAGACAAAAACATCCCCTCATAATTCCTTCTGCAATTATTTAGTCATTAAATCTGCAACTAAATTCTAAACGACGCTAAAATGTACAAAATTTAAATGTACAATAACACAGCAGCAATTTTAGCCTTTGTCTGTTTGTCCAGACCCTTTTTGTATCCTTGGTGCAATTAGTTTTGGGGTTTACTCCTGGCTGCAAATGTCTGGCATGGAATTACAACTCCAGGATTTAGGAAAACCATAGGGAAGAGAAACTCCTCAAATCAGATGGAAGAGCAATCCTGTTTTCACTGAATCCAATAAAAATTCTTAAATAACCCAGTCCCTGTAGGGTTGGAAAATAAAACAGAGCTGCACAAATATCAGCGAGCCCAAGGATTCAACTACAGGAACCCAAAATTGCTGATTTGTATCAGGTGGAAGTTAAACACAAGGAGAAAAGTGAGGAAAAATTACTGGATTTCATCACATTTTAATTGTAAATTGGTTTTGTCTGCTTTGCCTTGCGTCTCCAAACCAGCATGAAAATGGTATCAAGAAAATCAGAAAATATCCCAGGGGTTTGGAATATTGTTGTGTGGAAGATAAACCTTCCAGTTTTGTGTTTAGACACCTCCCACTGTCCCAGGCTGCTCCAGCCTGGCCTTGGGCACTGCCAGGGATCCAGGGGCAGCCACAGCTGCTCTGGGAATTGCAGCCCAGGCAGGAATTCCCAATCCCCAATGTCCCAGGCAGCCCTGCCCTCTGGCAGTGGGATCCATTCCCTGTGTCCTGTCCCTGCAGCCCTTGTCCCCAGTCCCTCTGCAGCTCTCCTGGAGCCCCTCCAGGCCCTGGAAGGTCACATTTAGGTCACCTCCAAGCTCCTCTCCCCCAGGCTGAGTTCCTGAGGAAGTTTTCTATTCATTAACCGTGTTTAAAGGCATCGGATATAATTGGATTTTTTAATTTGGGTGCAGAATGCAATTACAGCACGTTGTGTTTCCATCCTGGCGGTGCCTGTGCCCGTGAGCTGACTTTGGAGGAGTGATGGAGGGACAGGACACAGGGAATGGCTTCCCACTGCCAGGGGGCAGGAATGGATTGGGGATTGGGAATTCCTGCCTGGGCTGGAATCCCCAGAGCAGCTGGGGCTGCCCCTGGATCCCTGGCAGTGCCCAAGGCCAGGCTGGACACTGGGATGGTGGGAGGTGTCCCTGCCCATGGCAGGGGTGCATTGGGATGGGATTTAAAGTCTCATCCAGCCCAAACCAATCTGGGATTCTATGGAATGAACTCCAGGAGTGGAATAAGGTCCATGAGATTCATTAAAAGAAGAAGAAAAAGAAAGGAAAAAAAAAAAGAAAGAAAGAAGGGGAGAAAGGAACAACAACAACAACAATACAATGAAAAAAAGACAGTGAAGAAGAAAGAAGGGAAAAAAGCATTCCAGAGGATTATTCACTAAGAATTTGCCTTCCTGAGGGAGAAGGAAGATCCACATCTGGATCTGGAGCAGCTGATGTCCACAGCTATTCCCAAATATCCCCTCCCAGGGTGTTCATCCCAAATCTTTGATCCCACTTGACATTCCCTGAAGAAGCTGCCTTTGTTTTTCCTTCCTGCTGGGATAGATCCCGTGCCCTGGAGCAGGGGATGGCCATTATCCCACTCCTCCTGCTATTCCCTGGAAAACCACCTTTGTTTTTCTTTCCCAGGAGCAGGGAATGGCCATTATCCCACTCCTCCTGCTATTCCCTGGAAAACCACCTTTGTTTTTCTTTCCCAGGAGCAGGGGATGGCCATTATCCCACTCCTCCTGCTATTCCCTCAAAAACCACCTTTGTTTTTCCTTCCCAGGAGCAGGGGATGGCCATTATCCCTCTCCTCCTGCTATTCCCTGGAAAAACCACTTTTATTTTTCCTCCTCAGGAGCAGGGAATGGCCATTATCCCACTCCTCTTCCCAGGGGTTTGGAATTAACCCTGTTCCCTTTAGCCTTTATCCCCACTCTTTTATCTTCAGCCTCACGAGGCTCCTCAGGGCACATCCCAGACAGCTCCAAACTGGGAAAACAGCAATCCCAGCTCCTCCAGAGCTGTTTTATTGGGATTTCTGCTCCCCCACTTTTATTCCCCGTATCCAAAGTGCCGCTGGAGAGCTGGATTCTGGGAAGCAGCTGTCACCACTCTCCTGGCTTTTGAACATTACTCCGGAGATTTTTTTTTTATCTTTCCAATTTTAATCCTCTCTTACGACTCCAGGATTTGTTTGTTTGGTGTGGTTTTTTTTCACTGGAGCCTGTTTTTATTTCTAGCACTTGCTGGTAATGAAATCAGGATTATTTGTCCTAAATCCATGAATTCATCAGCTATGCAGCAGCGGGATCAAGGCAGAAATATTACTGATCTCTGCTCCGGGCCGTGATTTTTATGGGAAACAACAAGCAGATGGAAACAATAAGGTGGGAGCTGCAGTTCTTTAGGATCCAATCCCTTGTTAACCACCGAAATCTGGGCTTAGGCACGTGAGGTGCAGCAGGGTTTAGCTGGGATCCTCCCCGAGGGCAAATCGGGTGGGAAAAGTCTGCCATTTGTTATACAAAGTCTAAATGATCCCTCTTGCAGGGAGAGGTCCTGTAAGCCAGGAGGTTTCCAAAGGGGAATGTCCGGGTTTGGAATTCTCACTTCTTTTCCTTTGCACTTTGCCCTGGATTTGCTGCAGCTGCCTCCTGTCCCTCCTCTGGTGCTGGATTTGGGATGTGCTGCTCCTCAAGGTGCCCAGCCCTTAAATCCCCACCTTCCTGAGCTGTTACAAAACAGGAATTCCCCAATCCTCACTTTTCCAGGCTCCCAAATTCCCTCAAATGGATCTCCTGGAATGGACACCTCCATGTTCCAGCTGCTCCAGGGACATTCCAGACCCCTCCAGAGGTGACACCTCATTTCCAGAGGAATTCCCACTGTTTCCATCACATGAAACATTCCTTAGGAATTATTTATTCATCCTCAGATTCAGGTGGGGTTTTTTTTCCAGGGAAAAAAGTTGGATTTAATCTTTTTACTTTTCCCTGCACTGGGCTGGTGAGAATCCAGCTGTGGCCTGATGTTTTCTGGGATGAAAAGTGGGAGCAGAACACGCCTGGGGTAAAACATTCCCACAGGGAATCCAGAAAACCCAATCCCACGGGAAATTTATAAGACAAATTAAGATTAATAAGGAAAATTCACTGCTGAAAATTTTGATTTTCACGGGCAAAAGAAGTTTATCAGAGGAAGAAATGACAAAAAAACAACCAAAAAAACCCCCCAAAACAAACCAAACCAAAAAAACCCCCCCACAAAAAAACCTCCCCAAACCCCCCAAAAAACCACAAAACCCCAAAAAAACCTCAAAAAAAATTTAAAGGATATGGGGAACAGCTCCCTGCAGCTGTTTTCCAAAGGGTGATGTGCTGAATCCAAGGATTCAGACATCCTACCTCTCCTCGGGAGGAAAACAGAGCCCCACCCTCCCCACAGAACCACTTTAGAAACACAAATCGCTGCAATTCTTAAATAACTTATGAGCTCTAATGGAAAAAAAAAATACCCCCTAAAAAAAAAACCCAACCCAGCTGAATGTGGAGGTGGAGCTGCCGGGAAAAGCCACCCAAGGAAAAGGAGCTGCGGCTTCCCGCTGGATCCCATTGGATGGAATCCCTGTGTCTGGGGGTTGGGAAGGTCCAGAGCGAGGTTTTACCTGCCCGGGAGGGATCGGCTCCTGCAACGGGATGTGGTTACCAAGGCGACTCTCTGCCCGTCAAAACCCCGGCTCTAATTAAAAAAAAACAAACCGGGTTTTGCCAGGAATCACAGAATTCCAAATGGATTGGGAATAAATAATAATAATAAAACCTCTTTGAAAAGGTTTGTCCTTGCGCAGCTGGTGTTGGTTCAGGAATCCCGGGATAAGCTGGGAGCTTCCCTGGCAGAAAGATTCCGTGTGCAAGTCCTCTCCCTGCTGGCAGCTCCAGGGATTCTCCGGGAATTCTCCGTGTGTCTCAAAGAAATCCGGCCCTCGGGGCCTCGGAGACGCAGTTTGTTTTGAGTTTGTAGGAAATAAAAGAGATTTTCTAAAAGAAAAATAAAAAGAAAGAAGAGATCACGGGGTTAAATATATTCCAGCAAACAGTTAAAATTTCATGAAAAAACAAAAAAAAAAGAATTCCAAGGCTCGTTGTCCCAAATGTTTTGTTATCCAAAAATTCTGTATTTCGGAATTTGCGTCGCGGAATTTTTATTTCCGAATTTTTATTTCCGAATTTGTCTTTGGTTGTTGTTATTATTATTATTATTATTATTATTATTTCAGGCTTTTTATTTCAGAATTTGTATTGCTGATTTTTTTTTTATTTCAAAATTTGTGTCTCAGGATTTTATTATTTTTTTCATTTCAGGGTTTGTATTTCCGAATTTACATTTCGAAATTCTCAGTTTCAGGGTTTTCAGCTCAGAATTTGTGTTTCGGAATTTTTATTTCGAAATTCTCCGTTCCAGGATTTGCATGTCATAGTTTTTAATTTTGGAATTCTGTATTTCCTACAAATCCCGTTTGAAAATCCAGATTAAAGACCAGGAGTGGAATTTGGAAATTTTGGAATTTCCACTTAAAATTCATTTTTTTCCTGCAAAATTCCCAGCTGGGATCCATCCCAGCTAAACTTGGTGTGAAGCGCTACAAAACCAAATTATAAATTACTGGGAATTTTTTCCCCCCTTAACTTTCCCAGCCTTTCTCCTGCTTTATTCAGGTGGGTTTTCGATATTAAACCAAGATTATCAGATATGTCAAACGCATCTCTCCCGGCGATTTGATTGACGGGCAGTAATTTTAGGTCATACGCATTTTTACCTTGATTTAATCAATTAACTGCTTCCTCCACACCAAAACCTCGGCAGGAGGGCTTTGTGCAAGGAAAATATCGGGGTTTTAACCTCGCCTGGAGAACCGAGAGCTGCATTTTAGACAATTCCAGCTGAAGTTACATTGAGCTTTAACACTGTTTCTGTGTTGAGTTCTCCTTTTTTTCCGAGGCCCTGGAGGGACAGGACACAGGGAATGGCCGGAGGGCAGGGCTGGATGGGATTTAGGGGAGGAATTCCTGGCTGGAATGGAATTCCCAGAGCAGCTGTGGCTGTCCCGGGATCCCTGGAAGCGCCACGGCCTCAAGGCTGTCAGAGCTCCCGGAGCGCTTGGACGAGGCTCCGAGGCACAGGGGGGGACCGTGGGGCTGTGCAGGTGCAGGAGAGGGACGGGCTGATCGCCGTGGGTGCCGTCGCACCGGGATATTCCGGGATATTCCCGGGGCTCTCCCCGGCGCCATGGCGGCCGCTCCCCCTCAGCGGCACCAACCACGGCGCTCGGGGCGGGGGGAGCCGCGCTCGGCCCCTACCATCCGCACCGCCACCGGGGGGAACGGCGCACGAGCCCGGCGCGTTCCACCCGCAGCACGGCTGAGGGGAGATGTACCGCCACCTCCCGGCCGGCTTGAACGCCGACCTGAAACCATGGAGCGGGAAGCCCCCCCTCTTCCTCCGGTGCTCTTGGTATCGCCCGGCCCATCGCGCACCGCCCCCGGTCCCACGTGAGCGGTTTCCCGGCGTGCCCCGCGCTCGGCCGCCGCAGCCGCCGCTTCGCTCCGCGCCCCGCGCTCCCGGGAACCGCCCGAGCGAACCCCGCGCGCGGCGGAGCCGGGCCGCTCGCCGCCGCCATGTCCGGCGGGGACTCCACGGCCGCGGCCGCCGCCGCCTCCCCTCAGCCGCTGCCCTTCTCTCTGCCGAAGCCGCCGCCCCTCATGCAGCTGACGCCGGGCGACGCCGTGCGGCCGGTGGGCTCGGGAGCCGACCAATCGCCGAAGAGCGCGCGGCTGGCGGCGCGCCCCGATTGGCCGGCGGGGAAGCCCGTCAGCCTGCTGGCGCCGCTGCTCCCGCCCCGCGGGGAGCCCGAGCCGCTGCTGCCCTTCGGGCCCGCGGCCCCGCGGCCGCCGCTGCGCGGGCGCCTCCTGGGCCGCTGCGGGAGCTCCCTGCTCAGCCCCGCCATGCGGCCCGGCGGCGTCGACCGCGGCTCTCTCATGGTGAGTACGGCCTCCGGGCACGGGGGGAGCGCTGGAAACTGGTCCCGCCTCCCTGCTCCAGGGTCATCCGAGGGTTGGGTGCGATGGGCGGCCCGTGGCAACACAGGTTGTGTCCAGGCGGTTCTGGGTGTCTGCGCTGAGGGGAACGCCGGAGCCTCTCTGGGCACCTGTCACCCACACCAGGAAGTGCTTTTCTATGAACAGCTGGAACTTCCTGGGCATCAGTCCGTGCCCGTTCCTCTGGTGCCACTGTTGGGCCCTGTTCTGACTGTCCCTGCACACAGGGACACTGAGGGCCCCTCTCAGCTGGCCTCCTGTCCAGGCCGAGCAGCCCCAGCTCCCTCAGCCTCTCCTGGGCACAGGGATGCTCCAGCCCTGCCCCAGCTCCAGGAGCTCCTGTCCCTGCTGGGCTGAGGATCCAAGGCTGGACACAGCGCCCAGAGGTGCCTCCGGGGCCGGACACAGCAGGCAGAGGTGCCTCCAGGGCCGGACACAGCACCCAGAGGTGCCTCCGGGGCCGGACACAGCACCCAGAGGTGCCTCCGGGGCCGGACACAGCACCCAGAGGTGCCTCCAGGGCCGGACACAGCACCCAGAGGTGCCTCCAGGGCCGGACACAGCACCCAGAGGTGCCTCCAGGGCCGGACACAGCACCCAGAGGTGCCTCCAGGGCAGGACACAGCACCCAGAGGTGCCTCCAGGGCTGGACACGGCAGCCAGAGGTGCCTCCGGGGCTGGACACAGCAGCCAGAGGTGCCTCCAGGGCTGGCCACAGCACCCAGAGGTGCCTCCGGGGCTGGCCACAGCACCCAGAGGTGCCTCCAGGGCTGGACACAGCACCCAGAGGTGCCTCCAGGGCTGGGCAGAGGGGCAGCATCACTGCCTGACCTGCTGGGAATGCTGATGTCCCCCAGGGCACCCTGGATCACAGGCCTGGCTGAATCCAGAGCTCAGCAAGGGCCTGGGAGCATCAGGAGCAGCTGAAGGAGCTGGGAAAAGGGCTCAGCCTGGAGAAAAGGAGGCTCAGAGAGAATCTTCTCACTCTCCACAACTGGTGACAGCACCAGGTCCCTCTGAAAGTAAAGAAAACTTTATGGAAAGGGGCAGAGGAGACTTTTAGGAAACACTGTTCCACCTGGAATTACCTGGGGCTTGGGGAAACAGGAGCTGTCACTGCATGTGCTGTGAGGGGATGTGATGGAGAAAATCAAGTGTTCTGCCCAGAGTTTTCAAACCTCTTTAGTTGCTCGTGGTTCTTTTGTGTGACTCCCAGCCCCAGGGAGCCTTCTGGGGTGAGAAAAAAATAATTGGAAATGTGTTTTGGGGTGAAAGGTGGTAGGGGTAAGGGAAATTAGGGAGAAGTCCCTCCCTGTGAGGGTGGGGAGGCTCTGGGATGGAATTCCAGGCTGCCCCATCCCTGGAAGTGTCCAAGGTCAGGTTGGAGCACCCTGGGGAGAGTGGAAGGAGTCCCAGAGGGTGGAACTGGAGGAACTTTAAGGTCCCTCATACCCAAACCTTTCTGGGGTTCTGTAATCAATAATTTGATTTTGTTTTTCCCCCTCCTGAATGTGTTTTTAGGGAAATTCTAAAAGGGAATTCCAAGGGAAATTCTGCCCAGGCTTTTATCTTCATCCTCTCAAAACCACTGCATCTTTCTCTGGAACAGAAAGCTCTTCAAGCATTTGACTAATTAAAAAAAAACAACCCAGGAAAAGGATCTTTTTGTTTTATTCCCTTTGCTGAGTGTGTTGGGTGCTGATTTTGCCCCCTTTCGTTGGTGTGTTGCAGATGGGACACCCAGGAATGCCCCACTACCCCCCCATGGGCATGCACCCCATGGGGCAGAGACCCCCCAACATGCCCCCAGTGCCCCACGGGATGATGCCTCAGATGATGCCCCCCATGGGAGGACCCCCCATGGGACAGGTAAGGCAATTCCAGCAGCATTTCATCCTCTGCCTTCCCTCAGGAGAGCCCTGAGGTGGGGAAACCTCCCTGGTCAATATTTAGGGTTTTTTTTATCCTGTCCAGGGTAAAGCTTTGCTCATGGGGAGCAGGGAATTGATGCACCTCTGTGATTTCAATTAGAAATTGGTGTGTGAGAACAGGTAATGAATGCACCTTAAATTGTAAATCTCTAATTTGGGGTTTATTAAAGGTTTTTGGAAGTTTGCTGTAGATTTTGAAGGAATAAGTTTGTCTTGGGATTTATGTTTCTTTTATTCCTGTCCAATTCTTACACCCACACACGTGCACATTGCAGCAAGAGAAGAAATAAAGAAATATGGAATTTTTGGAGGGAATTCCTGCTTTAATCCTGGGGATTGGTTTATAACCCCTGTGTCCTGTTGTTGCTGATGCCATGGGATTGGAACAAAACCCTGGCAGGTGACACAGGCACGAGCCTGGCCCTGCTTCTGGCAGCTTTCCTTCCCCATTATCACATTTCCCCTGTGGTCTGGGGTTAAATCCTCAGCTCTTCAAAGAAATCATTCTCGTCGTGGGTATAATAAATGTCCCAGGAAGGCAAAATAAACATCCTCAGGATGCTCCTTGTGATGGTGGGTCATGGAAGAGAGGCAGGGAAATTCAACCCCTGGGAACAGCCCATGGTGACAACTCCTCTTCCTTTGCAATTCCTTGGACACAGCATCCAGATTTTCCTTCAGTTGGTGTGTAGAGGCTTGGAAGGAATTTTTTTTTTCCCGTGGGGATTTGCAGCTTCTGGAGTAAAAATCAATTTTTCTAAAAGAGGAGGAGGATTTAATTCCTCAGCACTGTGTGTGTTCATTAGGAAGTGAAGGAGGAATTCTGCTTTATTTCTCTGCTTTTTTGGAACTCCTTTTCCACAATTCCCACTCTTAGCCAGGGGATATCTCAATATTTGGTATTTTAGGGGAGCAAATCAGGACTTTTCCTTTGTTCATTTATTCCCTGTAGCCTTGGAATTCTGCAGGAATCATTCCGAATTTGCTTTTCCTGCCCTCACTCAGCATTTCAATCATGGAATCAGATCCCACATCATTGGAAATTGTTCCTTTGGAGTTTAAATGAGTTTTTTATTGTTATTTCCCACCCAACTTTGCAATCTATGTCATTCCTAACAGGAATATCCCAATTTAGTGGGAATGTGATGAAGGGAATCCCAATCCTACTAACCTGTTTTATTTTTCCTTGCCTAAGAGGCATGTTTGGGTTTGTTTTTTTTTATTTTTAAATGAAAAAGAAGTATCAGAGAATGGCTTTCAGATAGAAATACTGTATTTGATGTTGAGAACAGGATGAAATCTGTGATAAATCCTGTTGAATTGCAGATGCCTGGAATGATGCAGTCGGTGATGCCAGGGATGATGATGTCCCACATGTCCCAGGCTGCCATGCAGCCCACAGTTCCTGTGAGTTTAATTGCTTTTTTTAAATTCTTATTGAGTTTTTAAAAGCTCTTTTTATCAGTTGATGTTGCTCATTCTTTGCTTTCTTTAATTAGAAAATAATTGAAATTTTAAATATATTTTTTTTGTTGCGGTGGAGTTTTTTTGTGGCTCTTGAATGATATAAAAATGAGATTTTTGTGATTTTTTCATCACTCTTGAAACTCCTTTTACTTTTCCTTTCATTCCTTATCCTTCACCTCCTGGAGTTTGGCAGGAATCACTGTGACCTTGGGTTGTTAAATTGTCTGACCAAGAGATTCCTCTCTCTGAAATTGTAATTCTTTCAAGAGTTTTAATTCAATATTGAAGAGATTTGAATCCATGTGAGATTTTTTTATTAAAAGTTCCTGGAATTCAGTTGAGTATCAAAATTGCTGGAATGCCTCAAGGAATGAGGAATTCTTTGGGTGGAAATGCAGAGAGAAAAGGTTAAAATACAGGTGAAATCTCAGGAGGGAAAAAATTGAAATTGAATCCTGTTCTTATGAAATAAATTTAATCCAAGCCCAAGACATTCACTTAAAACCAGTTCCAGCCATTTTAATTTAGAAATGTTTTTTTTTTTTTTTCTTCCATGCAGATTTAAATCCCTAAATTCCTCTGGAATTTCTTGTAGTGCTGAGCACAAACTTTTGCTGTGCTGATTAGCAGCAGTGAAATTCCTAAAAATCAGTGTTTTGGTCAGGTTAATGCTCTTAAAATACATAAATTCTTAAAAATTCCTATTTTGGTCAAATGAATGATCTTAAAATACACAACAAATTTCTGAGAATTCCCCTGGTTTATTCCCTTTGGAAAATATCGAGTTAAATTTGATCAAATGTGATTTATTTTCACTTTTTTTGGACCAACTTTTCTGTTCTCCTGAGGAATATTTGGAGTTTGTCGCTGAGAACTGAAAATAAACCTTAACCACAGCTTAATCCACAAGGAAAAAAATGGGAAAACTTGGAATTTTGTTGATTTTTTTTCCCTAATTGGAAGGAATTTCAAGAGAGAAGTGCTCCAGGAATGCAACTTCAATATGCCCAAAGCCTTGTGCCACATAATTATCCCACCTAATGATGTTCCTAATTGCTTATTTAAGGAGCAGGAATAATTAAGAGGGAAACAGGAATTCTGATTTAAGGAATTAGAGCCTTTTATGGCAGAAGGACCTTGTTTGGTTAATGAATATTGGATTTTTTTTAGGATTTAATTCCTCAGTAATTTGTTATTTAAATTTAATTCTTTAAATGTTTTAATTGTTTTAATTCAATTCCTTTTTACAGCCAGGAGTGAACAGCATGGATGCACAAGTAGGTGAGTAAACAACTTGATATAACTTCAAAATATTTAACCAAAAAAATCAGCTGAAACATTAAAAAAAAATTCCACTTTTTCCTAAAATGGAACATTTCATTCCTGAAATCTCCATTGGTGCACAGGACTTTTTTTTAATTTCCTTGCACACACTGAGGAATTTTTAGAATAATGAAGCCACCAAACCTTTTATTAATTTTTAATTACTTCTTTTGCAGGTGTGACCCCTCCTGGAACTCAGGTATGTGGAAAGCACAATTCCAGGAGGTTGGAATTCCAGAGTGATGTGGGGCAAACCTGGTTTTAAGCATTGAAATGAAAACCTTAATTCTGGTTTTTCCTCCCCTCTTTTTTCCCCTGCCTTTTTTTTTTTTTTCTCCAAATTTTTGGTTGTTCCTTGAAATCTGTGGGCCCTTATCCCAACTTAATGATTGATTATAGATGATACCCACATTATTCCCATGAGATTTCCACCCCGTGCCATTGGACTGGCAGGAAATCCAGTTTTCCTTGGCCATATCCAATCACTGACCCACAGTCCTGATTGCAGGGAATTCACAGGGAAACAGCCATGGACAGCAGCAGCAAAGTGTGGTGTGAGTGAAGCCACAATCTTCCTGAGGCAGGTTTGCCTCGAGTTTTGGGAACAGGGAGTGCTGCTGGAATTTTGATTTGGAGCTGTTGCAGTGTGACCCCTTCAGTTCCACTTTCTGGTGGGAATTGGGTCCTCTGGAAGGTGGAATTGTACAGCTCCACTCCCAAAGGAGGAGCTTTGAGGAAACAAAATACTGACTTAAGGCGTGATTTTGGCTTCCCTGCCTTTCCTGTGCTGCTGATCCACTTGGAAAATCCAGGATTTTTGGGTGACATATCCCCAATTAATGAGGATTTTTCAACCCCTGTTTGTTCTCCTTCACAGACAACACATCCCGTGGTCTCCACAGTCCAGCAAAGCTCCACCACCACCAGCTCTGCCAGCGAGGACCACTCCAAGCAGGTTTGTTTCCCACTGCTTTAAGGTTTAATCCCTTTTTTTATATATTTATTATTATTATTTTTCTTTTCCTCCTCATTAATTTGGGATTTTCCCCCAGAAATCCACGTGGACGGAGCACAAATCCCCCGATGGAAGAACTTATTACTACAACACAGAGACCAAGCAGTCCACGTGGGAGAAGCCAGATGACCTCAAAACCCCTGCTGAGGTAACCCAGATCCCAAATCCATGCTGGCATTCCCAAGCCTGACCCCTGCAGCAGGGAGAATTCTGCAGGAAGCAATGGCAGCAAACTCTTCCAAAGAAGAAATGGAAAATTCTTTGGATCGTTCTCTTTCTGTTGGGAGAACTTGAGGGTGAAAAGTGGCCAAAATTCCTCCATTTTCATCGTTTTTTGATAGGTTTTTAAAATAAAAATGTGTATTTTTTTATTATTTAGAGAAATAATTTAGAGAAGGATTTAGAGAAGAAAAAATTCCTGAAATTTACTGTTTCAGTCAAATTAATGTCCTTAAAATACACCACAAATTCCTGAGAATTCCCCTGGGTTTATTCCTGTTGGATAATATCAAATCAAATTGATCCAATGGGATTTATTTCCACTTTCCAAACAATTTTTCTGTTTTCTTGAGGAATATTTGAAGTTTGTAGCTGAGAACTGAAAAGGAACTTTAACCACAACTAAATCCACCAGGAGAAAAAAAAAAAAAAGGCAAAACTTGGAATTTTATTGTTTGTTTTTTTTTTCCTTAATTGGGAGGAATTTCAAGAGGGGAAAAACTCCAGGAATGCAACTTTAATACACCCAAAATAATTCTATGCCACGTGATTATCCCACCTAATGATGTTCCTAATTGTTTGTTTAAGGAGCAGGAGTAATTAAGGCTAATTAATAATTAATCTTTGTTTTCCCTCCATCAGCAATTGTTATCCAAGTGTCCCTGGAAGGAGTATAAATCAGATTCTGGGAAGCCTTATTATTATAATTCCCAAACCAAGGAATCTCGCTGGGCAAAACCCAAAGAGCTGGAGGATCTTGAAGGTAAAAGGCTGTTGGACTTGTATTTTTATAAATATATCTTTATTAATTACAATATTAATTTAAATAGCAACAAAATCAGCAGGGGAAAAAGAATAAGTGTTAAAAAAAATAAAAAAGAGAAGGCAGCAGTAATTTAAATAGTTTTATTCATAATTTTCTGTTTAATAATCTTGACTTTCTTTCTGAGTCTTTGAATTATTTCTTTATAGATAATAGAATTATTTTAAAGCAAAAAGCCATTTTTATATTCCCCAATCTTTTCATAGTGGCATTTCTAAACTTTATTTTAATCCTGATTGATTGCAGTCTTTAAAGGGCACAAACATTAAAATTTTTGATAATAACAAATATTTAAAACTTTCCTTTTATTAAATCCAGAATTACCAGGACTCCCTGTGTGTATGAACTATTTTTAAACCTATACTTTAATGGTTTTTCTCTTTTTTTCCCTCTAGCAATGATTAAAGCTGAAGAAAACAGGTACATTTTCAATATTATGCTGTTTTTTGTCCTGAAAGCTTTCCAACTTTACCTGAGAGTATTTAAACCTTTCCTGGGGATTTTCAAACCTTTCCTGAGGAAGTTGAAACCTTTTTTCCTGAGATTCTTCAAACCTTTTTTTCCTGAGGATTTTCAACCCCTTTTTTTTTTTTGTTTTTGAGGCTCTTCCAGCACTTTTTCCTGAGACTCTTCAAACCCTTTTCCCTGACAGTCTTTCAAGCCCCTTTTTTCCCCGAGGATCTTCAAAACCCTTTTTTCCCTGAGATTCTTCAAACCCTTTTCCCTGAGGCTCTTCAAACCTTTCCTAGGATCCTTCAACCCCTTTTTTCCTTCAGGGTCTTCAAACCCCTTTTCTCCTTGAAGTTCTTCAAACCCCTTTTTTCCTTGAGATTCTTCAAACTCCTTTTGCCTGAGGTTCTTCAAACCCCTTTTTTTTCCTGGAGATCTTCAATCCTTTTTTTTCCTGGGAGATTTCAGATCCTTTTTCCTGAGGTTCTTCAAGCCCCTTTTTCTCCTGAGGTTCTTCAAACTCTTTTTCCTGAGGTTCTTCAAACCCTTTTTTTCTCGAGGGCCTTTCAACTTTTTTTCCCCTGGGATCCTTCAACCCTTTTTTTCCCCTGAGATCCTTCAACCCTTTTTTTTCCCTGGGATCCTTCAACCCTTTTTTTCCCCTGGGATCCTTCAACCCTTTTTTTTCCCTGGGATCCTTCAACCCTTTTATTTCCTGGGATCTTTCAACCCTTTTCCGCGGGATCTTTCAACCCTTTTCCCTGGGATCCTTCAACCCTTTTATTTCCTGGGATCCTTCAGCCCTTTGTCTTGGGATCCTTCAACCCCTTTTTTCCCTGGGATCCTTCAACCCTTTTTTTCCTCTGGGATCCTTCAACCCTTTTTTTCCTCTGGGATCCTTCAACCCTTTTTTTCCCCTGGGATCCTTCAGCCTTTTGTCTTGGGATCCTTCAGCCCTTTGTCTTGGGATCCTTCAGCCCTTTGTCTTGGGATCCTTCAACCCTTTGTCTTGGGATCCTTCAACCCTTTTTTTCCTGAGATCCTTCAACCCCTTTTTCCTGGGGCCCTTGCAACCCTTTTTCCTGAGATCCTTCAGCCCTTTTTCCTGAGGTCCTTCAGCCTTTTTTCCTCAGATCCTTCAGCCCTTTTTCCTCAGATCCTTCAACCCTATTTCCTGAGGCTCTTCAAACCTTTCCTGGCATCCTTCCAACCCTTTTCCCTGCAGCCCTATAACCTTTCCCTCACTCCCCAGCTCCAGCTCTCCTTTACCCACCGTCTCTAAAGCCCGTGGCTGTTCCTGTCCCCAGCACCAAGCCCGAGGACACTGCCGCCGCCTCAGCCCCGGCCGCCGATGCCACCAGCGCTGCCCCGGCCTCTGAGAGCACCACAGCCACAGCTGCTGCCCCGGGAGCTGCTCCTGAGGGGGACCCTGCTCCTGCTGCCACCGCGGGGGACACGGATGGGGCCACCACGGGCACGGCCGAGGAGCAGGGCCAGGCCACCGCCGCCCCCGGCACACAGGACGGCGGCACCGACACCGCCGCCAGCGAGGAGACCAAGCAGGAGGGCTCAGCAGAGTGAGTGCCAGGCCCCAGCAAGGGCCTTTGGGTGGGCTGCTAGGGGGACATGGTGTCTTCTGAGGTTCTGGGATGAAATCCCTGCAGTTATATCCTTCTCCTCGTCCTTGGAAGTGTCTCAGGCCAGGTCTGCATGAAAGCGCGTTTGGGTGGGGTGGTAGGGGGAAGTGGTGCCCTGTGAGGTTCTGGGATGAAATCCCCACAGATATATCCTTCTCCTCGTCCTTGGAAGTGTCTCAGACAGGGCTCAGAGCAGCCTGGGATGGTGAAACCCCTTTTTTCCTGAGGTTCTTCAAGCACCTTTTTTTTCTGAGGTTCTTCAAACCCTTTTTCTTGAGGGCCTTTCAACCCTTTTTTTTCCTGGGATCCTTCAACCCTTTTTTTCCCCTGGGATCCTTCAACCCTTTTTTCACCTGGGATCATTCAACCCCTTTTTTTCCCCTGGGCTCCTTCAACCCTTTTTTTCCCATTGGGATCCTTCAACCATTTTTTCTCCTGGGATCCTTCGACCCTTTTTTTCTCCTGGGATCCTTCAACCCTTTTTTTCCCCTGGGATCCTTCAACCCTTTTTTTCCCCTGGGATCCTTCAACCCTTTTTTTGGTGCTGGTGTCCCTGGCTGGTGAGAGGTGTCCCTGCCCATGGCACGGGTGGATTGGGATGATCCATAATTTCCCTTCCCTTCCCTCTCACCTGCAGCCCACTTAAAGCACCTTCTTCAAGGAAACAAATCATTTCCCATAAGAGAAGGGGGAATGGCTTCAGGATGGCAGGAAGCAGGCTTGGATCAGGGATTGGGAAGGAATTGTTTCCTGGGAAGGTGCTGAGGGCCTGGCACAGGTTTCCCAGGAAAGCTGTGCCTGCTCCTGGATTCTGGAATTGTCCAAGGCCAGGTTGGAGCACCCTGGGATGGTGCAAGGAGTCCCTGCCCATGGAACTTTAATGCCCCTTCCCATCCAGGCCATTCCATAATTCCATGAGAATTTCTGGAGCCTCTTGGCTTCACTGCAGCTTTTCATTGCTCAGCAGCATCAGGGACAGAAACATTCCATGGATTTTTTCAGTATCTGTAAGAATTTCCCAGGGTGCCATTAAACACTTCCCTATTTATGCTCCTTTTCCATGGATCTGTGCCATGGGTTATCCTTTGCCATGGGTTATCACTGGAAGAAAATAAAATACTGAAGGGATTTTTATCTGTTCCAGCCATAATTCCTTTTTTTTTTTTTTAATAATGAAAAATCTATTACGTGGAAAATTATAATTTAGGATTTTTATCATTTAAAAAAAGAAATGCTGTGGAGGGTTTTAGACAGGAGGACGTCATTAAAGAGAAGAGGCCCATTTTTAGGCACTTCATTTTATATTTTTATATAAAATATTAATGTTCCTGCTGAATTTCAACGTTATATTTTTAAGATTAATTTCTAGATAAGTTCAAGAGGCAGCCAGTTGCAGGAAGGAAATATTTTGCCTCAGTAATTCACTTTTTTTGATCTTTTTTTCATCAGTTGTGGTGCCTGTAAGGAAAAGTCTTGTATGAATTATTAGAATTATTTTTTTTACTTTGAGTTGCTATTTAAAAAATTCATTTTGTGGTGGCGTTTGACTCCTCAGTGCCTCTAACTTAGAAAAAAATTGCTGGAATAATAAAATTCTTTTTGTTTTAGTGCTGCTGCCAAGAAGGAGGATGAGGATGCCCAACCAGTTAAAAAAACCTACACGTGGAACACAAAGGAAGAGGCCAAACAAGCATTTAAAGAACTGTTAAAAGAAAAGGTATTTGGGCCAATTATTAATATTTATTGACCAATTATTAATGTTTCATTGAAGTACAAAACCTGGTTTATTTTTACTTTATTTGTGAGGTTTTAATTGATTTTTTGGGGGGGCAGAATTCCTCACCCTTGAGGAAATGAAGGAAAAGAACATTGCAATAAAGTGCTGTTTGAGCTTAAAAATAGAATTTTTTTTTTTTCTTTTCCCCATGGCTGTTTTAAAGGAATTATTCCTTGTTGGATGTTAATTCCAGGTCTGATCAATGCACAATTCTCCTCTTTCCACAGCGAGTTCCATCCAATGCTTCCTGGGAGCAGGCCATGAAAATGATCATTAATGACCCCAGATACAGGTACTGACTTCTCCTTTAATTGCAAACAAACCTTTACTTTAGGGAATTTCCTTCCAAAAAATCCAAAGTTCTGTCAGCCACATTTATTCCTGTGCCATTGGCAGGGAATTTCCTCCCTTTCCTCCATAAGGAAATGCTCCCAACAGTTTCATTTTCATTGGGGAAAAGTGTGGAAGTTGGTATTTTATGCTCATTTGGGGATTAAAATACTCAGATTAATTTTATCTCAAATCTGGGTTATTCAAACCTGGTGTCTTTTGCTTTCTGGTTTTGATTTTCTTATTTCTTTTTCTTATTTTCCTTTTCCCCCTGGTTTTGTTTTTTTTTTTTCCCTGGTTTTCTGATTTTCTTTTGGGTTTTTTTTTTTCTGTTTTTTTATTTTCGCTCTTTTTTTTAAATTTTCTTTTTTCTGATTTTTTTTCTTTTTTTTCCTGATTCGCCTTTTTTACTGATATTTCTTTTCCAATTTTTCTGATTTTCTTGGTCTTCTCTCCCTGATTTTTTAAAAATTTATTTATATATTTTTAATTTTCTTTTTTAATTTTTTTCTCTTTTTTTTCTGATTTTCATTTCTTTCCTGATTTTTCTTTTCTGTTTTTTTCTGATTTTCTTTGTCTTCTCTTCCTGATTATTTTTTTAAAATTTATTTATAAATAACACTCTTTCCTTTTCTTTCCTGGGAAGTGCTTTGGCCAAACTGAGTGAAAAAAAGCAAGCCTTTAATGCTTACAAAGTTCAGACAGAGAAGGAGGAGAAGGAAGAAGCCAGATCCAAGTACAAGGAAGCCAAGGAATCCTTCCAACGTTTCCTGGAAAACCATGAGAAGATGACTTCCACCACCAGATACAAGTAAGAGACTTGGGGCAGGAATCTGGGATAAAAATCCCAATCCCACTGCTTGGAGTGGCATCAACCTCCATTTTTAGCTTTTTTTTTGCCTTCCTTTATAAAAACTAAAAAGATGTCACCAAAAAAAAAAAAACCATCCCGAGAGGGGAAAATCAAAGAGAATTCCTATAAAAATATAGACATCTCCTTGATACTGTGGGGGACTTGATGGCTAATTTAGCCAGCAGTAAATCACTCAGTAGTTGTGTGGCTGGAATTTGTTTTTGCCCAGGAAAGCTGAACAGATGTTTGGGGAGATGGAAGTGTGGAATGCCATCTCGGAGCGGGACCGCCTGGAGATTTATGAGGACGTTTTGTTCTTCCTGTCCAAGAAAGAGAAGGTAAATTCCCTTCAAACCCATCCAACATCTCCTCACTTGTCTTCTAAAGCACTTCAAACCTGTGGTTGAGGCTTTTTATGGCAGATAAGCCGTGAAAAGGGAAGGGTTTTGGGGTTTATTGGGATTTATCCCTGCTGATATTTGTGTTGTGTCCAAAGCCAGCGTGGGTGGGGCTTGGAGCAACCTGATCTCAGTCCAGGGCACAGGTTGGAATGGGATGAGCTTTAAGGACCTTTCCAACCCCAAACCTCTCTGGAATCTATCCAACAAATCCATCCAACATCTCCTCACTTGTCTCCTAAAGCACTTCAAACCTGTGGTTGAGGCTTTTTATGGCAGATAAGCCATCAAAAGGGGAGGGTTTTGGGGTTTATTGGGATTTATTCCTGCTGATTTTACCATGTGTTGAATTTTCAGGGGATTTTAATCAACAACATGATGGGTTTTATTCTTAATCAGTGAAATAATAATAAAATGGGAAATCTGTGTTGTTTTGTGTCCAAAGCCAGCGTGGGTGGGGCTTGGAGCAACCTGATCTCAGTCCAGGGCAGGAGATTGGAATGGGATGAGCTTTATGGACTTTTCCAACCCCAAACCTCTCTAGAATTCCATGATTTGCTATAAATCAAAGATTAACTCCACATTTTCTTGGGGAACACACAAGATATCTTACATTTCTATCCAAACCACCTCAAACTGATTGGCTTGGAAATCTGGGATTAAAAGACTTCAGTCTTGTGCCAGTTCAGGGGCTTTTTCAACTGGTGAAAAGAGATACATTTTTATTCTATTTTTAGTATTTTTTAAAATTATTATATTTTATTTTCCTTATTTTTCTTATCGCTTATTATTTATTATTAATTTTTCTGATTTTTTTGTATCATTTCTTCATATTTCTGTTACTTCTTATTGGTTTTTCTTATTGTTTTTCTTATTTTTATTCAGGTTCTTAGTTTTCTTATTTCTTATTTTTCTTATTACTTTTATTATGCCTTATTATTTATTTCTGTTATTCTTTATTATATTTAAAAAAAAACAAGCCCAAAAATTATATATAAAAAACCAAAATTTATATTAAAACAAACAAACAAACAAACAAACAAAAAACCACAAAAACAAAAAAAAAAAAAGTAAAAATAAAAAATAAAAAAATTAAAAAAAAATAAAAACCAAACTTTTTCCCCCAGGAACAAGCCAAGCAACTGAGGAAGAGGAACTGGGAAGCCCTGAAGAACATCCTGGATAACATGGCCAATGTCACCTACTGCACCACCTGGTCAGAGGCCCAGCAGTACCTCATGGACAACCCCACCTTTGCTGAGGATGAGGAGCTCCAGAGTATGGCCACGGGCTCTGGAATTCTTTGGGAAGGAGGATTCTCCCTGAGTGTGAAGGAATAACCTGATTTTGGTTTTGTTTTTGCTAGACATGGATAAGGAGGATGCCCTGATCTGTTTTGAGGAACACATCAGGGCCTTGGAAAAAGAGGAGGAGGAAGAGAAGCAGAAAAGTTTGCTGAGGGAAAGGAGGAGGCAGCGTAAAAACAGGGAATCTTTTCAGGTTGGTGGAATTTGGGGTTCTGTCTTAAAAATGTGGAATAGCACGGGATATTCCATGTGGGGTTGTTTTTAACTTCTGAGGGTTGAAGTTTTAATTTTTGAGGGTTAAACAAGGGATGTTTAAAGCCTCAGGTGTTGGGTTGTGACATTTTCTCTGCTGTGTTATGCCTGAAAGCTGGAAAAGTTGGGAAAAATCCGAGGGAATAGGCCTGGATGGGAAGGAGATGCAGCTGGAACATCGTAGGTGGTGAAGAAAAGCAAAAAGAACCACATAAAAAGTGACTTTTCAATCCTATTGGAACAAAAACTAGAATCCCAGTTACCAAGCCAATCCATCCCAGCTGGTAGCAAGGAGAAGCTTTGAGGAATGACTCCAAATTCCCTTTTCCCTTGTTTTCTGCAGCTGTTCCTGGACGAGCTGCACGAGCACGGGCAGTTACATTCCATGTCCTCCTGGATGGAGCTGTACCCAGCCATCAGCTCTGACATCAGGTTCACCAGCATGCTGGGCCAGCCTGGTAAGGAAGGGAAATCCTGGGATTTGGGGGCAGGCCACAGCAATTACTCCTGCCTTTGAACACCTACAAAAATGCAGCTCTTGGGTTAATAAACCTGACTTGGGGTTTTCCTAAACCCTCCCTCAGGATCAACAGCACTGGACCTGTTCAAGTTTTACGTGGAGGATTTAAAAGCTCGTTACCACGATGAGAAGAAGATAATTAAAGACATCTTAAAGGTGAGGCTTACCTGGCTCCTGCTTTTATTCCACGTTTCCCCTCTTGGGGAGCTGGGATTTCCTTGGAACTGAAGGAATTCCTGGTTTCCCTCATGCCAAAGGAGCTGTTTTTTCCAGGATAAAGGATTTGTGGTGGAAGTGAACACTTCCTTTGAGGATTTTGTCACTGTCATCAGCTCCACTAAAAGAGCCACCACGTTGGATGCAGGGAATATCAAGCTGGCCTTCAACAGTGTAAGTATTAATTAATAGATGTGTTAATTGGGATGTCTGGGTAATCAGGATGGGAAATCCCTTCTCCAGACAGGATTTAGGGTTTATTTTCTATCTAATTCCATAATATTTGAGGAATACTCTGTTATTTAGAGTTGCTTCACCGATTTCAGTTGCCAAACGAAAAATAAACCTTAATCCAAGCAGTCAGCATTCCCAAACTTGGGGAATTGTGGGATAAAAGGAATTCAGTGATGCTCTCCTGTTTGCACATAACATTTCTCCTGTAGTTTTGTCATTTTGCAATCATTGGATTTCCAGCAACAGCAATTCCATCCTCGGAAAAGAAATAATCGATGAATTTTCGATAAAACAATGTGATAATTTTGATTTCTTAAATAAATACAAGAAAACTAATCGATTCCCTTGTCATTTCCAAGTGACTCAGGCACAACTCTGAGGGTGACCTGTCCATAAATGGCAATAAATGAAATTATTTTCCTTTTTTTTTTCTCTTCCCTCAGCTGCTGGAAAAGGCGGAGGCGCGGGAACGGGAGCGGGAGAAGGAGGAAGCACGGAAGATGAAGAGGAAGGAATCAGCCTTCAAGAGCATGTTGAAACAAGCCACCCCTCCCATCGAGCTGGATGCTGTCTGGGAGGATGTAAGGATGAGAATTCCTTGGGGAAAAAGAATTCCCCAATTCCCAAACAGGTCCTTGTTAATCCCTAAAAAATCCCCACGTTCGCCAAATTCTTCCCAGTTCTGCTGCTGCTGGGACTTGAAAATCCCACAAATCTTGGGGTTTCTCCAGGAAAATGTGGAGTTGGGTGGGGAAAAGCTTCATCCTGATAGCTTTGAAATTAAAAGATCCTAAAAGAAATGGAAAAACCCCCACAAAAAATCTCACAGCCCTCCCAGAGTTAATTGAAATGATTTACGAGTAGAAACTTTGTCCTGGATAAAATACCCTGGAAAACTTCTCCTTTCCAAGGATGATCTGTATAAATATTGGGGGTTTTTTTAAGTTTAAATAGAATGTGCAGGGAAAACAGTGGGATTCTCCACGTTCCCATGAGTTAGAGCTTTCCTGAACACTGGAAATTTGGGATTGGCTTGGAAATCTGGGATTGAGAATTTAGCCTTGTGCCAGTTCAGGGGCTTTTTCAACTGATGAAAAGAAATATATTCTATTACTATTTTTAGTATTTTTAAAAATTATTATATTTTATTTTTCTTATCTCTTATTTTGTATTATTTTTCTTTTTTTTTGTATCATTTCTTCATATTTCTCTTATTTCTTATTGGTTTTTCTTATTGTTTTTCTTCTTTTTATTCAGCTTCTTATTTTTCTTATTTCTTATTTTTCTTATTACTTTTATTATGCCTTATTATTTATTTCTATTTCTGTTCTCCTTTATTATTTTTATCTTTTTATTTGTATTCCTTACTGGCTTTATTATTTCTTATTGGCTTTATCATTACTATATTATGTTTTATTATTCTCTTCTATTTTTTCTGTCCTAATATTTTAACAAATTTATAATCCCTTTGAATATCATTAATGGAATTAATTTTCCTGACAGATCAGAGACAGATTTGTGAAGGAACCAGCATTTGAAGACATCACCCTGGAATCTGAAAGGAAAAGGATATTTAAGGATTTCCTTCATGTACTTGAGGTAATTATTCCTTTATTTTTGATACCATTGGACACCAGACAAGAAAAATTCCTTCTCACTTGGGTGGGAAGGATTTAATGGAATTTTTTCCACAAAGTGATAACAGGAGATTAATTTGACCTTCCAGCTCTCCCACTTGGGGGTTTTGTTCCATTTCCTGCAGTTTGGAAGGATTTGAACTGAAATTTGGACTTTGAATTCTATAATTTCCAATTAGGCAGAGCAAGGGCTGGGCTTAGGCCAGGCTTACCTTGGATCCAGGGAACAGATCCATGGAATCCAGGTGCTTTCCCTTGCTCCTTCACTGCAGCTCCAGCATGGCACCAGTGCCCATTTTTAGGTGTTTGGACATTAAATGGTGATTTTGGAATTCTCAACCTTTCCCAGCTTTGGTGGGTGAGGAGAAAGATCCCATCATTTTTATTGGGATGTTCTCTAGGAGCTGATGGGATGGTTCTCCCATTAAATGCTGATTTCATGGAATTTTTAACCCTTCCCAATTTTTGTGGATGTGGGAAAACATCCCATCAGTTTTTTGGGATGTCCTGTGGGCAGTGATGGGATGGTTCTCCCATTAAATTCTGATTTGATGGAATTTTTAACCTTTTCCAACTTTTGTGGATGAGGAGAAATATCCCGTCATTTTTATTGGGGTGTCCTGTAAGAGCTGATGGGATGGTTCTCCCATTAAATGCTGATTTCATGGAATTTTTAACCCTTCCCAATTTTTGTGGATGAGGAAGAACATCCCATCAGTTTTTTTTGGGATGTCCTGGAGGAGCTGATGAGGTTTTACTGCCCCATCCCTGGAACTGTCCAAGGCCAGCTTGGAGCACCCTGCTCCAGGGAAGTTGTCCTTACCCATGATGGAACCAGCTGGGATTTTAGGGCTTTTCCAAGGCCAATCCCTGCTGGAATTCTGAGCTCTCCCTCCTTGCCCTGCCCACAGCACGAGTGTCAACACCACCACTCCAAGACCAAGAAACATTCGAAGAAATCCAAAAAACATCACCGGAAGCGCTCCCGTTCCCGCTCCGTGAGTATCCCTGCAAACCCTCCCCGTGCAATTCCCAACTCCTTCCTGCTGGAATTCCCGTGATCCACTGGGATTCTCTCTCCCCTGGGCTGTGTGTGCAGGGCTCAGAGTCTGAGGATGACGACAGCCACTCCAAGAAGAAGCGGCAGCGCTCGGAATCGCGGTCGGTGTCGGAGCGTTCTTCCAGCGCCGAATCCGGTACGGGATTCATCCCGGGGTTGGCTTTAACCAGCTGGGCTTTGGGATTCATCCCGGGGTTGGCTTTAACCAGCTGGGCTTTGGGATTCATCCTGGGGTTGGCTTTAACCAGCTGGGCTTTGGGATTCATCCTGGGGTTGGCTTTAACCAGCTGGGCTTTGGGATTCATCCCGGGGTTGGCTTTAACCAGCTGGGCTTTGGGATTCATCCTGGGGTTGGCTTTAACCAGCTGGGCTTTGGGATTCATCCTGGGATTGGCTTTAACCAGCTGGGCTTTGCTCCTTTGGGATTCATGCTGGGGTTGGCTTTAACCAGCTGGGCTTTGCTCCTTTGGGATTTATCCTGGGCTTTGGTCCTTTGGGATTCATCCTGGGGTTGGATTTAAACCAGCTGGGCTTTGCTCCTTTGGGATTTATCCTGGGATTCTCTTTAAACCAGCTGGGCTTTACTCCTTTGGGATTCATCCTGGGCTTTGCTCTTTTGGGATTCATCCATTGATTCCTGGGGGTTTTTGTTTTCTCCCTGTGGCTGCAGAGAGGAGTTACAAGAAGTCCAAAAAGCACAAGAAGAAGAGCAAGAAGAGGAGGCACAAGTCTGTAAGTGAAGCTCGGTTTAAATTGGGTTGTGGACAACCTGGGCACCTGCTGTCAGGGATCCCAGCTGGATTTTCCTAGGGAAAAACTGGGATCAAGCTGGAGGAGGGAATTGCCAAAGTAACAACTTTCTGTTCTATACTCCTAATATTAAACCACTTCAAACTGCTGTATTTGGAGGGTTTAACTCCGTGCTGTTTATCCTGGCAAATCCAGGTGTTGTCCTTTGTTGTGGGGAGCTGGGAAGGATCCCAGCCATTCCTTGTGCCTGCCTGAGGGTCAGCAGGAAGCTCGGAGTTGTACAAGAGCAGCAAAAGCACCTAAAAAGCAGAAAGAGCTTCACTTCTTCTCCTGGGACAGATTTCCTAGGAAAGCTGTGGCTGCTCCATCCCTGGAAGTGTCCGAGGCCAGGGGGACAACCTGGAGCAACCTGGGATGGTGGAATGGGATGAGATTTAAGGTCCTTTCCAGCTGAAATAATTCCATGATTCTAAAATTCTTTAAATGGAAGTTGGGCTTTGAAATATTCAACAGGAATATTCACAATTCTTTCTTTAATATTCTCCTCAGGATTCACCAGAATCCGATGTGGAACGAGAGAAGGACAAGAAAGAGAGAGAGAGGGACAGTGAGAAGGAAAGAGCCAGACAGAGATCTGAGTCCAAGCATAAATCTCCCACTAAAAAACGGCCTGGAAAAGATTCCGTAAGCTCTGCTTCCTTTTTTCCCCTGCTGCTTTGGGCTCTGGATCTGCTGGATGCAGCTCCATAGGTGTGCTCTGGGAAAAGTCAGAGGTTGGGTTTGATGATCCTGGAGATCTTTGCCGTTCCCAGATTTGAATTTTGGGGGTTTCTGAGTGGCACAGAGCAGCCAGCTGAGGCTCCCAGTGTGGAACCTCCCTGGAAAATCCCTCCCTGAGCACTGTCCCGTCTCTCCACAGGGAAACTGGGATACCTCTGGCAGCGAGCTCAGCGAGGGGGAGCTGGAAAAACAGAGGAGGACTCTTTTGGAGCAGCTGGATGAAGATCAATGAGAAGATCCTTGATACCAAAAATGTTTACAGGTGGCAAAATAAAACCAAGCCTTGTGTGGGCGAGGCCCTGGGGCCGGTGGCTGGTGGCCCGTGGCCACAACAACGGTGGCTTTTAGTTTTTTACCACTTCAATCCAGTCAAAAGTAGAAAAATCCATGGAATTCTGAGGGCAAAAGCTGTGCCTGGCCTGGAGCTGCGGGGCGGGATGGGATCCCCTGGAGGGGACACAGAGGTGACAGCAGTGTCCCCAAAAGCACTTTCCCCGTGTCCTTCCCAAGGCTGGGAACACCCCTGGGCTGCCTGGGCAGAGCCCAGTTCAGCTTCAGGGAGAAAAAAAAAAACATTTCCTAATTTAATTCCTTGTGCTTTCATTCACTGATGGATTTGCCTGGGTGGGATTTGTGTTTTTTGGGAAGGCAGCAGGAGGAAGGAATCCGTGTCCTGCTGTGTTCTGCAAACCCCCGGATTTGGGGGTTGTTTGACACTGGAAACTCTTACCCAGGACTGATTCATGTGCAAATCCCGACTCCCATCAATCCCAAATCCCTGGGAATGTGGTGGCTGGGCATTCTGCTGTGCCAGCAGAGGGAGCATTTGGGACACAACCACCTCAGCAATTCCCGAAATCCCAACCCGGCCCTGCCCCAGCTGTGACTCCAGCCTTTCTCTCCCCCTTTCCTCTAAATCCCCTTCGGAAAATTTAGGAATAAAAAAAATGCAACGTTCCAACGCAATTCCATGTGTTGCCTTAAGAACCTGCTGCAGAATGTAGCTGCAGAGCCCAGAGGAGGGAGGAGGAAGCAGCTCCAGCCCTGTTTTCCAGCCCCTGCACGTTCAGGAAGGTGCCCCCAGCCCTGGCTCGGTGAGAAAATTGGGAAGCCGCTGTCCTTGGAATATTTTTGTACATTTTTATCAATGATTAAACCTTGTCTTTTAGCATGTACTGGTATTTATTTCTCCTGAAATACTCTGTACAGCTCCAGAGCCACAGAACCACTCACAAAACCTGCTTGAGGACTGTTCAGCTTCCTTCTCAGGAATTTTTTTTCCCGGAATTTTGACCACTTTTACCAGTGCATAAACGCCCAAAGGATCCATTTTATCCAGGGAATTTTCTGGCTGGGGTGGTTACAAGGCTCAGAATCCTTAAGAACACCCTGAGATTGAAATGACTTCCTTGAAATACAAAATGCAGGAGGTTTTCACCATTTTTCCCTGGGGTGTTTTGGGATTTTCTGGGATAGTTTGGGCTGGGAAAGCACATCCCAATGCTGCTGGTTTCCCTTTGAGGGGTCACCTGGATTTGGTCCACCAGGACTTGTGGGGATTTGTGGCATCTATGAGGTGTTTGGTGTGGAAATCCAGGTTGGGAGCAGTGGCAGGGAGGATATTCCAGGTTTTTCCCTGCTGCAGGTGGCTCTCCCAAGGAAGGATGGGATAATTGCTGCTCCAGGACTGAAAAAATCAGCCAAAAAATAAAAAATCAGGTTTGCTTTGCTTACCTGTCACCCACTTCCCTGGATTTATATCCCAAAATGGGAATGCTCCAGGTGGGAACAGAATTCAGAGTCTGACAGGTCCTAAGGGTTTGTGCCCTTAATTCCCTTGCATCCATACAAATTCAAGGAAAAAGCTGTTCCTAAGGGAATATCACTCTTCAGAGGCTTGCCTTTATTTTTCCATTAAAAATAAAAAACCTGGGAATGTCAGTTATTCCAATGGTGGGGTTTTCTTTAATATCCTAATTCAATTTGCAGGAAGAAAGTCAGCTTAAGCTGAGCTTGCTTTTAAACCAGGCAAGGCAGGATGGAGTGTTCCAGGGAATTGAGTTCAGGCTTACTTTTCCAGCTTTTTTTTTTTTTTTAATGTTTTCCTCTTCTTTCCTATTTCCCACCCCCATTTTTCCCTGTGGCAGCCAACAGCTCAACCTCTGCATTCCCACCTGGAAACTGGAAGGAATTTTAGCCAGATTGATTCTTTTTAATCAATTATTTGGTTATTATTTCAGATGACTTTTCACCATGTCCAGCAATGTTGAAACCTTGGCCGTGCTGGTTAATCCTGCCTCCCCCCCCCCAGAATAATTCTATTAAACCCTTTAAAAAAAATTAAATTTGGTATTAAAATTCAAGTTGTTTAGGCCTTGAAGTTTGGATTATTTTGAGTGCCTTTCTAGGCAACATTAATCCTCATTTATTTCTCTCCTGGAGCTGGTCCAGGTGTCTCCCAGGAACATCCACAGCCCAAATTTCTTCCCTCAGCCTCTTCCAGAGTGACAAAGAATTAAACTGATGCTGCAAATTCTTTCAGTCTTCCTCCACACAAGCTCCAGGTGTTCACCTATCAACTGCCACCATTTTGGGGGAACAAACCAGGTCAGAGTGACCCAAAAAACCCCTCTGGATTTCAGTGTTAGTAGTGTAAATAGTTTATTTGATTTTATGGCAGGAACAGACCAGGAAAAGAACGTGAACTGCTTTAAAAAACACTTCTAATCTTGCTAAAGAAGCAGATCCATGACTAGAAAAATATTAAAGAGAACATGCCAGCTTGGCTTTCATTTTGGGCTGTTATTAAAAAAATACCTTTGAGCTGAAGAAAATGAGATTTAGTGCGTATACCCCAGCAAGTGCTGAAATCTGAAATTCAAATTATCCAAATTTCTTTGATCCAAACCTCTCGTTCCAACAGTGGCATGTTCTCTTTAGCAGGTCAAGTACACAGTGCTGTCAATGCAAAACTTGGCAGTTTTTCAAGGAAAAATTCCTGGAAATTGGTCAATGTGGTAACTCTGAGTCCCAAACTGTCCTTTTAGTTAAATATAAAAACAAAAACTATAAGTTAAAATAACATTCAGATTGTATAGCACAGGCTTGATGCATTTATTTCCTTTTAAACAATATTTACAATATTACCCAGAGGCTAAAGTGGGGGAGGGAGGGAGGGGGGGAAAGTGTAAAAACCATAAAAAACTGCACCAATTTTGTAGCAAAATATCTGTACATTTAAAAACAGATTATCATATAACTACACATTATCCAAGGGAAAAAAAAAAAACAAAACCAAAACAAAAAATCCAAAACAAAACAGGGACCTTCACCAGTGGTTCACAGGAGCACAATGGAAAAGGGCAAAGAAATTCAGTGGTTAAATACTATACAAGAAATTTTACAATGAACAGATGGATGAGCCCAGGCAGGGAAGGCTGGAAGCCAAAATGGGATTTGGGAAGGACAAATTTCTCCTCAGTCCAGCTCTTCCCAGCTCCTGGCTGCTGCTGGCACGGAGTGGGATCCATCCCACTGCTCTGGGGCACAGGGAGAGGGGCACCTGTTCCTAAATCAGCCTCCTTGGCCCTTTTTTAGTGGAAAATGCCACGGAAAACCTCAAAAGCTACCGGGAATTTTAGGCTGGGCTTCCCTTCCAAAGGAGCCTCAGCAGGGAATGTCTCAGAGCTGGAGCAGGCTCGGAATGCCCCTGCCAGGAACTGGACTGCAGTGGTCCTCAGAGCCTAATACTGATTACTGGGTGTTAATTGCTTAGTGCTAATTAATAAATAAGCTGTTAGCCCAACGCTGCCTTCCTTGGCCCCCCCCCAGCCAAAGCCCCACCTTGGGGTGGGGAGACCTCCTGTTCCATTCCTATCCCTGTGGCCCCACGTTCCAGGGGCTGGGAAAAGGGCTGGCTTGTTCCTTGGGATTCTTTTAATTCCGTGTCCAGAAAGCCCTTCAATGTCTTTGCTTGTAGTTTTAATTAAAAAAGAGCTGTTAAGTGCAGCTGAAGGCTGGGCCCGCTCCTCGGCCCGGTATTAAAAGCCAAGCACATCCCAGTATTCCCAGTATTCCCAGTATTCCCAGTTTCCAGCCAGTCAGGCCCACAGGAGCCCTTGCTCTCACCACCCCAACCCCCCCCTCAAACCAACCCCCCCTATTTTACATTTTGGTTACAAATCCTGCAGAGAGACAGAGAGAGAGTCCTGGCCTCCAGAGAAAGCCGACCAAACCCCGATCCTATTGCTCGGATCCGGCGGCGGAGCAGGAACTTCCATTTCAGGCACTTGGCGTGGCGGAGGACGAGCCCGGCCCGGGGAGGCCGGGGGCCCTCCCGAAGGTCCGTTTTTCCCCCTGGCAAAGGCTCCGTGGAGGAGCAGCTCGTCCCTCACACGGGCAGCTCGGCGCCGTTGGAGCGCAGGCCGTGCTCGTCGAAGCGGCGGCGCACGCTCCTCCTCAGCGCGTCGGCACGGCGGTACGGCTGGTTCCGGAGATCTGCGGGGAGCCTGCCGTCAGCACGGACACGCGGGGACACACGGGGACACGCACACGGCACGGACAGCCCCGCTGGAAGCCAATCAAAGCAGCTCGTGGACGAGGACGGGAGCGGGGATGAGGCGCGGGGAAGGAACGGATGGATGCGCCCCGACTACGCGCCCCCAGCGACCGGGTAATACTGGTGGGATCGGGGAGCCGCTGGGACAACGGGAATGGTGCTCTGGGAATGTGTCAATGTCCCCTCACAAAAGGTCACATCGACCCCAGGCGGGTGGTTTGAGGCGTTCCCACACTCCGTCAAACGCCGGAGCCGCGGGATGTTCCTCACGGCAGCTGCGCGGCCCCACCACGGGGATGGGTTTAGGAGCCCTACATCCCATTCAGCAGGGATCCATGGAGTCATTCCGGTTGGCAAGGACCTCCAAGGTCTAGAAGAGGGGCTCTGGCAAAAGCAGCTGGCGCTGGGTTGGGGTTCTCCAGCTGCTTTCCATGGCTGGAGTGATGCTTCATCAGCCAAAGGAGGGGAGAGCTCGGGAGGGAACACTGAGCATGGGATGGGATGGGATGGATGGATGGATGGATGGAGGGATGGATGGATGGATGGATGGATGGATGGAGGGAGGGAGGGATGGAGGGATGGATGGATGGATGGATGGATGGATGGATGGATGGATGGATGGATGGATGGATGGAAGAGGGAGAAGGTGGATGGATGTGATGGTGGAAGCCCATTAGAGGTGTCACATGTGCTGTCACCTGTGCACCTACAACACAACAAGCACTGAAGACAATTCTGGTTCAAATATTGGTCTCTTGGCCAAAAAGAAATTTGTTGGATTGAGCAAATCCCTCAGATTTCCTGGATAACTTGTGTTGGGGGCTACAAAGAACTCCCAAACTTCTCAGCTCTCCCCTCTCCACCCCTGGAGTTGGAGATTGTCCACCTCATGCAGAACCCAACTGTGGGACTGCTGTGCCTGGGGACAAAACTATTTTGGGCTGGACTTGAAGAGAAATGGCCAAAGCAGTGTGATGGTGGTCACCAGCACCTGGGGTCGAGATTGTTTTGGGCTCAACTTGAATTCAAATGGCCAAAATGGAGTGTGAGGGTGGTCACCAACCAAGAGCACTTGGGGACAAGACTGTTTTGGGCTCAGCTTGAGGACAAGTGGCCAAAACAGTGTGATGATGGTCACCAGCCAACATCCTGTGGATCCCTGCACCTCCAGAGGTGAAAAATCAAGGATCTGGGTCTCAACTGGCCTCGAGGGCCTCACCAGTATTAGCTCAGCCACATCTACCACCAGCTGCCTGGCACAGAGAGAGAGGAGGAAGCCAAGTAAAAAGTGATGCTTGCCAGCTCTGGGAATCCTCCACCACGGCTGTGCTAGAAGAAATCCTTACCCTCGAGTGAACATTGGGAAATTTAGTGATATTATTCTTCTTTAGGGCTAAACAGACAAAAAACAAAACAAAAAAAAAACAACAAACAAAACAAAAAAAGAACACAAAAAAAAATGATGGTTAAGTAAAAAAATGGGATGGAGAATGAAGAGCAAGTCAAGTCAGTGTTCAAACCTCCCGGGCAGAAAGCAGGAGCAGGAGGGGTTAGACAGGGCAGGAGGGACAGGAGGCCAAGCCCTACCCCAATTCCAAGCTGCTTTGAAGGTTGGCTCCAGCAAGAGAAGACAGAGAGAGAACCCCGAAGAGCAAAGAACCATGGAGGGGGTTAGTCGGTGGGTTTCTCGGCAGCGCTGATGGAATTACACAGGGAACAGGGAAGGAGCACTGCTGCCTCCTTAAGCTGAGTCCTTAATGAGGACACCAGTGTCCAGGGCCATGCTGGGGGAGGGACACCACGATGGCAGTGCCTCAGTTCCATGTCAGGTTTGCCTCGGCACCATTCCGGTGGGTCTGTACTCCCATGATTCCCAACCCTGCTCCATGCTCCTGGCACAGAGTCCAGGCTCAGGGGGAATTCCTGAGTCCATGAAATAAAGCTGCCATGGAACTGACATGGAATAAAAGAGTTAAATATGAACAAAGAGAGATTTTACCCCGCTGTTCCACCCCGTGCAGCTGAACATGCAGGTGCTGGTTAGGAGCCCTAAATCACCCATGGGTGTTATTCCTGAGCCAGAAGCCACCCCCAAGGCCATTCCCAAGGTCCATGCAGGCCGGAATTCCACTCTGAGGTGCCACATGCACGGCACCCCGAGGTGACAACAAGCCAAGTGAGCTGTCACTGCTCGGGCTCCTCAGGCCTTGCACTGCAGGAGCCTCATCCCAGTGACTCCCACCTTCTGCTCCATGGGACAACGAGGACAGCCCGATGGGATGGGATGGGATGGGATGGGATGAAGAGGACATGCAACAGAGGGGACACCACTACATCAGGAGGACGCTGGACACCACTACACACTCAACAGTCACAGATTCCTGGCTGAGATCCACACAAACAAAGTGGCAAAAAGTCTACAGCGACCTTCCTGGTTTCTAAGAGCGTCAGGTGTGAAAGAGGGAGAGTTTAGTAATGGAATTCCTCAGGGACAACAGGGTCGCAGAAGAACCGAGAGCCGCGCTTGGCGCTTCGGGCGGTGAAGGGCACCGTCTTCAGCACTGCATGGGAACAACAACAGCCACACACAAACCAGGTCAGCACTGCCCCAGGCACGGGGACAGCCCGCTGTCCCACCTGGGACACGGGGACACGCTCAGCCCGCTCCTCACTGGCCTTTGCACAAGGTGCTGCTGAGGATTCAGGAGATGTTTCATCCACTCGTGGAATCCCCCAGCCTTAGACTCATCTTATCCCAGCCCTGCCATGGGCAGGACACCTTCCACTGCCCCAGGCTGCTCCAAGCTCATCCAGCCTGGCCTGGGACACTTCAGGGACCCAGGGACAGCCAGAGCTTCTCTGGGCACTTCTGAGTGCCAGGGCCTCAGCACTCTCTCAGCCAGGAATTCCTTCCCAATCCCTGATCTTTCCTTCATCCTAAAGCCATTTCCCCATGGCCTCTAATAAAATCATTCCCTCGAAGAACTTGCTTTAAGGTGTGCTACAGGTTTGTGGGAAGACCTTGGCGTTTGGGATGATTTGGGTTGGAAGGGGACCTTAAATCCCATCCTGTCCCACCCCAGGACGTGGCAGGGACACCTCCAAGATCCCAGGGTGCTCCAAGCCCAAATGTCCAACCTTGGCCACTCCCAGGGATGGGGAGGTGCAGGATTTACTGGGAGATCCCCAGGGATGGGGAGGTGCAGGATTTACTGGGAGATGCCCAGGGATGGGGAGGTGCAGGATTTACTGGGAGATCCCCAGGGATGGGGAGGTGCAGGATTTACTGGGAGATCCCCAGGGATGGGGAGATGACCTTGGTCCTACCTGACTTTCCTGCCTGACCTTTCCTCCTCCGTGGCTTGAGGCCTCAAAATGGGCAAATCCAGGCCCATTAAACACAGGAAATGTTTAATTGGAGCCTGGCACCCTCTCCCCTGGATGGTGTTTTCCATAGGGGAGGGCATCTGCCAGGAAATCTGTTCCTCCCACAGAGCAGGAGAAGCATTTTTCTAATTAAACAGAGTCCCAGGAGTCCGGAGGAGTTGTGGAAGCAATGCCAGGTTGGATATTATTGCCATCCTGCCCTTTAAATGAGGAATGTTATCTCAGGGCCATTAATCAAGGTTAAAAGGAGCTGGGGAAGCTTCACTCCCTTCACTCAGGTGGGCAAAACTTCCCTGGCTCTCCTCAGTGAGGGGTCAAACAGCTCTCCTGCCCTTCTGCAGGAAAACCCCTGTGGAAAACTTCCAGGAGCAGTTGGCAAAGCCTTTTTATTTTGGTTCCGTGCAAGGAAATGGAGTTTGTGAAGCTCCTGAGGTGTTAAATCATTTCCCTTCCACACCACAGGTGGAAAACTCCCAGCTCTGCAATCCCAGAAGCTGGAAGCGTTCAAAAGGATTGAATCCCTGGGAAAGCTGCACTTTGGGTGGCTCTTTCCATCAGCAAACACTTGCAGCCAAGTCCTGCCTGTGCCTGGCTGCACCAGGGGCTGTGTCCCCTCCCTCTGGGATCAGCAGGAACACCTGGAACAGTCTGGGGTCCCTGGGCATTGACTGAGGGACTTCTGGGATCAATCTTAATGAAGACAGAAGCTCCTCACCCTGACACTGATCCCATTTGTGGGCAGAAAAAAGGCACCTGGGGCAGATCCCAGGAGCAGCTGCTGGGATCAGCCCCTCCCTGCCTGCTCTAAAACCCTGGCAATGTCCCCACAAGCTGGAAGAGAAGGAGCAGAACCTCCTGGACTTGCTCCACACCACACAAACAATGCCCTCAGGAGGGGACAAAGCCCTGGAGAAAGCAGCGACTGGGCAGATCAGATCCCTCCTGCTGTTCCTGAGGCTGGAATTCCCAGCTGGGATCAGCCCCTGCACACCCTGAGGCTGGAATTCCCCTGCAGTCCCTGAGGCTGGAATTCCCAGCTGGGATCAGTCCCCAAGGCTGGAATTCCCATCTGGGATACCCCCTGCAGTCCCTGAGGCTGGAATTCCGGGCTGGGATAACCCCCTGCAGTCCCTGAGGCTGGAGTTCCCATCCGGGATCAGTCCCCGAGGCTGGAATTCCCATCTGGGATCACCCCCTGCAGTCCCTGAGGCTGGAATTCCCCTGCAGTCCCTGAGGCTGGAATTCCCATCCGGGATTAGTCCCTGAGGCTGGAATTCCCATCTGGGATAACCCCCTGGTGTTCCTGAGGCTGGAATTCCCATCCGGGATCAGTCCCGAGGCAGGAATCCCGGGGAGGCAGGTACCTGTGATGATGTCCTCGATGGCGCCGTCCTTGCCCTCGTAGACGTGCCGGTTGTCCTTCACCTGCCGGCGCCGCAGCTCCGCGATCAGCTCCTGCTGCTGCCGCTTGCTCTTGTGGGAAGGGGACTGGGAACACGCACAGGGATGCTCAGGATGGAGCTCCAGCTCTCCTGGCCTCCCTGAACCTGGCTCACACAGCCAGGCATCCCAGCCAATCCCACAGGAACTGCCATTCCCAGCCCCTCCCCAGCGCTGCTTGCTCCCGCTCCGTGGAGAAGCCATTTTAAAGAGAAAATTTATCCTCTTATCCAGGGAAGGATAAAGTTTATCCTCTTATCCAGGGAAGGATAAAGTTTAGCTCGTGGAAACAGGGACAGGACAACTTCCCACCCATTTAGTTCTGAATTCTGCAGACTCCCAAAGCACCAGAAGGTTGTAACTTTCCCAGCCTATCCCAGTTCCCTCCATCAAAACTTCCTGACTCTTTTCAGGCAACGACAATTCCTCACTCAGGTTTCTGAATGTCAGGAACATGATCCCACTGGAAGTTGTGTTTGTCCCACACCTTTTGGTCCTGCTGCTCCATCAACGCTTCTTGCTCCATGAGTTTTTCCATTAAGGCCTGCTCCTGCTTTTTCCTCAGCTCGTTTTCTTCCTCTGCTTGCTGTTTGTGAGAAAACCCACGGGTTAGAGATTCCAGGGAGGAATGGGGACTGCCACCATGGGGCCTTCTGAGGAAGGGAGAGGGGGAGAAAGAAGAAAGAAGAAGGAGAAAGGAGGAGGAAAAAGAAGGAAAGAGGAGGAAGGAGAAGGAGAAGAAAGGAGAAGGAGAAGAAAGAAAGGAACAAGAAAGGAGGAGGAGAAAAAGAGAAAGAAGGAGAAAAGATGGAGGAAAGATGGAGGAAAGGAGGAAGGGAAGGGAAGGGAAGGGAAGGGAAGGGAAGGGAAGGGAAGGGAAGGGAAGGGAAGGGAAGGGAAGGGAAGGGAAGGGAAGGGAAGGGAAGGGAAGGGAAGGGAAGGGAAGGGAAGGGAAGGGAAGGGAAGGGAAGGGAAGGGAAGGGAAGGGAAGGGAAGGGAAGGGAAGGGAAGGGAAGGGAAGGGAAGGGAAGGGAAGGGAAGGGAAGGGAAGGGAAGGGAAGGGAAGGGAAGGGAAGGGAAGGGAAGGGAAGGGAAGGGAAGGGAAGGAAAGGAAAGGAAAGGAAAGGAAAGGAAAGGAAAGGAAAGGAAAGGAAAGGAAAGGAAAGGAAAGGAAAGGAAAGGAAAGGAAAGGAAAGGAAAGGAAAGGAAAGGAAAGGAAAGGAAAGGAAAGGAAAGGAAAGGAAAGGAAAGGAAAGGAGGAGAAAGAGGACAAGAGTATAGGAGGAGAAGAAGTGGGGGTAGGACAAAGAGGATGAGAAGGAGGAGAAAGATAATTGAAGAGGAGGAGAATGAAGAAAGAAGGAGGAGGAAGAGGAGGAGGAGGCCAGGGAAGCTGTGGTTTACCTTGTAGGCCTTCACAAAGCGGACAAACACCGGGAAGAAGACCGAGGGCGGGGTTGTCTTGGGATTCTCCCCGAAATACTTCACAGCATCATCAAAGGCATCCTACGACAGGCCCAGGCAGCCTCAGTGCCCTGCACACCCTGCCACATGTCCCCTCATCCCCACGGGATCACAGCCCAGCCCTGGCGGTCACCCCCCTCGCCACAAACCCCGGGAACACAGCAGCACCTGGGCGATTTTGGCATCATCCTGGAGCTTCTTGAGCTTGCCCTCGTTGCTCTGGATGAAGTCCTTGAGCATGGTGTTGTGGTCGTGCATGGTGTACTCACGCTTGGTCAGCTCCAGGCCCCGCTGCAGCTCCTTCACGTCCAGCAGGACGTTCTCCAGGGACACTGGGAGGGGACACGGGGACGCTGAGCTGTGCCAGGGATGTCCCATGCCGGGAGGGCAGGGCACAGGAGCGGGGCTGTACCTGCTGCTGCCTTCTCCACGTAGTGCAGCTCGTTGTAGAACAGGGCCACGTGCTGGTACTTCTCCTTCACCACGTTGGAGATGTAGTGCAGCAGCGTCTGCTTCCGGTCTGTGGACTTCGTTTCCAGCAGCTGGGGAGGGCAGGGACAGGGGTGGGCATCTGGGACAGGTGTGGGCATCTGGGACAGAGCTGTGGGCATCTGGGACAGGTGTGGGCATTTGGGACAGGTGTGGGCATTTGGGACAGGTGTGGGCAGCAGGGACAGGGGTGGGCAGCTGGGACAGGGGTGGGCATCTGGGACAGGTGTGGGCATTTGGGACAGGTGTGGGCAGCAGGGACAGAGCTGTGGGCATCTGGGACAGGTGTGGGCATTTGGGACAGGTGTGGGCAGCAGGGACAGGTGTGGGCATCTGGGACAGGGGTGGGCATCTGGGACAGGTGTGGGTATCTGGGACAGGTGTGGGCAGCTGGGACAGGTGTGGGCAGCTGGGACAGGCGTGGGCAGCAGGGACAGGGGTGGGCAGCTGGGACAGGTGTGGGCAGCTGGGACAGGGGTGGGCATCTGGGACAGGGGTGGGCATCTGGGACAGGTGTGGGCAGCAGGGACAGGGGTGGGCATCTGGGACAGGTGTGGGCAGCTGGGACAGGTGTGGGCAGCAGGGACAGGTGTGGGCAGCTGGGACAGGTGTGGGCATCTGGGACAGGGGTGGGCATCTGGGACAGGTGTGGGCAGCAGGGACAGGGGTGGGCAGCTCGGACAGGGGTGGGCATCTGGGACAGGGGTGGGCATCTGGGACAGGTGTGGGCAGCAGGGACAGGGGTGGGCAGCAGGGACAGGTGTGGGCAGCAGGGACAGGTGTGGGCAGCTGGGACAGGTGTGGGCATCTGGGACAGGGGTGGGCATCTGGGACAGGTGTGGGCAGCTGGGACAGGTGTGGGCAGCTGGGACAGGTGTGGGCAGCAGGGACAGGTGTGGGCAGCAGGGACAGGGGTGGGCAGCAGGGACAGGGGTGGGCAGCTGGGACAGGTGTGGGCAGCAGGGACAGGGGTGGGCAGCTGGGACAGGTGTGGGCAGCTGGGACAGGCGTGGGCAGCAGGGACAGGGGTGGGCAGCTGGGACAGGCGTGGGCAGCTGGGACAGGCGTGGGCAGCAGGGACAGGGGTGGGCAGCTGGGACAGGGGTGGGCAGCAGGGACAGGGGTGGGCAGCAGGGACAGGTGTGGGCATCTGGGACAGGGGTGGGCATCTGGGACAGGTGTGGGCAGCAGGGACAGGGGTGGGCATCTGGGACAGGTGTGGGCAGCAGGGACAGAGCTGTGGGCAGCAGGGACAGGTGTGGGCAGCTGGGACAGAGCTGGGGGCAGCTGGGACAGGTGTGGGCAGCAGGGACAGGCTCCAAGCAAAGGCACCCCGTGGTGCTGCTCTCCTCCAGCATTTTCCATGCTGGGAAGCAGCAGTGGAGTCCCCCAGCAGCCACTCGGGTCACCATGACCCCCTGAAGGGTCACAGGGTTGGGATAGAGAGGCTGGGAAAAAACTGGGAAAGGATTTGGGGGTGATGGACACGAGCCCAGGGGTGCCCAGGTGGGCAAGAGGCCCCTGGGCTGTGCCAGCCCCGGTGTGACACAGCCCCAGGGCAGTGCCTGTCCCTGTGCTGGCACTGCTGGGGCACCTCCAGGGCTGGGGACAGCTCTGGGACAGGGGGACACTGAGGGAGCTGGGAAGGGGCTGGAGAATTCCTGAGGGAATTCCTGGGAAGGGGCTCAGCCTGGAGAAAAGGAGGATCCAGAGGGATCTTTTCCCTCTCTGGAATTCCCTGCCAGGAGGGGACAGCCGGGGGGGTTTGGGATCAGGGAACAGGGACAGGAGCAGAGGGAACAGCCTCAGGGTGGGCCAGGGGAGCTCAGGGTGGAATTTCCCCATGGAAAAGGAGCTCAGGCCTTTGAACTGCCCAGTGCAGTGGTGGAGTGCCCATCCCTGGAGGGATTTCCCAGCCCTGTGGATGTGACACTTGGGGACAGGGGGCAGTGGTGGCCTTGGCAGTGCTGGGAATGGTTGGACTCCGTGATTTTGGAAGGTTTTTCCAACCTCAGGAACTCCACAGCTCTAACCCCGAGCTGGTGCCCACAACACATCCCTGCTTCTCTTACCAGGTCCAAACTCTGCAGCTTAAACCCATAGACAGCCCCTCGTTTGCTGCTGTTCATGTAATTCCCCAGAGCCAGGATGATCTGCCAGGATGAAACAGAGCAGAGCATGAACTCTCAGGACACATTCCTGGAGCTTTGGACACTCCTGGAAGGAGAGCTGAGATCAGACCTACCTCCAGAATTTTCTTCAGTTTTTGGGATGACTTTATGGAGACAGAGGCAGCGATTATGGCGTGGAGTTGCTGTGGGGAAACATGAGGAGAACTCTGGTTAATGCACATCCAGACAGGAGAAAAATTATCATCCAAACACTCACATCCTGAACAAAAACCTTCCTGGTTTTCATCCCCACCATGGCACAGAGTTCCCCTGGAGAAGGGAAGGCTCCAGGCAGAGCTGGGAATGTTCCCCTGGAGAAGGGAAGGCTCCAGGCAGAGCTCAGAGCCCCTGGCAGGGCCTGAAGGGGCTCCAGGAGAGCTGCAGAGGGACTGGGGACAAGGGCTGCAGGGACAGGACACAGGGAATGGATCCCACTGCCAGAGGGCAGGGCTGCCTGGGACATTGGGGATTGGGAATTCCTGCCTGGGCTGCAATTCCCAGATTTCCTGTGGCTGCCCCTGGATCCCTGGCAGTGCCCAAGTCCAGGATGGACACTGGGCCTTGGAGAACCCTGGGATAGTTGAAGGTGTCTCTGAAGGCAGGGGCTGGAATGAAGTATTCCCTATTTTCCATTCCCACCCAACCCCATCGGGATTCTGTGAATATTCCCCTGTCCCAACACTCCAGGATTCCAAACCCTTCATTTGGCTGCCACATTGACCCCCTCAGATGTAAATGAGGATTTACATTCCAACCCCTGCAGGTGCCTCAGTGTTTCAGGCTCGATGGAACACAATTCCTAGAGTAACTCTTCCCAACAATATTCCTTTGAGGGTGCTGGAGCTCCCCAGGGAATGGTGACATTCCCAAGGCTGCCAGAGCTCCAGGAGCTTTGGACACTGCTCCCAGGGATGCACAGCAATGTTATCTCAGGGCCATTAATCAAGGTTAAGAGGAGCTGGGGAAGCTTCACACACTTCACCCAGGTGGGCAAAACTTCCCTGGCTCTCCTCAGTGAGGGGTCAAACAGCTCTCCTGCCCTTCTGCAGGAAAACCCTGTGGAAAACTTCCAGGGGCAGTTGGCAAAGCCTTTTTATTTTGCAAGGAAACGGAGTTTGTGAAGCTCCTGAGGTGTTAAATCATTTCCCTTCCACACCACAGGTGGAAAACTCCCAGTTGTGCAATCCCAGAAGCTTTGGAAGCGTTCAAAAGGCTTGAATCCCTGGGAAAGCTGCACTTTGGGTGGCTCTTTCCATCAGCAAACACTTGCAGCCAAGTCCTGCCTGTGCCTGGCTGCACCAGGGGCTGTGTCCTGTGTCTGTGCAGGGCCAGGGCTTGCATCCCTGATCCCGTGGCTCCCTCTCCCAGCTCTGCATTTCCCTGCTCCCTCTCACCGGGGTGAGCATCTGGATGCTCTCGGCGAAGTTGCCGATGAAGGCCATGATGGTCATCTTCTGCATCAGCCTCTCGATCTTGCTGAACTGCATCATGAACCTGTCCTCGTCCGACAGGTTCTCCAGGGGCTTCCTCTCCCTCTCGTAGAGCCTCAGCACCTTCACCTCGTTCTCCGTGGGCAGGAACCTCATCAGGCACTCCACGAAATCCACCGGCAGCGTCTTCAGGTCAAACCTGCGGGGAAATCCCGGGAAAAGGGCGTGGGACAAAGCCTGGCAGGGAAAGGGGCAAGGCCAGGGATGTCCCTCTGCCAGGAGGAAAATTAACATCCCAACACTCACATCCTGAACAAAAACCTTCCTGGTTTCCATCCCCACCACGGCACAGAGCATGGATGTTCCTCTGCCATGGAGACAGAGCTGGGAATGTTCCCCTGGAGAAGGGAAGGCTCCAGGCAGAGCTGGGAATGTTCCCCTGGAGAAGGGAAGGCTCCAGGCAGAACTGGGAACGTTCCCCTGGAGAAGGGAAGGCTCCAGGCAGAGCTGGGAATGTTCCCCTGGAGAAGGGAAGGCTCCAGGCAGAGCTGGGAATGTTCCCCTGGAGAAGGGAAGGCTCCAGGCAGAGCTCAGAGCCCCTGGCAGGGCCTGAAGGGGCTCCAGGAGAGCTGCAGAGGGACTGGGGACAAGGGCTGCAGGGACAGGACACAGGGAATGGATCCCACTGCCAGAGGGCAGGGCTGCCTGGGACATTGGGGATTGGGAATTCCTGCCTGGGCTGCAATTCCCAGAGCAGCTGTGGCTGCCCCTGGATCCCTGGCAGTGCCCAAGGCCAAGATTTGACATTGAGGCTTGCAGTGGGATGGTGGCAGGTGTCCCTGGATAGGCTTTAAGGCCCTTCCCACCCCAAGGCAGTCTGGGATTCAGCTCCACGGGAAGAAAAGCAAAAGCAGCTGTGAAGCTCCTCCTGCCCGGCCCAGGCAGATGGGAACAGGATCCAGGGATAATGGGAATGATGCTGCTTCCATTTCCAAACACATGGCCGTTCCTGCAGCCTCCAGGGTCACTTTTCCAGGGAAAAGAGGAGGGGAGGAGGAAATATTTGTATTTAATTGGCCCAGAGCCACCTAAAGCCAAACTGCTGAACCTGCCAGGACCTGGGGCAGGTTTGGGTCACCCTCAGCCAAAGGCAAAGCTTCTGCATCCACATATTGGAGCTATTCCTTGTGGGAGGAGTGGGAGGTGTTTGCCATGGCCAGGATGAGTCTGGATGGATCTGGGATCAGCCCCAAAGGAGCAGGGAAGGATCCATATCAGTCCCTGAGGCCACTCCACAAACCTAATTCCATGTAAAATCTGCTCCAGCACCTGGACTAAACTCATCCTTCATGGAGCAAACACAGAGCTGCCTCTTCTTGGGTTCCCTCTGGATTTTGCTCCCTGGAACAGGAGATGCCACGGGACAGACTGGGATGTTACCCAGCCATGGCAAACTGGACAGGCTGGAATGAGCTGCTTTCATAAAGGAAGTGTGGGTTTGTCCAGCCTCAACAGTGACTCAGCAACACAAAAGCTGAGAGGTTTCTGAGCTCCAGGCATTCTGAATTCTGGGAATTCACCACCATGCCATCCTTCCCTGGAATTATTATTCCAGCTGCTGAAGCCTTTCCTTTAACTGCCAACTCCAAACCATTCCCACCAACTGCCAACTCCAAACCATTTCCTTTAACTGCCAACTCCAAACCATTCCCACCAACTCCAAACCATTTCCTTTAACTGCCAACTCCAAACCATTCCATCCACTGCCAACTCCAGACCATTCCCACCAACTCCAAACCATTCCCATCCACTGCCAACTCCAAACCATTCCCACCCACTGCCAACTCCAAACCATTCCCACCCACTGCCAACTCCAAACCATTCCCATCCACTGCCAACTCCAGACCATTCCCACCAACTCCAAACCATTCCCATCCACTGCCAACTCCAAACCATTCCCACCCACTGCCAACTCCAAACCATTCCCACCCACTGCCAACTCCAAACCATTCCCACCCACTGCCAACTCCAAACCGTTCCCATCCACTGCCAACTCCAAACCATTTCCTTTAACTGCCAACTCCAAACCATTTCCTTTAACTGCCAACTCCAAACCATTCCCACCCACTGCCAACTCCAAACCATTCCCACCAACTCCAAACCGTTCCCATCCACTGCCAACTCCAAACCATTCCCACCCACTGCCAACTCCAAACCATTCCCACCAACTCCAAACCGTTCCCATCCACTGCCAACTCCAAACCATTTCCTTTAACTGCCAACTCCAAACCATTCCCATCCACTGCCAACTCCAAACCATTCCCATCCACTGCCAACTCCAAACCATTCCCACCCACTGCCAACTCCAAACCATTCCCACCCACTGCCAACTCCAAACCATTCCCACCCACTGCCAACTCCAAACCATTCCCACCCACTGCCAAGTCCAGACCATTCCCACCAAGTGCCAACTCCAAACCATCTCCCTGCCCTCCCAGTGACCCTCAGGCAGGGTTCTTTGCTGCACTCACACGTGGATGGCTTTGCAGATCTCATCCGCTGTTTTCCCGGCTTTCCGCAGGGTGATGGCCAAATTCTTGGCTCTGTTGGCATCCAGCAGCGTGACCTTATTGGATCCTTTCTGAGGGATCTTCTGCTTGCTGGAAGTCAGATCCATGGCTGGGCCCTGGGCTTTCGTTTTGAAGATCTCCTCAAATTCATCCACGTTTAGATCCTGGAAAGGAAAGGATTTATCTCGCAGGGAACACCAAACCTTAATCCAGAACTGCAGGAAAAGCATTGTGGTGGCTGAGACTGGATCATGGAAACATGGAATGGTTTGGGTTGGAGTCTTAAAGCTCATCCCAATTCCAGCCCCTGCCATGGGGATGGACACATTCCTCTAGCCCAGGTTTTTCCAGCCCTGTCCAGCCCGGCTTTGGAATGCAGAGAGTTCTGTCAGAGGCTGAGGGATGGAAGGAAATCTCACATCCTGAGCTGGGATGAGGAAATCTGGCCAGATCTCAGAAATCCAGCCTCACACAGCTCTGCACACGGTTCAGAAATTCAGGAAAACATTGGTGAGCAGTGCTGCTTTATCCAGCCATGGATGAAGCATCCAGGACCTGGAAGGAGCCTTTCCCAAGGTCACTGCCGGGCCCTACCCCTGTGGAGATATTCCCAGTAACTTTTATTCCCAGTAATTCCCAGTAATAATTTAGGAAGGGAGCAGTCAGCTCTGCTCCTAGGGAACAGGAGGACAGCAAATGGGATCGGGTTGCTCCAGCAGAGGTGTGGTTGGATATTGGGAATATTTAAACGTGGCCAGACACCGGAAGGGGCTGGGCTCCCCATTCCTGGAGGGATTTAACCCCGTGTGGATGTGACACCTGGGGACACGGGGCAGTGCTGGGTTGAGGGCTGGGCTGGGCGGTCTGAGAGGCCACATTCCAGGATTGCTTCCATGTTTTCCTGGGCAGCAGGGTGGGAGCAGGGCGGTACCTCGAGGATGCGCTCGTCGTCGATCTCGTTGAAGACGGTGCCGTTGATCTGGTTGGGCTTCAGGGCCACCCAGTTGAACACGGGCATGCGGAACTTGGTCTTGATGGGCTTCTTGATCTTCACAGCTGGGGACAGGACACGGGGAGGCCCTGAAGAGCTGCCTGGGAACACCCCAGAGCAGCTCCCCAGCTGGGATTTGGCACTTGGAGAAGAGCTGGGCAAACCTAATTGTCCCTCTGGGATCCTGGGATGGTGTGGCCGCCTCCAGAGGCTGCTGGAGAGGGGAATCTCAGCCCTGAGCAGGACAGCACCAACCCCCAGGGCTCTGCAAACTTCCCACAGGGACATCTGGGATGGAGCTGAACTCCCAGGCCCTGTCCAAATTCCACGGAAAAGGGGCAGAGTGGCACAAACAGGTGACAAGAAGAGAAAAAAAGCCCTGTTCCCAAGGTTTTGGGAAATGGGACTTGGGGAAACTGCTGTGGGGCACCTTCTCTGCAGGTTTGGGTTTCAAGGCCAAAGAGGCTGAGCTGCAGCAAAGCTGGGCTTTAACAGGGCTTTAAAACCAGGTTTTAATTCCTGTGCTGAGCAAACCCAGCAAATCTGAGTCGTTTGGGAACTTCAGAGCAATTTAGGAATTTAAACAGAGGAGCTGTGAAAATGAAATGAGGCCTGATTGAGCAAGGGAAAAATCCTATTCCTATTCCTATTCCTATTCCTATTCCTATTCCTATTCCTATTCCTATTCCTATTCCTATTCCCATTCCCATTCCCATTCCCATTCCCATCCTATTCCTATTCCATTCAATCTGGAATAATTTCCATAATCCAGTTCCATTTTCTTTTTTCCTTACACGAGAACACAAATTTGTTCCTTGCTACAAAATCAATTCATTAAAGTCCATCAATCAACTTTTGCTCTGGAATGACTTCCCAAAAAACCTGGTAAAAATGGAATAGAAACCCCAGTCCTGTAGTTTGGGGATAACAGGGAATACACAGAATATTCCAGTGGGAATTGTATTTATCCAACTTGTGCTCATCCACACTGAACAGGGTTTTGCTCTCTGCTTCACTGATGGGGTTACTAAAAACAATTCCTAAAATAAAAGAAGGAATAGCTTTGAACACCCATGGAAAAAGGAATTTTCTACTTGTGCCCACATTGGAATGGATAATGAACTGCTCCTGGGTTATTCCAGGACAGGGAAGGCAGGAATGCCTCGTGGGAAAGACAATGGAGCTCAGAACCTTCAGATTTCCCTTCCTCCTCCTCCCTTCCCGAGCTCTGGGTGCCCAAATCCCAAAGGGTGGCTCCAACCTCCCCCTGCCCATCCCCTGGATACCCCCCAGGTGCCCCTGCATTCCCCCAGGACACAGGGAATGCTGGAATAAGGAATACTTAGCAGGAAGGAACCTACAGAAGAGCTTGATGGGCCCATCTTAGCAGGAAGCAGAAGGAACAGAGAAAAAAAAGTGTTAGGAAAGGTCAGAAAAGCAGCATTTGTTATTTCCCAACTCCCCTCGGCCCCACAGCCTTCCTGCCCTGGGAATGCTCCTTCCTGTGGAGCCACTGCATCCACAAAAGGCACTTCCAGTCCCATTCCCTTGGAATTCCCACTGAAAAATGGGATCTGCAGCCCCCAGGCACCTCCACAGCCACATCCCGAGGGATCAGCCCTCCCTTGGGGACTTTGTTTTCCTGCAAAACACCCTGGGACTCCCTGCATCCAGGATGCTTTTTGTCTTCCAAGGAACCTTCAAAGGCTGGAATAATTAATTGTATTTCTTTGTCTTTAACGAAGCTCTTAATGAGAGTTTCTTGCTTTGGAGTCCTAACAAGCTCTGGAGATTTCTGGGGACACCCCAAGCCCTCACTCACCCCCTGAGACACCTGGCAGGAGGCACTGACTGAAACAGGGGTAAAGGATGGGCAGGAGATGGTTCTTCCTTCCAAAAAATTCCCATAGTTTGTCTTTTCTTCCCAAATTTCCACACAAAAAAAAAGGAGCCAGGTACAATTCCCCAATTTTGCACAGATATTTCTTCTCAGAAGAAATCAACCCCACATTCTGCCCAAGTCAAAACACGGCCCTGTTCATAACACGCTTTTGGTGTGAGTTTTGTTCCCCTGGAGAACCCAACACCTCCAGAGCAAACCCAAACCTTCGGGCTGACAAATCTCAGGCTGCTTTGGGCTGGCAGGGACATGGAGGATTATCCAACTCCCCCATCCCAGGCTGCTCCAAGCTGACCTTGGACACTTCAGGGACGCAGCCACGGCTTCTCTGGGCAACCTGGAAAAGCTCCTTCCTTCCATCTCCTCATCCCCACCCCGGAGAGGAGAAAGGGGATTTGTTTGGGGCCAGGAGGGGGATGCAGAGCCCTGAGGGAGCTTTACCTGCCAGGCCAGAGTTGAAGACCACGGTGGGAGAGGCAGTGCCAGGCAGTGGAGGAGCTGAAGGTGGCGGAGGCGGCAGTGGAGCCACGGGAGCTGCATCTGCAGCTGGACCCGGGAGAGGAGGAGGAGGAGGAGGAGGAGGAGGAGGAGGTGGAGGAGGTGGAGGTGGCACAGACACTGCCACGGGGCCGTTGGGCACTGTGGGATGGAGAGAAAATGGAGTTACCACAGGGTGAAAGGGCACAAAGTGAGTGACAACATGGCCCCAGTGTGTCCTCCCCACCCCGGGCCACCAAAGGCCGACAGCACCTGGAATGGCTCAGGAAAGAAGGGAATTTTTCCCTTGGATGAGGCAGCCAAGTGGGGGTTGGGCTCTGCCTCCAGGGAACAAGGGCAGGAGGAAAGGGAACCGCCTCCCGTTGGGCATCAGCAGGAATTTCCCCAGGGAAGTGCCCTAGGATGGTGCCCACCCCGCTGGGATCTCCCTCCGTCCTCACCTGCCTCAGGTGAGCCGGGCAGGGCGGGCAGGGGGGGTGGAGGTGGGGGCAGTGGCACTGAGGGGGCAGCTCCAGGAGTGCCACACGTCCCTGGCACAGCCTCTGCTCCTGCTGGCACCATCCCGGAGCCCAGGGCCACGGGCAGGATGGAGATGTCCCCATCCCCTTTCTTCTGGATCTTGATGGTTCCCTGCTTCTCCAGCTCGTGGATCTTCTTCTCCAGCGTGGACTGGCGCTGGATGGCCTCCTCCTTCTCCTTCACCATCTTCCTCAGGGTGTGAACCTGGCTGTTTGCATCCTTGTAGATCTCCTGGAATGACACGGGAGCAGGGAATGTGCATTCAGAACAGCCTGACCCAGAGAGGGAATGGCACTGCACTGTGCCCAGGGCAGCCCCACCCTGAGAAATTCTGGATCCTCCCACTCTTCGGGACCTCCACAGCTCCAAAATTCCCACCTGGAATGCTCCAGACCTGGGGAGTGAGATGTGTTCATCTCACCCAGTGATTCCTGGCACATCCAAAGGGACTTGTGTCCATCCTTTGAGTGCACACACAAATAATTCCACCCGAAATCTGCCCCAGGGAGCCAAGAGAATTCCCCTGCCCCAGATCCGTGATCTCCACTCCCTGCACCCTGAATCCACCCAGGATTCCCCATCCCACTCACCCGGATCACGTCCAGTTCTTTGTTCCTCTGCATGAGTTGCTTTTCCAGTTCCACGATCTTGGCCATGGCCTCGTTCTCCGTATCTTGGAGTTTTTCAGATAACTGTCCAGCAAAAGGGAAATGGACTCAATAACTGGAAAACTGGGGGGGTTATCCATCAAAATAAAAGGTCACTTCCTGGATAAATTGATACATTATTGATATTCCAGGAAACCCTGAAGCCTCTCCTTGGAAGGAGAACAGATTTCTGCCTGAGACGGGAGACATCACGTTGGAATGGGCTCGGAGCAACCTGGGATAGTGGAAGGTGTCCCTGCCCATGGAACTGGATGGGTTTTAATGTCCCTTCCAACCCAAACCATTCCCTGATTCCTACACCACCCCAGAGGGGCAAACACTGCACAGTGAGATAAGAACATTACTTTTTCCAAGAGAAGGAAAAACCTTCTCTCAGTTTTTAAGTATGAACAACTCCTTTTTCAAAAATTCTTCTCCAAAAGCCTAAAGGAAATGACACCAAGCTTTGGGACAGCAAACCCTGAGCATCTCCACAAGAGGATTTTCCAGCCCCTTCCCTCCTGAGCCCCTTTTTAAAGCACAGCCAGGATGTTTTTTCCCCTATTTTGGGCCTGCTCTGCTGAGGAGTTGGAATTTCCCATGACAACCAGCTCTCCCAGCTCCTCCACCCGTGCAGAGCTCCCTGTGCCAGGTGAACCCTCCTGGAAGCACAACCAGCACCTGACTTTTTTTTTCCCAGTTCAGAGTTTTTCCAGGCAATCCCGAGGCTTTTTCCAAATGAAGCAGCAGGATGAAGGGGGGACACTCACGTGGGAAAGGTTTTCTTCCAGTTCTTCCACCCTCTCCAGGGCTGCGTTCTTGGTCTCGGCGTCCTCCAGCAGAGCCCCCACGTCGAACACATTGTCCAGGTAAGCCTGGATCTGCACCTGCAGCTTGTCACTCTCCGTGTGCTTCAGCTTCTGCACAGCCCAGGGGACACAGGGGACACAGGGGACACAGGTGACACAGGCACTGGGGGAGCTCAGGGCACCTCCAGCACCCAGGGAAACCCTCTGGACACCAAACATCCTCAGTTCAGTGAAGCAGGGTCTCGTTCTCTGTCACTCCAGGGGACATCACAGCTTCCCTGCCCATGGAAGGGCTCATCCCTCTCCCAGCCCAAACCATTCCATGATTTCCTCTGGGTTTGCTGGGAAAGGCTCTGCCTGCTTGGACTCCCCAGAGCCACCCCCAGCCCCCAAACACACCCGTGGCTGCTGCAGCCACGTCCAAACACATCCCACAGACCCCAAATCCCTCTCCTGGGGGGTCCTGAGCAGGAATCAGCAGGGACAAGCCATCCCCATGCCAACAGCAGCAGGGTTTCCAGGGATGTGCTCCCAAGGAAAGGGAGGAAAACGCTGCCTGGAGAAGCTGGGGCTGCCCCAGCCCCTGGAAGTGTCCCAGGCCAGCTCGGACAGGACTTGGAGCAGCCTGGGACAGTGGGACTGTCCCTGCCCATGGCAGGATGGATTGAGGAACTCCTCAAGGTCCCTTCCAACCCAAACGATTCTGGGGTCCCATGGACAACAGAAAAGGGGAAATAAAGCAGCAGCTTCCCTCTGACAGACAGACAGACACCAGAGAACCCAGAGGAGACTTTTCCAGCCTGGAGAAGCTGTGGCTGGAGCTGGGGGACGTGGCAGGGCGAGGATGGCTGTGGTTCATCCTCCCTTTGTTATCAGGCTCCAGATTTAGCTCCAGGCTGTAATTGCAGCTGGCTGCAGCCATCCCCTGCTGGCCACGGCCTCTCCAGCTGTGGCACAGCCCAGGAGCTGTCGGGGTGGGGGCTTTGGGGAGGTTTGGGCAGCAGCTCCAGACTCACATCCAGGTACTCGTCCAGGCCCAGCTTGGTGAACTCGTACTGGAGGTGCACTCGGAAGTTCATGTCCTCCACGGAGTGCACCACGATGTTGATGAACTGCATGCAGGCCACCTGCAAGGACAGCCCCAGGTGAGCCCAGGAACCCCCAGGAGCAGCTGGAGTGGGACCAGCACTGGGACAAGATCTCCAGGATCCCCAGGAATGGGACCAGCACTGGAACAGGATCTCCAGGATCCCCAGGAATGGGACCAGCACTGAAACAGGATCCCCAGGAGCAGCTGGAATGGGACCAGCACTGGAACAGGATCCCCAGGATCCCCAGGAATGGGACCAGCACTGGAACAGGATCCCCAGGATCCCCAGGAATGGGACCAGCACTGGGACAGGATCCCAGGAACAGCTGGAGTGGGACCAGCACTGGAACAGGATCCCCAGGAATGGGACCAGCACTGGAACAGGATCCCCAGGAATGGGAGAAGCACTGGAACAGGATCCCCAGGATCCCCAGGAGTGGGACCAGCACTGGAACAGGATCCCCAGGAATGGGACCAGCACTGGAACAGGATCCCCAGGATCCCCAGGAATGGGACCAGCACTGGAACAGGATCCCCAGGAGCAGGATCTCAGAATTCCAGTGCTGGCGTGGGAAATCCTGTTCAGAACAGACCCACATTGGATCCAAGCACTGAGCAGGAGTTCAAGGGAGATTTATCCTGATTAAAAGCAGGATTTCAGCTTCTCACACTCCAGCACAGACCTTAACCCCCAGATTTGGGAGGTTTTTGCCACCAACACCCTCCCTGCTGCCACAGCTCTGCCTGAGACAGCAGGGCCAGGCCCAGGGAAGGGAAATGATGGAAAAAGCCAGGAGTTTGTGGAAAACACCCCTCACCATGAAGTCAATGTTGTTGTCTTCATTCCTGAAATGCTCCATGAGCTTCTCGAAGCGCTGCTTCTCCCCACACACCTGAAAACAAGCACCACACTTGGCCTCAGCCCCATCCAGAATTTCAAATGCACTTTATCTGCTTGTCCAGACCCTCTCCAGCCACGTTTCCTCCCACTGAAATATCCCTCATCACAAATAATTCCATGTGGGCACCTGCAGTGTGAGGCTGAGGAGCCTCAGGTACAATTCTTGCACGTTTGTAATTACAAAAGAACTCCTTTTATCTCTGTCCTCCTTAAAAATTGGATCTTATCCACGAGTGGAAGGAGCAGAGTTGCACCAGGCTGTGCCACAGCTCAGAGCTGACTTTTCTCTGTAATTAGGGAGAAACCCAAATGACAGGGGAGGGAAAAAAAAAGAGAAAATTATCCCTGGCTAAAGGAGGAGTGGAAATAAATCAGTGCAACAATCAGCTGGTCAGAATTCCAGAGCGACCTTCCCAAAAGTTGTCTGCATTAGCTGAATTCCAGTTTGTTTTCTTGGCATTTCTTCTTGCCTTGGAGCAAAACACGTTGGATTCTTCAAAGTTATGGATCACCTTCAGAAAAGCTCCTCAGTTTATTTCCAAAGCACCCGAATCCTGGGTTTATTTGCAAATTCCAAACGATTTCCCACCCAGAGGTGCCACGAGCAGCCCTCCCCTCCCAAACGTGATTTTTTTGGGATATTTTTGTATGAAACAGCACAGCAGCTTTTCTGGGTGAAAGCAAACGTTGGGAAGCGTTCCCTGCACAGAGCCAGGATTATTCTTGGGGTTTTGTCCCACTCAGATCCCAGTTTGGATCCCTGGAGCATCCCAAAGCTGTCCCACAGCTCCCTCTGCTCTCCTGGAATTCTCCTGCAATGTGGATAAAGCCATGGAGCTGCCTCTCCCAAAGCCATGGGAAGCAGGACAAAGGGCTGGGAATGCTGCTGAGGGAGCTCCTGGCTGGGATATCCCCTTCCAGCAGCACTGGAGAAGCTGGGAAGAAGAGAGGCTGGAATTGTTGGGAATTCCAGCTCCTCTACATCAACATGAAAACGATGGAATGGGCACCACGGTGCTTCAAGGGAAACCTGCAACTTATGGAAAACCCTTCCTGGAGGGAATTGAGATGGATGAGGAGGCTCCAGTCAATCCTGAGAGAAGCAAGGGACACCCAAATTTTGCTAAAGCAGCTCCACCGACCTCCTTGAAGTTATCAAATGCAGACAGAATGATCTCGTGGCCCCCTCGGACGAGGCAAACGGCTGCCAGGAGTTCCAGCACCAGGGCCTTTGTCCTGTGGAGAAAACCAAGGGAGACACTCAGGGCCAGCCCCTGATCCATCTGCTCCCTGCCTGGGGGAAAAGGTGGGAGCTGCAGCCTCATCCCGTGTGTTTTGAAGCCCCTGGAATGAATTCCCCTGCAAGGTGCACGGTGCTGATCTGGGGTTTCGCCTCTCCTGGGACCATGCAGCTCCCCAGCCCCCTTTTAAAGCCTCTCAAACCATGCAGGGATCCAAATCCCAAGTTGGAAATTCAAGCAAAAAAGGCACTGGCAAAAGGCAGTGGTCGAGAGCTGCTGCTCCCAGGGAAGAATTCCCTGCACACAGCTGGAGGAGCAGCTCGGCACCCCCAGCCACCTTCCCTGCAAGAGCTGAGAACTCCAACCTGCAGTTTCCCTGGCACAACTCTGAATTATTCTCCCTGATCATCCGTATTTCTAGCCCCCCACAAACCACACACACAGTTCCCTGCAGGAACACAGGCTGCTGGAGCACGTCCTCCTCCTTAAAAATCAGGAGTTTGAGCTGATTTTCAGCAGTGAAACAGAGAGAAAAGGAGATCGCTGAGGGGGGGGGCAAAAAAAACATGCAGCAAACTCGGTGTAACCCTCATGGAAATAATCCACATTGTTTCCTTCCAGGATTCCTGGAAAACAAAAGACTTTCTGGGCAGCTGAGCTCTGAGCAGAGGCAAACCATGCACACACAGAAAAAAATTAGTCCCATGCTCAAGCAGCGACTCCAAGCAGATGTTACAGAACAAGAAATACCTTGTGGGCTCTCAAAGGGTCAAGGTTATCTTTGGAAACCAGAAAAAATGGTCCCTTCCCTAGGAAATTTTAAATGGAATGTTCAATTCTGACTCCTCAAGGGGTTGGTTTGTTTTTTTTGTTGTTTTGTTTTTGTGTTTTTTCCTCCTGCCACAAGAAGAACTTCCAGGGTTTTTTCAGGATCAAGGAGCTGCCGTGGGGATTTGCTGCAATATTCCCTGGGAGGGGATGGGAGATCTCTGGGATTGGAGTCTGCAGTGCTGCAGCCACACCTCTGGGATGAGCAGAATTCCCTGGAGCTGCTGCTTCCCCCTGGCACATCCCAACCAGCCCTGAGCTCCCAAACCTCAGGGCTCTCCACCAGCTCCCACAGGGCTACAACAAACCCAGTTGATTTTAGGGCTTATTCCAGTCACATTTTAAAGCAGTTTTTTTTTTTTTATCCACCAAAATCTAAACAATCCACTTCTTCCAAAAGTGAAAACTTGGGTTCTCCCCTGATCTCCAGGCACTATAAAATGATTAAAAAATTATGATAAAAAATGATTTTAAAACTCATAAAAACAATAAACTTCCCCTTTATTCTTGGCTTGCTGACGTGGGGCTGAATAAAAGAAAGAAGGAAGAAGCTGCTTCCCTTAGAACAGAATTCCAGAAAACACATCCAGTGCCGGTTATCACCTCATCCCCCTGTCCCACCTTTCCTTGGAAACATCTCTGGGTCAGAGCTGCACTGGTTGGACCTGCCAAGGTCCAGAATCCAGGGATCTGCTGGAGGTGGGATCACAGGGATGTGTGGGGACAGGAGGGGACATGGAACATCCCCAGCAGCAGCTCCACTGAGGAGTCACAGCACCATGGCTGTGGCTGCCACCGGAGCCAGGAGAGAAAGGAAACCCTCTCCCAGAGGAATTCCAAGCCAAGGATCTTGGATAACGTCTTTTTAAAGAAGGTTTTCCCTCTCCTCAGGAAAATCCCACATTAAGCTGCTCGTTGCCAGTGGAGTTTCCCTGCACTGCAGAAGGGCTCCAGCAGCCACATTCCAGCTGAATCCCAAAATTCTGGAATGGGAAGGAGCTTAAAGACGATCCAGTGCCATGTCCCCTGCCATGGGGACACCTCCCACTGTCCCAGGTTATTCCAGCCTGGCCTTGGACACTCCCAGGGATCCAGGGGCAGCCTCTGGGAATCTGTGCCAGGGCCTGCCCACCCTCCCAGCCAGGAACTCCTTCCCAAAATCCCACCTAAACCCACCCTCCTTCAGCCTGAAGCCACAATTAAAGCTGGAATGACACACCCACTGCTCACTGATCTGCACCACTCCAGATTCCAGCAGATCCAGAGCAAAGGCTGACTTTTTCCCTACAAATCCCCCTCTGGAAGCCCTTCCCAAGCCCTCTTCACTCACCTGCTGGTTAAACCCTGCCAGCAGGAGGAGCCTACCTGGGGTTCTTGTTGTTCAAGCTTAGTGCAATCTCGTTGACGGCGTGAGGGTGGGACATGACCATGTTGAATCCATACTGGAAAGAGAAGGGACAAGCCTGCCTCAGTCTGACACCAAAATCCCACCAAAACCTCCCCAAAATCCCACCAACATCCCCCCAAAATCCCACCAACATCCCACCAACATCCCACCAACATCCCACCAACATCCCCTCAAAATCCCCCCAAAATCCCACCAACATCCCACCAAAATCCCACCAACATCCCACCAACATCCCACCAACATCCCACCAAAATCCCACCAAAATTCCCCCAAAATCCCACCAGCTCCACCTCCCTGCTCAGATCCCATAGCAGCTTCTCCCAAAAAACCCCAAAACCTCGTGGAATTTAAAACCAGAATATCTCATCCATCCCAACTTCCAGCTGTGGGTATTCCATGATTTTACAATTCCCTGCCATTTGCAGTGTTGGAAGTGCTGTTTTTGGCCATTTCAGCGACAAAAAGGTTCCAAGAGCTGCTCCTACACCACTCCCAACCCTTCTGCTCCTTCCTCCCTCCCCCAATCCCTGTTTAATTGTGCCTCATTTATGGTCTAAGCTGGAATTTGCAGCTGCCAAACCCTGCACGAGCACAGCTGGCTTTGCTCTCCAAACCCTGAATTCCAGAATTCCTTTGGAATCTGCTCCCCTAGGGATTGGATTGTCCCTTCCTGTCACCCCCAGGGCACAGCTCCCACAGATAAACCCCTCCCAGCTCCTCAGCAAGGTGTTGACCACGGCTTTTCCTGGTTTTAGGAGAAAATCCCAAATTCCTGATGCTCCCAGGGCAATGCTGCACGATCCCAGTGGGGAGAGGAAAAAGCTCATGGAAATGGGGTGAGTTTGCTCTAGTGGCTTATTCCCAGTTATCCCAAGGGCTTTTGCCATAAGCACATACGAGGCAAAACTTGGATTTTATATTTTCTCTAAAAAAATCTCCTCTTTTTGGAGCGTTACTACTGAACTCCAATTAATTATACCCTAATTAGCTGCATGTTTAACGAACAGGAGCTGGCCCAACACATCCAGGCTCTTACTGCCCTTTCCCTAAATCCCTAAATCACGGGATTGTGTCTCATTTTGTGAGAGTTTCAACATTTCCATCGATTTTACCCTTTAAAAAATCCCCCATTCACCTTCCCTGCCCCCTTCCCAAGACCCAGGAGATTCCAGGGAATTACCTGGTAGTTCATGATGGCCCTCAAACACATGATGCACACGTGCACATCATCCTTTTTACTCACTAATCGGGAATTTTTGAGGGTCCTTCGGCTTGGCAAAGTGTTGTACCTGCAAAAAAAGGAAAAAAAAAATTAAAATAATCCCCATTCCTCATCATCACAATGGAAAGAAAGGAAGAGGAATATCCCTCCACTGGGTGAGGATGCAGTTTGCCAGAGGAGAAGCAGAAAATATTCGTGGAAATGAAGGAGGAAAAGGTCCTGGCAAGGATAAAAAAATCCAGATTTTTATCATGGCTCCAAGCAGGAGCTGCTCCTCAACCTTTCCTGCCAGCACAGGTGACAGGGGAAAATTCCCAATAAAACTGGTTTATTGTGACTTCCTGGCTCATCCCTCCAAATTCCCTCTGTTTAAATCCACAAGAAAGGAAAGGACAAGGAATACCACGCTGGTTTATTGTGACTTTCTGGTTCAACCTTGAAAATTCCCTCTGTTTAAATCCACAAAAAAGGCAGGGACAGGGAATACCACAGCACATTTGTGATTTCCTGGCTCATCCCTGTAAATTCCCTGTTAAAATCCACAAAAAAGGCAAGAACAGGGAATACCACACCAGTTTTTGTCACTTCCCATCTCATCCCTGCAAATTCCCTGTTTAAATCCACAAAAAAGGCAGGGACAGGGAATACCACAGCACATTTGTGATTTCCTGGCTCACCCCTGTAAATTCCCCCTTTTTAAATGCACGAAGCAAAGAGGAAGAAGGTCCCACCCCAGGGCTGGCTGTTCCCTGTGCCCACAATTCCCAGCTTTCCACAATCCCTGCCCTGGGCTTTTCCTTCCCAGCCGTGCTGAGATGAAAGGAATCCCCAAATTCAAAGCAGGATTCTGTCAAAGGAGATTTTTATTTTTTTTTTCCCCCCACCCATAAATATGAATGAATCCATCAGCTCAGGGCACTGCAGGATTTTTGGGAAACGTGACCCAGTTTGGGGGTTGGAGCAGCTGGAGGTGAATTTTGGGAGCAGCACAGGAGGATATTTGGGATGCTCCTGGTGGGAATGGGGCTGCCAGGGCTGTCCCACATCCCTCTCCTGGATCAGCTCTGTGCCCACAGCGAGCTCAGGGATTGCTCCTGTCCCAAATGTCCCTTCCCCAGGCACAGCTGGAGCTGAGTGACCTCAAACTGGGAACCTGAACTGCCCCCAGACCTGCCCATTCCACACACCCATCCTACCAAACACGAAAAACACAGCAAAAAAAATAATATTTTAAAGTCCTACAATAAATAAAATAATGTTTTTAGTCCCACAGAGATAAACCTACACTGCTTTATCTCAGATTTAAATTAGGAAGGGCTGCAGCACGATTTTCCATACATTTTAAATCAGATTAATGAGATTTTTATCATGCCACTGTTGGAAGAAAAATAATTTCCTCCGTGTCTGGTGAATCTCTAAATTTCAGAGTTGAATCCACCAGTTCTGTTGGTTCTAAGAAATGGGGAGAAATCCCCTTAAACAATAAAAATGACCATAAATCCAGATTTGGGTATTTCCAGGTGCTTGGACAAACAGAACTGGGGAGCAAGGACACTCCAAAATGTCCAGTCCTGGGTCTGATCCACCTGGAATTTCAGCTTGGATCCACCCAAGGATCCACCCAAGGAATTCCATTCCCCCAGGAGGGAATTTTCCCAAGCTGAGCTGATCCCTCCTAAACCTCTCCATACCTGGGTGGCTTTCCAGGCCTAACTGGGAGAGCTGAGAATGTTCATTCCCTGGAGAAGGGAAGGCTCCAGGCAGAGCTGGGAATGTTCACCAGAGAAGGGAAGGGCTCAGGGATGAGGAGCTCAAACCCATCAGGGCTGGGGGGGTTTGGTTCCATCCCAGATTTGCTGTGGATCCCTGGAATGTCCAAGGCCAGGCTGGACACTGGGACACTGGGAGATGTCCCTGCCCATGGCAGGAGTGGGATGGGCTCATCCCAGAGGATTCTGGAATCTCCCCAGGCAGCAGACTCCACTCTGGGATCTGTTCAGGCTTTGGGCACTCCCAGGGAAGTTCTGCCTCCTGTCCACATGGAATTCCCTGGGATCAGCTCCTGCCTCTTGTCTCACTCAGCATCACCCAGCTCCCTGCTCTGGGCACATTCCCCCTGTGATCCAGGTAAGGCCTGGACATGGAATGTGCCCTGGAGAGCTCCTGTGCTCAGCCAACCCCTGAGGACACCGGGAATTCTGCCCTGCATTCTGGATTCTGCCCCATCCCCTCAGATTCCTCCTCAGAGCCACCAGAACCAGGAATTCCCGAGGAGTTTTGGTGCAGGAAGCCCTGCCCATGACTCTGCCCCTGGAATTCAGGCTCAGGAGGCTTTTCCCTGTGCCTGCAGCCCTCCCAAAGCCCCGGGATGGGTTTGGTTCCTTCCCCAAGGTGGCTCCAACACCTCCCTTTGAGCCAGGGGAAAGGGGGATGAGCTCCTCCTGCTTTTCCTTCATTCCTGCTTTTCCTCCATTCCTGCTTCCCCAAGGCTTGGCCCAGCAGCTGGAGCACTCCTTGGGTTGGATTTCCTGTCTGCTGCAGGTCCCAGATGATGTCACCCCCAGGATATTTATGCTGCTAATTAAAGTCAGATGGTTCCTCTTTCATTTCCACGGCTCCTCCTTGCAAAGGGGAACTACAAAAACCTTTTCCTCTGCTCCAGAGCAGGAGCTGAGCCTGGGGGAGCTCCTGCAGAGGGGAGAGAGCTGAGCCACAGGTCTGGGATGAGGAGGGTGAGGGAAAGAGCAGGACATCAACAGCATCCTGGGAAAGCCAACAGCCAGCAAAGCCAAGGTTGACCCTGGGCTGGAACAGAGAGTCTGAGGTTCTTTTTCTCACCCAGATCTGCCAGAAAAACCTTTCTGCTGAAGAATAATTCCATCTTTTTTTTTTATATTTTAGGGCCATGGAGCTGCTCAAGGGCCTGGAGCCTCTCTAGAGCCAGGCTGGGAGAGCTGGGAATGTTCCCCTGGAGAAGGGAAGGCTCCAGGCAGAGCTGGGAATGTTCCCCTGGAGAAGGGAAGGCTCCAGGCAGAGCTGGGAATGTTCCCCTGGAGAAGGGAAGGCTCCAGGCAGAGCTCAGAGCCCCTGGCAGGGCCTGAAGGGGCTCCAGGAGAGCTGCAGAGGGACTGGGGACAAGGGCTGCAGGGACAGGACACAGGGAATGGATCCCACTGCCAGAGGGCAGGGCTGCCTGGGACATTGGGGATTGGGAATTCCTGCCTGGGCTGCAATTCCCAGATTTCCTGTGGCTGCCCCTGGATCCTGGCAGTGCCCAAGGCCAGGCTGGAGCACCCTGGGATAGCAGAAGGAAGGTTGGAATTAGAGCCCAAAGCCCTCTGCAATTCCAGGACGTGCCCAGTGCAGTGGTGCAGACTTGGACTGGCCCAATTCCATACAAATCCCAGCTGATTTCTCCCAGCATTTTTCACCTTTGGAGCTGCTCCAAAAGCTGCTGTTGTCCCCTGGCTCCAGGAGAGCAGCCCAGGGTGGGGCTCAGGGATGAGGAGCTCCAACTCAGCAGGGCTGGGGGGATTTTGGGTTCCATCCCTGCGATTTTGCTGCTGGTGGGCTGGAAACTGTGAGGTTTGTATCAACTGACAGCAAAAAAAGAATCCTTCAGAAAGGGAAGGTTTTGGCTCATCCCAGCAGTTTGGGGGTTTCTGTGATCTCCTGGAGCTGCTCACAAAGATGTTCTGGTGAATTAGGAATAAAATCACAGAATGACAACTTCCCCAGGCCCCTGAGCAGTGCAAGTGTCACTGGCAAATCCCCAAATCCAGCGACTGCAGCTCCCAAAACTGTGTCAGATTCAATCCCAGTCACTGAACACACTCAAAGCCCATTTATGGATTTGCCTGGATCCTTCTCTCCTCACAGACTCCACAGATTCTGGAGGAAGAACTGAAGTTTCTCAGTTCCATCCACATGAAAACTCCCACTATTTTTTCCTCAGAAGAAAGGGAATTTCTAATGGGCTGGGACACTGCAAAGCCTGCATTAATATTGATCTGACAGCAGAGGCTGGCTCTCAGTAAAGCTCCTTCTCCCAAAAAAGCAGCAATGAAACCCCCAAAGGTTCTTCCCCCCCTTTTTCATCCTCCTGCCCTCATTTTGGTGTCGGTTTCCCAAATCCTTGAGCCTCCTCTTGAGGAAAAAAAGGAGGGTTTTTTTTTTCCCCCTCTCAGTTGCCAGGGAAACACAAGGAGCAGGGAATTGGCAGCTTCAGCAGTGCTAAAAGGAGCTGGAATTAGAGAGGGATAGTCCTGGAGATGGACAGAGCTCTGCCCAGCCTCAATTTTGTATTATCCTGCTGAGATTTTCTCAACCTTCTCCCTTTTTTTTTTTACTTCCAAGAGGGAGAAGCAAATCTTTCAGCTTGGGTGGGAGATTCCATGTTCCTGCCCATGGGATGGGATGAGATGAGTTCAAACCCTTCCAAACCAAACCAGGTCTGGGATTCTGGGGTTCTTTTCCCACCACTGCACAGTTTCCACCATTCCAGGAATCTCCACACAGCCCAAAAATCTCATTTAGCACCTGGGGATGGGGCAGAACCTCCAGGTTTTGCCCCTAAAAAAAAAACCCCTCCTCAGCTGAGCACCTGCCTTGTTCTGAAAAGAAGGTTCTCCTTCAGTTTGCTAATATTTGATAATTATAAAAATTACAATTCAAACATTATGATGATTTTTAAAACAAGCTCCCTTCTTAAAAATCTCTCACCTACCTTTAGCTTTCAGGGTTTGTTGTTTTTTTTTTAACACACATAATCCCCAGCTCTTGAAAAAATACACTTCTAAAAACAGACCTTTGGGCAAAAACACACATTTCAAAAAATGTGTGTTTTTAAAAACTACGCTTTTTTTTTTTTTTTAAACACCTATTTAAAAGAATATTAAAAACACAGATTTTAAAACATGGATTTAAGAGGGAAAAAAAACAAAACCTCCAAAACTCAATCCAAAAATGCTGCCCCAGCCCTAAGATGGCTCAGGAGGACAATTTTGGCTGGAAAACTCTGTCAGGCCCCGTTTCTGTTGCAGTTTCAGGTATGAGTCAAGTCTCTATTCACAACAAAAAGGGGAAATAAGAGGCACGAGGACTAAAAGCTCTAAGTTTAGGTATCAAACACAACTATTTGCACCACGATAAGGAGAACTCAGCTCTTGCTTCCATGCCAGCAGTTCCCCTCTCTGGGACACTGTGGGCCTGATGTTTCTGGGTCTGAGGGATTTCAGCCTGCTCCAGCTGCTGACTTTTTCCTCAAGGAAAAATTTCTCAAGAAAGCTTCTTCCCAAAACAATCCTGGCAGACAACTCTCCTTTCTCCAAACCACCTTTCTCCAGGTGATGATTTGCTGTTTCTCTGGTTTAAATGGCATTAGAGAGGTGTGGCTTTTTATCCATCAATCATATCAAGTTTGTATTAAAACACCTTATAAAAAGTAGTAAAAATTAAAACAACAAAGCCTTTTTTTTTTTTTTTCCTATGCTCCTTTTTGCCTTCTGAAACATTGAGAGTCTTTCATCTTTCTCTGGTGTCCTCCAGCGACAATCCCGCTGTACGGACGCCAATCCCACCAGGGAATTCTGATGTGATAACCACCCGTGCTGGAGCCTCCAGCCCTTCTCCTGAGGCTGTCCTGGGGCTGTCCTGGGGCTGGCCACCACATTTTCCATGGCATGGGAGCAGTGCTGGCCCCGGGGCTCCGTGGGGACACCTGGCACTGGGCACTTACGGGATTTTCCGGGCGGGAGCCCCGTCGGCAGAGCGCAAAGGGGCTCTGGAGACTCCAGGCAAACAGCTGCTCCACGGGCACTGGGCTGCCAAACAGCTGTGGCAGCGTTTGAGCTCAAGGTGGTCGGGCACAGAGACCAGTCTGAGGGTGTGTGAGAGCACGGGGAAGGATGGGAGAGGTTGGGAAGGGTGGGATGGGGGTTCCAGGAACGGAGGCGTTGAAACGGAGAGTCAGACAGGTGAGGAATAAATAAAGGGAGATGTGAGAAGGGGTAAAGGGTGGAAGGAAATGAAGAGAGACAATGTAAGAGACACGTGAGGTATTCCTGGTTTGGGCATTCCTGGTTTAGGCATTCCTGATCCCAAGCACTCCTCCCGAGGGCACGGCAGACCCGGCGCCTCCTGCCAGCTCTGGCAGAGCAATTCCGGGGCAAAGAGCACCAAAACCACTAAAAATAAATCCCTAAATCCACTGGCCAAGTGATCCTGCTCCACTCCACAGCTGGGTTTCTTTCCCAGAGCTCTCCTCCTCTCCACTGCCTGAGGGCTGGGAATTAAATCTTCTAGGAACAAGGTTTGGAGGCACTCAACATCGACCAAACAAACCAAAACCTCCTCTGCTGGAAGTGAGGCCTTTTGGACTCTGCTGTGCTCAAAGGATTATGGGGCAAAACTCCACAAAAACAAAAAAAACATCCCAAAGGATCGAGCACCCTGAGCTGCATCCTGAGCTACAGCACTGGGAGCTGAGGGTGGTTGGGGTGGGACATCCCACAAATAGGAAGAGAGGACACCAAATCCTGGGAAGTGATCCTGCCTTTTCCATAAACAAACCAAAAAAGGAATATTGGGAAAGAGAGACTTGGTAGTTGAGTGTGGAATGGTGAGAAGGTGGCAGCAGGTCTGGGGGAGGGAAGTGGCCTTCCCAAAGAATCCAAGATCCTGTTCATGGAAGGAAATGTGCAGCTGGAAGAGACACAGGATGGGAGCCCCAGCCTGGCTGGGTCCATGGAAATGCTGAGCTACATTCTGGAGAAGAGGAATGGCTTCCTGTGCACAGGGAAACACATCCCAGCTCACACTGCCTTTGGAAATTATTCCTGTGCACAGGGGAACACATCCCAGCTCATCCTGCCCTTGGAAGTGACTCCTGTGCACAGGGAAACACATCCCCAGCTCATCCTTGGAAGTGATTCCTGTGCACAGGGAAACACATCCCAGCTCACACTGCCTTTGGAAATTATTCCTGTGCACAGGGAAACACATCCCAGCTCATCCTGCCCTTGGAAGTGATTCCTGTGCACAGGGAAACACATCCCAGCTCATCCTGCCCTAGGAAGTGATTCCTGCCCCTGGAAGTCATTCCTGCCCCAGCTGAAGCCCCTCAGAGGTTCCTTCCAGCCCAAAGCACCAATTCCTCCCTGTGGCAGAGCTCTGCTGGAACAGGGGGCCGGGGAGGGCTGTCCTGGTGGCAAGGGCTGTCCCCAAGAGCTGCAATTCCAAGGCTGCCATACCGGAGGGTGGAGTGTCTGCCGGAGCGGGAGATGCTGTTCCCAACGGGAGAGGGCAGATTGCTGCCCCTGTGCAGGTCCTCGATGGATCGGCTCCAGGGCTTGGACTTGTCCATGGAGCTCTCCACGCTGTTCTCCAGGCTTTCGAAGTCAAACCTGCAAAGGAAAAGGACATCCCAAGGCCGGGTCAGGCAGAAGAGACAGGAGCGGAGTTTTCCGTCCCGCCGCGGGTTTTGGGGGAATCACAGAATCGTTGGGCAAAGGCGAACGGGACAAAAGCACAGGAAAAGCTCTCCAGGACCATCAAATCCAGCTGATCCCCCTTCCCAGCCAAACCCAAACAGGCTTCTGTGGTCTCAACGGGTGGTGGAAGGATGGAGAAGGAGAGTTGTGGTGCTGGAGGGACATGGAAAAGTCCAGGGAAACAGGATGAGCTTGACATGGGGAAGGAAAATCCAGAACCTGGAAATTCCAGGACCTGGAATCCCTGACATTCCAGGTTCATTCAGGTTGGGAAAACCCTCCAAGACCATGGAATCCAAGCATTCCCAGCCTTGCCAAGGCCACCAATCCTTGTCCCCAAGTGTCACACCTACAGGGCTCTGAATTCTCTGGGACACTTCCAAACAGGATCAAACAGCTTCTTCAACATAAAATAAAATAAATGAAATAAATCCAGCACTGCCTGCTTGCTGAGGAATATCCCTGCCTGGGAGGGAAAAGTGGGAATTCTGGGAGCTCTCTCCAGTGAATCTCCACACATTCAGCTGTGCAAGCACCACACTTTGGTTTCCTCCGGCCCACTTTGGCCCCACAAACCTCCCAGCACATTCAGAGCCCACCACAATCAGCCCAGACTCCCTGATTTCTGCCTCCTTGCCCCTTGTTCTGCTATTCCAAGCAGGAATTGCTTGTTCCCCTTCCAGCTCCTGAGGTTATTACTCATGTTCCCCGTGCGAGAGGGGAAAAACCCAGAGAGCTCCTTGCCTACATTTGTTTAAATTTAGGAAGAAAGGCTTAGGACAAACATTTCTTTTTGCTGTGCACAGTTTTTTTTTCCAGTGGGTAACATTTGAAACCATAGGATTTTCCCCTCATAAATTTTCCTGCAACCCCACCACAAATCTCTTTTCTGGGCAGTGGTGAGGGACGTCAATCTGACGGCAGCCTTGCTAAAAATAAATTATCAGCTCTCCTCAGCTTGAGTTTCTACTCCAAAATTATCTTTACCCTAAGGCTTCTTCTTTTTATTATTATTTTTTTTTAATATCTAAAAAAATCTGCTACGATATCCTGAATGAATGTGGATTAATTCCCCATGCCTGGAATTATCCACAGGCAGCTTGGATGGGATTTGGAGCACCCTGGGGGAGTGGAAGGCTCCCTGTCCATGGCAGGGATGAGTTTGGAGGTTCCTCCCAGCCCAAACCAGTCTGGGCTGATTCCATGGTAATAAAACAAAGTCTCAGCTGAAGATCTCTGCTGAAAGCTGATTTTTCTCCACTGGTTTTTCAGAGCCCACGTCACGATTTATGACCCAAACACTTAAATCTGATCCGAATGTCAGAAAAACCCTCCGTTTTCAGTCTTCCCAACTTCCAAAATGCCCCTGGAATTGCTCCTGAGTTGTGGCAGGACTCCAGCCCTGCCCACCAGGAGTCTGGGAGCAGTGCCTGAGGGTGGGAATCCCTCTGGACCAAGCAGGAATACAAAGCCCTGGGCTCAGACACCAAGTGCAAACCTATTTTCAAAGAATCCTGCATCTCTCCACAAACTCTGGGATGGGTTTTCCACCCCTGAAATGCTCAAAATAAAAAATATGAATAGAGATTAAAAATCTCAAGGTTTAAATTCAGTGCTTTTTTTTTTTTTTTTTAATTTATTTTGTCTGCTGTGATGAAGTAATTCCAAACTCACATCCAGATTCCCTCTGCTCTCAGGCCCACAGAATCATGGAATTACTGAGGGTGGAGAAGACCAGAACCACCAAACACTTCCATGCCCACCAAACCACTTTTTGAACAAACTCCAGGGATTCTGAGCCCACCACTGCCCTGGGCAGGCTGTTCAGGACTCAACCCCTTTGGAACGAAGGAATACTCCCGAATTTCCATGGAATTCCTGGCAGGAAATGGCGGGAATGTCTCACTTACGTGACTGCATACTGGGCAAAGGACAGGTACTCCACCAGGACATCCAGGCCTTTGTTCTCCTCATTCAGGAACTCCCTGACCCATCTGTGAGAGACATTCAGACATCAGAGCCTCGCTGGGGCTTTGCAATTCCCTGGAATTCTCAGAAAAACTGGACACAGAGCTTTGAGTCTGAGCACTCAGGGCAAAAAAAAAAAAAAGTTTTTTTTTTTTTTCAAAACGGTTGTTAAAGAGTCCTTTAGATGCCTTTCCAAATGTACCAATATTCCTTTTTTTTTTTGCAGCACTGTGAAGGTCAGCTCCTCACACAGGGACTTGGCTCAGTTTTTTATCTCCTCCTGATCTCCAGCAGGCTGTAAAAGCAGGGAAAGGATCTCTGATGGATATCCTGGGTGTACATTTAACAGCAATTTTGCCTTTTTTTTTTTTCCCCAAAAGGTGTTCACCTGTTAACAGTGAATTCTGGCCCCTGGGTTTTGCAAAATAATTCAGGAATTCAGGTCTGTTGTGTTCCAAAGCTTTGAAAATGCCAAGGAAAAAACTGAAAATCCATCAATTTAGGGGCAAAGCTGGGGGTAAAGGAAGCTCAGCACAGCCCCAGCTCTTCTCTGAACCCCAAAAAAGGCAGCAAATCCCCCGGGAGTGGGACTCCAGAGAGGAAAGTGGAGCTCCAGGCTCTTGGAGTGGGGGAATTCATCACCTCTAACTCTGATCATCAGGATGGACATTTTTGGTCATTTCCCTGCGAAAATAACCAGCCTGCTGTTTTATAAAATGTGTTTTGGAAAAAAAAAAACCACCAATCCTTCAGCCAGGAGCACCAAGGAAATGAACCCTTTAACTGAGGTTCCTCCTGCTCATCCAAAATCCAAGAGCATCCAGGGATGCCTCTGGTGGGGAACCCTTTGTGCTGGAAAAGGAGGGAACAGCTGGCAGGAATGTTTGGGAGGAGTTTTTGGGATGGTGCAGCTCCAAGGAAGGTTCTCATCACCACATTGGGACTACAATTCTTTCCATGGTTTAAAATACCCCCCAATTCCCTCAAAATCGATGGAACTGAGCTGGACACAGTGTGGGATGCTGGAGAAAAGCACTGGAAAAGCTCCCTGGCTGCTGCCCCAGGGCTGGAGCAGCTTCTGGTCCCACAGGAAGGTGAAACTGGTGGGAATGTGGATGGGAAAAGGATGTCTGATAAAAAACCTAAATTCTTCTGCAGCGGTTTGGGATGGATTTGCTGCTTTGTGGATAAATCCTGGTGGATGTTGGGATGTTATTCCCAGGCAGGCTGCAGGAACTGCCCCAAGGTAAAGCTGTAAGACAGCAGGGGGTGTGAATTATAAATTTCTAGCTGCAGCTTTACTTTTATTCTGGGCACAGCCCCACTCCCTGTGCTCTGACTGAGCTGACTCCAGCCTTTCCTCAGCCCTCAGAAAAACGTGGATGAATCCACCAGGAAAGGATTAAAGCTGAATTATCCTCCTGGGATGCCCAGCTCCCCTTAACTAAGCCCATCAGGCTTTAATTATCAATCAAATGACATCGTTTATTGATGTGCAAAAGGGGGTGTTTTCTCAAAGGCAGGCACCTTCAGAATTAAAAAAAAAAATTAATAGAAAATAAATTAATAAATAAAATAAATATAATAACAATAGTAGTAGTAATAATAATAGTAATGATAAAAATAATAGAAAATAAAAATTAAATGGAAGGAGAAGCATCAAAAGTTCTCACCCAATGTGGTTTGTCCTTAAGGAAATTTCCAGTTCTCGGAGCACCTGAGTCGACTCCTGGACTCGTCTCCTGAATTTCTGCCATGGAATGAGCAGCAAAAAATAACAATTAGGCTCTATTAAAAAATATCAACATCTCACCCAGCACAGAGGGAATGAAGGAAACAAGGAGAGAACTCCTCTACATCCCCGGGAATGCAGCAACAACAGCCCAGCAGTCAACAAAAACACGTGGGGAGAAATCCCTTTCTGTTCCCAGGAACGTCCTGGAGCTTCCAGGATTAAGGAAATTAAAAGCCTGGAGATAAATCAACATTTCTTTATAAACCAAGCTTTCTCCTGAAGGTTGCAGAGTTCCTCTGCCTTAGGAAATGAGGTGACAGAGCAAGTAGGGGCAGCTCAATCCCATCAGGAGCAGGACTGGAGCTTCCTCTTCTCCCTGCCCATGGAAAAGGGCTAAAACAGCTGGAGAAATGCCCCTGGAGCAGCTGCTTTGGCACATTCCCATCTCTGAGCAGGGGCAAGGAGAGCTGAAGGGTGAAGGAGGAGAAGGGCAGGCTTAGGTGGGATGGTGGGCAGGAATTCCTGGATGTGGCACAGGCTGGAGGCCAGCTGAAGGCACGCAGCAAAAGCAGTGAGACCACCCCAACCCCAGCAAGAATCCTGGTGGGATGAGCTCTCCCATATCCCTGTGGGAATCCCAGTGGGATGAGCTCTCCCATATCCCTGTGGGAATCCTGGTGGGATGAGCTCTCCCATATCCCTGTGGGAATCCCAGTGGGATGAGCTCTCCCATATCCCTGTGGATACCCCAGTGGGATGAGCTCTCCCATACCCCTGTGGATACCCCAGTGGGATGAGCTCTCCCATATCCCTGTGGGAATCCCAGTGGGATGAGCTCTCCCATATCCCTGTGGATACCCCAGTGGGATGAGCTCTCCCATATCCCTGTGGATACCCCAGTGGGATGAGCTCTCCCATATCCCTGTGGGAATCTCAGTGGGATGAGCTCTCCCATATCCCTGTGGGAATCCCAGTGGGATGAGCTCTCCCATACCCCTGTGGATACCCCAGTGGGATGAGCTCTCCCATATCCCTGTGGGAATCCCAGTGGGATGAGCTCTCCCATATCCCTGTGGATACCCCAGTGGGATGAGCTCTCCCATATCCCTGTGGGAACCCCAGTGGGATGAGCTCTCCCATATCCCTGTGGATACCCCAGTGGGATGAGCTCTCCCATATCCCTGTGGGAATCCTGGTGGGATGAGCTCTCCCATCCAGTGGATACCCCAGTGGGATGAGCTCTCCCATCATCCCTGTGGGATCCCAGTGGGATGAGCTCTCCCATATCCCTGTGGATACCCCAGTGGGATGAGCTCTCCCATCCAGTGGGAATCCCCGTGTCGGCCGGAGCTGAGGAAGGCTGTGGGCCATCCGGAATAACCCAGGCACAGACAGGAACTCGGGGGTTATTTTTAGCCCCTCTGGGTTTGTCATTTGTCACAGGGCCCTGGCATAAGAAAGGCTCCAATGTGAGCCCACGGAGCGAAGCCAAACACGGAACAACCTCCAAAACCCTCCGGAGGAAAAAAAAACCACACAAAGACCCCGTTCACCGGGCTGGGAAGAAATCCATCCAGGGAAAGGTCAAGGTTTCCTAGGAAATGGTTCCCTGCTCCTGCCTGGAGGCCCCAACAAGAGCAGCCCTGTCCCAAGGCTCCCTGTGCCCAGGGCCACGGGCTGGGAGCACAGGGAGCCAGGGCATCTTCCTCATGCCATGGAATTGCCGGGGCAGGATCCGTGTTTTCCACAGGGAAGTGACCTCGGATGGGATCGGTGGGGAGGAGGCTGAGCCAGGCCAGGGCAGGACCTGCTGGGCTCTGCTCCGGTTTTGGGTGGGTTTTAGAGGTTCTTGTAGTTGACACCAGGGATAGAGCTGGTCCCTGTGGAGGGGAGGTGATCCCGGTGGATGGTCATGGATGGACTCGATCACCATGGATGGGAATTGTCACCATGGATGGGAATGTCACCATGGATGGGAATGTCACCATGGATGGGAACTGTCACCATGGATGGAGCTGATCTCCATGGATGGAGCTGATCCCTATGGATGGGAATTGTCACCATGGATGGGAATTGTCACCATGGATGGGAATTGTCACCACGGATGGAGCTGATCCCTATGGATGGGAGTTGTCACCATGGATGGAGCTGATCCCTATGGATGGAGCTGATCCCTGTGGATGGAGCTGATCCCTGTGGATGGGGATGATCCCCATGGATGGAGCTGACCACCATGAACCATGCACTCAGCTGCACTGAGCCTCTGCCAGGCAAATTCCCAGAGAAAAGGACTCCAAACTCGGCCACCCTTTGCCAGGGGTGGGCTCAGGGCCCTCAGACTTTTCAGCCAAGGCCAGGCCAGGAGCCCAGCTCAGAGACACCTCCTCAGATCATTCCTTGAGGCCACCGTTATTAAAACAAGCTGGGCTCCATGTCAGATAGCCTTTGGCTTCCCAACATTTGCTCTCCTTCCCAAGCTGGAAAACTGCAGCAAATTCCCAATTTCTCTTTGCTTCTCCTTGGAAGTTTTCAGGGCATTTGCACAAAGGCAGGAAGGAACCTGGAGCCCAGGAGCAGCCTGGCTGAGGAACGAGGGACACGCAGGAGGAAACAGGATGCTCCTCACCTTCCTGGTCACTGCTGGGTCCAGATATCCCTTCAGCTTCTGGATGTAAGTGTGGGGAGGATTCTTCACTTGGAATCTTTCCTGGAAAAGGGACAGGAACAAACGTTTTTTTCTGTATTTACATTGTCCAGAAAACTCATGCACCACACACGTACTAAACAATATATATGTATAATACATTCCATCCCTAAGTGGATAATCTACGCATGCAAATAAAACAAGATTTAAATGGATCTTGATATTTATGTCAACAGCATAAAAGGAGACCTTCACATTCAGTGGGAATTCTGAATTTTAGCTGCACATCCATCTGAAGGTCCAGGGTTTCTGCTCAGCATGGAGAGGAAGGAGAAGGGTCAGGAGAGTTGATGCACGCACCAACACAAAATCCTTTTTAATCACTTGGAAAAAAGCTTCCACTGTCCCAGGCTGCTCCAATCCCTGACCTTGGGCACTTCCAGGGATCCAGGGGCAGCCACAGCCTCTCTGGGAAATCCATTCCAGCTCCTCCCCACCCTCCCAGCCAGGAATTCCTCCCCAATATCCCACCCAGCCCTGCCCTCTGGCAGAGGGAAGCCATTCCTCAAAGTCCCAACACCTCCCTCTCCAATCCCCCCCCAGCCCCAGATCACAGATTTTGGTGACAAACACCAGCTCTGTCTTCTGAGGGCTCCCTGAGTTTTTGCTCCCTGATTTTTTTGCTTTCCCAGTGTCCATCTGGGAGTTTATCCCACCAAAGCTGCTGTGAAACACGAGCTGTTCCACAGACAGAGGGCTGTGTCCAAAGCTCCTCACAGCACTCCCAAAAATTCTGATCCTGTTTGTATCTTGGAAGAACTTTGAGCTCTTCTGCCCCTTTTCCCTGGAGGAAAGATCTCATCCCCATCTCCTGAAATTTCCCATTTTATAACTGTTATCTGAAACCTCCCTTTATGAGGTCAGGATGCAATTCTTACTGCATTATCCCAAAGTTATTCCAGAATGAACAGGACACTGCTGCCCAGTTACCAGAGCTGTCTGAACACCACCAGTTCTTCCTGTTATTATCTTGCTGCTTGCTGGAAAAGAAGTAATCCACCACGGCCAGCAGGAAAAAAAATGAAGGAAAAACTCTTCCCTGAGCTCCACCAGGCCTGATGGGAGCTCTGGAAGTCCCAGAGCACTCATGGTTTTCCTCTTTTACAGCTGGATTCTTTTTTTTTTCCATGCACCTCCACACAGCTCTGCAATTGGCATTTCCTATTTTATCTAAAAACCAGCTCAGAAAACACAAAGTTCTTCACTGAAGGTTCTCCTCTGGACAAAGTGACTCCAGCAGGGTCTGTCCTGCTCCAGCACCACGTCCACCATCCTGCATTCTTCTTGGCTTTCTCTCAGGGATTCCCTGATCCAGGCTCACCTCAGTGCCTCCCATGGGGCAGAGATTTCCTGCAATCCCAGAGTGGTTTGGGCTGGAAGAGCCCTTAAGGATCCTCCAATCCCAACCCCTGCCACGTCCTCCTGGCAGCAGCACCCCACCCCAGCAAGGCTCCACCTTCCCTCTCCCATTTATTCCCCCCTTTTTTGGGAGTTCTCTGCTGCTGACAGAGCTGTGTGCAGTCCAATCCCCCAGAGAAGCTCTTTTTGCTCTTATGGATTAATTTTTCCTCCCAAGTAATCAACCCTTGTCTGCTGAAGTGACAGGAGCTTTTCCCAAACTGCCAGTTTTAATTGCCTGGAATCTTCCAAATGAAATGTTTAAAGAGACTCAAGGAGCACATTTAACAGTCTGGGATGCAGCTACTGAATGTTTTTTGTTTGTTTTCCTCAAACTTGGCTGTAATTATGTATTTATGTAATAATCTCTGCAGCAACTTCATTTAAAAAGATGCTGCACATTCTTGTGGAGTGGAATTATTTGGGTTAAAGGAGAGTTTCAAGACGTTATCCATGAACAGCAAACACCAGCAATGCTTTTACCTGAGGAGTGACCAAAAACCACTTGTGGTAAACATCTCCCAGACCTTGAGACTTTTTTACAGCCCCTTCAAGTGTTTTCTTTTTTTTTGCTGGTTTGGAAAGCAGTGAAGGATTAGCCTTTAAAATTGCCCTTTCCTGGCTGTTATGATTCCTGTCTGGTTTATCCAGCTCAAGAGTGTTTTATATTAGAGGCTGATTAAGAAGCTGCAAGGGCCAGGGCTGTGCAGTGAGGCCTCTAAATCACTCTGGATGTCTGGTCACAGCCACCCTCTTCCCAAAAATCTGACTGGGAGCTCGCAGGGGTTGGGAATGGAGCTGACTGCAGGCTGGAATCTTCCTGGAATTCAGTGGGATGCTCTCATGGTCCTCCTTGGGAGCATCCCAACACCCACACTTCCCCAGGCACTGCTGGGCCTTAGAAACCATAATTAAAGAGTTAAAAAATCCCTGCTTTTATTCCTGTCAGCTCCTCCCCTCCACTTCTGGCAATTCCCACTCACTCCCTGGCCAGCTCTGCTTCCAAACTCAGGATTTAACACCGTCTGCATGACGAGGTCGGGGATTTTTACTGCACACACACAAAAAAAGCCTAAAATCCGGATTGGAGCGGCCCAAACTTTGCTCAGCAGATCCTGTGGGGTGACATCACGACTGGGACACGGTGGCTTCCCTGGATCGAGCCATTCAGACACAACAAAGTTCCTAAATCCCGGCGAAACCCTCTTTTTATCTCCACTACGTGACTGCTGTGAGCCTCAGCATTATCTGCAGCCCGAAAGGACACGGGCATGGAGCAGCAGTGACTCCACACTGCCTTTGTCAGCCACCTCCAAAGCAAACCAGCTTAATTCCCAAGGATAAAGGCCCTTTCTGACTCGGAAAATCCCTGAGGAGTGGTGTTGTGAGGCAGGATGGAACAGCACAGGGGAATGCAAGGACAGCAGCACCGGAGAGCAACGAGATGAGCTGGGCCCAGCATTCCCCTTTGGGAGAATCAACGGGGAGAATTCACTGGGAATAAATTCTGAGAGGGGTTTGGGACAGGGGGATGGAGGGACAGGACACAGGGAATGGCTTCCCACTGGGAAAGCAGAGATTTGGGTGGGTATTGGGAAGGAATTCCTGGCTGGGATGGAATTCCCAGGTTTGCTGTGGCTGCCCCTGGATCCCTGGCAGTGTCCAAGGCCAGACTGGAATAACCTGGGATAGTGGAAGGTGTCCCTGACCATGGCAGGGGTGGGGCTGAATGCCTCTGAAGTCCTTTTCAACCCAGCTCATTCCATGATTCCATAATTCAGGGGAAAAGCCTGGATGCAGGAGCACAACACCTCTCCCGTGCCTCTTTCACCCAGAATCAGCACTTTCTTTTCAGGATACAGGAAAAAAGGGAGGCTGAGGGGGGCTTTACTGCAGCAGCCAAGAGGAACTGCTGGACTTCTGCACTTCCTCCTCCACGTGATCCTACAGAGAACCTGACCCATCTCCTGATCACCCAGCTCTGGAAAACGGATTCGTTCCGGAACCAGGAAATTGTGGCTTTTCCAACAACCCTTGGCTCCCCACGCCAGCCAGGGCATTTTTCTACATCAGCACATATGTGATTCTCATTATCATCATCACCATTATCCTCCCTGAGCTCTTTCATTCCTGGGATTCACAGTGGCCAGGGAAGCACCCAGCACATCCGACTGGGATCAGAATCCCACAGATTGTGCTGGGAGTGCCTAAACCCCACGGACTGGGATCAGTGGGACAGGAGATGGATGAGGAGATGTGTCTCAAACACATCTTGAACATGGTGCAGAACTGCCCATCTCCCACGGATGCAGAGGGTGGCTCACTCCTGCCCCAGCAATCCAGCCATTCCCACCAGCGGGATGATGTGTCCCTTTGGAAGTGTCCTGAAGGACTGAGGGGACAGCAGCTGCTCATCCCTGCACCGATGAGGAGGCAGAATGATCCATTCCCTCAGGATCAACGTCCTGCCAAAGCAGGTCACTGTCAGCTCCGTGCTGCACCCAGCTGCTCCCTCTGACCCCAGGGGTGCTGAGCCCTTCCCAATCCCAAATCACTGAGCCTGGGACTCCTCAGGCCTCTATCTCCATCCCTCCTTGTCTGATCTGCCCCTGAGCCTCCCCTCCCAGGGTGACCCAGTCAGGGGAATGAGGCCACGAGTGTCCCAAAGTCCAGCTTCTCCTGAACTCAGCAAATCACGGGGTTCTCTGCCCTCTCTTTACCCCAACAGGGCAGATCCTCTGGAATACACAACGTTTTTTAGGCCAAGGCTCTCAAACCAGAGCTGTAAATGGCTTCTGCAGCCCATAAAAAGGGAAGGAAGATCCTTGTTTGGACACTGGCAAACCCCCTGGATCTCTGTTGGGAAAGGGTCAGTGGCACCATAAGGGCTCCCTGTCCCCTCAGCACACTCCTGAGGAGAAATCTGGGCTCTGCTGAGGAATTGGGTGACAAAACGTGGCACAGCAGCCCCACAGCACCCTGCTCCTGGCTCAGGCCTTTCTCCACCAGCCATCCACAGATGCTCTGGGCAGGGAAATCCCTTGGAAGCACAGCTGAGGGCTGCTGAGCACCCCACTCACCAATGCCACCCCAAGAGCTCCACGGCGGCCACCAAAACACCCAGCACCTGCCTTCTCCTGGAGCTCCTTCAGCAAAGGAGGACTTCCACAAGCCCCTCAGCAGGACATCCGGGGTGCAAAGCTCAGGGTTTTCCTGTGGATCTCTCCATCCTCCCATTCCCACACGTCCCGTGTGTCCCAAGGCCAGGCTGTGGTGACACCCCTGCCACCATCTGCCATTAGAGGGCAATGAAGAACTTTGTGGGATGTCCCCAAGCCCTTCCCAAACACCCACCTCCTGGCACCCAGCTGGACAGAGAGGCCTCGAGGACACCAAAAAAAAAAAGCCTTTGAGGATCTCATTTCCCGGATTTCCAGGCCAGGAAATGGCATCCTTGTCTCTGCCTGGATCATTCCCAACTCCAAACCCTCAGATGGCCACCTTGACCCTTTCCACAGTGGACAACACATTTCCTGGCTTTCCTCTGCTCCTCCTTCTCGTACTGGGGACAATGCTGAGATGGTTTGGAAGGTTTATAAACAAAGGAAGAGAAAATTCCACAGGGGATGGGTCCTCCCCAAGCAGCCCAGCAGCCCTTACACTGATTCAAACAATGCCCACAATCCTATTCACGGCAGATTAACATTAATTATTATTGTTGTTGTTGTTATTACTGTCGTCATCATCACGAAACCAGTTCCCCACTTTCCTTAATCTCATTTTTGCCAAAGTGAGAGCTCCCTGTTGGGGATTAACTCCTAATATTCTCCAAATACTCCACAGATAAACATTCAGGATCTGCTGCACAGGTTGTTTAGAAAGTACCATTTCTGGGCACTTTTTCCTTTCAGATCTAAGATGAAAACCAGCACAGGACAGAAAGGGTTCATTTCCTCACTGATTTACAAGCAAAACCAGGTGGAAGTGGTGTAGTGGGCAAAACCAAGAGAAAACAGGAGTCAGAATTTGCATTTGGAATAAAAAACATCCTGCACAGCCCCTGTTCCTGGAAGTGCCCTCATCTCCAGTATTCCAGGGACAGATATAAATATTTCACAGCCCATATGCTGCATTTTGGTGCTTTTACTGACACCTGCTCACACTGCTCTGCCTGAGGGGGTGGCAGCACCCTCAGGGGACATCAGGGAGCTGTGACAGAGCCCAGCCTCTCGTCCCTGGATGGACGGACACGGGGAAGGTGGCTCTTGGTCACCTCCTGGCACTGCTGGCTCCACACTGCTGGTTACATCAGCCCTGTGCTGCTTCCCTGCTTTTCCAAAGAATGGGAAGGGCTTCATCCCAGGGAAGGGACTCATCCCAGCCCGGGGGTGGACTTGGGAGTTGTGCAAGGAGCTGTTGAGAGCAGCGATTACTCCAGATTGCAAATTTCCTTCCCATCTGCTCGTCCCTCCTATCTCAGCCTGCGGAGCTGGGCAGTGAATCAGCAGCAGCTGCAAAGGGTGGATCAGCTCCGAGGTGGGAATTTGCACATCCAGGCTGGGATCAAACGGCTCCTGCCTGTCCCGCTGCCAGCAGGAATTCAGCACGGAGCTCCCACCTCTGCAGGAACACCCGTGACACAGATCACAGATCACGGACTGGGTTGGGTTGGGAGGGACATTAAATCCCACCCAGTGCCACCCCTGCCACGGCAAGGACACCTTCCACAACCCCAGGCTGCTCCAAGTCCTGTCCAGCCTGGCCTGGGACACTGCCAGGGGTGAGGAATTTGCAGTCATTTGCACCAGTTCCTGCAGTTTTTCAATGTCTCAGTAAACTGAATCTTTAAATAGCTCACGCTTTACATTCTCTGCACAGGAAACTCATGGGAAAAGAAAGCAATTCTTCATTAAGCTTTATTTCAAGGTACCTGTGCAACGAATTTAAACTGCCAGAGGGCAGGATTAGATGGGATATTAGGAAGGAATTCTTCCCTGTAAGGGTGGGGAGGCCCTGGTACAGGTTGCCCAGAGGATCCCTGGAAGTGTCCCAGGCCAGGCTGGATGGGGGTCAGAGCAATCTGGGATAGTGGGAGGTGTCCCTGGGGTAGGAACTGGATGGGCTTTAAGGCCCCTCCCAGCCCAAACCAGTCTGGAATTCCATGATTGTACCAGACACCCCACCACTGTAACAGCTGAATAAGAAGATGTCCCATAAATGTAATATTTATCCCAATGTCCCTGACCTCCTGCCAAACTCTCACCCTGCTTCTGCTGAGTTTACACCCCAAGGGAACACCCCAGTGCTGGATCAACTATTTTCATTACCCACTCCTGCTGACCTTCCTGGCAGATCCCAATTTTGCTGCTGGCCCCCAGATTCAAACCTCACCTTTGGCACATTTCATTTTCTCCCCCGAAATGCCATTTTTGTTCATCCATCACATCCTGTTACCTGCTGCACAGCTGAGGAGGGGACGCCCCAGCAGCTGGCACTGCCTGATCCGAGGCTGCTCCCAGCCTCTGGAGGTGAGCAGGAGTTCAATCCTGGAGGTGACAGCTGCACACAGTGACATGGGCAGCCAAACACTCCCTGGACTGAGATCATCTGTTCAGGACACTCAGGGCAACACTCTGAGCTCAGGCTGAGCCTGTGCAGGGCAAAACCAGCAGCGTTCACGGAGAATCCAGGGTGGAAACATCAGAGGGGAAAGGGACATCCCTGAGTGAAGTGGGAATTTACACATCCAGGCTGGGATCAAAGAGCTTCAGGCTGACCTGATGTCAGCACAGCCTCCAGCAGAGCTCCCAGCCCTCTGGGACACTGAGAAACATCTGGGACACAAAACACGGAGTGGCAGAATCCCAGCATGGGCTGGGCTGGCTGCAGTTACTCCTGTGTGTTGGTTTAGTGGAGATAGTAAAAGAATAATTGGTGGCTGGTTTTGAGATTGACGGTTAGATTGGCTAATTAAATACAGGGACATACTTTTGAGTTATATAAGCTTAAAAAATCAGAAGAATATTGGGGAAAAATTATTCCTCAAAAAAAGAAGTGTTAAAAAAGCTCCGTTTTGATTCTTATTTCTTTTCTTTCAGTGTGTGTTAATAAATCTATCTTTACACCCTTGAAATTTATGCCTGCTTGAATCTTTCTCCTAACCCTCTCTCACAGCGAAGTTCTAGCAGAACACTCAAACCACTACACTAAATCTAACAACCAAAAGGTGTGTGAAAGCGAGACCATTACATCAATCAGTGTTCCCATTCCATAAAGTAGTGTTTCTACCGAGGTACAAACTTAAAACCATCACACCCTGCAAAGCCTCCGGGAGCGGTCACCAGCAAAGGAGTAAAAGGAAGGAGTGCTTGAAACTCCTGGGAACAGGCACCCTGAGGTCCTGCTGAGCCCAGGATGCTGTGGATGGAGCAGCTGGAAGCAGGAATCTCCCCAGGGTTCTCCAGAGGCTCCTCACCTGGTCACAGATGAGCTCCCACTTCTTCTCGTTGTCGTACTGCCGCAGGAGCCGCGCCTTGTCGGGAGGCAGGTTCATGGCATTCTGTGGAGAGACAGGGACATTGGGAGGGGTCAGCCACAGCCAAACCCAGCTGGAGCAACCCAAGGGTTCTTGTTGTGCTGTTTGTCCATGCCAGAGGTGCTCAGGAATGTTCTCTCTCCCCGTTGGGTTTGGCCCCAAAAGCAACGGAGGATCACCGGAGGCACCCAAGGGCAGGGCTGGGACACACCAGGTGAGAGGCTGAGCTCCAGTTTCTGGGATTTTAGGGGAAAATTGTTCCCTGGGAGGGTGGGCAGGCCCTGGCACAGCTTCCCAGATTTGCTGTGGCTGCCCCTGGAAGTGTCCAGCTTGGATGGGGCTTGGAGCAGCCTGGGACAGTGGGAGGTGTCCCTGCCCACGGGATGAGCTTTAAGGTCCCTTCCAATCCAAACTGTTTTTGGATTCTGTGACCATCCAGCTCCATCCAGCAGAGAGGACAGCATTCCCTGAGCTGCCACAGCACAGGAGCCACTCTGTGCCCAGCCAGGTCCCTTCCCCTGAGCACATTCCTGCTGGAAACACCTCCCACTGCAGGCTGGGGCTGCAGGACAGTCCTCTCCCAACAGCATCATGAAATGCCACCTCATTTCACTCCAGCAGCCATCCAGGTTGGAAAAGTCACCACATGCCACCTTATCTGGGTGACAGAGATCCTGGAGTCAGGGCTGCTGCTGCCCAAGCCCCAGAGATAACAATCCCAGACTGTGAGTGACAGCAGGCAGAAGGAAGGGGAGAGGCAGCAATTATCTGATCCCTATCATTCCTGGCTCCTTTGATGTGAACTCTCCTTCCAGGACAGCTCTCTGAGGAGGGTGGCTTTCCCAAGAGCCCTGTCCTGGAATGTGCAGCGTAACTGTGGGGCTGCTGCTCCTGCAGAGGCCAGGAACAATGGATGGGACCCAGGGACACCCAGAGAGAACCCAGGAACAGCCACAGAGAACCCAGGAACACTGGATGGAACCCAGGAACAACCAGAACCCAGGAACGCTGGATGGGACCCAGGAACAACCAGAGAGAACCCAGGAACAGCCACAGAGAATCCAGGAACACTGAATGGGACCCAGGAACAACCAGAACCCAGGAACACTGGATGGGACCCAGGAACACGCAGAGAGAACCCAGGAACACTGAATGGAACCCAGGAACACGCAGATGGAACCCAGGAACAACCAGAGAGAAACCAGGAACACTGAATGGAACCCAGGAACACTGAATGGGACCCAGGAACAACCAGAACCCAGGAACACCCATATGGAACCCTGTAACATCCAGAGAGAACCCAGGAACACTGGATGGAACCCAGGAACACTGAATGGAACCCAGGAACACTGAATGGAACCCAGGAACACCCAGATGGAACCCAGGAACACCCAGATGGAACCCAGGAACACCCAGATGGAACCCAGGAATACACAGAGAGAACCCAGGAACACTGAATGGAACCCAGGAATACACAGAGAGAACCCAGGAACACGCAGAGAGTTCTGCAAACACCAATCTGGAAAGGATCCCCACCAGCCCAGCTGAGCACAGCAAGGCCAAATGGTGGGTGGAGAGTCTGCTGAGCACCTCTTGGGCTCCAGCACCTCCTGGGCTCCAGCTGGAATCCCCAGAGTGGCCCCAGTTAACCCAGTTAAGCCCTGGGGACCACAGGCCTCTGGCAGTCCATTCCCAGGGAGGAAGAGGCGGCTCCTCTTGGTCCCCGCGGCACAGGACACAACAACAGATCAGGAATCAATAAATCGGAGTTTCGGACCAAAATTCCACTCCAGGATGTCCTGGGGATCCCTGGAACCATCCCAGCTCCATCCTCTGCCCAGACATCCTTCTTTTCCCTGCACAAACCCTGTCCCAGTGAAGGGGAGGGATGTGGACAAGCAGCACTTGTTGGGATCAGCCAACCAGGACACCTCAGTGCACCTGGAAAATCGGAATTTAAGGAAGTTCTGGCAGGATCACAGGTGCCAGGGGTGGTTCTGCGCCAGGGGATGTAGGGCTGACCACACTGATGGGCACCAGGACAGCTGGGCAGGCCTTGGGAACGAGGGACAGCTGAGGGTTTGCTCCTCCTGGGGATCCCCTCCACACCTCCTGCTCCCAGGGCTGCTCCTCCCAGAGCTGCTTCTCCATCAGATAACAACGACTCCTTCTCCTGCTCGTCTCTGCTGTCATGTTGACAGTATTTATAGGCTCTGATCATATCTGTGCTTGCTTCTCCTCTCAGTCTCTCACCAGGCTCCTTATCAGCTCTGCTTATCATTTCATGCACTCCTTGGTATTTTCCCTGAGGGTTCTTCCAGCACCATTCCTTACTCCTGAGCCATATTTCACAGCTCTCAGCTGGAGGAAAAGCTCCAGTGTTTACCTGCAATGCAGCCCCTTGTCAAGCTCTGATCTCCTTAGAGCTAATCAGCTTAAGCACGCCGAGCTGGCAGCAGGACAAGAAACCTGCCTGGAAAGCTCGGCAGGACTCAGGCAAGGCAGGGCTTCAGCAGGGATGGGAGCCTGGAACAGGGAGAACAAGAGGCAGGCAGCAGGCTCCAGTGATCTCACTCCCAACTGGAGCCATCTGATCTCAGGCTGCCACGGGAAGTGCTTTGCTTTGCTCCACACCACCACTTCACAGCCCTCAACAGCTCCCTCCAGACATTCCTGCTCTCTTCCACAGGGAAAATCCTCTCTGGGCACCGTGTGCAGCTGGGCTCAGCTCCCCGAGGGTGAACTGCACCTACCCACTTCCCAAAAAGAGATTTAACCGTGGTGTGGAGTAACCAGGGCTCGCTCCACAGCCCCTCCAGCCCTCGGCTTGATCTCTGCTGGAGGGACCTGGGAAGGACAGAAGCACCTTGGTCACCTGCCTAAGGGAGGTTCAGATCTGCCAGTGGCCAAAGGAGGGGCACAGGGGTGAGGAAGGGTCTGGAAGGGACAGATGTGGAGCATGTGAGGTCACTTGGTTTGTTCAGCTGGAGGAGAGAGAGGGGAGACTCAGCCCAGGCTGGAGCTTCCTCCTGAGGGATGGCTGGGACCTCTGTGACCAGGGACAGGACCTGAGCTGTGCCATGGAATTTTAGCTTGGATTTCAGAGCAAGGTTCTTCTCCCAGAGGGGCTGGGGCTTCCCAGGGAGTGGTGACATTCCCAGGGCTGCCAGAGCTCCAGGAGCCTTTGGACACCACTCCCAGGGATGCACAGGGTGGGATTTTGAGTTGTCTGCACAGGGCCAGGGGCTGGACTGGAAGATCCTTCTCACTAAGGATATTCCACATCATACCTTCTCTGAAACCCAGACTAAGGATTTTCTTACTCTCTGCTGGAAAACTGGATCCTAAACCAAAACATTTTCATTTCCATGGGAAGCAACAGGTTTGTGGTTTTTTTTTTTACACCCCTGCAGGACATTACCCCAAGTGGCTCCTGAAATCCAAGTGCACTGCTCCCAAGTCCTTAACTCCAGTCCCAGCAGCAGGATCCCAGCAGAGGCTACTGAACTGGCTCCAGGAGTTTTGCTGGAGTCACACCCAAGCAGACACACGGATTTCTTATTCCCTGTGGATCCCTGGAATGACTCACCAACGTCTCCTGGCCCCTTCCAGCTCTTACAACCCTGGGCTTCCCACATCCCAGTGTTCTTTAGTTAATGACAGGTCCATGTCCTGTGGTTTCTCTTTCCATCTTTTCCCAATTAGAGCTTTGAAGGCTTCTGAGAGCAGAATTATTCCCTTCTTAAACCAATCCAAACTCCTGCTGTGGCCAGCAGGGATGGCCCCACTCTCTGCTCTCCTGCCTGTGTCCCCTGTGTCACCACCCACTTGTGCAGCTGGAGATCCTGTGCCAGCAGAGCAGATTTCCACCTTTAATTGGATCCCCAGCTTCCATGAGGATCTCATAAAACCCTTTTCTGTGAGTGGGAACTGCAGCTGAAGCAGCCTCATTTCCATCCTCATCCTCATCCCTGCCATGGATGGCTCCTACCAAACACAATCCAGACTAAAAATAACCATTTCTGGTGATGCCTTAAGTTGTAACTTTAATGTTTCTCAGCTCCTGTAACGCCTAGGTGTGTAGTTCTGAGCCTCATATTAAGTGTAAGTTCTCTTCACAGAGCAGGGAGACAAAACAAATCCTTTCCCAGATGGACACCGAGGACAACTGTTAAAAGCTTCAGGCCCAAAAGCACAAACAGCTGTAGAGAGAAAACAAGAAGGATGGGACTTCATAACCTGAAGCTGCAACAGGACAATTAAACCCCAATATGTAATTGGAGCAAAACTTATGAAAGTGTGAGACCGTGTGACCGTTTGCACATTTTGTGACCACTTTAAGTCCACCTTGGGTGTAGCCCTGGCCAAGCTCTTGTGCCCTTAAAGGCCTTTTAATAAATATCAGCTTTATTCTCCAGCTCTGCCCAGTCCCTGCTCCAGCTCAGCCTTCCCAAGACATCCCTGCCCAGACCATTTTGCCCCCTGGGAGCTCACCCAGCCCAGGTGAGCTCCACAGCTTCACCCCTTCCTCCCACAGCCCTAAGGAAATCAGTCCCACCTTCCTCACTTGCAACTTTCCACTACCTCACGGCACTTCCAGGCCTGGGGAAAAGGAGGGGGGAGAAAAAGCCAAGCTCTGGCACGTCCTCCTGCCTGGAGAGGGCTGCAGGAAACCGGAGCGCTGCGCTTCCGACTGCTCAGCAACACCTCCCAACACAACCCTGGAGGAACCACAGCTGGATCCTGCACAGCCTCCTGCTGTCTGCAAGGGCTCCTGTCCAAGCCCATCCTGGCTCCAGGAACACGGGATTTTCGCTCTTCCCCCCTCCCCGAATTCCAAAGTTATTCATGTCTGCTGCTACGTGCCAAAGGATCTAGGTGAGGTTTCCATTCCGCCCGCTCCGGGCTGCCAGGATAAAGCTGGCCCTTCAATTAATCACAGTAGCAGATGGAAAACTGGGGGGGAGTACAAGCAGACCTCCAAAATATTCAATTGCTGAAGAGTTAAAAATAAAACCAGAGCGCAACAAGGAAATTTATGTCTTTTTAACCAAAGCCCAGCCCCATCCAAACTGGCGGAGTCTCCAATTCCAGGTTTTGGCACTACAAATTCTCATTTGTGCACTGATCTGCAGGATTTGGGCAGCACCACCATGGCGTGGCTTTGTCCTTGGTCCCAAACACGTCCCCTTGGGGTTGTCCTGCTGTCCCCTTCCGTGGAGAAAGGTCACTGGTGGCCACACGTGGTGGCCCCAGCCCTGGGGGCAAAGTGCTCCTGCAGCCAGCATTATCCAGGGAAAATGCTAAAATACATCCCATGGTCAGAGCGGGATAAAGCACCCAGCTGGAAAGGGAAGCAGCAGCAGATGCCTCCAGGAGCCACCTGCAGCCCAGGCCACACTGGGTCATTCCAGTGCCACTGGTGGAATGACTGAGCTGTGCTTTTTTCCAACTTATTCCTGGTTTTCCTGAGCACTAAAAGGCTCAATGTTTTGGAAAACCAGCGTAGCAGCAATCCAACTGACTCAAAAAGCACGAGCACTGCTAATTAATAGCATTGCTAATTAATAGCATCGGGCTGCTGCTCTTATTGATCGTGTCATCTTCAAGTCCGCATCCCTTTTATTAATGAGTCCTGACATTAATTGTGCTGGGAATGAGCACGGAGTCCTCCTGATCCATTTGTTCCCATGAACGGCCCTGGATGTGTCAGCACGAGCTCCCGAAGCCCTAAAATGTGGGATGTCCTCACCGTGCAACGGATGGGGATGGAAAAAGGCAGGAAAGCAGAGCCTGGCAAGGGAAGGTGAGTGCAACACCAGCGTTGGAGGAAGGGACATTAAAATCCATCCCAGCAAAGAGGTAAACTTCCCACTTCCCTAAAGGGCCTGCTGACCTTGAAAGGAATAAAGGAATGCCAGGAAAACCTCATCTGCCAGGACACACCCTGATGTGGCAGGGGAGGGTGAAGGGAATTCCCACTCCTCCACGAGACACTGCACAGGAACTGAAATTCCTGAGAATTCATTCCCAACTGGCTTTGTCCTCCCGTCCTCCCTCTGACTGGGATCACTGCCACCTTCCACTACTCCCACAGAGATGGAAAAGCCAAACCTGGATCACTTTTCCCAAGAGCACTTAGGAAAAAGATCAGGGCTTTCAAACACTTCAGACAAGTCTCGGTCCTCGTGGCTCAGATTTACACAGCCACATCAAAGCTCTGCTCTTACTCCAGGCTTCAAGGACTCCTCATCCTCACCTGCAGCTGCCCACTCTGAGTTTATTCTCCAGCTCATCCCTTCCACTTCCCAGTTCCTCAGGTTCAGCAGAGCACTTTCCCTGCAGCTCCCTGGGGTTTTTCTCCACCACGATGAGCTGCAATCCTCAGGAGTTTTCCTGCATTTCAGTCAGGGCTGTTTTAAGGCAGAGCCTGAAGTATTTGTAGCTTTTATTAATAGCCAGTGAGTTCTTATGAAGCAGAGCCCAAAATTGGTTCAGAAGTGCAGCCCATACCTCCCACCTCCCCGCACTGAGGCACAGCAGCCCCTCCCTGAGCAGCCAGCCCCAGCTCCTGAGTGGATCCAGGTTTCCCTCCTGGCACTGAGCCGCCCACGTCCTCCCAAGGACCAGGAGCCAAACGCAACCAAACAATAAAAACATGACAAAAGAGAATGAAAAGCAGCATCAATCAGTTCAGATCCGTTCATGGGACGCCGTCACCTTTGGCTGTCACCACGATGGCTGAGGCCGGAGAGGTTCCCTCACCATCTCTGAATTCCAACTTCTCGACTCTCATCCTCTCCTGGGACAACCAAGGGGACAACAGGGACCATCTGATGGTGGCCTGGAGCCACCAAGAGTCACCAGTGGGGTCTCCTGCCTCACCCCACTCACTGAATCCCCTTCAACCTGAGCTTTGCTAAAGGTCTGGCACATCTGGGTACAGCAGGAACGAAACAGGAAACAAATAAATAAGATAAATTAATAAATTTATATAAATATATATAGAAATAAATAATAAAATAAAGTAAAATAAAGTGAAATAAAAAATAAAATAAAATAAAGTAAAATAGAATAAAATAAATTAAATAAAGTAAAATAGAATAGAATAGAATAAAATATAAAATAAAATAAAATAAAGTAAAATAAAATAAAATAGAATAAAATAAATTAAATAAAGTAGAATAGAATAGAATAGAATAGAATAGAATGAAATAAAATAAAATTAAAAAATAAAATAAAATATAAAAAATAAAATAAAATAAAAATAAAAAAATAAAATAAAATAAAGTAAAATAAAATAAAATATAAAATATAAAATAAAATAAAATATAAAATAAAATAATAATAAATAAAAAAGCGTGTGGCACTTGGGGACAGGGGTTAGCAGTGGCCTTGGCAGTGCTGCAGGAATGGCTGGATCTGATGATCCTGGAGGCCTTTTCCAACCACAAGGATTATTCCAGAATTCTCCATCCCCACACACTCCCCAGGTGAAGCACACACTGAGCAGATCACCCACCACCACAGCACAGCAGGGTGGTGGCAACCAGGACTCTTCAGCCTGGGGGGAAATTCCCAGAATCCCAGAATTATCCAGGTGGGAAGAGACCTTGAAGATCATGGAGTCCATCAACCCACCACCACCAAAACCATCCCTAAACCTGGGGGGAAATTCCCAGAATTATCCAGGTGGGAAGAGACCTTGAAGACCATCGAGTCCATCAACCCAGGACCACCACAACCATCCCTAAACCTGGGGGGAAATTCCCAGAATTCCAGAATTATCCAGGTGGGAAGAGACCTTGAAGACCATGGAGTCCATCAACCCACCACCACCAAAACCATCCCTAAACCTGGGGGGAAATTCCCAGAATTATCCAGGTGGGAAGAGACCTTGAAGACCATGGAGTCCATCAACCCACCACCACCAAAACCATCCCTAAACCTGGGGGGAAATTCCCAGAATCCCAGAATTATCCAGGTGGGAAGAAAGCTTGAAGATCATGGAGTCCATCAACCCACCACCACCACCACAACCATCCCTAAACCTGGGGGGAAATTCCCAGAATCCCAGAATTATCCAGGTGGGAAGAGACCTTGAAGATCATGGAGTCCATCAACCCAGCACCACCAAAACCATCCCTAAACCGTGTCCCCATGTGCCACATCCAGACACCTCCTGAACACTCCCAGAGATGGTGACTCCAGCCCATCTTTGGGCAGCTCAATCCAAAGCCTGACTGCTCTTCCAGGGGAAAAAAAACATTCCAATATTTAACCTGAACCTCCCCTAGAGCACCGTGGGGTCATTTCCTGTCATCCCTTCACTTGGGACATGGCAGAAGAACCCAAAGCCACCCCACTCCACCCTCCTGTCCAGGAGCTGTAGAGATCAATGAGGATCCCCCTGTGCCTGCTCTTCTCCAGACAAAAATTCCAGGAGAAATTACAGAATTCCCCAAGAAGCAGAATGCTGGCCCCTGCTCCCTCTCCCCGGCTGGAGAAGGTTCCTCACCCTGCCCTAACTGTGACCCTTCCTGCAGAAAAAGTCTCTGTGTAGCTCCAGGAGCTGCCCACCAAAACAACCTCGGGACTTTTTGTACGGCGTTAAAATTTAATTCCAGGCCCTGGCCCGTAAAACAGCCCTTAATATTCTCCTAGAATATTAAAATGCAACTGTTTTTTTTTTTTTGCAATTTTCTCTGCTGCTTAGCTTCCCAGCCCTGCTCTGGTGTGTTTATTTAGGAAAGCCAGAGGCAACTGAAGCGAGCTCCAAGTTCCCTGACTTTTTGAGGAATCCGAGCTAGGCTAAAATTAAATGTACTTATTGTTCTAATCCTCCTTTCTCCTCTTCTTCTTTTTTTATTAAACTGGTCTTTGATCTAAAAATACCAATGCTCTGCCTGCACCAGGCCCCTCTCCTCCTAAAGAGAAGGAGGAGCAGGAGAAGCTTCCAGAACATGGAGGTGAGAGGAGAGAGGACACGGCGTGTGGAGCTCATCCTTGGGAAAAGACTGGAAAAAACCCAGGTCAGCCTCTGGAATTCTGGATCCCTGATGCCCCATGTGCATCTCAGTGATGGGGCAGATTGGATATTAGGGACAATTCCCTCATGGAAAGGGTGGACAGGCGTTGGAATGGGCAGTGCAATAATTATTTTTGGAGGGATTTAGAACCCTGGGGATGTGGCACTTGGGGACGTGTGGCAGTGGTGGCCTTGGCAGCGCTGGGGAATGGTTGGATTGGAGATCTTGGGAGAGCTTTTCTAACTCTGAGGATTCTTTGATCCTAAACCTCCTCACTGGGAGAGCCACGACGCCTCTGAGCCCGCTGAGGGAACTTTATCCCAGAAATTCTGGAAGGTTTTGGGGGCTGCAGTGACCACAGAGTTGCTTGTTCCTCTCAAAAAAACAAAAAAAATCCAGACTCAGCTTAATGGCCTGACGTTCTGGGAAAGCTGAAACCTCATTAATCCACCACTGGGAAAGAATTCCATGGTAGGGCTGCTCCAAAGGCTGAGCCTCACTCTGAGCTCTGAGCTCATCCCATGGCTTTGCTCAATCACTCACTGCTGATAAGGCAAACCCCAAAATCCAAAATTAATCCAAAATTTCGGTGACATGTTGGAGAAAGTGGCTCCCAAAGAACCCAAATGTGTCTTCCAAAGGCTGTGCTGGGAATTGCACAGAGGCTGGGCAGCGCCCACAATTCCATCCACGGGGCAGCCTGGAGTGCTGCGAGCTGCAGGGCAGCAAAAATGCTGGAAAACACACCAAAAAAAAGGAATTTCAGCGATTTTTACACCTTTTCCCCCCCCGGTGTTGCCTCACAGCAGCACAGACAAAGCGGTGAGGTCCAAGCAGCCCTAACAATTATCCCAACTATGCCGAGGGATTTCGGGTTTTCCCCTGGAATTTTTTCCCCCAGACCCCATTAAAAAAGCAGCTTTGCTGGGAGACACAAGATCCCATCCCCTCGTGCTGCTGTCCCCAACACTCCCTCGGGAAGTGCAGCATGTGTCACCTGTGGGGCTGCACTGCTGCTCATCCAGCAGCTGCCCAGGAGGAAAGGGAAACCCCAAAGCACATCTGGCAGCTGTGCACACCCCACTGCACCACGGCTGGACGGGATTTGGGGAAGGAATTCCTCTCTAGGAGGGTGGGAAGGCGCTGGCACAGATTCCCAGAGCAGCTGTGGCTGCCCCTGGATCTCAGGAAGTGTCCAAGGCCAGGCTGGAGTGACCTGGGATAGAGGGAGGTGGGGTAGGATGGGATGGGCTTCAATATTCCAACCCAAACCAGTCTGGGACTCTGTGATTTCTGTCCTATTCCTGAGGATGAGAAGGGATTTTCAGAGGGTGGGTGGAACAAAACCCCTCCAAACCTCCCCTCACAAGGAGGATCCCTCACTACCCCTCCTGGTCAGGGATGTCAGCCAAGTCAACCTCATTCAGGAAAAGCTGGATAAAATTCTCCTCTAAACTCTTCAGCTTCACCTCACTGCAATTTTTAAGGCAGCTGATGATCCCGAATTATCCTGCACACACTTGTGTGATGGAGATCAAGTGTATTTGTTTTCTCATCAGAAATCATGGAATTCCAGAGAGGTTTGGATGGGGAAGGACCTTAAAGCTCATCTGCCGTGGGCAGGGACATTTCCACTGTCCCAGGCTGCTCCAAGCCTCACCCAACATGGCCTGGGACACTTCAGGGATGCCCCAGCTTCTCTGGAAAACCTGTGCCCACAAAAACATGGATAAAAACCCATGGGAATTCATTCCAGGTGAGTTTCTTATGTAACACCAACTGAGATTTCAACTACAGCACCCACGAAAAAAAAACCTGGCAGAATCTTCCCACCATCCCCACCCAGACAGATGGATCAAATCCCCCCTCAAAGGCAGAATAAAACACAGGGACGTGTTTAAAGGGACACAAATAAAATCCAAGAGCAATTCCAACCCAGTTTAGTCCCAGCACAGAGGAAACTTTGATGGATGCTGCTGCTCTAACACCAAAAACCTTCATTTGAATAATATTAAAGGTCGGATAAACCAAGATAAATAAATGAAGTCAGGGATAAAAAGCCTGGCCCGGGGCCTGGTCCCAGGTTTTGTGTCTCCAGTGAATGTCAGCACGAGCCTTCCTTGGAAAACCACATCCCAGACAAAACTCCTGCTTTGGAGGCCGCCAGGAGCTCACTCAGATGCTCAGAACTGGAGGCTATTTTAAATTTTTTTTAAATTCTCCCTGAGCTCCCTTCTCTTCCCAACATTCTCCAGTCAATCCAGGTCTCTGCACTGCCCAGAGGGAGCAGGTAAATCAAAAGAACTCCTTTAAAAAAAAAAAATGCAAATTATTTACATGCCTCTTTGCTGCACTCGAGTGCTCGCTGAACAGGGCCAGGAATTGATTTGGAAGTTTGTTACACCTAAAAATGTAAACAGCAGAAAAGGCTCTCACACACCAAGCCTCGATCCCAAGGGAATTTTTCACAGCAAGTTACAAACTTAGATTTATACTGGAAATATTTACAGGTCTCACTACTGCAGGCACCACTCCAGCCCGGCAGAGGAGGTGCAGGGAAGCCAAAATAAACCCCAAATCCTGTGATTTTTCCAGCCACAATGAGCAGTAATTCCTGCAGCAGGGCTGCTGTGTCCTGTGCTCCGCTGTCACAGTCCCCAAGGCTCCCTGACACTGCCTGGGCTGCCAATAAATCACTAAAAACGTGGCTCACACCCCCGTGGGCATTGTCTGAATGATGTTCAGTGACTAAAATCCAGCATTTTCAGACACCAGCCCTGATTTTTCGCTGCTTCACTGGACACAGATTGCACGGCACCTTTTTGAGTAATTTTTTTTGAAGTGTTCAAGGCTCCACAGATTTGCCAGGAATGAGGCATCAGGATTTCAGGGAATGCACGTGGCCCTGAGCAAACACCTCTGTCTGCCCTCCCTTTGTTGTTTGCCCAGAAAACTCAAACTTTTGCCGTGTCCTAACTCCAAATCCACCCCCGTGTCCTGCCTGGTCCCACTCCCTCCCCCAGGACAGGGATATTTTACCAGATGTCACACCCAGGAATGCATCAGCGTTTCTGGAGGGCACTTTCCTTAAATGTCCCTGGATCTGGGGGAGTTTATCCCCACTTTATTGGATTTCCATGGATCTGGGGGTGGGTAACCCCACCTCCCTTAAGTTTCCCTGGATCTGGGGGGGTTTATACCTTATTTCTCTGAGTTTCCTTGGATCTGGGGGGGTTTATACCTTATTTCTTTGAGTTTCCCTGGATCTGGGGGGGTTTATACCTTATTTCTTTGAGTTTCCCTGGATCTGGGGGAGTTTATACCAACTTTCCTTGAGTTTCCCTGCATCTACAGGGGTTCAAACCTTATTTTCTCTACTTACCCTGGATCTGAGGGGGTTTGTCCTCCCTTGCCTCGAGTTTCCTGGATCCTGGGAGGGTTTTCCCCCTTTTCACCTTGAGTTTTCCTGGATTTAAAGGGCTCTATCCCCTTTCCCTTTTATTTTCCTGGATCTGGGAGGTTTTTCCTTTATTTCTTTTCGTTTTTGTGGATCTGGATGGGTTTATCCCCCCTTCTCTCACATTTCCCTGGATCTGGGAGGGGTTTCTCCCCCTATTTCCTTGAGTTTCCCTACATCTCAGGTGGTTTATCCTTTTTCCCTTGAGTTTCCCTGCAGGGGCCACACGAGGAGCACCTGAGGGCACTGAGGGTTTGTTGGAGGAGACTTTGGGGAGATTTATCCCACTCTTCAGCCTCCTCCCCAGGGATCACTTCACTTATCCCTTAAGCACTTTTTACTGTGCCTGCCTCAAAACCAGTCCCAAAGGTGCTAGACCAATAAATGTTTGAACTGGCCCATAAAATCCCTACTAGGTTACTTTTTCCAAATCAATCTGTGGCTGTGCTGGCTGGGCTCCCATGCCCCAGGCACTTCTGGATGCTATTTATAATCTCAGTGAGAAGATGAATCCCAAATTTCTGGATAATGTTGGCACGCACCTAAAGAAGGAAAGGAAAAAGGAAAGGAAAAGGAAAAGGAAAGGGAAAAGGAAAAGGAAAAGGAAAAGGAAAAGGAAAAGGAAAAGGAAAAGGAAAAGGAAAAGGAAAAGGAAACGGAAAAGGAAAAGAAAGGAAAGGAGGAGAGATTTCTCTCAGCTCCTGTCATCCCAGATTCATCCTTACAACTGAATCCCACAGGATTTCTCACCTGATGGCAGCACATGTTTACAATTCCCTTTATGTGTTTATCCCCAACCGCATTTCTGATTTCATCTTTTCACGTCAGACACCCTTCACCTGCTCACCCTCCCAGACATCCACTCGTGATTTTCCCCCGCTGCAGGAAGCCTGTAACCAGACAAAACGTGCACTTTATCAAAATTCCCTTTGAGGAATGTTTATAAACCATGAAACAATGGGAATTGTGCTGCAACAGCACACACTGATATCTCCTGCCAGGAGCATACTGAGGGTGCTGCCGAAATCAGGGAATCATGGAATCATTTGGGTTGGAAAGACCTCCAAGACCACTGAACTCAACCTGTGATGGCTCACCCAGCTCAGAGCACTCAAGCTACACTGTTAAACAGCACAAAAATGGAGAAATTATTCCACACACGTGCTCCTCCTCAGGTTCTCTAAGGCAGAACTGTCCCTAATTCCGGACTGCATTAATCTGACTGTCAGGATGGTTCTGGAGAAGGAAGCTGGATTCAGTCATGAGTGAATATCCAAGGACTGCGAGGGGCAGATCCCAGGCAGAAGGAGCTGGGCTGGCTGTCAGCACGATCAGCGACTGAACAGATTCAGGCTTGAAGACAGAAACAGCCAAAAATCATTTCTCAAGAGGCTTTCCTGGGAATATTTCAGTGCCCAAGTCCTTCCCCTGGGGGCAGGTGCCTGTGGCATGTGGCACCTGTGTGTGAGGGTGTGACACACGAGGGACACTCGGGGATTTTCAGGGCTGGCTTTGGAAGTGCTGACACGAAGAGAGCTTTGTAAAAGGAGCTCTGGCTCTCCCCAGCTTCCCACGCCGGGAGCTGGGAATGGGAATTAGGTTAAAGAGCTCCTGGGCTCCCGAGCTGAGCATGGCACGGAATGAAAAGGAGCCCTGGCCCGCACATGACCGGGATGAGCAGCAGGAATAATCCCACACTGGCCCCAGGAACAAGCAGCTCCCAGCCTGGAGTCGGGACAAGCACAAGGCCAGGCTGGAATACCTCAAATTCCACTTGAAAAGGTACAAAAACAAACCCAAAAAAAATAAAAAAATCCTTTTCTCCACTAAGTATGATCCAAGTGTGGCACGGGCAGCTCCATGCTCGGAGGGCAAACGGGATCCAGCCCTGAGCAAGCTGCTGGGAACACCTCAGCCTGGCAGGGGTGCCAGGAAAACTCACTGGGGCTGGGAGAGGCAGCACCAATCCCACAGCACGGGACACACAGAGCGGAGGATGTTCTGTGCTCCAGATCACAAACAGCTTTTACCTTTAGCTGGAGTTGGCAAAGGAAGAATATTCTTCCCAGCAACTTCCTTACGAACCTCACACTTCATTTTCCTTATCTGCAACAACTGGGAGATTCTCTGGGCAGGTCCTCGCTTCCGTGGCTGAAGGAATGCCAAAACTCAGGCCGAGTTCTGGTGTGTGAGCTCAGCCACGCTCCCTGCGTGGCCTGGCTTGGGAAGCAAGGGATCAGCTCCTTGGCCAAGCCTTGGCACAGCTCCCAGTGCCAACACCAACTCCCAGCCCACGGCAGAGAGCATCCCTGCCTGGGAGCTGCGTGTTCCTGGAGCTGTGTGCCTCCCTCGGGATCGTGCCTCAGCTCCAGGGCTTCCACACAGCACCAGCCTGTGCCTCCTGCACCTCCAGGACCCGGGGAGGGTGGCTGGGAGCCCTGCTGGAAGCAATCCCACAGTTTGGGTCCAGGTGTGAACCTGGAGACTTTGGGGAATTCTGTCCTTGCATCCTCACCTTCTCTTCCCTGGGAAGCTCTCAGGGATGGCCAGCACGACTCGTGGGTCCATCTTTGGGCCACAAAGATTAAAAAGAGAGCCCCACACCAGTGGAGAGTTGTCCACCTGGCTGTCCCCACCAGCCGCCACCAACACGGAGCAGTGACACCGACGTCCCAGAGCAGAGGGGAGAGATGGCACAGCCAGGGGAGCAGCTGCTCCACAACAAATCCAAATATCTCTGACAGCAATGGAGCTCTGGGATGGTGCTCCAGCCCCACAGATCCCCTGAGGGGAGGCTCCAATCCCAGGCTGCCACCCCTATTCCCAATGGGAGCTGGTGGCCACCAGCCAGACCCTTCCTTCCAGGAGGCTCCAACTCCTCAGCTGCCTTTGGGAATGTCTTCTGCAGCTCAACAGGCACCAGAGATTATTGGGAAGATTGTAAATCCCAGCATTACCAAGGCTGCAACCAATTGCTCCTAATGATGCCCCTTTGGAGCATATGCTCTGCCTTCTGTCGCTGTCAAAGTGGCTTTGGGAGCAGGGAAGCCCCAGCACAGCCCCACACACAGGATTTCACACTTCCAGGGTGGAATTGTGCCTTTGATCAGGCACTGGGTGACAGCAGCACCCCAGGGCCACCTGCACAGCTCCGCTGGGAAGGACCAAATTGGAAGATTTGGGTTGGGACTGGCAAAACTTTAGCTCCTTTAAAATTCAGCTGCTGCACTGTGCCCAGGCAGAGGGATGAGGCTGGGTGATCCCCAGGGAATGTCACATTCCCAAGGCTGCCAGAGCTCAGGGAATGTCTGCATAACCCTTCTCAGGGATGCACAGGGATGTGCAGGGCTGATGATCCTGTGGGTCCTTCCAGCTCTGGTTTTAAGTGAAAAGGAGAATTCCTACACCAGCCAGGCACCTCCAGATCCCGGCCATTCCAGAGGGAGCCTGGCTCTGCTCCTGGAAACAGCACACACAGAGCCACGCCGGGCACAGCACAGCTAATTAGTGTCCTGTTCTGTCACTAATGAGGGTGGGAAAGGAGCCCTGGATGTGTGATGTCTGTATTCCAGGACAGCTGACAAGTTTTCCCAGCCGGAGGCGCCGGGCTGAGCGAGGGGCTGGGATAAATTCACTCCCAGCTCCATGGGCAGGAGTGGGAGCACAAAACCTTCCTCCCGGGCTGACACAGGTGAGGAGCAGCCAGCCCTGCTGCTCTTACATCCACAATCCCAGCAGGGAAAAAAAAAATCCTGATTTCCAGACCTCATTTCCTCCAGGATGCCAAATCCAGGTGGTTTTCCTGCCAAAAAAAGGTGCCCACGCTGAGCTGGCACAGGGTGAGGACACCAAAAACCTCACACAAAAGCACCAACTTTACACACACATCCTCCTGTTTCCTTTGGACAGTGAGGTCTGTGCCAGCTTAAAAAATCCTTCTCCATAATCCCATTTATCACCACGTTTCTCCAGCTGTATTTCAGCCTTGTAAATAATGTCAGGTAAAGGCACAGCTGCAATTCCCTCCTCAGCGCCTGTGTTCCACACCAACCCAGGCGACAGCCTGACGACACCTTTATTCCAAATGTCACCTCAGCAGATGGCAGAGAAGAGCCCAGGAGGGACAGGTGACAGCAGTGGCAGCACAGCACAAAGGCTGCTTTCCACGGGCTCGCTTTGAAACTTTCCTTGTGAATTATGTGGCATCAAAACCGACCTGGCACAAACAACAACCGTGGAATTAGGGCAGGACCTGGACACGGCCTTTTCCCAGACTTTCAGCAGCTGTTTGGGGAAGCTGAGCTGACACTCTGTATTTCAACAGCATTTCTTTTATATTTCTAAGGTACAAGGTGGATTTGGTGGACGAGGGTTTATTCCAGGAACTCCTCCCAGGATTTATTCCAGGAACTCCTCCCAGCTTTAGGTGAAACAAATCCTTAAATCTGAGAGAAATGGTGGAACCTGACTGACACAACAGATTCCAGGACACTGCCAGCTGAGCTTGGAAGGGTGGATGGATGAGCTGATGAGGATGTGGCTGTGCCAAGGAAAGGGGGCACAGGGCAGCAGCTCAAATCCCTGGAAAATCATGGAATTATTGAAAGAGACCTCTAAAGTCCTGGAGTCCAACCCAGCCCAAGGCCAGCAGCACAGCCCATCCTGCCACAGCATGTCACAACTCCCTGCCTTTCCAATCTACACAGAATCCCAAAATTCAGCCCAAAACCTCGGGCTCAAAGTCACCTGCACACCGAGGAGCCTCAGCTGCCTCTCCAAACACACCCACAGGGATGAACACAAACCCACACCAGAGCTGCCAGACTCCAGAGCATCCAGAGGGGAACCAGGAGAGGGGCTGGGACTGTTCCAGCTGGGAAATGGGTCACTGAAACGGGATTTGGCTCCTAATTAACCCCCTTGGAAAGGTGGAATCAGCAGGAAGAGCTCAGGAGATCCTGCCTTGATGCCTGGAGCTCCCATCTCAGCACCCACCAGGAAGGAGGAGTTATCCCTGGGCACAAGGCAGGAGCTCTGTCCCACAGGGAATGTTTCCCCTCCCAGGCATCAGCCAGGAGCTGGGCTCAAGCTTTGGAAGGAGATTTATGCGCCCTGAAAGAAACCCCAGCTCTGGGGGCAGCAGGAGCTCTCCCCACACCTGGGAATTCTCTTCTGTGCCAATTCCAGCCTGGGAACTGGCTTTCATGGGAAATGGGAATTCTGCAGGGATCAGGGTGCCAATGCCAGCCTGGGAACTGGGAATGGCTTTCATGGGAAATGGGAATTCTGCACAGAGCAAAGTGCCAATGTCAACCTGGGAACTGGCTTTCATGGGAAATGGGAATTCTGCAGGGATTCAGTGTCATGTCAGCCTAAGAACTGGGAACTGGCTTTCATGGGACATGGGAATTCTGCAGGGATCAAAGTGCCAATGCCAACCTGGGAACTGGGAACTGGCTTTCATGGGACATGGGAATTCTGCAGGGATCAGGGTGCCAATGCCAACCTGGGAACTGGGAATGGCTTTCACAGGAAATGGGAATTCTGCAGGGATCAAAGTGCCAATGCCAACCTGGGAACTGGGCTGGTTTTCATGGGAAATAATGGGAATTCTGCACAGAGCAAAGTGCCAGTGCCAACCTGGGAACTGGGCTGGCTTTCATGGGAAATGGGAATTCTGCAGGGATCAAAGTGCCAATGCCAACCTGGGAACTAGGCTGGCTTTCATGGGAAATGGGAATTCTGCAGGGATCAAAGACAAACTCCTGCACGTGCTGGAGGCTCAGCAGGAATCCAGCTGATCCGTGAGGGAACGTGACAGCAGCAGTGTCCCTGTACTCTGCATTTGGCTGGAAACTCAGGATATAATTCAGGATATAAACCAGAGCGTGTGGGACTCAATAACCACCCACCTTTTTTATTTAAGGCAGCAAAAGAACTCAAATCAATCCGGTATTTTGAGCAAAACGTGGTTATTTTGCTCCTAAGTTCCTGACCCTGCACCTCCAGCACGTGCTGGGGAGCAGAGATTGGATACTTCCCAATCCCACTTTGCCTCTTCACCTGCATCCCAGTTTCCTTCCCAGCTCCCAGTTCAGGAAGGAAAACAAGCATCCCTGGGGGACAAGGGCCAGGGAATGCTCCTTGCTCCAGGCTAACACACCACGAGGTTCCACTGTGGCCAAAATGTTATTTTTCTAAATATTTCCCAAGCTTAATTACAACAAAAATACTCCAAACTTCTTTTTTTTTTTTTTTCCTCCCCCTCACAGAAAGCAGCAATCAAAACCTGTTGCTAAAGATTCCCTCGGAGGAGTTGAAACCCAACCAAGCAGAGCCTTCTGAAGTGCAAACCCTCCCCTGAAGAAATTAAAAAGCAAAAATGGGATGCTGGCACAGCTTCTGTGTCCAAACACAGACAGGAAAACAAGGCTGGATAAAAGGAAAACTCCGGACAGAGAACAAGGAGTGGTGGAACTGCTCCCTGTGGGCTCAGGGCAGCTGGGCTGGGCACATGGGAACAGCCTAATCCCACATGGACACACAGCTCCAGAGGGTCAGCACGGGGCAGGAATCCCTGACCTGGGAACAGCAGGGCTGGAGAGGGGCCAGGGATGGGAACTGAGCTGGGAAAGGACGGGGAATTCCTGACACAGTTCTGCAGGGAGGTGCTGGGTGAGCTCCTTCCTCTGTGCTGGCCACAAAGCTCTGGGACCTCAGAGGGACAAGAAGTGTCCCAGGCCAGGAGAAGAGCCCATATCCATAGGGAAAAGGGAATCTCCCATCCTTTTGGTTGTGCTTTGTCAGCGTCAATGTCATCAGTGTTGGGGTTCAGCATCATCCGTGTCGTACCTGGCCAGGAAAAGGGTTTGGAGAGTGAATCATATGGAGAATTCCTGAGGGAGCTGGGAAGGGGCTGGAGAATTCCTGAGGGAGCTGGGAAGGGAATGGAGAATTCCTGAGGGAGCTGGGAAGGGGCCGGAGAATTCCTGAGGGAATTCCTGGGAAGGGGCTCAGCCTGGAGCAAAGGAGGATCCAGAGGGATCTTTTCCCTCTCTGGAATTCCCTGCCAGGAGGGGACACCCGGGGGGATTTGGGATCAGGGAACAGGGACAGGAGGAGAGGGAACGGCCTCAGGCTGGCCCAGGGGAGCTCAGGGTGGATATTTGGGACAATTCCTTCATGGAAAAGGGGCTCAGGTGGAACCCCCATTCCTGCAGGGATTTCACAGCCCTGTGGATGTGGCACTTGGGGACAGGGGCAGTGCTGGGGATGGTCTCAGAGGATTTTCCAGCCCAGGGGATGCTGAGGGCCCGTGGCACTGACAGGATCAGCTCCATCCTCTGCACACACACAGACACCTGAAGCAGAACTGGTTTCAAGCCCTTTGCTCTTTCCAGCTGATCCTGGATGTCCTGAGGCCAGGCCAGAAGGAACTCCTGGCTATCACCAGCCAGGCTGGTAGGAAAAGGAACACAAACACTCAGAGAAAATGCTGGAATTCCCCAGCCAGTGCTGCCCATGAACTGCAATCCACGGAATTAAAACAGGCACTTTTATTGCTTAGTCATACCATCAATACCAGCTACAAATCTGGGCTCTTGGCTTAAAGTGAAACCAAAAGAGAGCGTTCTAAAACCAGTGTGAAACCTTCCAGCACCACATCCATCTTAACCCCTCTGGATTCCCTAAAATGAGGCAGAAATACTGGAAGACACACGCTGGACACCTGTGAAAGGGGAGGGCAAGACAATGCTCTTCTTTAATCACAAAATCCTGGAATTCCAGCCTGGTTTGTGTGGGAAGGGACCTGAAAATCATCTCATTGCACCCCCTGCCATGGGCAGGGAGACTCTCCACTGGACCAGGTCGCTCCAAGCCCTGTCCAACCTGGATTTGAACACTGTATTTTTTGCATTTTCCCTTGTGCCTCTGAGAAAACTCCTCTCCCACTGTGCTTCATTAATAAACCTTTCCCAAGTGCTCTGACTACCCAGGTTATTATTCCTATTATTATTATTATTATTATTATTATTATTATTATTCCTATCAGAAAAGTGATCAAATCACCTCTGGAAATACAACACAGGAGAGATTGCTTCAGGTCCTTCCTGAATTTAACAGAGAAGCAGGAGCTGGGCCCTGCACTGGCCCCAAACCCACAGCCCTGCACCCCGACGTGATGGTGATGAATCAGTTTGTGGAATCGAGCTCACACCACCCTGAGAAACACAGGCCTTTGTCCAAAAGCATTTGTCAGAACAAAAACAGAACCACCCAAATTTGAACCGCACGCAAATACTTCAGAAAGGAGGAAGGGCAAGGACGGAGCAGACAGGGCTGGACATGAGGGGTCTGGGCTGGAAGGGACCATCTCATGAGGATACCCACAGATTATGGAATGCAAGAGCCAGGAGGGGGATGGAGGCAGTGTTTTCTGCAGATTTCCATCAGTGAGATACTGTTTCCTACCCTCAGGGGCTGAGGTGGCAGTGGGAGCTGTGTTATCCCTGACACCTTCCACACAAAAACACCTTTCTGCTAGAAAGGGCCCACAAACCCACTGCAAACCACTCCAAAAGCAGGATCAGGAGCACTCGTGTCTCTGAGGATAAAGATCCCAAACCACTCCAAAAGCAGCATCAGGAGCACTCGTGTCCTCAAGGATAAGGATCCCAAACCACTCCAAAAGCAGCACCAGGAACACTCATGTCCCTGAGGATAAGGATCCCAAACCACTCCAAAAGCAGGATCAGGAGCACTCGTGTCCCTGAGGATAAGGATCCCAAACCACTCCAAAAACAGCATCAGGAGCACTTCGGTCCCTAAGGATAAAGCCAAGTGGAGCACCAGAAAAAATGCTTTTACAAGGAACCACATAAACACTGTAAGTGATTTAAATCTTCAAATCCTGCTCTTGTTTTGCCTTCAGCAGCAGCAGCACACTGACACCGTGGTGATGGGATCCCAAAGGGAACTTTCAGTGATCACAGAATCCCAGAATGAGCTGGGTGGGAAGGGAACTTGGAGCTCATCCAGTGTCACTCTCTGCCATGGCAGGGACACCTTCCACTATCCCAGGCTGCTCCAAGCCCTGCCCAGCCTGGCCTGGGACACTGGATTCTGAGAGTAAGGATGGGATCCCTTTGGCATGACCCTGGTTGGACCAGATGTCCCCTCCAGCCTCACCCACCCCAGCAGGGCCACCAGAAAACCCCAAAGCAGGACAGCTCCAGCCTGGAGGAAGCTGGGAAGATGCCAGGGGAGCAGCAGCAGGCAGAGAGGAGGGATTGGAGGGACGTGCCAAGCTCCAGCCCCTGCCCAGGTCACTAGTGCCACATGAAGGTGGGAGAAAACCCCAGTGAGGCTCTCCCAGCCCAGCAGCCCCTGAAACCCGTGGCAGGAGGAAGCTGGGATCCCAGCCCCGAGTCCAGCTGGCCCCAAAGCCCTGAGAGATCCACCCAGCAAACCTCAGGCCAGCACAATCCGGGCGCGGCCCCGCGCGGGTCTCGGCGCTTCCCTCCTTCCCTGACAAACACGGATTCCAGGGAAAGCCAAGCACCAGGGCAGAGGGCTCCCTTCACTGAACATGTTTTACCAATTAGGGCCTCGTGCTCTCCACCAAAACATCCAGCACAACACAGCAAAGCCATTAATAAAGTGGACACGTGGAGCGGGGTTTTACGGACGCGGCGCGCTCCGGGTCCTCTCCTGGCTCCAACACCCCTCAGAACCACGGGATGCTGCCTAAGAAGCTCTAATTAATTAGAATCATTATCCAAATCATGCTGTTTCCCTGCTCAGATACGTTTAACTGTCATTATTTCATGCCAGGATTTTCTCCCGTTGCAGCTTTCCACACACCAGCTCTGCCACGGCCATTTTCAGCTCCGGGAGGGATAAAAATCCCCGGGATCTCCAGCTGCCTGCATCCTACACCTACAGGGCACCAAAGGCTGCTCAGGGAGGAATCCCAGGGAATTATGAGTAATGCAGGGATCTCAGCACTGATCAGGGCCTGTTAGGATTCCATTTAGCAGAAAACAGGGATCGTTCTGCCTGTTATTAAACCCTAAACTCCTTCCCACCCTGTGCTGTTCAATTAAACATAACAAGCTCCATGCTGACAGCCAGGATGCTCCTTCTCCCACATGCCAGGATCTCCAGGAACTGCTGTCAATGCTTTCCATCCAGTCTTAGGGGAGATTTATTTATCAGGATCGAGTTTGCTTTTGTTCTTACTGAAGCCTGACAGTTCTACAGAACTTACAGAACTTTCAGCCTCACTGTTGACTCAAAGAGCTGAGTCAGCCCCCATCCCACCTGAACTCCAACATATCCTAAAGATGGCAATCCACCTCACCTATTTCCTCACCTATTTCCTCAATCCAAGCTCCTCCAGCACCTCCTTCCCAGGTGAATCTCAGTCCAAAACCCACACCAGGCACGAAATGCAGCAGTGACAAACTCCACGATCCTCCTCCATGACCTCCATCTGCATCCAGCCACTCCCTGCCTTCCCAGAGCTCTCTGATGGCCCCAGTCTGGCAGCAGGACAATGCCAGGAGGATTCCCTGAGGCTCAGGATTGCATCCCAAGGATATCCTGCACACCAGCACTGCCCCGAGGGAGCTCTGGCTGTGCCTTCAGCTATTCGACTCTCATAAAACACAGACAGTTCTCCTCAGGATTCACTACACGGCCTCCTCCTGCCAATTATGCAAACCACATGCAGATTTTTCCCAACAGACTTGGCCAGTGCCACCAAGGAGAAGGGAACTGCAGCATCCTGATGGTACCAGCCCCATCTCGGTGCTCCAGGAGGGGACCCAGAGGCAAACCCATGCCCTGGAAGGGCTCCCCTCACCCTGCAAAGCACAGCCAGGGCATCTCTTCCATCCCAAATTCCCAATCCCCCCACATCTGCATCACCTTTGGTTTGATTTCCAGGATTCTGGTTGGTTCTCCTCCAGCCTTCATGGAGGTGACACACAAAGCACCCGTGGGCCCACGGACCCTTCCTGCTCCTGCCATTCCTTTGGAACTGGAGCATCTCCACAGACAGTGGACAAACATTCCCTGCACCAAAACCCCCAACCTCAGCCCCAAATCCCCTGGGAGAACATGCAGGTCATGGGAAGGATGTGGCACAGCCCTGAGAGGAGGTGGGACCAAATGTGAGGTCCTTCAACACCTTCATCCACGCTCCTGCTCTTCCCCAGGGCCAATAATCCCCTTTAGGAAGGCTCTGACACCAGCTGGGTGTTAAATGCTGACTTTGCTGCTCAGTTCTCCTGCAGACCATGGTTCTACAGTCTGGAAAAGCATCCTGTGGGTTTCCTGGTCTGCAGCCTGTGCTGAGGGATTCACCTCCTGCAGGAGCTGCTTTAAGCCAAGTTACAAAGTCTCAGCATCAAGCTGAGCATCCTGTTGCTAACAGTTTAAAAACAGCGGGGTTGTTTTGTTATTAAAAAAAAAAAAATTAATAGAACCATCTGATTTGTGTTTTCTGGGCTCCTGGCAAACAGGAGGCACCAAAAATTCCCGTGGAAGGCAGCAGGATTTCTTTGCCATGCTGCCCATTTTCCCACCCTGCACTTCAGAACATCCCCTCCCCTCACACAGCAGCTGGAATTCTCTTTGTAAACCCACATCCACACTGGTGTTTTGGACAATTTGACTCGGAAGATGCTCTGGATGAGGCCTTTTGGAGATGAACACGGCCCCTCCCAGGGTCACACCTGCAGCCTGGGGGCTCCTCTCTCTCCCTGCTCAGGACAACTCTGCACAACTCCCTGGAATGTGCTCCAGGGGCAGGATTAGGACTGGGAGCAGGAGCTGGATGTCCTCAGAGCAGGGCTGAGCCCAGCTTTGGAGTGCTGCTGACCAGCTCTGCACTCAGGAACACCAGGACACACCCTTGGGACAGGAACTTGCTTGTTTAGGGCATCGCTCAAGGATTTAGGAACTGATCTTTAGATCCCAGGAGTGGCCAAATTGTTAGAAGAGTGGTGGGATTGAGAGAATAACCCGTGGACACACAGCAAGAGAAGGTCCAGTGAGATGTATCCCAGGGGCACTTGGCACTCACAGCATCAAGGCTGAGTGCTTGGATAACTGATCCCAAACTCTGCTCCTTCCTCCCAGCCCTGAGTCACCTGGATCCAACCTGAATCCAACCTGGAGCAGCTTGGGATTGCTCAGCAGACCACCACTACCACATACCACAGACACAGACTCGGTATTTCTCCTACTAGTCCTAATTTCAGGAAGAATCTCTAATCTCAGTTATTCCCCTCCAAAAAAAAACCTCTTGAAAAGGAACAACAGCTAAACCCCCGTAAATCCAACTCACAAAAAGAATTTTCACCCCCTGAGAAAACCCCATCACGAGGAGGGAGCTCACTAATTAAAACATTACCAGGCAAAAAAACAACCCAACAAACTCACAACCCACCAACCCCCAAACCCGCTTAAGGTTCCTCTTTAATTAGATTTGTTTACACCAGCAATAGTATCGTTGTGGAGATATTCTGGGCAGCTCCTGCCAGCAGTGATTTACCTTCCTCAGCAGGAAAGGTCAGGCAGGGTGCAGCTTTAGCACTTTCATGGACATCTGCTGATGCATCCGGAACACAAAGGAGGAGGCAGGAAAGGCTGCAGTCAGATAAACCCTCTGAAATATGCTTTTCTCCAAGCAGCATTATTATTATTATTATTATTTTTGGTATTCCAAGAACAATCAAGTAAAGTTGGCTGGGTGAGTTTCAGGGCTTGTTAAAGCGCTAAATTGTGCTTTTTTGTTACTCTGAAACAGGGCTGGGGGTGAGGTCAAGCTTTGACAGGCTCTGAGAGCCCCCAGAAGCTGAAGGTGTGGGAGGAGGGAAAAGCTGCAGCCTCACCCCAAGAGCCTCCACTCAATGGGAAGCAAGAAAAATCATCCCCCATCCCTGAAATTCAAATTAACCACAGCCAAACAAGGCAGGACCTCCAAAGCAAGGGGAATTGTCCCTGGGAATTGTTGGGATCTGCTGGATGCCTTTCATTCCACGATCAAAGTTCTTTAGGAACCTGAAGCAATTAAAGGTTCACAATGCCCGAGGCTTTTATTGGGATTTCTCCAGGCTCAGCTGAGAGCAGGACACACTCGTGGTGCTTTGATTTGGTTACCCAGGAGAGAGGTGAGAGGTCTCTGTGAACTTTTAATCTCTGGAGTTGTCCCAGGCCAGGCTGGAGAGGGCTTGGAGCAGCCTGGGACAGTGGGAGGTGTCCCTGTCCATGGCAGGGCTGGGATGAGCTTTGAGGTCCCTTCCAACCCAAACCATCCCATGATTATCACTGGAAGTTCTGCAGGATGCTTCCAAAAGCCTGAGGTTTCTGTGGAAAGCCATGAAAAGCCAGGACACAGCTGCACTGCAGGCTCTGACAGCACCCAGGGAAGGTGGATTCCTCCCTTGCTTTCCCATGGGTTCACCCCCTCCTTAACTCCATTTGCATAACTAATTACCACACTGGGGTTCTTGCAGTCCAAGTTGAACAATCCTCAAGGAGCTCTCCAAAGAGCTTTTCAAGTTCATGTATCACAAAATCCCAGGATCCCTGAGGTTGGAAAAGCCTTCTGAGGTCATGGAGTCCCAGCTGTGCCCAATGCCCACCTTGTCCCCAAGTGCCACCTCCAGGAGTTCCTGGGACACCTCCAGGGATGGGCACTCCAAACCTCCCTGGGCAGCCCCTGAGCTCCCTTTCCACGGGGAAATTCCTGCTGCTGTCCACCCTGAGCTCCCCTGAGGCCGTTCCCTCTGCTCCTGTCTCTGTTCCCTGATCCCAAATCCCCCCGGCTGTCCCCTCCTGGCAGGGAATTCCAGAGAGGGAAAAGATCCCTCTGGATCCTCCTTTGCTCCAGGCTGAGCCCCTTCCCAGGAATTCCCTTAGGAATTCTCCAGCCCCTTCCCAGCTCCCTCAGGAATTCTCCAGCCCCTTCTCAGCTCCCTTCCCTTCCCTGGCCATGTTCCAGTCCCTCAATGTTCCTTCTTGTCATGAAGGAAAATCAAAAATTGGGAGAAAAAGTGAGGAACCACTTTGGAAAATCAAAAATTGGGAGAGAAGTGAGGGAAGTTTGTGGAGGGCTCTGCTGCCTGCTGGATGCTCTGGGGTGCACGTCGGGCATCCCAGCAGCTCCAGAATGGATGATCCCTGTCAGCTTCTGCTGCTGCCCAAAATTCCCCCTCCTGCAGCTCCAGCAGCTGTGGAAGTGGAGCATCCACTCCTGCATCAGGGATAAAGGCAAACCACAGGGAGTTTGGGGGCAAGGGGAAAAGCAGCTCTGTAAACACACTCCATGCTCCTGGGTGGTCCTCCAGGAAACGCAGTGTCCCTTGGAGGCAGCTGGAGGAGCTGCTGTGGGCTGTCAGCTCCTCACTGCTGCAGCTCCATTTCTCCAGGTAACTCTGGAGGTTGTCCAGGTTTATCCAGGTCACTCGGGGATACACCCAGGCTCCACACCTGGGAAAAAGTGCTCAAAACAGCAGGAAATCCCACTGCTCTGGAGGGCTCCAGGCCCACTCCCGGAATGAATTCCCTCATTCCCATCAACACCGATCCCCAGCATTTCATCTCTACCCTGGTAAAGGGAAGAGCAAGGAAAAGTGTCCCAGGTTTGGTGGAGTGACTTTCTACACGTCGTGGAATTCTGTGTCCCAGCTGCTCCCTGAGCTGATTCCTGTCAACTCTCTGACCCTCTCTGGCAGCCCAAAAAGCCAATCCAGGCATTTGGGTCAAAGAGAAGAGACAGAGATTTTTTTGTGTCTCTTGTTTCGCTCTATTTTTTTCAGTAAAATACCAGAAAAACGCTGACGAACCCACTTTAAACTGAGAACAAAACATTTTGCTGGCTTGCCATATATTAACCCCAAAATTCTGTATATAAACAGCCCTACAACCCTGCTGGGCTCAGAGCCTTAGTGAGAACCCAGGAAGGGGGATTATTTTGGAATTACACCACTCAGTGAAAGCAGAATCCGGCCCCAAATCCTTCCATCCAGCTGCTGGTGCCATGTGTGCATATCTGCAATGAAGTAAACAACGAAATTTTTGGACCAAAATTAGAATAACAACTTGAAGTGAGGCTTTTGGCATCCTCTCCGCCAGCAATTCCCGCAGCAAACCCACAAATCTGTGGTTAAAAATGACTGTGGAAAACGGGGCAGGAGCAGGAAAAGTAAGAAAAGCTTTTTTTTTTCAAGTCGAGTTGTTGCAGTTTTAAGAAGAATGAGCTGTGGCCACCACAGATATCCATGGATTCTGCAGTGGAGAGGAACTGCAGGAGCACCTGGAGGTGTCCAGCCAGGCTGTGATGGTCAAATCCCTGCTTTGCCCATCCGTCCACCCTGAGAGCCACACCTCAGCTGATCCAAATTCACCACCAACTCATTTGGCTTTTCATTACTGGTGCTGCTGCCCGAGCTCACCGTGTCCCCAGCTAAGCCAAAAATAGTGTTCCTGACCCAATTAAATTGCCATCCAGCATGACAAAAGGTGAGAAGAGGGGAGAGAGCGACTGGAGCAACCTCAATTAACAGGAATTAATTTGAAACACAGCCCTCCTTGCCCGCTGCTGAGCCACCTACGGGAGGAATAAATGCAAAGAAGGTGATTTAGCCAGCTCCTTGCTCTTAGGTGTTCCAGTGGCTCAGATTTACATCAATTATAATCCCTGGGGTTTGATCTCGTGTTCCCTGCTCCCCCATGCCCTTCCTTTTGATGTCACTGGGAATTTTCCCTGCGTGGGATTGCAAGGCAGGGACCTCTTCCTGCGAGACTCAGGAATTGCTCCCTGGGGTCTTCCTTGGCCTCACACAACCAAGCCTGGAAACTTCTACAAAAGTCTGAGCAGAGAACTGAAATCCTGCTCAGGGAGAAGAAAACAGCAGTCAACCCTCTCAGCCTGAATCAAGCTAAGATTTCACTGCCTGGATCTCACATTTTATCTCCTGACTGCCCCATATCAGACACCAAAAAAATCCCCTGGCGGTTTGTTTTTAATAACAGATACTTTAGTGATTAATTGCCCTTTATTGTCTAGGGAAAACTCCCAGTGCTTTGATACTCCAGGCAGCATTTAACTCCTGGGTGCCTCCAACATTCCCTGCTCCTCACCTTCAGAAATCCTGCTTGGAAGGAGAAGCTGGGGGAGAGCACCCAGCCAGGGGCTGCCTACAAAACAAAGAGAAATAAAGAGCAGAGAGCAGGAAGCTGGAGGCTCCTGCACACTCCAGCCCATCCTACACCCACTCCTTTGGGGCAGGAGCTCAAGCCAAGAGCCCTTCCCAGCACGGAGCACAGATCCATGGCTCTCCCTCAGCTCCTCCATCCCCCTCATCTCCTCCTCCACAGCAGGAGAATCATTCCTGCAGATCGGCTCTGCAAGGTAATTGGTTAAAATCCCACTGCTGTGGCATCTAAAAGCCGTCACGCAACAATAACAGTCATGAAAAAAATAAAACACAGCACCTTCCAAAGTGGGAAAAATTATTATTGGATACACGAATCCAACAGATCTGACAACAAACTGAGGCAGGAGGAGGCACGAGGAGGATTAGATGGGCTATTGGGAAGGAATCCCTGGAAAGGTGGGGAGGCTCTCAGGTTCCCAGATTTGCTGTGGCTGCCCCTGGATCCCTGGAAGTGTCCAAGGCCAGGCTGGACAGGTTCAAATCCCTCCCATCCCTCTGTGCCAGGCTCCTGCTGGTTGTGCACCTGCTTGAGATAAAATGTTGGTGTCTGTGGGTGTAAGAGGGGGGGAAATGCATGACAAGGGCTTGAAAAAACCACCTTGCTTCTGACAAATCTGCAATAACTTGGGAGTTAACTTCTAATTCCTCGGAGAATTCCCTCTTTTCCTTGCCCCCTGCACTCTTTGGAGGATTTGCTGGCATCCCCATCCAGCTCATGTCCAGCGAGAGGCTGTCTGGGATCTCTGGGAGCAGCAATCCATGGCATGCACCCCCCAGAACAGCAACACCCTGAGAACAGAAATCAGTCAAATAACCCCCCCGTGATTTCCTCAGGGAGGTTTCTGGAGCATCCCCAAGGTGGGGACACGGTCCCTGCGCTGGGCTGGGATCTGGAATTGCCACACTTCCCGGCCGGGGTGAGGCCGCCCTTGGGCCCTCTCACACTGAGCTCACAGCAGAGAGTTCTTGGAAGCAGCCACAGGAATACTGATGGGAAACATCTGGCAAAGGATGCGGAGTTACCTCAGCTCCCCCAGCTCCATGGACACGCTTCCCACCGGAGCGGCTCGGCCGCCTGGAGCCTCCCTGCTCCTGTCAAACCCCTGCCTGCCCCTCCTTGTCCTTCTCCCTGTCCTTGTCCCTGTCCATGTCCCTGTTCTTGTCCTTGTCCTTCTCCTTGTCCTTGTCCCTGTCCTTGTCCCTGTCCTTGTCCTTCTCCGTGTCCTTCTCCTTGTCCCTGTCCTTGTCCTTGTCCCTGTCCTTGTCCTTCTCCGTGTCCTTGTCCTCCTCCTTGTCCCTGTTCTTGTCCTTGCCCTTGTCCTCCTCCTTGTCCCTGTTCTTGTCCTTGTCCTTCTCCTTCTCCGTGTCCTTGTCCTTCTCCATGTCCTTGTCCTTCTCCTTGTCCTCCTCCTTGTCCCTGTTCTTGTCCTTGTCCTTCTCCTTGTCCTTCTCCTCCTCGCCCTTGTCCTCCTCCTTGTCCTCCTCATCCTTCTCTTTGTCCTTCTCCTTGTCCTTGTCCCTGTCCATCTCCCTGTCCTTCTCCTTCTCTATCTCCTTGTCCTTCTCCTTCTCTGTATCCTTCTCCTTGTCCTTGTCCTTCTCCTCCTCATCCTCGTCCTCCTCTTTGTCCTTCTCCCTGTCCATCTCCTTGTCCTTCTCCTTGTCCTTCTCTGTATCCTCCTTGTCCCTCTCCTTGTCCTCCTTGTCCTTTTCCTTTCCAGCACCCCTTCAGGCCAACTGGCACCAGGAGGCACCTGGATGAAAGGAGGCAGCTCCAGATTTCAGTGTCCTGAATTCTGGGAGCAGGGAATGCTGTCTCTCTTTCCAAAGGATGGGCTCCCAGCCCTGCCCAATTCCACTCCAGGCACTCCAATTTTTATGGAATCACGGTATAGAACCCCAGAATGCTTCAGGGACATGAAGGATTTTCCAGTCCCAGCCCCTGCCATGGGCAGGGACACCTTGCACTATCCCAGGGAATGCAGGATATGGATACAACCTCTCAGCATTATGGCAAAATGTTCCCAATTTGTCATTCCCTGTGACACGGAGCTTCCTGCAGCCGCCTCTCACGGACACACAGCAGCAATTTCAGCATCTCCACAGGAAAATGCATTTTGTTACATTTCCTACTGCCTTTTTTTTGTTTGTTTTCCTGGAATATTAAAGGGATAACAAACACCTTCATCCTTCCAGGGCAGTTCTGGAGCCTCCACTCCAAACTGGACAATCCCAGGGGTAGAAAGGCTTTGGTGATGTCTCAGTCACTCTGTGTCCCTCAGATTGAGTATTTTTACCTGCAATAATCCAACACCCCACCCACAGATTATCCCATGCCCTTTGAATCCAATGGATTTCGGGGAAAACAGAAAACATTTCCAGCACCAATTCAATAAAGGCACCAAAATAGGGAATTAGGTCTTGATAATTTTAACGTCTTCTTTGGCACACCCTTGGTTTAACCATCTGCTTAAACCCACACAGCCCTGTCACTCAGGGAGCTCTCAGGAGTTTAGATGATAGAGAATTCCATGGAATCACAGAATCACTGAGGTTGGAAAAGGCCGTCAAGACCATGGAGTCCCAGCTGTGCCCAATCCTCACCTTGTCACCAGCACAGAGCTCTGGGTGCCACCTCCAGGTGTTCCCTGGACACCTCCAGGGATGGGCACTCCAAACCTCCCTGGGCTGTACATTCCAACGTTTTACAACCCTCTCAGTGAAGGAATTGTCCCAATCTCCACCCTGAGCTCCCCTGGGCCAGCCTGAGGCTGTTCCCTCTCCTCCTGTCCCTGTTCCCTGATCCCAAATCCCCCCGGCTGTCCCCTCCTGGCAGGGAATTCCAGAGAGGGAAAAGATCCCTCTGGATCCTCCTTTGCTCCAGCCTGAGCCCCTTCCCAGCTCCCTCAGGAATTCTCCAGCCCCTTCCCAGGAATTCCCTCAGGAATTCTCCTGCCCTTTCCCAGCTCCCTCAGGAATTCTCCATATGATTCACTCTCCAAACCCTTTTCCTGGCCAGGTACAACACGGATGATGCTGAACCCCAACACTGATGACAGTGACGCTGACAAAGCACAACCAAAAGGATGGGAGATTCCCTTTTCCCTATGGATATGGGCTCTTCTCCTGGCCTGGGACACTTCTTGTCCCTCTGAGGTCGCAGAGCTTTGTGGCCAGCACAGGGGAAGGAGCTCATCCAGCACCTCCCTGCAGAACTGCCTGGCTCACAGCCCCAAGCTCCCATTCCCCCAGGGAGCCAGTTCTGCTGTCAACAACTCCACGAGGCACTCCAGAGGGCGAGGAACACCCTCCCTGTGCCCGGGGTGGGCACTTCCCACTGGCAATTAGAGCCCAGCTGGAAGGGCTCAGCTCCTCATGTGATGGGATGCTTGGAAAATCCAGTTGTTCATTTACTGCCTCAAGAGGAGCTGAGCTCGTTTGAAAATCTAGTCCTGACTAGCCACTGAGCCTCTGCAGAAAACTGGTCCTTAATCTCGCCACATCTTGGTTTCCTCACCTTTAATTAGAAGGTATTTAATATATAAACCTCCTCCAGTGAGACTCTGTCAAGTAAACCCCATCGGTTTTCCCATCCCGGGAAGGATTGTGCAAGTTCTGCCTCAGTGACAGACACAAAGGAATCGCTCAGAAATTGTGGGATCCCTCCTCTGAAAAAGCCAAGGAGGACACTCCACTGGAAAAGAGGGATGTTCTTATTCCATGGGTAGTGCAGGCAGCAGGGTGACAGTCTCCTCATCCCTGTCCCTGCAGTATTCCCTGAGTTCCTCACTGGGGCTGGCAGATGGAGCAGGAGGAGGTGTGGGTACCACAGCCAGTCCCACCAGGTGTCCTGAGCCCCAGAACAGAGCTGCAGGGAGGAGAAATCCTGGCTGAGGTGGGAGGGCATCCCCCAGCCGGGGGGTGGATGCAGATATGGATTAGGGCACTAATAAAACAAGCCCTCAATTAATCCCAGGGGGAAACGCATCCCGGGCACAAAATCCCTGCACGTTCTGGCACAGATGGAAATGTCTTCCCAAGAAGAGCTGTGCAGGGAAAAGCAGGGCTGGGGGAGGGACTGGGGAGACTGGTTAGCCCTGCACCAGCACTCCCAGCCTTTCCCAGGCACAACAATCCCTCTGTAAGTGACCTCCCTGCAGGAGGAATGCACACCCAGGATGGCAGGGGTGACTCTGAGGGAAGGTCTGCACTTGTCTGGGAGAGCTGTGGTCCTGCTCCAGACCACATCCAGCACTGACCACACGCCCTGGCCTCAGCCCAGAGCTGGAATCACTTTCCCTTCTCCACGAGGCTGCTCTTGCAACACTCCCCAGCTGGGTGTTCTCCTAGAGCCTTTCCCACCGGCCTGTTCCCACTGCGAGGGCCATCCCTGCCTCCCCATCCCCAGGAACAGAAGCTCCTCCTGCTCCTTCCTCACACCCAGGTGGTTCCCAACACCAGGAATAACAACAGGAACCAGCCATCAATTAACTGTTACACTCCAATTAAATACCCCGAGGGTGACCGTCACTCCCAGGTTTATCAGGGAATGATGCACTTGGACAGATGCAGCTGCATAAATTCCCAACGAATCGTGATCCATCCCAGAAAAGGAGACCAAATTTTGCTTCAGCAAACACAGTGGGATCTATTTGCACCTCCACAGCCCATTCCCATCTCCAAATTTCCCCCTCCAGGCAGCGCCCAAGCCCAAATTCCAAATTGTGGCAGAGACTCCAGGAATAATCCAGCTGAGTGGCAAGTGGGCACAGAGGAGCCCGTGGTGATTCTGTGGGCTCTGCCTTCATGTGAATCCCATTATTTATACAGAAACACAACTTAAGGCCAAGCACCACAAACGTAAATAAATGGATAGATATCCCTGGCTCATCCCAGGCTTTCACAACTTCTGTTGCCTCTCCTTTGAGTCAGGAAAGCAAATCCCTTCCTTGGAGTTTTCCATCGATCCCTCCCTGACCCACAGCTTGTTCCTATCACTAACGCACACTTGTACCCCTTAATCCTTTGGGGGATTAGCTCCATGGGATTGGGAAACCCACAGGAACACCGTGGTCTGCTTTGCAATTCCCAGCAGGTGGAATTCCCAGCGTGGAAGGTGCAGGATGGGCCACACCCCCAAACCCCAACTCGGTGTCCCACTTTGCTCCTCTGTGCCTTCCTCTCGGGCTGTTTGTGCCCCAAATCCCTTCTCCAAAGGATTGGAATCACTCACTCAGGCGTTGGGAAACACTCCTGCCATCCCATGGAGCAGGGCTGGCACTCACTGGGTGGAGACAAGCTGCAGGAGGAGTCCTGGAAGCCGGGAGATCAAATTCCCTCTGGCAGCACACAGATCTCAGCTGATGGGGAACACCACACCCAGCCCCCCGGGCTCCATCCAGGCAGGAATTCCCATGCACCAAGGATGCAACAGCAGCTCCCTTTGCAAACCAGATCCTTGTCACACCTAAACCAGCGTCTTCACTGCTCTCATCCCCCAGAAAGTCACTTCAGTTCTCACCTGCTTTGAAAGGAGTGATTACTGCCATTGCTCCACGGGAATAATATTCCATTTAAAAGTCAGGAACTGACACAAGGGTTCCTCCTCAGACGTTACAAGTGGTGACAGAGCCACCATCAAGTCACAGCCTGTCCTGTCTTGAGTGCCAAGGCAGAGTAAAACACGAACCTACAGCTCCAGTTTGCAGGAGGAACGTGACCATTTCAAAAAAGCAGTAAATCAGCCAGGTGCTTTTACTGAGCCTTCCTACCATCTCTAACATGCTGGGATGGGGCTCTCCCTTCACAGGAGCACAACCAGCTGCACCTCCCCATCCCTGGGGTGTCCCTGGGGTGTCCCTGGGGTGTCCCTGGGGTGTCCCTGGGTCATCCCAGTGGCTGGGGACAGGCAGATGTGCCCGGAGAAGCTGCCAACTCCCTGGCATTTCATCCCTCCCGTGGAAATATGCACAGGGAGCAGAGCATCAATGCTGCTTTTGTGATCTCCTCAGCTGACTTCATTCCTAACATATGTCTGAATGGAAGAAATTAAATGACATGACAAATCCATGACATTTTCCATCTGAAGAAGGCCGAGGAGCTCGCTGGGATGAATTAGGTCCCACCGCTGCCAAGCCTGTATCTTCAGGAAACTCACAGTTATCCTGCCAAAGGGTGGGGGGAGACCAGATCCCCTTCCTGTCTATAAATATTTTTCTGCTGCTCTGCTCCTTCGGCAGAACTCTTCCAGATTCCTGTCGGAGCAAAGGAGCGCTGGGGCTGCCTCTGACGCAAGCCTGGAGCAACTCCAGTGACATCAAACACCAGAGACAGGGAAGGACTGGGCAGAACCCACGCTCATGATGTCCTAGAACTCCTCTCCTCCCAAATCCCCGCGGCTGTGTCTGTCCCACAGCTCTCCTGTGGGGTTGGGGCACGGGGATGTAACTCTGCACCATCCCACATTCCCTGAGGATGCTCCCAGGTTCCCCACGCGGGGCTGGACGTGCAAAATCCGAGCAGCAGGTGGTTGGGAATCTGAAAATAAGAAAGCTTCATCTGCCTCCTGCTTTTCTGGAGCCTGCAGAGGCCCTCGAGCAGCGTGCAGGGAGAGGAGGCCAGCACGATGCCAAACCTTTCCCCCAAAGGGGACGTCTCCGGGTCAGATGTTCGGGAAGCAAGCGAAGGCAAACCCCGGGGTTTGTACCTTCAATCTGCTCACCAGATGTGCACTTCAAAAAGCCTCCCAGTCAGCTGTAGGAAAGAGCCTTTCAAGTCCTGCGCTGTGTGACCTACATCCCTCGTTCTGCACTCCTTCAGCAAAACTCTTCCTTTTTTTCACTTGACCTCCGATTGTTTCCCGTTTTATCCCAAAGGCTTAAAAGCGGGACCAAAGTGCATCGCCAGCGATTGAAGAGCAGGGAAGAGAGGGACGTGCAGCTCACATGGAAAACCTTGATGTGTGTTATACCCTCGAGGTTCCAGCGTTTCCCAGGCAGCATTTCCCATCTCGAAATCCCTATCCCCCGAGCTGGGCAGGCGGGGAGGGCGCAGCCGGAGCCGAACAAAGGCGGGAGCGCTCCGTGGAAAGCGCTCGGCTGGAATTTTCTCCCCAGGTACTCTCAGCTGCATTCAATGGCAGCAGCATTAATGTCTAGTCCATTCTTCCAGCACGTTGGCTTGACCTCTTTGGATGTTGAGAGCCGAGCAGCCTCTGGCTCTGACCTCTCTGTCACCCCCGGCGTGCCCATAGGATTCCTGCGTATGCCCACCCCGCATCGGTGCTGCAGTGGGATCATGGAGTATCCTGAGCTGGAAGGGACCCACAGGATCATGGACAAGACACCCCAAAACCCCTGTGCAGCTCTGGGAGCAGTGTTCAAACACTCTTGGAGCTCTGGCAGCTCCGGGAATGTCACCATTCCCTGGGCAGTGCCCAGCACCCTCCGGGGGGAGAACATTTCTCTGAAATCCAACCTGTGGCACAGCTCCAGCCATTCCCCAGGTGCTGTCCCTGTCCCGGAGAGCAGAGATTGCCCTGTGCTGGCCCTGAGGAGCCCAGGTGAAGCAGGGACAATCCCTGTGCCACCACCGCTCCTTCCACACGCCCTGCAGGAAGCTCTCAGTGCTCCGAGCTTCCCGAGCTGAGCCTGGAAAAAAACATGGCACAGAGCCAGGCAGCTCGTCCAAAAAACCATCTTAAAACCCTGCAGCCTGGCGCCAGTGCCAGGAGAGGATCTGGATGTGACCCAGTGACACAGTGACTGCGGGCACGGCTGGCACCAGGCAGCTGCCAGGGACACCGGGGCGCTGCCAGCCTGTGCCAGGGGCTCCTGCAGGTAAAACCTGATCAGGAATCAAGGGAAGCTGGGCTGGCAGATGCTCCTGCACTCCTGGAAAGGGAACCCAACAGCAAAAAGGAAAAAGGAGACAGAAATCTAAAGAAGAATGGAAAAAAAAAGTTTCTGTCCATTGGAATCGTATTATCTAAAAATCCCATCTATTTTTAATATTTAAAAGGAAATGTGTTTGCTGGCTCATTTACAATAAAGCTTTTCATCCTCTGCAGCACAGTAAACACACAGTCACATATGCAGGAGAAGCAGAGTCACCAAGCCCCAAAAGCTGCACCTGGAGCTGGGCCAAAGGGGAGAAGAACAGAAACAAGGCTTCAGAAAAGCCCTTCTCCCTGTTTGCATTCTTTGTGAAACGCCATCGAAGCCAGCAGCAGGGCTGAGATCCTCTCCTGCTCAGGAACAGCCCAGGGGCTGCTTTTAGCCTTGGAGCTGGGAGATCAGGGACATCCCCAGCCCCAATCCCACGGGAGTCCCTGAACTGTCCCAGCACAGAGCAGATGCCAGGACTCCCGTCCTTCCACACAGCCCCAGCAGCACAAGGACACCTCGGGCTGCAGCTCCCAGCGCCTGTCTGAGCTGCCAGGGATGGTGGGCACAGCTCCTAACCCCCATCCCAGCCGGGGTCATCCCCCTGCCATCCTCCCCAAAGCCTCCTGAGCACCCTGAGCCAGGTCTGGGCCCTTGGCCTCGCTCGGTCCCAGACAATGCCATTTCCCTTTATTTGCTGACATAATCCCTAAAATAGGAAACTTGTTCATAACAAAAACAGACACACCCACAGCCACAATGACAAAACTGTCTCCACAGTAATGTCAACACCAACCTGCTTTCTCCCTTGTTTGCTTGCAGGGTTTGTTTCTAACACAAGCACAGATAAATGCTTTGTGCCTTTGATTTTTTTTTTTTTCCTCGCATTTTAGGATGAAAAATTCCAGGGACAAAATTTAGAGACGGAGGTTTTTCACTGCCAACCCTCCAAATTGACCGGGGTTTATTTTAATTTCTCTGAAACAATATAAAAACCAACATCTTAGAGGAGGGGGTCTGTACTTCTGAGCGCTTACATCTGTATTCATAAAATCACGATTTTGCCGTTTGCCCAAAATCAGCTGGGTGGAAATGGACCAAAGCCCCTGCCAAGATGCTGAGGTGGAGAGAATCACAAGAACACTGAAGCTGGAAAACACCTCTGAGATCCTCGAGCCCAAGCATCACCACGAGCCCATGTCCCCGTGTCCACGTGCACACACCTCCAGGGCTGGGGACTCCACAGGGAGCTCCTCCAGGAGAGGAGGGAGGCCCCAGCAGCTCCAACAAACCACGTGCTGACGTGGCACAGGGAGCCAAGCAGGTCCCAGAGATGCCTTAAGCTTTAGCTTTCCTATTTTCAGATTCTGTGCTGCCTAAGGGTGTAGTTCTGAGCCTCATATTAAGTGTCACTCAGCTCTTCACAGAGCAGGGAGACAAAACAACTCCTTTTCCTCGTGACAAGGACAACTTTCAGCCCAAGAGCACAAACAAGGGTGGCTGAAGAGAGAAAACAAGAAGGATGAGACCTCATCACCTGAAGCTGTAATTGGACAATTCAATCCCAATATGAAAACGGAACCAAAACTTATAAAAATATAAGATCTCACGATGGGCCAGCCATTTTTGTGACCATTCTTAGTCCATCTCAGTCCCTGTGCTGCCCAAGGTGGATCCCAGAGGCCTTTTAATAAATCTCTACTTTATTCTCTGGCTGTGTTTCAGGTCAGCCTTCCCAAGGCATCACCAGCTCCCACCCCGTGGCCAAGAGCATCCCTGTGTTTCCTCAGGAAGGCAGGGATGGATAAAACCACAATCCAGACACCTCAGCAGGAGTGGTGCAGAGTCCCAGGGGTGACAGCCGGGTTTTAAAGAGGCACTTTCACCTGGATAAAAGGATTCCCACCAGGAAGGGGTTGACTGCCAACACAAAACGCTGCTCCCAGGTCACACATCCCTCCTGGAAACCCAGTGGAAGGTGTGTTCCACCTCATATCACAGCCAGAGCTGGCATCTCATCCCAAACCAGGGACTGTGAGCCTTAACCTGGACAAAAAGGGAGCAGCACCTGCACAAACAAACACCAACACACCTTTTCCTTGAAATCCTTGAAATCCTGCCCACGTTCCAGCAGGAGCCTTCATCCCTCTGCCCACTCCTCCTCCTCTCCCTGGGAGGACTCAGAGCCTGTCCCCATAGGAACAGCACAGGGGGACAGAAAGGAGCCCAGAGGGACAGAAAGGAGCCCCCAGACACTGGGATGCACTGGGTGGAAGGAGCTGCCTTTTGGAAGCACAGACAGACATCTCCGGGTGCTCAGCACACACAACCACAACAGAAGTGCCCGGCAGAAGGGGGATTTTTTTATTTAATGAAAGGGCCCTTTGAACTCCAGCAGGTTACAAGGAAGTAAACACACTCGTGGGTGTAAGAAAATAAAGCCTCGCCATTTCGGCAGCACTTAACATAAGCTCTAAAACAACAAGAAAATCCAGGCGTGCTCCTGCCGCTCCGACGCCTCGCGTGCCAAGGTGGGGGTGCCCCAAGTCCTGCAGCAAGCCTGCACCCCTCAGGTGTCCCCTCTGAACATCCCTCCTGCTCTCCACGGGGACCTCCTCCCGAGCCACCAGAGCTGCTGCAGCTTCAGGAAACTTACGGGTAAAAAATTCATAAATTTATGGGTGAAAAATTCATAAATTTATGGGTGAAAAATTCATGTTGGGTCTTTTCCCTTGGCTGTGTTTTCTCCAGTTCCCTGATGTGTCCAGAGGTTCTTTCCTGATCCTGCCAGCTCCAGAGAGGGGACAGGACCACGGCTGGACCAGCTTTTGGCCCATCCCATGGGAAATCCTTTGGCTGTCCCTCTGCCCTGGGACAAGGGGCATTCCCACATCGCTCCAAGGTGGAAAGGGAACGGCTGGACAGGTCCCACATCACTGCTGTCAGGGGCAATGAAGGGTCCCTAATTAACAATTAATGATTTTGTGCCACAGTTACCAGAGCAAAGGCCCTCCACATTCCCTGGAGCACCCCCTGGGAGCCCAGTTTACCTGGGCAGTTTAATGAGCCCTGGGAGTGAGGTGATTAAACCGCTCACTAATCATCACACCAGACAGCACAGGGGGGACTTTCCACTGCACCAACCTCTAAACATCAGCAGATTTCCACCAAAACCTTGGTTCATCAGCTGAAATGCTCCCCACAGCACAGCTTCCCACCTAAGGCTTCACCCATCAGCTGCCAGGGGGGCTCCTGGCACCAAAATTCCTCCTGTCCAGAGATAACTGGGAGAGAGGGGACCCCAAAAGTGAGAGTGAGGATGCCTTGGCCACTGCCTCTGTCACCCATGAGCCCCAGGGAGGGGGTGGGAGGGTGACACAGGAGGTGCTCCCACCTCAGGGGACAGAGGATGAGCAATCCTAAAACTCCTTCCTCAAATTCCAGCTGCCTCTGCCATCCAGGCAAAGGAAAGGAGAACAGCTGAGGCTGCTGCACACCTTCTGCTCATCCCAAGGTCTTCCAAAGTGCCCACAAGGATCACAGAGCCCAGGATATCTAACTCCTCTCCTCCCTGACCCCTACAGAGGGGAATTTTTCCTCCAGACCAGAAGGGTTTGTGATTTTTTTTCTTTCACTTTTATTTCCCCAGCTCGCTGCTGCAAACCTCCTGACTGGTTTTGGATCAAGAGTTTAATCCATCAACAACTCCGGGCCAGGAGCCAAACTCACATCCCCTGGAGCCCCCAGTGCAGGGCCAGCCCCAGGAAAAACCCAGTCAGAAAGGGGTTTTCCAGATGTCCAGTGGGAAATCCAGCCGAGCTGTCTGTCCTCACCATGAGGAACTCCAGCCTCCTCTTCCTCCTCTCACTCCAAAATTCTCCAAAAGCACAACTCACCCCGAGCACTTGTGTCCCTGCAACCACATCAAAGCCCCTCTGAGCCCCGTCAGCCCAAAAGACACCCAAAATTCCAGCTCCAGGCAGAACCCTCAGGAGGGACAGAAGGATTCCCAAAACCCGTTTCAAGTCCCTAAAACTCAAAGTGGTTTCGATTCCTTTGAGTCACTCCGAGATTTTTCTTTCCAACACTCCTGGAGAGCAGCTGGTGCTTCAGCCAGGGTTCATTGGCTCTTCACAGAACCACCCCCAGCTCTGCTGCATTCCCCAGCGCCTGAATACCCCCAGAAAGAGGGATTTCTATGGGATACCTGCCCAGAGTTTATTAAACCTGCCTGTGTCCTGCTCAGTTCACTCAGAGCCTGCCTGCCTCAGTTTGGGGCTCACCTTATTATTCCTGCTCTTTGCTGTGCATAATTATCCCAGATAATACCCCTTTGTCCACGACAAACATAGAGAAATTCACATTCCTGAACATTAATGCCTCCACAAAATCCATTCTTTCCTGGAAGGTCTACACTTACATTTACTGCAGTCACTTTGCACTCAATTGACTTTTCAGCCCCAAATTCCTACATTTTTCATGGATGGATCTGTCCAGTGCAGCATTTTTTTAATTTTGAGGAAAACCAGGGAAAGTTCAGCTGTTTTTTTTATCTTTACAGCTGAGATTTGTTGCTCAGAGCAGCTGTGGCTGCCCCTGGATCCCTGCAAGTGTCCAAGGTCAGGCTGGATGGAGCCTGGAGCACCCTAATTCCATAATTTATCAACATTTTCATGCCCTAAACTTCTTAAAAGTTCTCAGGTGTAACTGGAGTCAGGGTCACCACAAGATGAAATTCCCAAATGAGACGCCCAGAGCCTGGATTTCCAGCCTGCCCCACCAGCACCCCTCAGCTCTGGGGACAAGAATTTGTTGAGGCAAGCCCAGAGCTGAAGCTGTAATTTTGCAGAAGGAAGGAGCTCCCTGTGAAACGCCTTCCTTGAATGCAGGCAGGTATTTACAGTTATCCCAGCACAAAAAAAAAAAAAAAAAAAGCCAAAAAATTATGTGTTCAGACATGTGGTCTGACCTGGAAGCACCAGCAGGGTTATGCTGCAAGCCTGGAGAAGTGGTTCAGGAGAAACATTATCCTTCTGGTATCATTATCTTTGATTATTTATTTTAATAGGTTTTGGTTTTGGGGTGGGGTTTTTTTTGCCCTAATCTTTAATTTTTCACTATGACCTCCTTTAATCAGGACGCCTGTCTGGGAAATGGCTCAGGATCCCAGGCAGTTTGGAATGAAGCATTTTAATCACCTGCTCACGTGCAGGTTACTGACTTGGGAGGGTTTTTATTTCATTCCCAAGCTCAGTAGAATCACTTCATTAAACTCAACGAGGCTTCAACAGGGAGCTTTTGTCCTGGAATCAATCAATTACCTCCAGTAATGAAGAGAAGGGAAGGAGCCACACACACACAGGGTGATCCTGGGATCCCTGTCCAAGGGCAAGGGGTGGAACAGGCGCTTGGGGCTGTCCTGAGGCCACCCCACAGTGCCAAATTTTCACCTCCAGCCCACTAAAGGAATGAAGGTGCTGACACCCACCCTGACATCCAGCTGCTGGCACGGGGAAGCGGTGGAATTCCCACTCCTGGAGGGATTTGGGAACCATGTGGATGTGGCATTTGGGGACACGGTCACTCTTTGGCAGTGCTGGGGAAGGGTGGGCTCACTCTGGGAGGGCTTTTCCAACTCCGTGATTCCACGGTTCTAACACATCCCCCAGGGCAGGGCTGCTGCTGCTTCCTGCAGAATTCCCAGTGTTTTCCCCATGCCAAGGCCAGGAGGTGCTCCGAGGGTGGCCGCTGACATCCCTGTGCCAGCTCTGAGGGCACACGCAGCGTGATGCCACCCCTGGGCTGGGGACATTTGTGTCAGGAAGGACACGACAGACAGCCCCAGCCCTGCCAGCAGCTCCTGCCTGTGCCAGGAACACCAAGGATCTGCCTCCATCAGGGAAAGGTCGAGCCAGGACAGAGCCCAGCAGCTCCCTCAGAGAACAAGGTCACAAATGCCCTCCTGCTCTCCTGCAGGAGCTCAGAGGCAAAGCAGAACCTCTGAAGAGGTAGAAAGACCTTGCTGGGGGTGTTTTGGATGTTTGGCCCAGCCATCTCTGCTCTGGGAGTTGTCACCCTCCCAGCTCAGGAGTTATTCCTTCTGGGCTTCCCCCTCCCAGGTCACAGAATCCCAGCAGGAAAACAACCTGGATTTGAGCCCCAGGGACAGTGGGTTTGGAGATGGCATGTCCCCAAAGGCAGGAGAGAAGGATCCCACTGCTCCTGGCCCTGCCCAGGACACCCCAGTGCCCTGGAGAGAAGGATCCCACTGCTCCTGGCCCTGCCCAGGACACCCCAATCCCCTGGAGAGAAGGATCCCAGTGCTCCTGGCCCTGTCCAGGACACCCCAATCCTCTGGAGAGAAGGATCCCACTGCTCCTGACCCTGTGCACCCCAATCCCCTGGAGAGAAGGATCCCACTGCTCCTGGCCCTGCCCAGGGCACCCCAATCCCCTGGAGAGAAGGATCCCACTGCTCCTGGCCCTGTCCAGGACACCCCAATCCCCTGGAGAGAAGGATCCCACTGCTCCTGGCCCTGTGCACCCCAATCCCCTGGAGAGAAGGATCCCACTGCTCCTGACCCTGTGCACCCCAATTCCCTGGAGCCCTGTGGGCACTCAGGTGACACCCCCAGCTCTCTCCATGCTGGAATTCAGGGATCAAAGTGGGACAGTGTCAAAGCTGGAAGGTGGAATCCCAGGTTATTTTCCAGCCCTCAGTCCACGCTGTCAAACCACCTCATTGCAAAGTGACAAATTTTGTGTCCCAGCACCCAAAAATATGTCACCAAATGGAATCATGCAATCATGGAATCATGGAAGAGACCTTCAAGTTCATCCCATTCACACCTTCCACTATGCCAGGGTGCTCCAGCCTGGCCTTGGACATTCCAGGGGCAGCCACAGCTTCTCTGGGAATTCCAGCCCAGCTCCTCCCAGGAATTCCCTCTCCATATCCATCCATCCCTGTCCATCCTAGGCCAAATCCAAACACACCAACCTGCACCAAGCTCCCTCCCGAGTTTAAGAACCCCCAAAGGAAAAATGAGGAAAGAGCAAAGTGAGGAACTGTTAATATTACAGGAGTGGAAAAATTAAACACACAGGCTCTTGATTCCTGACCTCCCACCACAAACGCATCTGCAGGGAGATCCTGCAGCAAGAGCAGGACATAAACCAGGTGTGTGTGGGACAGGAATAAACTTGGGTCTGAAAGGAGGGGGCATCTGCTCTTTGTAAAGGCAAAGAGCAGAGACCTGGCCCCGTGAAATGACAGAGAGATGCATCGAGGCAGGGAAAAGTGCCCTGGCCCAGCTCCTCCAGTGCCTCTGAGTTCACTCAGAGCAGAACCTGAGCACCAGTGCACACGGAGCTGAACGCCAACGAAATGTAAATTGAGCTCCTCCGAAAAAGAAAACACAGGAAATGTGCAGGATGAGGCTGATTGCTCAAGAGGAGCGACCACAGGGACCCAATTTCCATCCTTCCTGAAAATAAACCTGGAGCTGCGTGTACACAGATCTGACTCGGAGGTTAGAATATAGAAAGCTCTAAAATATTTACTGTAGAGGTCTGGAGTTGTGAGACACACAGTGATATAACTGAAAAAGGAATTGTGCTGTGCCATTATCTGTCATGTCCTAAAAAACGGGAGAGTGTTGTAAGAGCCTGGGAAAAGAGAGAGGCTCAAACCATTGCTGAGACCCCCCAAATTACCTGAATATACAATATTAATTATTGTACTATATTACAATATTAATATAAACTACAATACAATAGTAATATAAATTACTGATTATTAAAAACACTAATAGGTAATTATAAAGATTAATATAATAATAAAGTAATAAGAACAGTAACAAGAAAACTAAAATACGTTTGGACCCCCTGGGCAGTGTCGATTTACCCCTTGATGGTGACAAACAAAAGGTGACCAAAGCACAGCTCATCCCATGGGAAAACCTGGATCAAGGATCACTAAAGCCAGACTCAGATTTACTGAACAGAAGCTTTTCACTCTCCTGTTGAGTGGAAGCAAGAAGAAAAAAACCCAAAATATCCTAAAGTCACATATTTTTCAGAGAGAACTCATTTAGGGCGAGTGTTTTTATTCCCTGCTGCTACTCCTGAAAACTGGAATTCCAGGATTGCTCTGGCAGGGCTCTGGGCTGGCAGCACCTCTGCTGCTCCCCAGGGGGGACAGGAGCCCAGAATGGAACCAGGAGCCCCAGGAACGTGGCTCCAGGGATGGCTGGGACCCCCAGGGATGGCTGGGAATCCTAGGGATGGATGGGACTTCCAGGGATAGGTGACAATCCCAGAGACATGTGACAATCCCAGGGATAAATGACAATCCCAGGGATACGTGACAACCCCAGGGATGGATGACAATTCCAGGAATTATTCACAATCCCAAGGATGGCTCCTAATCTCAGGGATAAGTGACAATCCCAGGGCTATGTGACAATCCCAGGGATGGATGACAGTCCCAGGGATAAGTGACAATCCCAGAGATATCTGACAATCACAGAGATATGTGACAATCCCAGGGATGGCTGACAATCCCAGGGCTATGTGACAATCCCAGTGATATCTGACAATCCCAGTGATAAGTGACAATCCCAGGGATGTCTGACAATCCCAGGGACATGTGACAATCCCAGGGACATGTGACAATCCCAGGCTGGCCCTGGGCTCAGAGCAGGTGGCTGCTCCAGCTGGTCCCAAGCCCCGCAGTGACCCCAGCAGCCCCCCGTGGAACAGGGATTTTGGCAGCCCAGGGACACAGTGTCCTGTTGGATGGGAAAAGGGGACAGCACAAAAGGCTCTGGATGTCCCTGGAGCCCTGGGAAGGAGCCTGGGATAGGGGGAGATGCTCCTGCCCATGGGATTGAACATTCCCTCCAACCCAAAACATTCATTTCATGATTATTATCACTGGGTCTCACCACCTAAAGACACTCTGGGTACCCAACTCCTTATTTGGTTCTTTCTCTGATTTTTTATTTGCAGGGATTATGAAAGAAAGTGAGAAGTTCCAACTAAAAAAATACAAAAACAAAACAAAACAAGCCCCCCAAAAAACCCCACCAACCAACAAAAAAAAACCAACAAAAAAAAAAGAACCAAACCAACCAACAAACAAAAAAAACCCAACCCCCCCCAAAAATCAACCAACCAAAAAAAAACACCAAAAAAAAAAAAAACCCCACCAAAAAACCCCCCAAAACCAAAACAAACCCCACAAAAAACCAAAAAAAAAACCCAAAATAAACCCCCCCCAAAAAACAAAAAAAAAGGAAAAAAGAAAAGAAGGAAAGGGAGGACCACTGGAGGTTTGGTATCAGCCCTCAAGTGGTGAGAATTCCCCCCAAGACACGGGAAGGGCTGACAACAGAATTCCCCCCCAGAGCTGCGGGGCAGGATTCAGCTCCTGCAGGATTTGGCCCTTACCATGAATTAACCACAGCACTGGAAAACATCCAGTCACGGAATTCCAGCAGGATTTGGGGTGGGAAGGACACCAGGGATTATCCCATTCCATGGGCAGGGACACCTCCCCCTGTCCCAGAGTGCTCCAACCTGCAAATGGACATTTCCAGGGATCCAGGGACAGCCACAGAAACCTGGGAATTCCAGCCCAGGCAGGAATTCCCAATTCCCAATACCCCAATATCCCAGGCAGCCCTGCCCAGCTTCAGTTTGAAGCTGAAAATTCCTCTGTAACAATGGCAAAGAGAACTATGTAATTTTTTTAAAAATACAATTATTAAATCCATCTCCAGCCTCCCACGGACAGGAGTTTTCCAGGCACGTTCAGATCTAATATTTGCCAGGAAAATGAACTCATCCAAGGAAGTTTTCTGTGACCTGGACAGAACAGGGAACGTGCAAAGGGTTATTCCTGCCCCTTGGAATAAAATCCCACCCAAAGTGAGCAGGGCTCAGGGGCTGGCACAGAAAAATCAGGGAGGTGAAACCTTCCCAAATTCCTGGATTTCCTCAGTGAAGCGATAGCAGCACAGAGATTTTCCCTCCCTAACCTTAGGACACTTTTGGAAAAACAGTGCCCCACATATCCCAAAAGCAGCCCTTGTCTGGGAGCTGGCTTTGGACACAAAGCCCAGAGCTTGAAAGAGGGCAGAGGGACAGAAAAGAGCCCTGGCATCCCCCAGAAACAGCCAAGGGCAGCCAGAGCCAGGCAGTCTGAGGCTGGGAAAGCTCCTTTGTCTCCCTGAGCTGTTTTCAGCTCCCTCTCAGGGTGTTTTTCCTTGTCCACAAGGAATGAAATCCATCCCACTCGTGGGAGCTGCTCCCAGGTTCAGGGCACGAGAAGCCACATCAGCTCTGTTTCAGCTCCCAAAAGGGCTGAGAGGCAGCCAGGGTGTCCCAGGGATGTCCCTCTGTCCCTCTGGGGCCAGAGGAGGCTCTGGAGCACAGGGAAGGCTCCGGGGACAGATGGCCAGATGAGGAATAAACCTAATTAGAGGGGGAATTTTTGTCCCCAAGTGGCTGAAGCCCAGCAAACTCTGCCCCAGAGTGCAGGAAGTCTTTGGACTCAGGTGTCCCAACCTGTCCCCTGCCCAGAGATGCCATCCAGGGGCTCCAGCTGATATTCCAGTGGAATTATTGAGATAATTGTTGGGATTATTCCATCTGCCGTGCCGAAAAGCTGAAGGGCAATTAAATCAATTAACTTCCCAAGTTCCACTTCCCTGATGAGCACCTTCCACAGGGCACAAAAAGCAGAGCTCAGGGAAGTGTCCCTCCAGCAGCTCCAGCTCTACAAACAGGCCAAACCTCACAAAGCCTCCAGAAATAAAGACAACCCCAAATGATGCCTTCTTTCCCCCGGAATTTATCTTATTTTTCCCTTAACCATTTGTGCCCCATCTCTCCCAAAAACTGCTCCCAAAAGTGAGGCTGTGGTGCCAATTCCCTGAGCCTGCACAACAATGCCAAACCCTAGGATTTATTCCCATTTATTAGGATTTATTCCAGTGCAGAGGCAAGAAAGAGCTCTCAGTAGGGAGCATTCTGCCCTGATAAGCCTAAATTTGGGGCTGATGGCGTGGAAGTTTGAGGAATTGAAAAGCTAAAATTGATTTCATGTGTGTTGCTGTGTTTTAGGCTACACTGGAAGAAAAAAAAAATGCAGGGATTATTTTTGTAAGGACATCCATTCAATTGGATTAATTATCCTCATCTGTCACTATTCCAAAGAGTGCCAGAATAAAAGCATTAAACAACCAATTGTTAATTGTGTATGCTTATATTTATGCATCTATTCCTGCCTCACTCTAGGGCTGGCAAAGCCCTACTCTGAAGAGCAGAAAAGCCCCAAAAAAGCATCAAACAAACAGGAAAGCAGAGCCTGGAAACATCCTGGATTTCAGACTTCCTAAGCTTTTTCCAATCCATCCCCCAAATGAATGCCCAGAAAGATGATTATTGCAGCTTTGCAGTTGTCATGTGTCATTAGTGCTCCCGCCTTCCAAGAAATTGCTGGAGATTTCTCCTCCAGCACCAAGCAGGGAAGAGCCTTGCTGGGAATGCTTGGCCAAGATATTCCCCTTTTGTGGGAATTTCCATCTCTTGGGAATGCTGGGCGGGAAAAAGCCCTGTTCCAGGCACCCAGAGCAAACACAAAGCTGGGTTTATCCCTCTGGGATCCAGGCTCCTGCTGTAAGTTGTGCTGGGTGCTCCAGCTCCCACTCCACTGCCTCCATCCCCAGCTCCAGCTCAACCACCAGGCAAGAAAAAGCCCATTTTTTTATTTTCCATAGGCCAGGAGTTTTAAGCCCAGCTGAGAAATAAAGACAAGCAGCGTGATTCATGCTCAACATCTGTGGGCCAGAGCCACTCTGCCTTACACTGGGCTGTGCTTAAGTTGGTTTTCCATAAAAAAACCAGGGAATGACAGCCAGTTTTATCCAGCAGGAATGGTGCACACAGAGCAGCTCTGCCTGCCTGAGATGTCCCCTGCTAAAGTTGTTCCCAGCTCCCAGCCCACTGGGAAAACCCACAGCCTGAGGCTTGGCTATAAATGGGAAAAATATCCTGGATTTTCACATGGAAGATGCAAATCCCTTGGGAGAGGGGTTTTGGGTAAGGGATGGAGGGACAGGACAGACAGGACACAGGGAATGGCTTCCCACTGCCAGAGGGCAGGGCTGCCTGAGAGATTGGGATATTGGGATATTGGGAAGGAATTCCTGGCTGAGCTGAAATTCCCAGAGAATTCCCTGAATCCCTGGAAGTGTCCAAGAGCAGGTGAAAGCAACGTGGGCTAGTGAGAGGCGTCCCCAGGGTGTAGCACTGGAAAATCCTCACATCCCTTCCCACCCAAAACCATTCCAAGATTCCAAGTCCCAGCCATCCCTTCCTGAGCAGCAAATTCCTGCCAGGAGCTCTGCTGGCTCCTTCCCATCCAGGGAAGCTCCAGGAACACTCCAGGCTCCTCTGAGATGGATTGTTCCATAAATAACCCTGGCACTGAACGACTGCAACGACTAAAACTTAATTGAGTCACCCAGGAAATGACTGGAAAATGATCCTTGTTTTTATCCCTAAGCTACTTAAGGGGCAGGCAAGCAAACCTGTGGAATATTGAACACAGACAAGAAGGGATAATATTGTCTGCAAGGGGAAAAAAAAAACCCAAAACAAACAAAAACCAAACAAAATTGGACTGATTTCTGCAAAGGAGGATTAAGTTATGGAAAAGAAGGTCTCCTAGCTCAGGCCAGAGCAAAGGAGGCAGCTACAAAATAAAAGGCTGCAGATGGAATCACAAGGAGAAGGAGAAGGAGAAGGAGAAGGAGAAGGAGAAGGAGAAGGAGAAGGAGAAGGAGAAGGAGAAGGAGAAGGAGAAGGAGAAGGAGAAGGAGAAGGAGAAGGAGAAGGAGAAGGAGAAGGAGGAAACAACCCCTGGAAGGGAGGTGGCCAAGGGAAGGGAATACACAAAATAAAGGAGCAATTTCCTGGCCCAAAACACACTGAGACTGGATGAGTTCAACTCCTCCATCTTCAGATTCAGGTGTGAGTAAAGCATAAAAGAATTAAAAAAAAAAAATCCATAAACTGCAGAGATGGAGGAAATAAAGAGATGAGAGAAATTATTCCAGCATCAGGAAGGATTTCACAAACTGCCACACATCAGGCTCCAAATGGGGAAAAAAAAGGAAAGAAAATATCCTTTCCCAAAGACCAAAGGAACAGAATGAAAAGAGGGTGTCTAAAAGCAATAAATCTGAGAAATTCAACATACAGGAGGAGGTGACAGCAAATCCATTCCAACCCAAAGCTTCAAATAAACTGCTCAAGTTGTGCTGCAAGTGATGAACAAGGTCAGCCTCAAATAACACAGCACAGGTCCACTCACTCCCAGGTTATCCACTGCTTGGGAACAGCTGAATTCCCTTTTTTCCCCCGGTTTGAACAGCTCTAGAAAATCCTCAGCAGCAGTTATGGGGAGGATAAATTTCTTTCTCCAGGGATTTTTCCTCTGGACTGCCCTGAGGAAGGGTTGTCACCTCCCATGGTGACAGCAAAGGTTGCTCCAAGCTCCATCTTTACCAGAGTCACAAAATCCAAAATTAAAACTCTTCCTTTTGGCCTTTGCTGTGTTCAGCAGGAACTTTTTTCCCCCTGCAGCCCTCTGGCACACAAAGGCTGGCAAACAGCACCCCACAAGGAGAGAAAAACCAGGATCGCTTTCCAGTGATTTCCTGGTGACTCAATTAAGTTTTAGTTGTTGCAGTAATTCATCCCTAATTCCCAAAGAACTCCTTGGATCGAGGAAATCTGGTTTCAACCCTTATCCTGCATCACCTCCTAAAATGACACATTCCAAAACTCTCCTCTAAACACCAACATTTCAGAGAAAAGCATCTCCACTCACCATGGATCCATCCCCCATGGATCTCAACACCTCTGCTGGAATCTCTAATATTCCTACAGAAAGACAAAAATACCACTTTCCTCAGAGAGCTGGAAGTCACTCCTGAAAACGAGACATTTCCAGAGCCAAAAAAACCTCTTAGGTTGGGTGAGAAACGTGACTGGGGGCAGCAGAATTTGTGACCATCCCACGTGGATCTGCCAAAGCACCAAATCCTACACAATTCCAGCATTTTGTAGCACTCCAGGGCTGCACCTGCTTTTCTTTCCACCTGGGATTTTCTGCTCCAAACAATCCAATTTCAGCCTGCTCCAGAGCTGCCTGCTCTCCATTTTTTGGTTTGGAAAATTGCTGATCCATGAGCTGCCAATTAGCAGCAATTCTCCTGCTGGAAGCAGTGTCTCCATCCCACTGCACTCTCCCAACTCATTTCCTAGCAAGAAATGGGATCCATGAGCAAAAGCTCTGCTTTTCCCATTATTCCATCCATCTTATGCACAAATCCTGGGATAATGGAGTTTATTCAGTCTCATTGGAGGTTTCTCCTGGTTCCTCGTTCAGAAGTTATCAGCAGTGACTTGGTGTTTAAAAGGGATTTTTGAGGATTGGATGGATGGGATTTGATGTCCTGGGGCAGGTTGGAATGCTGGTTTATGAAAAAAAATATATATATATGAAGGAGAAAATTTTTAAAGCAATTTTACCTTCTGATCTGAAGGTAAAAAAATACCAACCTGTGGCATTTCATCAACCCAAGTGCCAACCAAACCCAAGGCACTGCCTTGATTACACTGAATTTTAAAACCTATCAAACTGCTCCTGATGTATCCCACGCTGAGGAGGGACATCATCCCAGCCCTGCACACTGAAGAGCACTTAGGGTGATTTTTCAGGCTGTTTTAGAAGAAAAAAAAATTAAAATAAAACAGTCTTAAAAACCAGAGGGTTGGTGTTTTTTGGTTGTTTTTTTTTTTTTCAGAAAAAAAAAACCCACACACAACATAAAAACTTCAATCTGTTTTCCAGATGATTTAACTATTAAGGGAAAGGCCAGTAAAAAAAAAAAAATCTGTCTAGAACTTCAATTGGGTATGACCAAGTGAAATGGTTGTTCCTGTAACATAAACCTCTGCACAATGTGGTGCTGCCACAGCCCAGGGACTGCGGGGAAAAGATGTTGCCTATTAAAAAAAATAATAATAATAATAAAAAAAGACAGTTTTATATTTTCATATGAGCTGAGGAGTTGAGCACAGAACAGGGGGAAGGAAGGGAAGAATCCAGTGGAAAGCACTACCTAAAAAAGTCTGTTCAGGAAGGTTTGTACAGCTGTTGTTTTATTTGGAGTAAAATGAAGCTTTTTTTTTATTATTTTATTTTAGGAACTGAGGGACTGCCTTAACACCTGGATAGGTGATGTTTCCCAGAGATCCAAATGTGACATCAAAGAAGGAAAAATGGCCTAAGAGGTACCCAAGGTTTGCACAAACACCAGGAAACAACGTGAAGGCAGCACTGGGCTGTTCCTGGCCCAGCTCAGAGACCCCAGCTGCTGGGAAAAGCTGCTCCAGGCAAAAACCAGGAAATGGAGAGTGGAGAAATAATCCTGATAAATAACCCTAAGGTGATAAAAATGTGGTAGAAGGCATCACTTGGCTCATCACATCCTCAGCTGCTGGCCAAGGGAACTGTGGCAGTGATGGAACAGGGAAATGTCCCCTCCTTAGAGGAATCCCAGAATCCCAGACTGGTTTGGGCTGGAAGGACCTTAAAGCCCATCCCACTCCATCCCTGCCACGGCAGGGACACCTTCCACCGTGCCAGGCTGATGACTTCTTTTAAACCTGACAACCTTTTAAACATCAAGGAATTACTGGAATCAGGAAGCAGGAGAAACCTCCAGTGAGACTGAATAAACTGCATTATCCCAGGATTTGTGCATAAGATGGATGGAATAATGGGAAAAGCAGAGCTTTTGCTCATGGATCCCATTTCTTGCTAGGAAATGAGTTGGGAGAGTGCAGTGGGATGGAGACACTGCTTCCAGCAGCAGCATGGCCTGGGACACTGCCAGGGCTCAGGGGCAGCCACAGCAAAGCTGGGAATTCCAGCCCAGGCAGGAATTCCTCCCAAAATCTCACCTAAAGCTACCCTTGCCACTGGCATCACTTCCCACAGCCCTCCTGTGCATCTCAGCTCAGCAGTGCAGCCAGGGTTTGCTTCTGGGGTGGCTGTGGGACAGCAAATCCAGCCTTTGGGGGTTTTTCTTCTCTATCTGTCCCATTTTGATGGATTTCCATCCCAAACACAGCACACAGATCCCTCCTCCTCCAAGTTGGTTGTGGGACAGCAAACTCAACCTTTGGGGGTTTTTTCTTCTCCATCTTTCCTATTTTGATGGATTTCCATCCCAGACACAGCACATAGATCCCTCCTCCTCCTCCTCCTCCAAGTTGATTGTGGGACAGCAAACTCAACCTTTGGGGTTTTTTTCTTCTCCATCTGTCCCAATTTGATGGATTTCCATCCCACATTATCCAACTGCTGCTCAGACACAGCACAGAGATCCCTCCTCCTCCTCCTCCAAGTCAGGGTTGATTGTGGGACAGCAACCCCAACCTTTGGGGTTTTTTATTTTCCCCATCTGTCCCAATTTGATGGATTTCCATCCCACACACAGCACACAGACCCCTCCTCCTCCACGTCAGGGGTGGCTGTGGGACAGCAAACTCAACCTTTGGGGTTTTTTCCTTTTCCCCATCTTTCCCAATTAGATGGATTTCCACCCCAGACACAGCACACAGATCCCTCCTCCTCCAAGTCAGGATTGATTGTGGGACAGCAACCCCAACCTTTGGGGTTTTTTATTTTCCCCATCTGCCCCAATTTGATGGATTTCCACCCCACACACAGCACACAGACCCCTCCTCCTCCACGCCAGGGGTGGCTGTGGGACAGCAAACTCAACCTTTGGGGTTTTTTCCTTTTCCCCATCTTTCCTAATTTGATGGATTTCCATCCCCAGACACAGCACACAGATCCCTCCTCCTCCTCCTCCTCCTCCAAGTTGATTGTGGGACAGCAAATCCAACCTTTGGGGTTTTTTCCTTTTCCCCATCTTTCCCAATTTGATGGATTTCCACCCCAGACACAGCACACAGATCCCTCCTCCTCCACCCCAAGCACACAAACACCACAGTTCAGCCTCCCACTAATGCTAAAAAATGTTAAACCCTGCTCCCTAACGAGGTGGATTTGCTGCTGGCATGTGGAGATTTCTCCAGCCACATTCCCTCCCACGAAGCTCCAAAGGCCTCCCAGAGAAGCTGGAGCACACAGAGAGGGCTGAGCTCCCACAGCTGGGCTGGAAATGTCCTGGAATGTCCACAGAACCAGGAATGGGACAAGGACAGCACCACAAACACCCCCCTGGCCAAGGAGCAACCCCTCCACCCTTGGCTGGGCACAATCCCTGCAGGAAGGAGCCACACAGACATCTCCAAGGATGGAGCCTGGCCAGAAAAATCCATAAATCTGCTCTTTTAATCACTGTCTGAAGCCTTTATCACTGTTGTTATTATTATTCTTGTTATCGTGGCGCGCTGAGCAAGAGCTGCTGCTTCCAGCTCCTGGGAGGAGAGGGGAAGTTTGGACCCAAAATTGGCTGCTGGAGGGAGAGAATGAGCAGAAAAGGGAAAAAAAATAAATCTCTGCTGATGGAAAAGAGGAGGGGGAAACCAGCCAGAATTTGGGCACCTTGAGGAACAAGAGGGAGTCATTCCTGAGCAGCTGAGGGTCAGGGTGTGGAGCTCCCAGAGGAGCAGCAGCTGTGCCCATGGATGTGGCCAAGGTCAGTGGGATAAGAGCAGCCCCATCCCAGCTCCTGATCTGTGTTTTGGCTGCTCACAGCAAAGGCCTCCCTGGTTTTCCCTGGTATCTCTGTGGAAAAAAAGGCCCTGCTGCAGGAAATCCTGGTTAAAAAGAGTTAGAAGCATGGTTCAAAAGAGTGAAATCCTGGGGCAGACCCTGAGCTGTCACAGCAGGAGCATCTTCTCCACAAGGCATTCCCAAACCCGCCCTTTCTGAGGGTGGAATAAACCCACATCCAGGCATTTGGAATTTTCCCAGAGCTAAAGGAAGAGGTGCTTTTCTCCTCCCACGTCTTGTCTGTGAATTATTTTAGCACAGCAGCAGCAGCAGCTGGGAGGTGGCACCCAAATAAGCCTCTAGGTTGAACTTCAAATATTGCAACAGGTATTCCTCCTGGGGATGTCTCACTGCATTTGTACATTTATTTATGTGCTCTCTGGGCTGTTTCAATAGCAGGAACACGAGGAACGCTCTGCTCCACACAGGTTCTTGCACCTCAGGTATCCCCAAGCACTTCCTCCAGAGCACCTAGAACGATTTTAACAATTCCAACAATCCCCTGAACGCCTCACAAGTGCACCGTGGCTGCTTCCACTCCACTTGCTACACAGAAGGGATAATTCACCTTTAACAAAGATCTGCCATCAGACACAAAATAAACACCAGTGAAAACCAAACAAACAATAGCTCGCAGCTTTCCAAATAAAATTCCTTTTCCCTTTCAGTTGTGCAACCTTTTGTCCCTCAGCCAGCAGAGAATTCGCTGCCAGGGAAGAATTTCATGCTTAATCAATTTTTTTGCCTGCCTGGGGTTTTGTAGGTTCCTTCTCTGCCCTGCAAAGGATATTTAGGGTCTGCCATACCCAAGGGAGCAGGAGAAAACTGAGAGCTGGTTTTCCTGCCATTTAGGAATTCTGCAGCATCCCCCTGGCTGCTAAAAAAAAACCAATCCTGAACAGGAATCCTGGTGCTCAGCAGGGAAGGTCTCAGCTCATGGGAACTCTTGCATAATTTCTTTTATGTTCTGATTGAAGCACTTGGATGTGACAGAATCATTCCCTGGCGTGGAGAAAGCCCACCTGCCTTCTGCTCACAGCAGCCTGGATTGCCAGGAACATGCCCGGGTTTATTTCTGGAAAACACCTCTTGCTCCCACCCCAAGGGATGGGAGAGCTGGGAATGGTGCCAAAAAGCTCCTGCAGACTCAGAGGGAGCAAGAGATGCCTCAGCCAGGAGAAAAAGTCACCAGTGGCACCCCTGAGCCTGTAAACCTCTGCGTGGGCTGAGCTGAGAGGTCATTTCCCTCTAATCCACACCAAGGCTGAGACCCAGCTTCCTAAAATTCCTCTTCCCCCACTCGTCTGCCATGTGATCGGGGTCAGCTGAGTCTCTCCCTTCTCCTGAGTGTGGTGAGCACAGGCACAAGGAAAACACCTCTGGTATCCCAGGTACCACAGGGTCCTCCCTTAGAGGAGTTTAAAATCTAAATTGAAAAAGCAAAGTGTTTGTGCACTTCATTCATCTGCTCAGGCCCAGAACCACGGAATCCTGGAAGGGTTTGGATGGGGAGGGACCTTACCAAGGCCATGGGCAGGGACACCTTCCCCCACCCCTCTCACTCCTCACCTTCTCCTCCACAGCACCGCCTTCTTCAGAGGCTCCTGAAAAATTCATGGAGCAAAAACGCCCGTCAGGCAACTCGAGTTCTTGTTTCATTCAGCTAAAAAAGAACACTGTGCATTTGCCACGCTCAGATACTCATTTAGACGATCAAGAGAACAGGAGTGTGCAGCTGAAGCCGTGACACGGAGCAGAGCTGAGCTCTCAGACACAATTCCCTGCGAGCAGATCACTGCGAAGCTCTGACAACTCCCAGACTATTTCAGGAAGCTGCAGTTTTTAGCCAACAACTCGCAGCCATCCACCCCCAGCTACCTGTAAGCAGCTGGGATTAAATTAATTACCCCAACATTTCCTGCCTCAATCCATGGAGCTTTAATAATGATCCCAGCATCAAATGGACTCTGGGTTACCTGGAGAGAGTTGTGGCCACCAGGCAACACCTGGCACCAAGGCCACGAAAAATCACTCCTGAGCCAAAGAGTTTTGTAGGGATGGCAAAAAAAAAAAAACAACCCCAAAAGTGTGACTGCAGCGTTCAGTCTGTTTTCCATCAGCTCCCCAGGAAAACTCCTTGTGTCATCACTCATCTTGATGCCACCCAGCACCACATCCCAACCATGGAGGGGGAATAATAAACGTAATGAATTATTATTTGTAATAATAATAATAATTTGTAATCAATGTAATTCATTATTAATTAATTATTTCCAGTTTTAAGCTTCTTCTGTCTGAGAGAAGAGGCAAATTCAACGTTCAGCCAATATCCCTGGGAGAGTGCACAGCCACACAGAGGCTCCCCCCCACACACACTCGACATCAAAGCTCCTGTTTGAGCAGGCTTTTAGTTAAATATTTGTGATAGTTAATTTATTTGATCATCTGCACTTGCAAGGCTCAGAGCTGGGCAAGAGAGGCCTTTGAAGCACTCCCAAACACAGTAAATTATCGGGAACCTTTGTCAGAAAAGTGCTGTACAAACTCAGCCAAGCCATTTCCACCCCTGCCCAGGTCCTCTGGTGCCACCCACCCTGCTCCAAACCTGCCCCAGGTGGACCTGGGGACATTTATCTGACATTTATTTCTCTGTCCTCTGGAAAGCAGGACAAGGGGAATCACAGGGGGACATGCCAGGATGTGGGATGGACGAACAACCAGGATTGCTGGATTGAACAATTTGCTTCTTCATTGTAATTACTGGCTTCTGAAAGACTTCAGCAACTTTGCCAATTTGTACAACCCTCTATTCTCTGCTTTTGGCCTCCACTGTGCAGTCATTTTGCAGACAAACAAGGAACAGATGTACAATCTAGAGCTGCCCCGAGTCCTTTTATAGTAAAGGATTTCTGGCTGAACAATATATGTTAAAAAGAAAATGAGAGGAAAAAAAAGAAGAATTTTTGTATTTTTTAAGGTGTCTCTCACAACACCCAAACACACTCTGAAAAATCTAAACTTTCTTCATGTGGTTCTGGAAGGCTCAAGAATATTCTGTGCTGAGCTGGAGCCGGCCAACACCCACCTGGGGAGCTGCCCAAAACTTTGGGGACACCAAGGGCAGCCCTGGGGGCTCCTGCTGCCATCACCAACCCCTTCTGCCCCTGCACCACCAGGACACGACCTCTGAAAGGGCAGGAGGTGACAGAATTCCAGAGTGCTTTTGGCTGGAAGGGACATTAAGGATTATGCAGTGCCATGGGCTGGGACACCTTCAACCATCCCAGGCTGCTCCAGCCTGGCCTGGGACACTCCCAGGGATCCAGAGACAACCACAGCTTCTCTGGGAAATCCATTCCAGGGCCTCCTCACCCTCCCAGCCAGGAATTCCTTCCCAAGATCCCAGTAATCTCTCCCTGAAGCCATTCCCCGTGTCCCTCCACGGTTAACGCCGCTCTGCGCTGCTCGGCCAACGTGACAGGGAAGTCACCAGCTCAGGGAGTTTTCCTGTGGATCTTCCTGCCACGGGATCCCTCCCTGGGGCCCGGCCCAGCTCTGGGAGTGCTGTCCCAAGAGCAGGACTGTGATGCTTCTGCCTTCTTTTCCTGCCAAGGTCAGGATTAACAGCATGGGAGACGAAGTTCGTGTTATTAATTTTTATCCATTTTATACTCTCACAAGCTGTGAGTTCTGCAGAACCTTTAGTTAACAAGGTGCAAAATGGAGCACCTCTCTATCTCTACAAGACCTTTTCAAGGACAATCAGTCCAATTGTGAAATTATTTTTCCTTTCAACCCAATAACTAACTCCTTGAAGTCCGCAATGCAGACTTGATTAACCAGTTAGAGAAAACCACCCAAACCCATGAAGAAGGCGAAGAAGAAGGACTTTGACAACACCCCAAATCCTCCACCTTGCCATATATATATTACTATCCACTAAAGCCTCAATATCTAAGCTCCCAGGGCTGAGGTGTCCCCAGCTGTCCCCTCCCCAAGGCCGGGAAGCGCCGGGCACGGCTCCAGCTCCTGATCCAGGACACGCAGCCAGAGCTCTCCAGAGCTGCAGGGCCCAGTCCTGGAGGTCCAGCACGGCCCAGCTCTCATGTGAGGAGCATTCATTTCCAGGACAATGCCCCTATTCTGGTGCTTTATGAATATCCTGCCCAAATGTATGTTTAAGGCTGCGCAGTCCCTGCAGACAAACACTTGTTTTGTTAAAGAGATCCCGGGCTAAATTGAAAACCAACACACGCTCGAGTTGTGCAATATGCTCCTCAGAGCACAGTATATACAAGTTATACATCAGCCAAGGCTTTCTGCAGTCAGACACCCCTGAAAGGCGTTGTTTTGGGAAGAGGCAAGGCCTGGGTTTAATTGAACACCAGATTAATGCTCGTGTTTTCCAGTAGGTCCATACGGAATTTTGGGTGTCTGGCTTGTTGGAACTACGGAGCAGATCAAGGTCAGAGCTGTGAGTGAAAACAGGGGTGCACATCACAGACCTTTCAGCACCCACAGATCACAGAATCAGGGAATATCCTGAGGCTGGAAGGGACCTACAGGATCATTAAGCCAGCTCCTGTGGACAGACACCCCAAAATGCCACCCTGGGCACCCCTGGGTGCAAACACTCCTGGAGCTCTCAGTGCCCAGCACCTCTGGAGGAAGAACCTTCCCTGAAATCCAACCTGAAGTGGAGTGGGAACACTGCATTTCTCAGCAACAACGTGGGCAAGGGCACAACCCTCGTGTGAGCACATGAAGTGATGGAAACCTGCTCAGCCCTCCAGAACTGAAACCAGGAGGTGGTCAACGGGAAATTCCCACTTTTTAAGCACCAGCAGCTCCAAGTGCTGTTACCTGAGCAGCCTGAGCCCTCTGGCCCCAGGGATGCTGCACTGCTGGAGGCTCAGGGGTAGAGATTTTCTCTAACCCAAATATAAATCAAATGGAACAAGTTGGTGTCACTTATTTCCCATACCAAATTCCCAAACGGACTGTCCCAAACAAAGAAAACGATAATTCAGCTGAGTTTGTCTAAAAACGTGGCTGCACACTGCTCACCACAGAAGTCTTCCGGCAGCTGGATCACCAGCACTGCCTGCAACAAACTGCTCTGCTGCTTTTAAAGTCTGATCTTCTGCTCACCAAAGAAAAAATCCCATTTACACCTCCCAGCAGAGAGAAAAAACCCCTCCAGAGCCACAGCTCTGTCCTCACACCTTCCCAGGACACGGAATGGGAGCAGGAAAACCAACCCCTCCTCGTGCCTGGCTTCCTGCACGGGGAAAGTGTTTTGATCCTGATCAGAAAGTGCTTAATTCAAACCCAAGAGGCAGGCCAGATGCTTCAAAACAAACTGGTGCTGAAGTGCTGCTGCATTAGCATGCTTTGCATAATTCATGTGCTCGTGCTGGGGAGAGCTCTCCAGCTGGAGGTCACGGTGCCAGAGCTCCAACACGGATTCCTGCGGGCACAGCCGGGTGCCAGCCTGCCCTGCCAGAGCCAGGCCAGCCCAGCAGAGAGGCAGGGCTGCCTGTGGATCACAGAATCCCAGAAACCTGGGTTATTCCCAGAGACACTACCCCTGGATCCCTGGAAGTGTCCCAGGCCAGGCTGGAGGGGCTTGGAGCAGCCTGGGATAGAGGGAGGTGTCACTGGCCAGTCCCATCCCATGGGATGAGCTTTAAAGTCCCTTCCAAGCCAGGCCATTCTGGGATTGTGTCACCTCCTGCCCATTCAGAGGTTTTGTCCTGCTGGCGCAGGGGCAGAAGGGGCTGGTGATGGCAGCAGGAGCCCCCAGGGCTGCCCTCGGTGTCTCTGAGGTGAGGTGGGATATTGGGATGGAATTCCTGGCTGAGAGGGTGGGGACGCCCTGGCACAGGGTGCCCAGAGAAGCTGTGGCTGTCCCAATCCCTGGAAGTGTCCCAGGCCAGGCTGGATGGAGCTCGGAGCAGCCTGGGATGGTTTTGGTGCAGAAGTGGCACCAAACTCTCCTGCTGGACCTCACCGACCCCATCAACGACTCGTGCAGCAGAACCTGCAGCAAAACCCAGGGGATTTTACATTCCCTGTGCCCTAAATCCACAGTGGGCACCAGTGCCAGCCCTTCCAGCTGGGCACAGCAGTGCTGGTGGCCCTGGAGCACAAACCTGCCCCAGGGACCCTTGGCAGCCACCTCCCCAAAGGCAGCGTCACAAACCACGGCTGGGTCAGCAAAGGAAAGCAAAAGCAAAACTGCAACGGATCCCAGGGGTTTTCCACCTCCAAAGGAACACTGGGCTGTATTCATTCCCCCTTCCCAGCCTCAGCAACAGCCTGGAAAATGAACAGAAAGCTCCAAACTCCACCTGTGTTCGGGGGGAAAAGGCAGGGGTGGCACAAGCTTTGCCTCTCAGTAACCTCCCGGCGAGCAAACCAAAACCAGAAAGTGAAGGTCAACGGTTGGTTTCATTTTAGGATGGATCCTGAGCGAGAAATGGGGAGGAAAACAAACCCAGCTACTCCTGCAGGGTCATTCACCTCCTCAGTGACGAGCCCCAGACCAAGGGGACAGATTTAAACCACTTCTTCTGACAGACTGGGGAGAAAAAAATCATTCCCCCAGCAGGTGCTGGACTCACACTGAGAGCAGGGGTGGAGCTGATCCCACATGGAACACCAGCCCAATCCCTTCTGCAGCTGGAAGGAGCACCCAAAATTCCAGCAGGGAATTTCCACTCCCCTTCTCCAAAGCAGCCACACGAACACAGGACAGGGTCATTCCCGTGCACACCTTCACACGGATGTTTTATTCCAAAAGGGGTTGGAGCCTTTAAAAAAGTTGCTGGAATGATTCACAACCTTCGCCCAACAATCCAAAAAGAGAGTGAAAACACCAGTGTACTTCTGAAGGCACAAGAGGAAGTCAAGTATTTTGGTTTGGGTTTGGTATCTGCTGAGTTCTGCCGTTCAGGGGGAGAAGTTTCTGTGCACTTTAATACCTCCTCATGCAGCAGGAGAAGCTGAAGTGATTTTAAAATGAAATACTGCAGGCAGCCACCCGTGGCTTCACGTCACTCAGTCACCAATCAAAAACTACTCAAGAGCTACTGATTTATTTAAGATCGCCTTGTAAACTCTGAATTTCACCTTGCACCTCTCCAATTCTTTCTTTTAGCATCACCCCCTGACATGGAGAAGTACACAAGAGACCATTTCACACCTCAGGGCCGACTCCTGCACGACAAAATAAAAACAATGAGATCCCTTTTATCTCGCACACAAGGTTAAGGAAGTTGATAGAGAGGTTTGATAAAGCTTCAGTGCTCTGAGGAAAGAGGATGGGGCAGGTAAAAGGTAAAGGCAGAGGTTTTGCTTGACCTGTTGTTTGCCTTCAAGAGAATCTGATGTGTAATTTAGAGGGTTCATCCCCTCCACCATCATCCAAATTAATTAATTCCAGGTTTCCAGGAGCTGAAATTAACTTCGGCAGGGTAAATACCCACCACAGTACCCTCGTATTGCAGACAGTCAAAGGAAAAAAAATAATCAGTTTCACAAAAATGTAATGTCTGGGTGGAAAAACTTACAAATGCCATCAGCTGACCGACAAAGCAGCTGGGCAGAAGTGTCACCACTCAGCACTGCTGTACATTGAACCCCTCGGAAATACATATATATATATTTAACTATGTGATTTATTAGGTTGTTTCTTCAAGCCAAAGTGTCACTGCCCAAATCACTTCAACGAGACCTTGAGGAAAAACTCCAGTGGCAGGAGCCTGTCAGAGCTGAGGCCTGAACAAGGAAACCCCACAGGTCTTTTGGAGAGCTGGATTTTAGAACTCTCACTCTCCTGAAGATTCCCAATCCCCCTTTAGTGCCTCTCACCTCCCAATACCACTCCCACCTGCAGCAGGTATTTCAGCATCTCAACTCGAATCCATCCCAAGGGAATTCTGTCAAATTTAGGGACCACAACAAGGACTCCAGTGCCCCAACAAAGCAGGGAGGCTGATCCTAGCCCAGATATCTCCTGCAGCCCTGTCGTGCTCCGTAATGATTTGCAGACCCTATACCATATATATATATATATAATAAAACAATGGCTAATATATCTGATGGACAATGAGGAAGGGGAACAGCTGGGAAACATTAAGAGTTTTCACACTGAGCTTCCAAATTCTTCTGCAGGAGACACTCAAACTGCTTTCCTTCCCTGGGATGGAAAAGGAGGCTCGGACCAAATCCAGCCTCGGGAAGAAGGGAATTCCAGCAGAAGGAAGATGTTCCTGTGGGCAAAGCAGGGACAGGTGGGATGGCAGGAACACCTCCCTGCACCCTCTGGCTAAGCCCTCCATCCCACAGAGGAGCCCTTTGTACACCCCAACCCCGCTCGGAGGGGTAAGAGGATATTTCCTGTCAGCCTCACCGCAGATTTGTAATCCAGCAGTCAAATTATGTCAATCACAGCTCATTAGGCAGCGATTTCCCCTGCCAAGCCCGGCCTGGCTGCTTCCTCCAAACCACGTGGCATCTGCAAACGTGCAGCCCCGTCCTGGGTTCAGGGAGACCACCCTGCTGCAGGGGCTGGAAATTTGGGATTGGCTCCCACGGCTCCCAGCCCCGGTGCCACCGTGTCTAGGGATGCTTCTGGCACCCTCGGTTTGCTCAGCTGTGGTTTTCCTCTGAGCAAACCAGGCGTGCTCACCAGAACTCAGGATTTATGCCCACGTGTGCAGAGGGTAAAGGCAAGGGAATATCTGACAGAGCTGAAGAGAGGAGAGCACTGGGGAAGTTCCCAGGGGGATGTGGCAGTGCCAGAGCCGAGACCCAGCACAGCCAAACGGGGAACTTGGTGGGCAAAATAACACCACTGCTTCCCTGGACTTCACATTCCTGTGTAATCCTGAGAGGAAGGGAATTACTGCACAGGAAAAGGGGAGAATTCACATCAGTTTGAGAGGATGGAAGTAACAACACTCGGCTCACAGACTGAAACTTGGATCTCTCTTGGACTGTCCTCCACGTTTTCTTCCTTGAAGTTCATCCCATCAAATGCATCTTCTTGGAACACACACACAGTGAGTGTCCTGAGCCCAGTCCTCACCAGCACAGACTCAACACACAAACCACAGCAGTGCCCAAACCAGCCCCAGGACACACAGATCCACAGGGAAAACCCTGGAGACCAAGAGGAGTGACACAGCCAGTGGCTCAGGACATCCTTGGGAACGCCAATGGCACAAGGAGCACAGACCTGAGAACTTCACCCAAAAAACGTGACCTGGAGCAGTGCCCATCATCTCCTGCAATTTATGCACCTCAAGGAGGATCAGGAGGTGACATGGGGAGTGTTTGAGGTGACCAGGGAGTGTTCCAGGTGACCAGGTGGCTGCTCCAGGTGGACAAACCACCTCACCAGACTTTCTCAAGACAGAATCCTCTGACAACCCAGCAAACACAAGCTGGGACACATCCATCACCTCCAGGCACATCATGTCCTCGCTGAAGGGACCCCAGAGATCCTGGAGCAGCTCAGGACAGCACGTTTGAAGTGGAAAAAATAAACCAGCCGGTGTCACGGTGAAATCATGGCCAACCTGTGCTCTCCTCGTGGTTTGGAGGGCCAAGGCTCCCTGCTCTGCACGAGGGGAATAAAACAAAACTTCAAAACACACAGGAGGGACATCTCCCCCACAGAAATGGGCACAGCCCTCCCAGCGTGGAGACTGGAGACCTGCACACAGCAACTCGACGTGTTCATCAACGTCCAAATCAGCCTTGGGAATTTCATCAGAGATATGAAAATTGGTATTGTCAGCACAGCCCTCCGGGACCTCACCAGGGCTCTGAGTGTGCCAGCAACGCTTGTGCCAGGCTAATTTCTTAAGACAGCACATAAAGAAGGTGAGATTTAGTCTTACAACCTTCAGCATCTCCTTCTTCACGCTCCCATCTCCTGACTAATCCTCTCTCTCCCCACAGGAAATATTCCTCATGGTTTTTCCCCTGATCGTTCCTTTCTTGTTAATCCCTGCACTCCTCCAGCCTACCCCATTCTGGGGGTTTGACCAGTGGCACAGTCATCTCTCCCTCAGAGCCACAGAAAAAAACCAAGGAATAATCACAGCCCAGCAGTTTACTCTTTCATAAACTGCTCAGACATTCCCTGGAAGCTGCAGCAACACCAGCCATCCCCTAGAACAGCCTGAAGGTGATTTTTGGCGGTGTTGGAGCCCCATCTTGCAGCTTCTCCCAGCGGGAGAAGGAATCAAAGGGGGAAACCATCCCACGCTGTGTTTGTACAGAGTGTCCACCTGCATGGCCGGGCTCTCCCTCCAGCAAAGCTGCAGCACTCATCCTCCCAGCCTTAATTGCAGTCCATCTTCTCAGACCAGAGGCCGTGCACTCCTTCCAGGCAGGCACCTCAGGAAATGACAGGCTGGGTGCTGTTATCTCCCAGATTTACGTTACACGTTTCTAACGCTGCCCCAAACGCCGTCTCTGCCTTTTACCGCTCCCATCCATCAGCCCGAGCCCAAAGCCACCGATTTCCTCCCGCAGACCGCGCAGGCAGACGGAGCCAGGAGCCCTCCTGGTCGCCACAGACGAATCCAGACTCGGTTCTGAGCCATGTGCTGCCTGTGGGAGCATCTCCCATCTCCGACACGACCCTGGGTTTCCCCGACAAGAGCAATGCCACACCAAGGCTTTTTTTTTTTTCTTTTTTTTTTTTTTGTCCACTGTGCCTAATAATCGTAACATCTCACTCGCCATTTGGCTCGTCAGTGGGGGTTCCTGACTGAATAGGCTTATTCTTTTCTTAGACATGATAATCTAATTGGGTCTAACCAGAAATAATCCCCACCACACAGCAGCCCGTGAACCCTCGTCCCAGCGCCGGGAGCGCTGCAGGGAGCGGGGGGGCGGCTCCGGGATGCGAGACGGGAATTACCCCGGCAGCTCCGGGCTTCCCGCGGCATTACCGAGCGCAGGGCACGGCCGTGCTCCCCCAGCTCCGGCTCCACACGCAAACGCGGCTCGCAGTCCAAAAGGCACGGCAGGAGAAGAGACGGGGCGCGACCACCACCAAAGGCACGGCGAGCTTCGCCCGGGGAAAGCTCAGCCCGCCCTTCCCTGCAGGGCTGACCGCACACACCGACACGGCCGGCCTGCCCCGAGGACAGCCCGCACACACCGGGGGCACTGCCGGGATGTCCCGGCGGGAGAAGGGCCGGGGTCTCCCCTGGGCGAGGGGACGGGGCCGGGGTGTCCCCTGAGTGAGGGGACAGGGCCGGGGTGTGCCCTGGGCGAGGGGACAGGGCCGGGGTGTCCCCTGGGCGAGGGGACGGGGCCGGAGTGTCCCCTGGGCGAGGGGACAGGGCCGGGGTCTCCCCTGGGTGAGGGGACAGGGCCGGGGTGTCCCCCGAGTGAGGGGACAGGGCCGGGGTGTCCCCCGGGCGAGGGGACAGGGCCGGGAGGAGACAGCCCGGGGGACACAGAAGCGGGCTGTCCCGGGCGGAGCAGCATCGCCTGTCCCGGAGGAGAAGGATCGCGGTGTCCCGAGCGCAGCACGATCGGCTGTCCCGGAGGAGCAGAACCGGGATGTCCCGGAGAAACCAGCACCGGGTGTCCCGGAGAAAGCAGCACCGGGATGTCCCGGGCGGAGCCGCTCCCCGCGGACCGTGGCCGGGAGCCGCCCGGGCCGGGGCACGGCGGCCCTCGCTCCCTCAGGGGGCTGCCGAGACAAAGAAGCCGCGGCCCCGTCCCGCGGGCGGCCCCGCCCGGCCGAGCCCACCTGTGCCCGGCTCCCCGAGCCAACTTCGCGGCGCTCGCCCCTTCCCCCTCCGCGCTGCCCTCAGACAATGGGGCCGGCGCTCACCAGCACCACGGCGAAGCGCTCCTCCAGCTCGCCGGGCTCGGGCATGGGCAGCTTCAGGGGGACGCTGTGCGCCCTCAGCTCCGTCTGCTGAGCGTCCACGCTCCCCGCGTTGCCCATGGCGGCCGCTCCGCGCTGCTCCGCGCCCCGCGCCGGGCGGGCTCCGGGCTCCGCGCCCCGTGCTCGCCCTCACTACCACCGCGGGCGCTCCGCCGCGCCGCCGCCCGTCATGGCTCGCCGCCCTCGCCCTCCTCCCCCCGGGGCGGGCTCGCTCCGGCTCCGGCTCCAGCCCCGGCTGCGGCTCCCCCGCATGCCGCCCGCACAAAGCCCCGCTCCGCCCCCGGCCCGCGGCGCCATGGGACTCGTAGTCCCGCCGGCGGCCGGGGGAGGGAAGGCGGGCGAGCGGTGGGAATGGCTGCAGAAGGGTGGAAAAGAAGTGGAAAAAATGGGGGAAAAGGGGGGTGGGGGAGAGGCCGGCGCCTCCATTTTGGTTCGGCGGCCGCGCTGGCAGCGGCCGGGAGCGGGTGGACACGAGGAGTGGGTTACACCGAGGGCAGCGGGACAGCGGAGATTCCCGAGGAATCCTTCCCGGGCAGGGTGGGCACAGGGGGCCCAGGGGAGCTGTGGCCGCCCCTGGGTCCCGGGAAGTGCCCAAGGCCAGGTTGGAGCAGGCTGTGTCCCTGCCCGTGCTTGGGGTGGCACTGGATGGGCTTTAATGTCCCTTTAAACCCAAACCGCTCTGGGATCCTGTGATTAACTCTAGACCTCTGCTATGGAATCCGTGGTTCTGCCGCTCGCCAAAAAGGCCGTAGGTGCCCGAGGACAGCGGCCCCGCTTGGTGCCCCCAGCCCACATCCCGAGTGAGTGAAATCGGGACAAACGGGGTGATGGGTGCCCGTGAATTCACCGCCCCGACTGATCTGTCACTGAGCTGGAGCCGCCTGGCTGTAATCCGGAGGTTCATCCTCCCCCAGGGTGTCAAACCTGCCCATTCCTCAGGTGTTACCCCCCATTTCTTCGTTGCTCCCTGCAAGTTGTCTCCAAGGCCGGGTTCCAGCATCCCAGGAATTCGGGGCTGCCCAGGAACCGGCACCCCGGAACCCTGCCCCTGGGAGATGCCATCAGCCCATTTGGTGACTGTGCTGCCCTCTCTTAATCCCAAATCCAAGACCTCGTTCCCTCCTGCCAGCCCCATCAATCCACATCCCAGTGCCCCCTGTTAGCATCCCATTATCCTTCCAGGGAAGAACGATTTTCACTCAGCTCTCACCTTCACCACAACGCTCCTGCCTCTCCTCCTGCCCGTGGAAACTACCCACGTGGAGATTAATTTGGGGGGAAAAGCAAGAGGATAAGCATCACTGTTTGGAAAATGCCCGTTCCCTGGTTTCCATTCTCTGCGATAAGAGCTGTGCCAGAGGCACGGCTTAGGAATTGCCACAGGGAATCCTGCAGAGGAAATCCATGGAAGTGACAGGCAGCATCTCTCCGTGTGAGCTCTAAACCCACTGCTAATTAAATGTGCTCCTTCCAATTAAAAAAAAAAAAAAAAAAAAAAAAAGAGATGGGATATCCACAGCTGGGATGGGGACAAACACTTTGTCCTGGCTCACTCCTCACCTTGTCAACACGGCATCAGGACGTGGGCCGGGATCCCGATGCCAAAGGTGCGGATTTCTCACTCTGCAGGCCCCAGGAGCAGCTGAGGATTTCATAAACTGCTTTGTCAAAAGCCTAAAGCTCCTGCAATATCCTTGATAAACAAAGGTTTAAACCCCGGAGCTCTCTCAGGAGTTAATAACGACCTTTTTGTGCACAGTGAAGGGAACGGTGATAGATACTTTTGCCCCGCGTCTTTTATCTAAGACTATCACAATTCTTTGAAAGATTAATTAGTTAATTAAGCTTCACAACAGTGCCGTGAGATAAGGGAGCGTTAGAGCACCACTGATAACAGAGGAGGGTCAGGGAACAGTGACAGTGGCCAGCAGAGGATCCTTCTCTCTCCCAGCAGCAAACCGCCAGCGGCGCTTTTAATGACCTGTGGTGACAAACTCACCCCAGTGTGAGGAACCCCGGGATTTTCCCAGTCGGTAATTCCCACCATGGAAGCACTCAATAGACCTCTGATAATCCTTGTGGGTCTCCTTCCAACTCAGCATCATCTGTGATTCCACAAATCACCTCAGCGTTTTTACGTCTCTCTGGACACTGAGACCTCAGGGGATGGGGAGATGCTGCTGGCCACAAATACCTGGGACAGGTTGGGAAAATTGCAGGATAAACTGGATTCCTGGGTTTCAGCAAGAAGTCAAAGGCAGCTCTGAATCCTGCTATGAGGCATATTCAGGTCAAAACCGGCCTGGCAAAATTTTTAATGCAATTAGGCATCCTTACACGCAGCAAACATTTAACATCAATGCAGCAGAGCAAAGAAAAGAATTCTTTTCAAGGATAAGATGATTTTTAAGCCATTTGTTGTTGTCTGTGACTGGGATTTGCAAATGCCAAAATTAGTGTGGGTAAGTCAAAGGAGGGACTTAGCTGGCTCGTGCAAGGTGAAGAAATTATTCTGGGATAAAAACTAATACGCAAGACCTTTGTTTTCACATTTATTTATTCAAATAAAGGAAGCAGCTACACAATGTGCAGTTCCCCGAGCTCATCCCAGGCACCTGGGTGATTCACACCGGGTGATGCCACCAGGGAATGCTTTGTCTGCCCCGGGATTAATGGCCATTCCAGCTTTTTCACTGGAAAATGAGACTCCTCAGCCTTTCCTGCAGGTCTGTTTGTCACCAAAATCTCCTCATTAAGAGCTGGAAGTTTAAGGGCCGAGTCATTGCTAAATTCCCCTGACCCAACTGGTCTGTTAGTCACCAAAATCTCCAGATAAAGAGCTGGAGGTTTGGGGCCGAGTCATTCCTAAATTCCCCTGAACTGTAATAAGTTAATAAATAAGTCTGTACTTATTTATCTAGGGAAGAACCTCTGAAGGGAAAAGACTGGTCTGTGAACCCTCAAGGGTCTGTGAACCCTCACTTTCCCTGCTGCTCAGCACTTCCACATGGGTCCTGAGCTGCCATTCCAGCCAAGTTCCAGGTGATCTGATAAAAGCTGGAGAGGCTTTAATGAATCATCAGATCCTGCCTCAGCAGCGGCCAAGGATGTTTCATTCATAATAAAGATGTAGAGCACCCATAAAGTGCATCCCTGAGCTGAGCAGTGCTCACTTCAGGAGAGGTTATTGATTGCAGCTCATGAATGCTGAGCTTGCCTAGGAGAGGGGCTTTTCTGCAATAAATGAAAAAAAAAATCTAAAAATCACGGGCTGCTTTCTGAGGACAAGGAAAATGAGCTTCAGGGTGGAAATGCTCAGTCCCAGCACAGCGAGTTATTAAGTTCATATCTAACCAGCCCTCTCCATTTTCTCTGTGTGCTGGAAATTAAATGATTACCTTTGGATCTGGTTTCCCTGTGCTCTGCTCTGGCCCTGCTGATGTCCTTGGGCGTCACTTCCAACGCTCGTGTGGATCAGATGCAGCTCTGCCAGAGCCAAGTGTGGTGTTGTCACCAGGATCCCACCCAACCCTGCCCTCCAGCCCTTGTCCCCAGTCCCTCTCCAGCTCTTCTGGAGCCCCTTGAGACCCTGGAAGGAGCTCTGAGCTCTCCCTGGATCCTTCTCTTCTCCAGGCTGAACATCCCTCTAGGGGTAAATTGAGTTTAAAACAAGATGCAAAGATGGAGATGGGATGGGACAAGCTGGGATGGAGATGGGATGGAGATGGGATAGAGATGGGATGGAGATGGGATGGAGAATGCCCAAGGAGCACCGGGATGTGAAGATGAGCACCTGGAGCTGAAGGACATCTCCCTGGCTCCTCACATTCCTGCCATCCCAGTGCTGAGCAAACCCGAGCCCGGCGTTATTTCCTGGTGGGATTCAGCCTGGCTGGGAGCTCCTTCACGAGCTCTTGGCAGGAAGGCAGGCAGACAAAACACAGCCTCGGAATTCCCAGCAAGGCCAGGAATCGCAAATGCTGAGGAAAGTGAGATAATGGAGCAGAAAACAGGCCTGGGGAAGGAGTCAATATTTAATAAAGCTGCGATGTGAGAGTGCAGCAGCGCCCAGAGGCTGGAGGAGATGCCGGCTGTGACAACCCAAAGATCCTTCTCCCTGTTTTCCCTGCGGGATGGAGGGGCTGGAGCTCAGCCCTGAGCTGGCCCCCGGCTCCAAAGGCCAGCAGGGACAATGCCAGCCCTTGTCCCCGTGGCAGGAGGACAGCGCCGGGCGCTTCCACGTGGGCTCCAACGCCCCACAAGTTTCCTTTGTTTCCCACAGAACGCCCCGGGATGCTCAGGCAGGAGGAGTAAAACGAATTCGATTCTTTTTTTTTCCAGCTGATAGAAGCTGTTTAGAGGCCTTAAACGGGTTTCAGAACTCAGGAGAAAAATATGGATCTCAATTAACAGGGCTGATTAACGACATTTGCCTCCCAGCAAGGCGGGGGGAGGGGGAGGATTTGCCAGAGCAGGAGTTGTGCAGTCACTGGAAACACCTTTTCCAGACCTTTACATCACATTTTCCAATGTCACCAGCTTCCTTTGGTGATGTCTTCCCACGGTGAGAGCTCCTGGCAGAGCTGAGATCCCCCTTGAGCCCAGAGTTCCTGGTGCTCCTGGGATGCTGCTCCATGGACACTAGGGCATGAAGAATGAAGCCATTCCCTGTGTCCTGTCACTCCAGGCCCTCATCCAAAGTCTCTCCCCATCTTTCCTCCAGCTTCAGGCACTGCAAGACCACAATTAGGTCACCCCAGAGCTTCTCTTCTCCAGGGACCTGCAAAGTTTTGCTTCATGCTAAATTAAACAGAAGGCAAATGATGCAGGTTTTCCCATAAAACAGACATTCCCCCTTTCCAACCAGCCCTGAACATCTCCACTCCTGTTCCAGACAAGGAGAACAGCAGTTCACCCTGAATTATTTACTGCCTGCTGGAGCTGGGGCAGACTGGCTCCCTTCGGCTGAACCCGGCCAAGAGGGAAATGCTGTCGGATGCAGGGAGAGTGCAGCAGACCTGCTGCATCTTTAATAACTCCTGGAAGCTGCCTGGAAGCTGGGAGGGCTTGGAGGGACCAGGGACAGAACTTCCAAAGCCCCTGTCAACTTCTGGCCCACGGCACAGCTGTGGGGGGTGGCTGTGGTGTGGTGGCACTGCCAGGGCACTGGTGTGGCCGGGGAAAGGCACAGCCCAAACCCTCCAGAACACTGGTGGTGGTGGTTGGAAGGGGTTTGTGGGCAGCTGCAGGGCACCCCCAGCCTTGGGGCACTTCTGTGTGGGCAGCTGCACCCAGCAGAGGTGAGAGAGCAGGGGAGATGAATCAGTGGTGATGGATCAGTGATGATGGAGCAGGCTGGAGAGCTGGGGGAAAGTTCAGCCTGGCTCCAGGCAGAGCTCAGAGCCCCTGGCAGGGCCTGAAGGGGCTCCAGGAGAGCTGCAGAGGGACTGGGGACAAGGGCTGCAGGGACAGGACACAGGGAATGGATCCCACTGCCAGAGGGCAGGGCTGCCTGGGACATTGGGGATTGGGAATTCCTGCCTGGGCTGCAATTCCTACATTTGCTGTGGCTGCCCCTGGATCCCTGGCAGTGCCCAAGGCCAGGATGGACACTGGGGCTTGGAGCAGCCTGGGACAGTGGGAAATGTCCCTGCCATGGCAGAGGTGGCATTGGGTGGGCTGTAAGGTCCCTTCCAACCCAAGCCACTCTGGGATTCCGTGTCTGTACCTCGGACTCACACGCAGAGAACTCGCAGCGCCGCTGTACAACAGAGAGCTCAGGTTTCCCAGGCATTGGTAACATAATTAAAGCTCATTTCCCAGAAAACAGGCCAGGGTGACAAATTGAGCCTCTTCTCTGCACGGCACAAAGCCCAGCCTAAGCCCGGACGTGCTGTGTGTTTAAAGCCACGTGCCCGCAGGTGCCTCCACGTTTCACCTGCCACCTTTTCCAGTGCTTCAAAGGAAGTGGAGCTGTTGCTAGAGCAAATATTTACAGATGGAGAGCAGTGGCTGCATCCTCTGGCTGGAGCCTGCCTGCTTTGCTTGCATTGCAAATCATATCAGGCAGCCACAAAAGCAGGGCGAGCCGGTAATTATTGCCGCGGATGCAGGGATTGAGTGTGACCAGTGGCCATGCAAAAGTGCTAAGATGCGTGTGGCAGAGAAAATGCTTATTCAGAGGGATTTGCAGCAGTGTCCTGGGCTGGGCTGCAGCAGGGACAGGCACTGAAGGGAGCCCGTGTGCAGCCCTGATTGCTGCCCCGTTCCTGCCGACTCAGCTCCTCTTTGTTTTGCTTCTCCTTGCTGGCCAGAACAGAGATGCTGCAGTGCACGACTGGGTGGGTGACCTCAGCCTCGGTGCCAAGTGGATGACTAAAATGAAGGCAGAAAAACACAATCCATTGTCTCGGCCCTGAAATGCCAGCTTTGTTCCACGTGGAGCTGCTGGCTTACGGCTGTAACCCCTTCCCTGCTGCACACCCCGCACTCCAGCTGGCCTCCCTGCCCTTGCCTTCAGTCACAGCCCCAAAAACTCCTGGCGAGGTGTCACCCACACCTGGCAAAGGCAGATGCAGCGGGGTGACAGTGGTGCAATGCCACAGCACATCCTCCCCGTGCAGAGGTGCAAATCCACCCAGAGCTGGCTGTTCTCATCGCTGGTTGTGGTTAAAGCTGTGGGCATGAGCCGGAGAAATCCCTTCAGCACGGAGCAAATGATCATCCTCGCAGTCTTCACAAGGACTGGGCCTGGTCCCCTGCAGCAAACAGCACCTGTGGCTGGTTTTGGGAAGAGCAGGATGTGGCACAGGTGACATCCTGGGATGTCCTTGGTGAGCAGCCAGGGCCGCTCTGTGTCTGCAGGATGGGGACAAATCCTTCTCAGTGTCCTCTTCATCAGCAGGCAATGAGAAGAAGCTGGGTTTTGGTGACTACAGCAGGTGACACTTGTGTCCCACGAGGGCTGAGGTGATTTCCTGTGGTTGGGAGCTCCTCCAGCTCCATCCCTCGGAGAAGCAGGAGCACAGCTCCCACAGGCAGGTGCTGCTGGCAGGGACAGATCTGTGACCTGAATGCCTCTCTGCTCTCTGCCAGCCTGGGAATGCAGTTGTCAGTTTGCTGGTGAATTTTCCGAGCGCTTTAACACGTGTGGATCCAGATTGCTCCGAGGTCCCAGAGAGCACATTTGCAGCAGCCTTTCACACGAGGGGGGATGCCAGGAGGGGCTGAGGCTCTCCCTTATCAGATACACAGATAAAAGCTCTGTGTGTTGGATAAGCCGAGGCTGTGCTGACAAGGACAAGCACGGGATTAAAAGCGAGGAAGATCCAAACCCTAGAGGAGCACACAAGAGGGAATCCTGCTCCCTGCGGGGGCTCTCCAGTGCCCTGCTGCCCATCCATCATCCTCTCTGTGATCAGGACAGACATCCCCATCCCTTGCCCATGCAGCTCCATCCCTGCTTTTAGGCATTTGCTTCCAAGGGGGTTGGAAGCAGCTGAGATTTTTTTTTTGTGCATCCCAAGCCCTGGAGGGCCGGGCAGGGATCGTCCTCTCCTCGCCCACCTCCTGGCCATGCCACCCCTTGCCAGCTCCTTGTTTGGGAAAAACAAGTAAATAAACAGCCAGCCCACAGCAGAATCCACCCTGGCCAACCCCTCACGGCCTCCCTCTGTGAGAAGTGGCTTCACAAGAGCCGAGGGTTTTTCAGGGTGTGGGCGTGATTAATGAACTTAATCACAGGATACTTTGATCCATCTCTTGTTTTTGAGGGATAGCCGAAAACAAGAAGAACTGCCACCCTTTGTGCTTTTGTAATTTTGTTAATCGTGGAAACCTGGGAGACTTTTGCATAGTCAGCGCTTGCATGCATTATAAAATACATTTGCAAAACACAACAACACTGTGCTTTCATATTCCAAAGCCAGCGAGCATATCCTAGTTGGCAGGGAGCTCAAAGGGAATTTATGAAGACCCAAAAATCTCGCAGGAATTTAATTAATTTAATCTTGGTAACCTCTCATACATATCTGCTTCCCCAGTGTCGTCTGCAGGCACAGCTGCTTCGCTGTTTTATGGCTTGGGGTGGTCTCAGCTCAGCTCACAGCAGGCTCGTGGGCCAACCTGCCCAGCTAAGGGGGGACCCTGCTGGAGCAAGTCCCTCTGTCCCCAAATCCTTCCGTTTGAAGGAGCAGAAAGAGGCTCTTGGTGCAGCTCTTGAGTCCCTGGGGTCTGATGGGCAAAACCTGCGGCTGGAAAAGAGCCAAGCTTGGGGAATTTGGGCTTTTGGTGGTGGAGCAGGGGCTTGTCTGCCTCACAGGGGACACAGCTGTCACCTCTCACAGGGCACAGGTGTGGTCACACCCTCTCCAGCAGCACCCATAGGTGCCACTTGTCCCCAGTGCCACCAGGTGTGGCCAGGATGCAGATCCATCACTTCTGCCCGGCCTCACTCTGCCCCTCAACTGCACCGTTGCTTTTCAATAGAAAAAAACCCAAAAAACAACCCAAACCCCAGAGGTTTGAGCATCCTGCATGACAATTCCAGTTCCCCTTGCCCTGCATCCCAAATCCCTGCACCCCCTGAGAGCAGGAAGGGCATTTGGGTGACCCCCCTGCAGGGATGCAGCAGTGCCCGCAGAAAGCAGACAGAACATTATGTAAAGGGAGGAAATTTAGACTGAATTTCAAACTGAAACCCTTTTAATTAGTAAACTCCTCGCTGAAGAACCATTTCCATTGGTGGGGACGTGATTCCTCGTTGCTTGAGGGATTTAAAACCAGACTGCTCTCTGCTCCAAAAAAGTGCTATAAGCAACAGTTCTTTGCTTGTAATGAACTGGAAATACTGGCACGTCTCCATCTCCTTCACATATTTTCCCTTGTATCTTCAGAGGTTAAAATAAATTATCCTGAGATGTAACAGATGTAGAATGCAGCCAGTGACATTCTCCAGCTTTTTTGGCTGAGTTTTCTTTCCTCACGGAGAGGACCGTGGAGCGTGGCCATGTCATCCTCCTGGCTTTTGGGAGGTGGCACTGGTGGCACCTGCCTGGTCACTGGGGCCCTGTCCTGTCCTGACCCCATCCAGCTGAACTGAGATAAACTCCCCTGAACTGCCAGTCACACAGATCATTAGCAGTGGTGTTAATGAAGCTACCTGAAACCCCCTCTGGAGCAGTGGAGTGCTTCCAGCAGCCTTCCGTGATCCATTCCCGTCAGTAATGGGCACCAGAGGGATACAAGTGACCCAGCTGGCAGCCCCTGGAGCCCCAGGACTGCTCAGCCCTGCCCCAGCATTGCAGTTCTGGAGTGGGAAGCAGGAGGGATGGAGCTGTGTGAGCCATCAGGGAATTTTCTCGTGGGACAGACAGATCCTGCCCAGAGAGGAGAAGCTCAGCCCACAGCAGGATTTGGAAGCAGTGAGGTGCAAAAGTGGAGAGGGCTCCTGGTGCTTTGGCCACAGAGCTCTTTGACAACAGAAAACTCTTCAGGTTTTTTTGCTGTTCATTTTTGGGCAGTTCCTACAGCAGATCCTGGTCAGCCCAGGAGGCACCAGCAGCATCTCCTCTGCTCCTTCTCCTTCTCCTTCTCCTTCTCCTTCTCCTTCTCCTTCTCCTTTTCTCCTTCTCCTTCTTTCTCCTCTTGTCTCCTGCCCCGAGGTGAGCAGCAGGGAAGTTGATTCCTGCAGCAGGGATGGAATCACATCTTTCTGAACACGGAGAAACTCCTGGGACTTCAGTGCCACACTCAGTTACTCCTCAGAGCCACAGAGGTTGTGGACTCCTCATCCCTGGCAGTGTCCCAGGCCAGGCTGGACACTGGGGTTTGGAGCACCCTGGGACAGTGTGAGATGTCCAACCCAAACCATCCCGGAATTCCATGATTTTCCCAACATTCTGGCAAGAGAGACCAGCTGGAGTTTCCCCACTTTTGAGAGGCAGGGAGGTGCAGGTATTCAAATGACCCATGCAGTGTTTAGGCAGAAGTGGTTCAACAGGAATTATCTGACGATGCCAACATGTCTGGGTCAGGTTTTTACACATCCACACTCTCTCTGGCAGTGACAGCCCAGAGAATCCTTCTCCCCTCTCCCTGGCCTGGCTGAAGCAGTTGGAGGACAGCAGCAGGGAAAGGCCTCATCTGCCTTTTTCACACTTTCTCTTTTCTTTGGTATATAATCCAGCTTGGATTTATTTGGAAATAAAGGTGAGCCAGAAGAGAACTAACTGCATGACTGCATTCTCGGGGAGTTGCTCACGGGCTGGGGATTGGATCAGGGAGAACGGAGGATGACTCAGGAAACAGGAAAAAAAAGATCTAGCATACGAAAATATCTGTGAATTATAGAATTATAACAGAATCGCCGCAGGGTTTAACGCTACAGGACAGAGGAAAATGTTTTTAAAAATCAATTTACTAGTCCTGGTAGCTGGAGGAGGGGTGAGAGCAGGAGGATGTGGCTTGGGGACAGCCAGGACAGGTGTCCTTGCCTGGATTTCCCGTGGCATTCCACGACGTAGGAAGAGGCTGTAGCACAGCAAATATTTTGATGGGGAGAGACATATCAAGATCTTTGGTGTTTCTGTGTTAAAAATAAATATCATCAGCTGGCTCTGAGGTCAGCAGCCCTGGACTGGGAAGAGGAAGTGAGGAGCAGCCTGTTGGGATGCTCTGCTCCGGGAAGGTGCAAACCCAGCAGCATCACAGCTCTGCTGCTTTTATAAGCCAACCCTGTGGTTGCTCATGAGTAACTTCAAAGCCGTGCCCTTTTTTGATGACATAAACAAAACCAGCAGCAGCAGCAGCAGCATTTCCATTATTTAAACAAGTCCTCAAATCCCTTGGCCCTCTTCGCTCTGCTTTTTTTTTTTTTTTTCCCCCTTTTTAAACAAACGCCAGAAGCCTTTTCTGTAGAAAAACGAAAATTGCCAGTGGCCAAACCACCAGATTTGTGCTTTTGGTCCGTGGCCTAATGAGGTGTCAGGGCTGGCTGCAGCTGTGGCAGTGGCAGCTGCTTGTCCACGATGTTGGTTTGGCATTTCCCCGCCCGGCCGCAGCATCCGTGGCCACGGGGAGCCACCGAGGCTCTGCCAGCTCCTTCCTCCAGCATCCAGAGCCAGGGATGGGGACAGGAAATGTGGCCGAGGATCTTCTCAGGGCTCATCCATCAGATTGTGCTGTAACCGTGCTGCTTTCTGTTCAAATATTGAGCAGCACAACCTCCAGGGCTCGGAGAGCAGCGTGTTCCTGGGAGGGACTTCTGCTGGAGCCCCGGGCAGGGAGAATTCCAGATTTCTGTGCTCACTGACCCCCAGCAAACACTGCAGTGACCTGAGCCCGTGGAAAAGGCTCCAAAATGGAGTGACATCCCCGGGATTGTGGGTGTGGGGTTTGGATAGAAGTGTGGGATAGCACAGGGTGGGAAACTCAGAGTTTAAGGGTTTAGAATATAGTGATATAGATATAAAGCAAGGTGGAGGGTTTAGGTGAGGCTGAGTCCTTTTTCACCTCCTTCTTGATGGGTCTGGGTGGGATTTTGTAATTGGGTAGAAAACTCCCCATTGTGGGCCAGGGGTGGTTGGTTATTGGGTTAAAAGTAACAATAATTCAGGTGTCATTTCATAATTGAATTGAGTTGGTGCTTAAAAGGCCTTGGAGAGAAAGGGAGAGGAGCCATTTTTCACTTTGTTAGCTGGAACTCACAGTCTGTGAGACTGTACCATAGATAAGAATTAATAAACATCAGAGTCTGAACATGAAATACCGTCTCAAGAGCTTAATCCCAACTCTGGCAGAAAAAAAAAAAGATGAAAAAGCACCAGAGCTCTGCTGCCAGCTGGCCACTGAGGAGCACCCAGGGACACTTCCCAGCCTTGGCCCTGCTGAGGAGCATCCACAGGCAGGTGCATCCCCTCAGGGCTCTTGGTGTCCTGCTGGAAGGAGCCTCCAAAACGCTCCACAAGGAAACTCCAGCTGGAGATTGGCTCTGCTCGGGGCTGGGGAAGCTTCTGCCTTTGCAGAAAAGGGTGGGAAACTCAGGGAGCAGCAGCCAAGGGAAGGGAAATGAATGCCTTGAAGGAATCAGGGGGCTGAGGGTGAGCATTTCCCAGGGTGGGGAAGCCCAGGGTGGCCACGAGAGCAGGCTGTGGCCACCAAGCCACTGCTGCCTCTGGTTAGCAGAGAATTCCACAATGGGTTGGGTTGGAAGGGACATTAAAGCCCATCCCATTCCACCCCCTGCCACAGGGAAATGCTGGAGCTCAGGGTTGGATCTTGTGGCTGCTCCAGAAGGAGCCTCTCACCCTGCCCTGGCCGAGGCTGGATTTTGGGAGATTCCAGGACGCCCAGGCAGTGTCCATTAACCAGGTCTTTGGCCACTGGAATTGTCTCCCTGCATTTAGGGCAATTCTGGATGTAGACACGGGGTGGATGCTGTGCATGGAAGTGGGGGAAATCTAGGATCCATTTCCTCTGTGGCAGCTCACGTAAGGAACAGGAATCCCACCGTGTAACAAGGAGAAAATAAAGTGAGGTTAGAAAAACATGGGCAGGGACATTTTCCACTATCCCAGGTTGCTCCAAGCCCTGGCCAATCCTCGTAGGGATCCAGGGACAACCACAGCTTCTCTGAGCACCCTGTGCCAGCACAGCAAAATTAATTACTATTAATCACCGTGTTTGCCAAGTGGCCCACGAATAACTCCTGAATTTCCTCACACAGCCATCATTCCCTCAGTGGGCTCTGTGGCTCTCAGGCTGCCTGCCCCAACCATTATTCCAGCCTTCCCCCTGCAGGTCCACAAAGTGGCAGGAGGAATGGAGCCACGGGCTCCCAGCTCAGCTGCGCCGTTGTTGGGATGATCTGTGGCAGTGAGTGGCCCCACAACAAACACGTTGGCTGTGGTCTGTGTGACACAAAAGGGACAAAGTCAAACCCAAGCTGAATGGATTCCCACATTTCAGTCTCCTTATTTCCAGGAAGCTTTTCCCCTAACGCCATGTGAATACAACACAAAGGGAGGAACAAAAGAAGGAGGAGGGGCAGCTAAAAACAAATGAGGGGTTTTTTTTTCCCATTTTTAGAACGTAAAAAATATCTTTAGAAAGGGTTTTTCTCAGTTGCTGACTAAACACGAGGCTGGGCTTGCAGCAGTGGAGGGAATTGTGCAGTTGGAGCTCCCAACAGGATGGAAACTGTTCCCAGTCCACTTGTGTGATCTTGCCCTCCTCTGTGTCTCCGTGAATTTAAAATTATGTGTTTATGAGGTTAGGAACTGTTTGGCAACTTATTATTTTGCACTCGTAAATCCTTTTTTCTCAGATCTCGGGGTAGTTTATAAACATGAACGAAGCCACAAACACTGGGGCAGGGCCTCTCCAATCATACTGGTCCAACAGGTGGGGAACCAGGAGCAGGGCCTGCCCAGGTTTGCACAGGAGAGGGCAGTTCCTTGAGATCTGGGGAATTTCCTTGAAGTCACACTGGGGCAGATACGAAATACATTAGAAAATTAAAAAAAAAAAAAAAAAAAAAAAAAAAAAACGAGACAAGAAAACTGGAAAAAAAAAAACAAAACCCATTTTCATAAAAGTGCTGTTGGAATGGGAAATCCAGGCAAACTTCTCTGATGCAGCTTTGATGGCAAATGGTACCAAGAGAGTGTCATTGATCCTGGGACAGGGACACCCTGGTGGTGCTGATCCTGGGGAATAAAATAGATATTTATTAAAAGGCCTTTAAGGGCACACCTTGGGCAGGACAGAGCCTGGGCAGGGCTACACCCAAGGTGGACCCAAAATGGTCACAAAATGGTCACAAAATGGACCCAAAATGGTCACAAAATGGACCCAATATGGTCACAAAATGGGCAAATGGTCACAAGGTCTGACATTTTGATAAGTTTTGGTCCATTTGCACATTGGGGTTGAATTGTCCCATTCCAGCCCCAGGCTGTGAGGTCCCATCCTTCTTGTCCCTCCCTCCAGCCCACCCTTGTTTGTGCTTTGGGGCTGAAAGTTGTCCTTGGTGTGCAGCAGGAGAAGGATTTGTTTTGTGTCCCTGCTGTGTGCAGAGCTGAGTGACACTGACTGTGAGCTCAGAGCTGCTCCTGGGCACCACAGAACATGGAACACATGAAATATAAAACTGAAGGCATCAGGAACACCCTGGCATTGCTGATCCTGGGGCATCCTGGCATCCCATCTGGGTACCACAACACTCCTCTGTCCTCACACTTGAAGCACAACAGGATCCTGCTGTGACTGGGACACAGCTGGGAGCAAAGGGCATTTCTGCTCCTCATCACTTCCATGAACCCCTTTGGAAATGAGCCCTGGAGGAGGCAGAATTCTCCAGCAAACACCTCAAAACATGAGCAGCTCCTGGGGACAGGGAGCAGGACAGGGGCTCCTCTGGCATCCTGCTGTGGGGTTGCTCCTCGCCACTGCCAAGGGCTGGGGAAAGGCACACACATCAATCCCAGGAGCAGCTCTTCCCTTGGAGTCCTGCTCTGCAGAGGTGCCTCTGGACGTGTCCTCAGATCTTCGGGTGCCTCCATTGTTAAACTCACCAGAGATGCTGGAATTGGGGTGCAACTCCTTGTTTATCTCCCATTTTAATTGACTTTTCATTAGGCAGAATCTGGCGGTTGACACTAATTAGGAGAGGATTTGCTTTATTGATTTCTCCCACTCCCCACCCAGTTTGAACCCGCGGTGCTCGTCACCTGCGGGGGGTTAAATTTGTCACACTCTCTGATTCATCCCACAGCTTCCCCATTCTCCTCCTGACACGGGGCTGGTTTGGTTTGTTCTGGTTTTTTCCGGGGAGAACTGGAACCAGCCTGGCAGCACAGACCAGACACGGGCTGTAACTGGGCAGCAGCTGAGGCTGAGCCTCATGACAGACACACGTGGCAAAAACTCTGACACCACTGTCTGCGTGTAGCCAGGCCTCTTCCTCTCCCCTCCTGAACCCCTGTGCAGGTGCCTGGATCTTCCAGGGCTAATTAAAACCCTGCATTTGCATATGCTAGACTGCTTGTTAATGATGTGCTTCAAGGCACGAGATGTCTGGGTACTCACTGTGGCGTTGGGGTGAGCATCCCAAAACAACACGTGGCTCCGGGGAGCAGGAGGGCATCGGGGGAAATGAGGTGTTTGGGATATTTTGGTGGTGGGGGAGGAGGAAGGCAGGTCAGAGGTGTGTTGTTTTTATCTCCTTTTTCCTGCCAGAGTCGGGATTAAATGCACCAGACCGTATTTATTGTTCGGACTCGGATGTTTATTAATTCTTATCTCTATTATGGTCTCACAAACCCTGAGTTCTACAGCACCTCAAGCTAACAAACTAAAAATGGAGCCCCATCTCTCTCTCTACAAGGCCTTTTAATGATAAATTGTCCAATTATGAAATGACACCTGAATTATTTTGACTTTTAACCCAATAACCAACCACCCCTGGCCCACAATGGGGATTTTTCTACCCAATTACAAAATCCCACCCAGAGCCATGGAGGAGAAGGTGAAAAAGAAGGACTCAGCCTCACCTAAAACCCCCATCTTGCTTTATATCTATATTACTGTATTCTAAACCCTTAAACTCTGAGTTTCCCACCCTGTGCTATCCCACACTTCTATCCAAACCCCACACCCACAGTCCCAGGGCTGTCACTCCATTTTGGAGCCTTTTCTGTAGTGGAGTTTCTAAGAGATGGAGGACATGATTTGTATTTGGAGTGAGGTGTGAGCAATTTTAGACTGGGCTCTTTGGGTTTGCGGGACTTGTGGGCCTTTGTAGTGCAATAAAAATATAAGTTGTGGCGCAGCAAAAATTCATTTTTTTTAAAGTATTTCGGGTACTAACGGGTGTTCACATGTAGATGTATAGTGCTAATACAGTAGCCACTTTAAGGCGGTAAATGTGTACATTTTTTTGTGTGCCTTGTAATGTCAATAAAGTTGTAAGGGGATAAATACGGACGCACAAACAATAAACGTCAGTACGACATTTATCACTGCATCGGTGTAAATGTAGCTCGGTCCGACCTCTCGAAGGAACCCTAAGTTTACTTTTCCCCGGGCTCAGGTCAGTGCAGTGTTTGCTGGGGGGTCAGCGAGCGCAGAAATCTGGAATTCTCGGTGCCCGGGGCTCCAGCAGAGGTGCGGCAGACCCCGAGCCGCGGCCGGGCCATACACACACACACACACACACACAGAGAATCGCTTACTCGCGCTCCGGCCGGATAACGAGATGCAAAGCGGCGTTGCGGCACTTTTCCATTCACACACAAATGCTCCCGCTGAAAGGAGAAATGTTCCCGCTGAAGCGCGGGGCTCAGCGGAGGAAGGATCTGATCCCTGACTTTGCCTAGCGCCGGGGAAACAATGGGCATGGGAAACAATCGGGGGATGCCCGGCGCGCATCCACCCGCACGGCCACACCGTGCCCAGGGAGGAGGATTGGTCCTCTGTGGGCGAATCCACGGACGGCTGGGACAAGGAATTCTGCCAACCTGTTTATTCTAGAACATGTGGGTTTATTGCAGGGCCGTGGGTAAAAGGGTTCCGCCTTCAGCCACCAGCCTGGGCTGGAGTCCCAAAGAGAGAGGGAGAGAGAACAGCAGAGAGCTGAGAGAGGAGGGAGAGAGAGAGCAAAGGGCAGGGGAAGAGAGCAGGAGAGAGCCAGAGTAGGGGGAAGAGGAAGGGGAAGAGTGAACTAAGAGCAGCGGGGAGGAGAGGAGAAAGAGCTAAGAGAGTTAAGAAGTAAGAGGTAAGAGGGCGAGGTCCTTGTTACAATCCATTCTATCTCCTTTTGTAATGAATATTCTAATTTTCAATGACCAACCAACACGAGACACAAAATCCTATAGAATCTACATACAGCCTATAAGAACTACTAGATTACCATACTGTGTTATATTTTAAACTCTAAAAACTACTCTTTAAACTTCTGTTTTGCTACGTTGACCTTTGGATCCCTTAGCCAGCAGAAAGGGTTCTGCTCAATCAGAAGGGATTCTCCTTCAGCTAGCTAGACTACTGTTTTCAGGTTCTATAGGAACTAAGACTCAGTATCCTACACCTCAAAGTCAGCTTTCATTTCTATCCCGATTATAGGTTTCATATTTTCAGAATCTTTTGCTAAGCAATCATATTTATAAGGTTTCCCTGATTCATCTTCCCCAACATCCTCAAAACCCGCCTTAGGATCTGCTGCCATACGGGATGGGCACCAGGAGCCAGCCCCCAACAGAATCCCTTCCTCCAGGCAAATTTCCTGCCTTATGGGGCACCTGCCCCACACGCCTGAAGATCGGGAGAGCATCTCTCAAGATTTGCGGGCTGAGGTCTTGACAACAACCTGCCCGAGGGCAGGGATGGGTGGGGTAGTGGGGGAAAATCCTTCCCTCTGAGGGTAGGGAAGCCTGGCCACAGCTCTGGCTGCCCCTGGATCCCGGGAATTGTCCAAGGCCAGGCTGCACAGGGCTTGGAGCAGCCTGGCACAGGGGAAGGTGTCCCTGCCCATGGACAGGCACTGGATGGGATTTAAGGTTCCATCCAAACTAGCCCATCCTGGGATTCTGCGACTCTTTCCAGAGTTGCCTGCTGGAAATATGGAGTCAAGAGTTGTGGCTCAAGGAGCTGCAGCACTCCCAAATACTTCTCAGTGTACAGGGAAATGCTGGATCTCTCCAGAAGGAGCCTCTCACCCTGCTGGGCACCACCCTGCCCTGGCCGAGGCTGGATTTTGGGAGATTCCAGGACGCCCAGGCAGTGTCCATTAACCAGGTCTTTGGCCACTGGAATTGTCTCCGTGCATTTGGGGCAATTCTGGATGTAGACACGGGGTGGATGCTGTGCATGGAAGTGGGGAAAATCTAAGATCCATTTCCTCTGTGGCAGCTCACGTAAGGAACAGGAATCCCACGGTGTAACATGGAGAAAATAAAGTGAGGTTAGAAAAAACAAATGTATTCCTGTTGACACCGACTTGCTTCCAAGAGCCACGCGTGGAAACGTGCCGGAGACGCTTCCAGGAGGGAACTGGAGTGGCTGAGCTGAGTGCCAACAGCCGAAGGAAGCTGAGCAATAATGAATCAAAGCTTGAAGCAGCGAGGGGACGCTCACTGAAGTGGCATCAGGCTGCGTGTGCAGTGAAAGGAGTCATTAACACACCCCAGCCTCTCCTGCAGGAATACCCCGATGGATACAAAGCTGCTGAGCAGAGCTCTAAAAGCCCAGCATATTTACACTCTAAAGGGTGGGTTTCTCACCTAACAGGAAGGTCACAGCAGCTCCTCGCTCCCATCCTGGAATGCTTTTACAGAATCACTTTCGGCATTTCTCTGTTTCGTCGGTTTCTCCCACACGGAGAGAGCGGCGTCAAAAATCAGGCAACAAATATTCCAGCAAAACCACAAAGTAAATGAGAGGGCAGCTGGAGGAATCCAGAGGATCCAGCCAGACACGAAAACAAAGCTCGAAGCCTGGACAAGCTGCTTCTGTGCACCAGGAAAAAGCTTCCTGGGAGCTTCCCGAGGGTTTTTTCAAAGCACTTTGGGGAATATAAATTGTCCTTTCAAACAGCTGCGCCGAGGCCGAGGCTGGAGCTTAAATATTATGACAACATTTTGTAACAAAGAAACTGCGAAGGCTGAGGCGGCCCCTCGATGTGGGACAGGGCAGGGAGGAGGGGGCAGCAAAGATTTCCTACAAACCCCCCTGGATCCATCAGGGATATGGACACAGGGCAGGTGGCCGGGCCTAATGATGGTGACACAGCTGGGACACGAGGGCACAGACTGCTCAGGGAGAGAGAGATCCCCAGATCCAGAGTCTGGAAAAACACCTTTGGAAACAGCTTCTTTTTATATCACTTTTCTGTCCTCCTCTCCTGCTTCTTGCTGCTCCTTAAGGAGTAGTTTGTTTCTACTTGGGATAGCAGTGCCCTGATATTTTCTTTTCCCTTCTGTGTTGTTGTTGATTTGACCGTTTCCTGTGGGATTTTTGCTTTGGGAATTGTCCTTTGGCTGTGGTGTCACCCAGAGCAGGAGTTCTGTAGCTGCTCCTGGACTGGACGTTCCCCACGGCTGCTTGAACCCGGGAGACTTGGCAGAAGGTTCTTCCCAATCCTTCCTTTCCAGGTGCTCTTGGATGCATTGTCCCACCGTGTCCAGGTAAAAAACAGAGCAAAGCTCCATGGGGAAGATTGTCATTTGATTCGAGGTGACAAAACCAATGGAAACTCGGGAGCCATCCCTTCATTTCCACGCCCAGCTGCTGTGATTGTAGCACCACGTGGGATGTGTGGAGTCAACAAAGGCCAAAACTCTGGAATTAATGCCCGGAATTAGCCAGGATCCATTACAAACTCCCACTTTGGCCAGACGACATCAGTGTTCGCCGCCTTCCTGCACTAATGAGTTCACCCTTCCTTTTTTAAGGCAATTAAACCAATTCATGCCATTCTCGCTCCGATTCGTTAAATGAAATCCGAAGTTTCGATGCAATTAGTGAATTGAGACCTCGGGAAAGACTCTCTCCATTTTGCCTTAAAAATCGGACGGGAGGCGATTTCCAGCAGCCGTTTCGGGACGGCAAACGGTGGCCGGGAATGTGGGGCAACTGTGCCACCTGCAGACAGCCCGAATCCCGGGAAAATCCAGGACGCCCGGAAAACGGGAGGGACGTGGAAGATCCCAGCGTGACACAGATCTCCTCCCACCATCTCCTCAGCCACAGTCCATCCACTTGGACGCACTGAACTTGAAGGTTTCCTCCAGCCTTGGTGATTTTATGGAATTTCAGGATCAAAAGACATCATTAAAATTCAATGTTTTGATGTACAAAACATTAAAAAAAAAAAAGGAACTGTTTTCCTGAAAAAGAATGAACCACTAAATTTTTGAAGGAAGATCAGTGAGTTCTCCAAATCAAATTATAATAAATTATAATAAATAATAATAATAATTCAAGTGTATGATTCCATTTAATTCCAACATAATAATAATAGTAATAATTCAAGTGTATGATTCCATTTCTTTTAATTCCAACATAATAATAATAGTAATAATTCAAGTGTATGATTCCATTTCTTTTAATTCCAACATAAAAATTAAAATTCTGCATAAAATATGCTAAAAAACACTGTTTTCACACATGCAAGTGAAACTTAAGTGTCTCTAAATCTTGCACTTTGGTGTTACAGCCGAGGAAAGGAATGTGGCCCCTGAAATTCGAGGTGAGTGGGCAGGGAAATACCACTGAATCATACAGGAAGCTTTTAGGAATTCTAAAATGATTAGTGCTGGACTTCCAGATTCTTGCCCTTTTCCCAGAACTGGGCACTGTGCCGTACTTTTTCTCAAGTTCTTCGGGAATGACTCAAAAAGAGGCAGTGAGTAATGCAGTGACTCCATCAGGACGGTGACTAAGGCTCACTCCAAGATGAGTGACTCTGCACATCCCAGAGGCTCCTGGTGCTGGGCACAATCCCTGACTCATCCCAGTTCTTCCACAGGCACCTTGTTCCTCAGAGGAAGGAGGACTTGGAGCTCCTGCTGATCCCACAGCAGGGATGGGGACAGGTGGTGCTCAGGTGTGCCCATAAAGGGGATTTTTTGGGGGCCACACATCCCAAAAATCTGTCCTGTCACTGATCCCTCCAGAGCCACGTTCCCTATGGAATGTCCCCAACAACGTCCCTGTTTGCCACCATCCCACCAGAACCCCTTATCCCATCATCTCCTTGGCCACGGTCCCTTGTCTCCGGTAATTAATTAGCGTCCTCTCTTCTCTTGGTTAATGATTCTCTCCTTCCTCATGCGAATTAATCCCGTGCCCAGCCCTTCTCCTATTTGGGCTCAGGTCGTTTCTCGGCTTGTGATCTTGGCCCTTGCCAGGATTCACTGGTTTAACCACAGCTGCTGCTTTGGGTTTGCTGGTTTCTTCCTTGCCTTGGGGGTTCTGCCGGCTGCCCTTTGTGGCCTGGAAATCCTGCATTCCCTGCATCCACCACCCGCGGAGATCCTTGCTCCTGAACTCGGTCAGCCTCACCTACACCTGACACGGCTGAAGGATGATGAAGGCCTGAATTTAACAAGGCAGTTCCACCCACCAGTAATTTGTTTTTTCCGACACCTGCACATCACTCGCTGGCTGCTCTGTTTCACCGATTACATCGCCTTTCTTGTCGATTTGGCTTGGGACCTAAAAAGACCAAACATCAAAGAACACCCTTTACATATTCCACCTTTGACAACAAGCAGGAAGGACCCTGTTTTACCACCCCCTTCTCCCTGCAGCTCTCTGGGAAAACTGTTCAGGATTTCCAATTGTTAACTATTATTTGATTTTTTTTTAACTCTTGCTGTTGAGATGTCAGGACGAAACGACCTCCTCAGCTCTCTGGGAAAACTGTTCAGGATTTCCAACTGTTAACTATTATTTGATTTTTTTTAAACTCTCGCTGTTGAGATGTCAGGACGAATTGACCTCCTCAGCTCTCTGGAAAAACTGTTCAGGATTTCCAATTGTTAACTATTATTTATTTGATTTTTTTTTTTAAAACTCTCGCTGTTGAGATGTCAAGACGAATTGACCTCCTCAGCTCTCTGGGAAAACTGTTCAGGATTTCCAACTGTTAACTATTATTTGATTTTTTTTTTTAAACTCTCGCTGTTGAGATGTCAGGACGAATTGACCCCCTCAGCCACAGCTACCCCCTCAGCCGCACTCCTCGCCTCACACGCACGGAAACAACGCAATTTCTGCCCCTGAAGCGATTTTAATTTCGGCGACGCGGCCCCCACTCCCCTCAGCAACATGGCGGCGCGTGACGTCACGGCGCCGCGGTGACGTCAGGCGCGGCGGCAGCGCCCCGCCCCGCCCCGTTGGCTCCGCCCCCGCGAGGCCCCCGCGCCGCGGGGCTGCCCCGGGCAGTGCCTGACTCCGCGGCCGCTCTCCCGGCGCCGCCGCCCGCCCGGTTCCCCGCCGCTCCTCGGGGCGGCTCCGCCGTCTCCCCGCCCGGCCGCTTCTCCCGGCGGTTGGCGGCGCTGCGGCCGCGGCGCTCGCTGCGAGGGGCGGTCGGGCGCGGTGGGGCAGCCCCGAGCGCTGAGGGGCCGAGGCGGCGGCTCCGGCAGGGTCTGTGGGTGAGGGGGGAGCGGCGGCGGCACCGCGCGGCCGAGATGCCGCTCTTCGCCCCCAACCCCTTCGAGCAGGACGTGGGTGAGCGGCGGGGCGGCGGGGCGGCCTCTTCGTCCCCTGCCTCCTCTTCTTCCTCCTCTTCTTGCTCGTCTTTTTCCTCTTCCGTTTTCTCCTCGTCTTTCTCCTTCTCCTTTTCCTCCTCTGCTCCTCTCCCTGTTGCTCTCCCGCTGATGCCCCGGGGGTCAGTGTTGGGCCCGGTGCTGATCTGGAGGAGGGGATCGAGTGTTTGGGTGGCGAATTCAGGACTAACACGGAGCTGGGTGGGACGTGGCCGTGCTGAGGGCTCTGCACCCGCGGGGTGAGGCCGGGGCTGCCACAGCCCACAAGGCCCGGAGCACTGGGTCACAGCGAGCCCTGGGAGTGCCCCGGGCTGGGACAAGTGTCCGGGAAACTGGGAAAGGCCCTGGGAAGTGCCGGTGACAGCGGCTGGACACGAGCCCAGGGGTGCCCAGGTGGGCAAGAGACCCCTGGGCTGCCCCAGCCCCGGTGTGACACAGCCCCAGGGCAGTGCCTGTCCCTGTGCTGGCACTGCTGGGGCACCTCCAGGGCTGGGGACAGCTCTGGGACAGGGGGACACTGAGGGGCTGGAGCGTGGCTGGGAAGGGGCTGGAGGATTTCTGAGGGAGCTGGGAAAGGGCTGGAGAATTCCTGAGGGAGCTGGGAAGGGGCTGGAGAATTCCTGAGGGAGCTGGGAAGGGGCTGGAGAATTCCTGAGGGAGCTGGGAAGGGAATGGAGAATTCCTGAGGGAGCTGGGAAGGGGCTCAGCCTGGAGAAAAGGAGGATCCAGAGGGATCTTTTCCCTCTCTGGAATTCCCTGCCAGGAGGGGACAGCCGGGGGGATTTGGGATCAGGGAACAGGGACAGGAGCAGAGGGAACGGCCTCAGGGGAGCTCAGGGTGGACAGCAGCAGGAATTTCCCCGTGGAAAGGGAGCTCAGGCTTTGGAAGTGCTCAGGGAGGTTTGGATGCCCATCCCTGGAGGCGTCCCAGGAGGTGGCACTCAGAGCTCTGGGCTGGGGACAAAGTGGTCATCAGGCACAACCTCCATGGTCTGGGAAGGCTTTTCCAACCAAAATAATCCTGAGATTCCTCCTGTCACTGTGGTGAGCCCAGGGCACTGCAGCTGCAGGGCATCCCTGGCTGCTCCTGACACATCCTGGCTGGTTTGGGGGGCTCTGTTGGGCAAAAGATCACTGGGTCCCTCTCTTCCTTACCCTCAGCAGCATCAAGGAATGTTTTGTGTCCTGTTTTGCTCTGACTCCTGAAGTTTCCCAGCGTGTCTGAGGTGCCTCTGTGCCTCCTGCCCTTCCCCTGGTGTTGCTGAGTTTGCAGGGATTCAGGGAATTGTGGTTTCTCTAAGATCAGCTGCTTTTCATCCTTCTATTGGTGATTTCTTCCCAGCAGCTTCCCCAGGACCACACTGGGCACACGATGGGAGTGTTGGGGTGTCTGTGAGGGCCAGGAGTTAGGCTGGATCATCCTCATGGATCTTTTCCAGCTCAGGATATTCTGTGGTCCAGTGATTACAAAACCTGCCAGGAGTTGAGGTGAAGACAGTGACTCAGTTGTTTTGTTTTGTGTCCTGCCCTGACTTGTGCTTTCTTAAACTCGTGCTCTGTGTCACTCTTTTGTTACACAACGTCTCTTCTGAGTGGCAGCACTGGAGAAAGGAGTGGAATAAGCAGGACAATGGGCTCAGCTTTCTTGTTGGGATGGTAGGAAAGACAAGAATTCAACATTCCTGGGATTTTTGTCACCAGATGGAAGAGATCGAGTGTTCTAGTGGCCACACAATCTCTGTTTTGTTTGTAGAAGCTGAGCTGGTTTCTTGGTTTATTTGTCACTTATTTTTTTATTTCTAGTTTCAATTCCCTGGTGCAGTTTTGGCTGTTTGACCACACTCACATTTCACGTGGCTCAAACTGATGCATTTGCACAAGTGGTTTATTTTTGAACTCTGCAGGATCCTTTAACAAACCTAAATGCTTTAAGGACTCCCAGGCTGCAGAACTTCAAAACTGGGACTCTGTTTGCTTCCAGTTTCTGAAACTTTACTCAGTGTATTATATTTTAATATTAATCATTTATCATTTATTGTTATCACTTATTAAAATTTAGCTAGTGCAACAGAATAGGAACTCGAATTATTATGGCTAAATCTTCAAGTTCTCTGCCAGGAAAATTTTGTCATTAGAAGCTTCAAAAAAAATCATTATTCTGTTGTAAATTAGACCATGTAAAATATCAGATTATCCCACGTGGATGGTCTGGGGGGGTGCTGAGTTGGGAAATTTTTGCCTTTTTTTTTTTACAAACAAATGAAATTATTTCCTTTTCAGATTATTGTCCTCAATGAAACAAAACACCTTTCAAGCAGAAAAAAAAAAAAAAAAAAGGCATTTTAAAAATGTGACCTGGATTTGTATGGGGAAAAGTTATTTGAATCATCTGTTTTAATTCAGGTTTTTTTAGGATGTAATAATACCATGAGTAGGGATGAGATCACAGCCAGGTTCATCTAATTAAACCCAAGCTGGAATTCTCTAATTAGACTCTACAAAGGCCAGGCAGACAAAGGAAAGGTGTGTGGGGTTAAATCTCTGCTTTTATCTCCTGGCAAAACAGCACTTGGGATTTCACCTCCATCTCTTTGATTTTTTTTTTTTGATATTTACTGTGACAAAGTTCTTCCATGTTTTGTGTAAAACCTGAACTATTCCTGTGCAGAAAAGGGTTTCTTTGACTTCATGGGCAAAGTGAGCAAGGAAATGTTGATTTTAGTGATGGCACTATATATATATATATATATAAAATTAAAAAATAAACAAGCAGTGGTTTAGCACAAAAACTTTCTGTGCTAGAAGTGCCCGAGCTGTGATTTTTTTGGTGCTAAATCAGTGCTCATTTTCTGTTTCTTGCACAGAAAGTGACACGGGTGAAGAAACAATGTTGTATTTTAGTATATTTCTGGATTTTTTTAACTCAGGTGCGAGCCTGTCCCGAGGGAATTCAGGGCTGAAATCAGAAAATGTTTTGGAAGTTTGAAGGTGCAGAGGTGGAGCTGCCACCAGCCCAGGCTGAGGGAAAGATGGGAACAGGGAGGATTTGAGCATTCCCACACCTGGTTCAGTGCTCAGAGTGGCTCATTCCCTCGGGTTTTGGGCTTATTTCTGTGGATTGCCCATCCCTTCTTGGGGAAAAAAGAGAGAAAAGAAAGAATACAATAATAATAACAATAATAGTAATAATAATGCAGTGAACCTGGTTAGAGGGCAGGAAAAGCTGGGAGAGCTGGGAATGTTCCCCTGGAGAAGGGAAGGCTCCAGGCAGAGCTGGGAATGTTCCCCTGGAGAAGGGAAGGCTCCAGGCAGAGCTGGGAATGTTCCCCTGGAGAAGGGAAGGCTCCAGGCAGAGCTGGGAATGTTCCCCTGGAGAAGGGAAGGCTCCAGGCAGAGCTGGGAATGTTCCCCTGGAGAAGGGAAGGCTCCAGGCAGAGCTCAGAGCCCCTGGCAGGGCCTGAAGGGGCTCCAGGAGAGCTGCAGAGGGACTGGGGACAAGGGCTGCAGGGACAGGACACAGGGAATGGATCCCACTGCCAGAGGGCAGGGCTGCCTGGGACATTGGGGATTGGGAATTCCTGCCTGGGCTGCAATTCCCAGATTTTCTCTGGCTGCCCCTGGATCCCTGGCAGTGTCCCAGGCCAGGCTGGAGCACTCTGGGATGGTGGGAGGTGTGGGTTGGGGTTCAGGTCCCTCCCAGTGAGTGATCCCACGCCATTCAGGTTTTGGCTGGTGTGTGGTACAGATCAGGGCTGATCCTGATGGTTTTCCCTGGGTTTGAAGCATTCCCTCCTTTCCTGGGAGAGCTGTGACAGGGCTTTGGGGCAGGAGCTCTCTGAGCATTTCTCCTTTTGGCAGTGGGAGCAGCAAACAATTCCCAGCCCCTTCCCAGCTGCTCCTTTGAGTGCTCTCCCCTCTCCTGGATTCTCCTGGATTCTCCTGGAACCATGCAGCAAAGCAGCTCAGGGAGCTCAGCCAGAGCAAAGGGATTCATTGGGCTTGGAATTCTTTATAAAAACACCCCAAGCAACACATTTTGCTTTTATCATTGTTTTTATAAACTCGAGCTCAAGTCTGATGTTCCTTCATTAATTGGAGAGCTGCAGAGGACAAGTCATTCCGTGTTTTTAAAGGTTACGTTCCCTCTGTGCTGAAAAAATCATGGAAAATGCTTCCTCCCACATCTGTTTCTTCAGCTCTGTCTGTGTCTCAGCATCTGGGAAGGAGTTATCCTTCAGAATTGTTCCTGGGAGGGAGAAAAGCAGCTGCTGTTCAGGGAGGGAACCTTCCAGATCCCTGAGAGTTTGGGCAAGGACAGGGTTTGGATCAGCACTGTTGGGATCCAGGAGAAGGGACTTTGCTCCTTGTGGGAATGTGCTGGCTCAGGGACGAGGCCTGGGGTGAGGTGTGGTGGGAGCTGAGCTTGCTTTGGGATGGGGAAGGTGTGGGGTGAGGGATCAGCAGGGAAAAAGGAGCTCAGGGGGGATCTTGTGGCTCTGCACAATCCCTGCCAGGAGGGGACAGCCAGGGGGATTTGGGATCAGGGGACAGGGACAGGAGCAGAGGGAACAGCCTCAGGGGAGCTCAGGGGGGACAGCAGCAGGAATTTCCCCATGGAGAGGGAGCTCAGGGGCTGCCCAGGGAGGTTTGGAGTGCCCATCCCTGGAGGTGTCCCAGGAACTCCTGGAGGTGGCACTTGGGGACACGGTGGGATTTGGGCACAGCTGGGACTCCATGACCTCGGGGCTCTTCTCCAGCCTCATTTCTGCGCTCCTGAAGGCCAGAATCCCAAAGGCTTTTCCCAGAAGGGACTCTCCATCCCAGCCAAGGCCAGCAGCAGAGGTGTCCCTGCCCCAGCCCCTCTGGCAGGGACATTTCCTGTTCCCCACAGCCCCAAACCCCTCACAGCACCGACACAAAGGAGCCCTGAACCTCCCTAAAATCCCACTTTGGGACACTGGGGGGGAAATTCTTCCTGGAAAGGGAGCTCAGGGATTGGGAGTGCCCAGGGAGGTTTGGATGCCCACCCCTGGAGGTGTCCCAGGAACTCCTGGAAGTGGCACTTGGGGACAAGGTGGGGATTTGGGCACAGCTGGGACTCCATGACCTTGGAGGGTTTTTCCAACCGAAATAATTCCATAATTCTGAGGTGACAACTTCCTGGTGAAGCCTGTAAACATCAAAGCCGCCTGTTGCCACTGGAAGAATTGGGATTATTTCTGCCATGGCAGGAAAAGCTGGTCATCATTTCCACTCAGGGCTCAGGAAAACTTCAGTGGATCCTTGGGAAGTACTTCAGGATCTCCTTGGGAATCTCTTCACTACTTAGGGATTGTGTATCCAGGGGAATCTGCAGCTTCCAGAGGCTGATTTGCCTTGATTTTCCTTTTTTTTAACAATTTTTTAAAGCGTTTAAAATTGTGGGCATTCATTTATTTTCCACAACATCCATTCCTTTGTTATTCACATCCTAAAATGTTGATGCACTTAAAAGAAACTTTAGCATTTCTATCATTTTGGGGATAAATTTTGAAGAAGGTTTGTGGTTTCAAAAGAATATTTACTTCCTCTTAGTAAATATTCCAGTTTGTGAGGATAAATTGTGACCAGAATTCCAAATTTCCATCCTTTGTCCGTGTGGAACAAAAGGGATTTGGAACATTGGTGGGTGCTGTGTTTGTGTTCCCTTTGTGGAAATCTTTCTGCTGAGCAGCCCAAATAAAATTGAGTTTACTTGGTTAAAACTTCATCTTGAAGCAGCAAATGCAATAAAACCTTTCATTTGCTGTTTATTAACTCGAACTGCAGGATTTACATGGCATTGAAAATAACCTGGCTAATAAAAACTTAAAAGCACAAACAAATACCATTAAACCTTATTAATTAATCTGTAGAATGAGTGTTCCTGCAGGGATTGGAACAAGATGAGCTTGGAGGTTCCTTCCAACCCAAATCATTCCATGAATCCGTGAAATCTTAATTAAGGATGCATTCTATTGATGGAATCTGAACTGAAGGAATAAATCACTTAATAAATCTCCTTTTTTCCTTTTCCAGAGAAAGCTACAAATGAATACAACACCAGTGAGGACTGGGGGCTTATCATGGATATTTGTGACAGAGTTGGAAGCACTCCCAATGGGTAAGCTGAGCCTCAGCATTCCAGGGAATTCTGGGCTGCTGTGAGCAAGGAAATGTCACACAAAACACATCTCAAAATGCTCAACCTTCCCAAAGACACCCAGTTGGCTTTGAAATCCTTCCAAGGAAATGGTTCCAGCAGGATTCTGAGCAGAGCAATTTGTATGTGCTGAGCACATTCCAGTTTGGGGTTTTTTTTGGGGTTTTTTTGTTTTTTTCCTGGAGTTTTGCACAGCACAGTTATTCATATTTAATGATCTGGCATCAATTTGGAGAAGTGACTGTGCCAAGAGGAGAAAATGAAATAATTTCTGTGCTGAAAAACACCTGGCAAAGACCAGGGGCTTTTTTAGGAGATTTGTCTGTGTTTGGATGTTGGGAAGAATGGGAGAAAAAAGGGAAAAGAAAAAAAATGGATTAAATCACGTGGAATCAGTTCAGCCTGAGTGGAACCTAAATGGAATTTCAGTGATTCTGTAGTGGCCAGAAGAATTCCCTGAATTTTTGAGTGATAACATCTTTTGAATTTGGAATTCAACCTCAATTAGAGCACAGGCAGAACTCTTAAATAATTCAGAATTTTTAGCAGTTGTATTTAACATTAGAATTGGGGGGATTTTTTGGTTGGGTTGGTTTTAATTGATTACCTGCCACAAGGAATAACAGCAAATCTGCTCAATCTGAGAATCTTTAGTCCTGAAGGCAAAAAAATATCCTTTGAGTCCTTTATTAAAAATTAAATTTTTTTAGTGCCACAAGACTCTTGTAGAGAGAACAGTTTTAAATCTGGTTTTGGAGGAAAGAATGTTGTAAAATAATGCAGAGATTTTTAAAAAAATTACCTATGCAGAAATAGAAGCATATAAAATACATAACTAAATCTAAATAGATGTTTTTGTATAGAAAATAAAATCCTAAATTATAAATTTTAATTACAATTTCTAATAATTCCGTTTTGGTTATCATTTAATTTTGTTATTAATATAATTTAATATCTATAATATTTATATCATTTTGGTTAGAATTTACTTTCTAATAATTCATTTTCTCCCCTTCTGCCCTTGAAAATCAGGAAGGTTGTTGCCTCCCCCAAAGAAAAACACAGCTTAAAATAACTGAGTTGACTTTGTTGCATGGTCTGTACATGAAAGAAGATGAAAATATTAGGACTAATTACATTTTTCTGGGCTTTGCTAATCCAGCAGCTCAAGTATCTGCCAGTGATACTATTTTTTTTTAAATGCTGCATCAGCCTTTTTTTTTTTTTAGGATTCCATGTTTTTAAATGTTCCAAAGATCAGTGTTAATGAAGCCTTTGATGTGCCTCAGCTCCTGCCAGCCATTAATGCTCATTTAAAGTGTGGGAAGCCCTCAGCAGAAGCATTTCAAATGCTATTTATTATTCTGCACTCACCTCAGATTGGGCTGAAACAAATTACAAAAAAATCTTTTGTGTCCTCCAGCCTGTGGAAAAAGGGCATCCAAGAGCTGGGAATTCAATCCAGTGGCCACTCAAATGACCATTTATTGGATTATTTCTTGATCTGGGGACATTTCTTTCGTTGCCTGGTTCATTTCCTGGCCTGGCAGCAGTTTTTTGGGGACTGATGTGGAATGCCAGGGGGAAAAAAAGGGAATTTCTTCCAATCCAACACCCAGCTGAGGACAGACACAGTGGTAAATGGGTAAATTTCTGCCCAGTCCCGAGGGGTTGAATTTGGTGACATTTTTGCTCAATAAGTTCAGGTTTGGTGACATTTTTGCACAATAGAATCAGATTTGGTGACATTTTTGCACAGTAAGTTCAGGTTTGGTGACATTTTTATTCAAGTAGTTCAGGTTTGGTGACATTTTTGCACAATAGGCTCAGGTTTGGTGACATTTTTGTTCAATAAGTTCAGATTTGGTGACAGTTTTGCACAATAGGCTCAGGTTTGGTGATGTTTTTGTTCAATAAATTTAGTTCTAGTGACGTTTTTGTTCAGTAAGCTCAGGTTTGGTGACATTTTTATTCAAGTAGCTCAGGTTTGGTGACATTTTTGCTCAATAAGTTCAGGTCTGGTGACATTTTTGCTCAATAGGCTCAGGTTTGGTGACATTTTTGCACAATAGGCTCAGGTGTAGTGACATCTTTGTTCAATAAGCTCAGGTTTGGTGACATTTTTGCACAATAGGCTCAGGTTTGGTGACATTTTTGCACAATAAGGTCGGGTTTGGTGACATTTTTGTACAATAAATTCAGGTTTGGTGACATTTTTGCACAATAGAATCAGGTTTGGTGACATTTTTGCACAATAGGCTCAGGTCTGGTGACATTTTTGCTCAATAAGTTCAGGTTTGGTGACATTTTTGCACAATAAATTCAGGTCTGGTGACATTTTTGCACAATAGAATCAGGTTTGGTGACATTTTTGCACAATAGGCTCAGGTCTGGTGACATTTTTGCTCAATAAGTTCAGGTTTGGTGACATTTTTGCCCAATGGGCTCAGGTCTGGTGACATTTTTGCACCATAAGCTCCATTTGGGGGAGGTTTGGCCTCATTCCTTGCACAGCTCCTGTCACTCCCATTTCTCCTCAATTTTCTTGTTCCTTTGCAGAGCCAAGGATTGCCTTAAAGCCATCATGAAGAGAATGAACCACAAAGTTCCCCACGTGGCTTTGCAAGCTCTCACAGTGAGTAACTCCCCAAATTCCCCCTAAAAACCCCCATGGAATGCAGCAATACTTACTGATCAATCAATTAATTAGTGTCTTGATTACCCTTTGCAAGCTCTCACAGTGAGTAACTCCCCAAAATTCCCCCTAAAAACCCCCATGGAATGCAGCAATTCAATACTTACTAATCAATCAATTAATTAATGTCTTGATTACCCTTTGCAAGCTCTCACAGTGAGTAAATCCCCAAATTTCCCCTAAAAACCCTCCTGGAATGCAAGAATTCAATACTTACTGATCAGTCAATTAAATAATATCTTGATTACCCTTTGCAAGCTCTCACAGTGAGTAACTGCCCAAATTCCCCCTAAAAACCCCCATGGAATGCAGCAATTCAATACTTAGTGATCAATCAATTAATTAATGTCTTGATTACCCTCTGCAAGCTCTCACAGTGAGTAACTCCCCAAATTCCCCCTAAAAACCCCCATGGAATGCAAGAATTAAATACTTACTGATCAATCGATTAATTAATATCTTGATTACCCTCTGCAAGGTCTCACAGTGAGTAACTCCCCAAATTCCCCCTAAAAACCCCCATGGAATGCTGCAATTCGATACTTACTGATCAATCGATTAATTAATGTCTTGATTACCCTTTGCAAGCTCTCACAGTGAGTAACTCCCCAAATTCCCCCTAAAAACCTTCATGGAATGCAAGAATTAAATACTTACTGATCAATCAATTAATTAATGTCTTGATTACCCTTTGCAAGCTCTCACAGTGAGTAACTCCCCAAATTCCCCCTAAAAACCCTCCTGGAATGCAAGAATTAAATACTTAGTGATCAATCAATTAATTAATGTCTTGATTACCCTTTGCAAGCTCTCACAGTGAGTAACTCCCCAAATTCCCCCTAAAAACCCCCATGGAATGCAAGAATTCAATACTTAGTGATCAATCAATTAACTAATATCTTGATTACCCTCAGTGTCCACGCTGAATTTACCTTTTATTTTGGATTATTTGCACTATTTTTTTTTTATTTGCACTTCTTTTTTTTTTTTCCCTGCCTTTTCCCAATGATCTTTCTGCTGTCAGCTTTTAGGAGCCTGTGTCTCAAACTGTGGGAAAATCTTCCACTTGGAAGTGTGTTCCAGGGATTTTGCCACTGAAGCTCGAGCTATAATCAACAAGGTAATTATTTTAGAGCCTTCATTTCTGGGGGGGAGGATTATTTTGGGAACTTCTCCAAACTAATGTTGTAGTTAATGCCCATTTTCTAGTTGTGGTGCTGTTTTCACTGAAATTTGTGTAATTTTTACTCTGCAAAAATAATCTGTTGAAGAGCTGACAGCTGATAATCCTGCAGATTTTTTACCAAATTACACGAGCAGTTTTAATTCAAATCTCTGTTCCTAAGCTCCATTAATTTGATCATGATAAGTGCAGCTTTTCCTGGAGAGAGTTTTTATTAGGCTCAAAGGAAATTCCCGGGCTGAAGTGAAAGGGAAAATGATGAGGAAGTGAAATGACATTTTTTACAAAAGGAAAGGATAAAGCTACAGACAATCCTCTTGAGTTCTCAGAGATTCTGGGAATGTTGAATGAGGAAATAGCCGAGGAAAGGAGACTGAGATGGTTGGGGTCAATCTAAATCTGACTGTGGGGAACTGGAGAAGCAGGAACAGCTTTTCCCTGATTATTGCTCTGGTTGGAGGCAAAGCTGGTGAATGGGTTCAGGAGGAGTTTTCAGATCCACGGGAGCCCTGCAATCATCAGAGGCTGAGCAGAGCAATTAAGGCAAGTAATAAAATTGCTGGGAAGCAAAATGAGTTCACAGCTCTTGTGTTTCTGCCTTTCTGTGGCAAAAATAGGTCTCCAAAGTGCTCCTTTTGTTCCCATTAGCCAGGGTCCATCAGCATTGACCTTCAGCACCCAGGGGTGGGCAGGAATCCTGGGATCCACCCAGGGGTGTGCAGGAATCCTGGGATCCTACCCAGGGGTGGGCAGGAATCCTGGAATCCCACCCAGGGATGGGCAGGAATCCTGGGATCCTACCCAGGGGTGTGCAGGAATCCTGGGATCCCACCCAGGGATGGGCAGGAATCCTGGGATCCTACCCAGGGATGGGCAGGAATCCTGGGATCCTACCCAGGGGTGGGCAGGAATCCTGGGATCCACCCAGAGGTGTGCAGGAATCCTGGGATCCACCCAGGGGTGTGCAGGAATCCTGGGATCCCACCCAGGGGTGTGCAGGAATCCTGGGATCCACTCAGGGATGTGCAGGAATCCTGGGATCCACCCAGGGGTGGGCTGGAATCCTGGGAACCCACCCCGGGGTGTGCAGGAATCCTGGGATCCCACCCAGGGGTGTGCAGGAATCCTGGAATCCCACCCAGGGATGGGCAGGAATCCTGGGATCCTACCCAGGGGTGTGCAGGAATCCTGGGATCCCACCCAGGGATGGGCAGGAATCCTGGGATCCTACCCAGGGATGGGCAGGAATCCTGGGATCCTACCCAGGGGTGGGCAGGAATCCTGGGATCCACCCAGAGGTGTGCAGGAATCCTGGGATCCACCCAGGGGTGTGCAGGAATCCTGGGATCCCACCCAGGGGTGTGCAGGAATCCTGGGATCCACTCAGGGATGTGCAGGAATCCTGGGATCCACCCAGGGGTGGGCTGGAATCCTGGGAACCCACCCCGGGGTGTGCAGGAATCCTGGGATCCACCCAGGGATGGGCAGGAATCCTGGGATCCCACCCAGGGGTGTGCAGGAATCCTGGGATCCACCCAGGGGTGTGAATTGTGATCCACCCAGGGATGTGCAGGAATCCTGGGATCCCACCCAGGGGTGTGCAGGAATCCTGGGATCCACCCAGGGGTGGGCAGGAATCCTGAGATCCACCCAGGGGTGGGCAGGAATCCTGGGATCCCACCCAGGGGTGGGCAGGAATCCTGAGATCCACCCAGGGGTGGGCAGGAATCCTGGGATCCCACCCAGGGGTGTGCAGGAATCCTGGGATCCACCCAGGGGTGGGCTCTGGGGCACAATTTCTGTGTCCTTGGGAATTAGTGACCCTTTATCCCCACCCCTGCCCCCCTTGGAGGAGATAATGGATAAAATTGTGCTTTTCCCTTCCCCTCCAAGAGAAGATGAGTTCAGGCACGTGTGCCAGACGTCTCTGTGCTGACCCTGAGCCCAGCACACCCTGTGTTTGAGGGAAATGCAGGTTGGAGGCCAGTTTTGGCAGTGCCCAGCCCCTGCTGACCTCCCAGGCCTCAGTGTGCTCTGATTCCTTGGCTTGGGAATCTTGTCCCAGGGCCACGGTGTGGAGAAGAACGTGGGAGCCTCAGGAATTGCAGGCAGAGCAGGAATTCATCTGGGTTTGTCCCCACTCCAAGGAAATTCTCTTCCTTTAGCAGGCTGGCCCTGCAGCTCAGCTCCCAGCTGGGGAATAGAAGCTCTCCCTAGGGATTATCCCTCTGGATAATTCCTTTGTTTTTGTGGGAAATGCTGATTCAAGGAGACACAGCTGAAGGTTTTGTGAGGTTCTCTCAGCTGGGACAAAGCTGTCCTTGGCATCTGAGGAGAAACTGCAGAGGCCAGAGAAGATGGATTGTAGGGAAAAGATTTCTTGTAGGGAGAGACAAGGGCTTATATCACACCAATTTCTGTGGTTGGGAAGTGGAAAACAACACACCTGAGAAGGACTGAAGAGAAAATGGAGGTTAAATGGAGGGTGAGTAACACAGAGAGGCAGAAATTGGGGATGAGTGTGGTAGGCAGCCTGAATTTCTCCAGAATTAGTGCTCCAGGGGCTCAGCATGTTCTCTGGAATATCAGATCAGGGTAGAAAAAGTCAAATATTCGACACTCTGCTCCCCCAAATCCTCTCAATCTACACAATTATTGATAATTAAGAATATTCATAGTAAAATGGGATTGGTAACAGTTTTGATGAGACCTCTTCCTGTTCGTTTTGAGGCTCAAAGCTCCCTTGTTACCCAATTTTGTTTTCCAGGCTCACCCAAAAGTGTGTGAAAAGCTAAAAACCCTCATGGTGGAGTGGTCAGAAGAGTTCCAGAAAGACCCACAATGTAGTTTAATATCTGCAACCATCAAATCCCTAAAGGAAGAAGGGGTCACTTTTCCTGCAGCAGGATCCCAGGTGAGAGCTGCTTTGGGACAGTGCTGGATCCCATGCTCTGGGATTCCCCTTCCCCAAATCCCCATTTCCTGTCTGTGTCAGGAGTTAATCCTGCATCTGGAGTGGTTTCTTTCTCACTTGGGTGGTTTCTTGTGCCCAATCTAACAGCTGATATGATGCCAGGTGGATATTTTTTTTTTATTATTCCTGACTTTTATTATTGATACTTCTAAATATTTCCATGTTATTCAGTCCTGAAAACTGAAATGACCATTTCTGTTACAATCTCCTTACACAAAGTTTACTTTCCTCTGTATGAAATGGGGAGAATTTTTTGAACTTTTACAAACACTGTGAGGTTTTTAACTTTTACAACCCCTCCTTCCTCCACAAAGATGTTTTCACTTCTAAATCTGATCTATGTGTAAAACATATGGCAGAAACATGGCACCCAATTGCAGTTCCTGGTGGGAATGAAAACTCCAGGAATGATTTCACTCTGCTGCTGGGGAGAATTGTAGGATTTAAGAATTTGAGGATTTAAGTCAGCAGCTCCCAACTGCAGCCTCTTCTCTCTTGAAGGGAGGATAAAGGTGGAAAGAGTAATTTAAATGAGTATCTTCGCTGTAATAAATATGATTAAAATAATTATTTCAACAAAATCAGTTATTTCAACTAAATCTCATTATTTATTTGACTTTTTTTTCCCTGCTGAAAACAGAAAAAAAAAACCCAAAACTGAAGAGTGGTGATTTTTATTTCTAGGAGATCACCTGGATTCCATAATCCACCTGCTCAGGAACAGCTTGGTGCTATTTTTTTTAAAATATATAATTCTGGAGATTTGATTTTCATTTGTCCCTGTGTTGTTGCCACCTTTGCAGGCTTCCACCAGTGCTGCTAAGAATGGCTCCTCATCCAGTAAATCCAAGGAAGATGAGGATATAGCTAAAGGTGAGTTCTGTGTCTCCTGTCTTGGGTTACACTTCAGAAGTTGTGTTAAAAATCAGGAAAAAGGGAATTTGGGCTCTTTCCTGCTGCACAGAGTTGAAATCAAGGGCACAGCAGGCTGGGAATTGTGGATTTCCAGGTGTGGAATTGTGGATTTCCAGGTGTTTGTTTCCCTCATCCATGAGGATTTGGGGTTTGACACATTCCCCTCATCACACATTATTTTAAACACTAACACCCAATACTCCAGCAGCAGATACAGACGTTGTTTACATAATTCCTCTTTTTGTTAAATCAAGAGTTCAAACTGCTTTGTCTCCAGGGGTAAACCCCACAAACTTGTTCTTTTCCTCTCTGCCCTTCCTGCAGCTATTGAACTGTCTTTGCAAGAGCAGAAACAGCAGCAGATGGAGACCAAATCCCTGTACCCATCTGCAGAAATGCCACAGAACCCCCAGAGCCTGAGGAAGGTGCGAGCTCTGTATGACTTTGAAGCTGTCGAGGACAATGAGCTCACCTTTAAAAGTGGAGAAATTATTTTTGTTTTGGATGACAGGTACAATGCACACTCAGGTGGAGCTGACTTGCTTCCACCACTCTTGTTTTTCCTCAGGGTAGCACATTTTTTCCTCTGATGCTTTCTTTTATTTTTTTTTCTCCCCACAGAAATGTAATTGTCACTCTGCCCTCCCTCACATCCCTTCCTCTTCCTTTCATCTTCCCAAATTCCTGGTTTCTCACCTCAAATCATTTTTAGTGCAAGGGAGAACCTTGAGTATTTCATCCCCATTTGTAGTTTTGAAGATAAATCTTAATTGGTTGCCTGACATAATGACATCAAAATGCATTGGCACCACATTCCATCTGCTTCCAGCAACTGTTAAACCTCTGGCTATCAAGAATCACATTTGCCAAGAATAAAGCTGATTAAAAATAGCTAAAATAATGATTGTTGTTAACACCTATAGGGATATATACAGCTTTAAAGGGCTGGCAAATAATCAGTGTAGAGAACTGATGAATTGTGTTTCATTTTCAGTGATCTCTTCATTCCTCTTCCTTCTCTCCCCTCTGCCCCAGCTCCTGTTTGGCTTTGTGCTAATCCCTGAAAATATTCTATTATTCCCTTTTAATATCACAGGGTTTTAGTTAAAAAACCCCCACCAAATCCATCTCTGAACCTCAGGTTTTCAATAAAAACCCAAATATGCCCTGGCTGTGTTCACCCCAGAGCTGTGTCATCCTGCTTTGTTCCCCCAGTGATGCCAACTGGTGGAAAGGGGAGAACCACAGAGGAGTGGGGCTGTTCCCATCCAATTTCGTCACCTCTGACCTCACTGTGGAGCCCGAGGCAGGTGAGTTACCTGCTGAAATGATGGATGGGTTATTTCACAAAGCCTGAAATGATGGATTATTTCACAAAGGCAGCTTTGTGCTGCAATCCTAATTAGCCCAGCAGTAAAATAATTTCCTTTATCAGCCCCACTGAAAGAGCTGTGAGACATCCTGCCCTTGTTTCAAACAATCAAGCACAGCTCACTCCATAACTCACTTGAATTTCTGCCTCTCTTTTTTTCTTTTCAAGTTATTACCGTTTTCTGTGACAGAATTTTGGTTTGATTCACCATAATTCCTTGTCAGCAGCATATTTACAAATCCAGCAAATTGCTATTTCAAATGTCACGGCGTCTTTTCACACAGAAAAATAACAAGGAGCAAATGTTTGTTTAAAGTTATCACAGCAACAGAGAGAAGAGAAACTCATCTCTGTTCTTTCAGCAGCTGTGGATAAAATCTCTGTTCCTGAGGACACTGCAGAAGAAATTAAGAAAGCAGAACCTGAGCCAGTTTATATTGATGAGGTATGGAGCCACTTTCAAATAAAATATTGCTGGGCTTCTCCATTTTTCGGGTGCTGAATGCTGGCAGATGATTCCTTGTCTCTAAAGAACTTTTATTTGAATATTAAACCAATCTTGGCACGGCTGAGAAATCAAAATTCTTGGCTTCCCCTTTCAGGACAAGATGGATAAAACACTGCAGGTCCTTCAGAGCATAGATCCCACAGATTTAAAGCTTGACTCTCCAGATCTCCTCGACTCAGAAGGTACTTGCAGCACTAAATGAGCTCTCTTTTTATGGCTTCTTCTCACAATTACCTTTTGTGGATTGAGCTGGGAGTTCTTTGTGTTTATTTTAAGCTGAGGGGAGCTGTGCTCTGTACTAACAGTGCTGGAGAACACTTACTTCACCGTGGGAGTGTAGGGCTCTGGGGATAATTTGAATTTTTTTTAATAGTTCCAAGCCCAGCTCCATGTTTAGCAGAGTCATTTGCATAACTCCCAGCTCTGTAAAATAACTGAGCTTTGCAAGATCCATCGACCAATCCCTGAAATAAATAAGCAATTAATTTTACTGTAGCTGGATAAAATATTTTTTGGCCACATTTAAACATTTAATTGTGCAAGAAGACATCAACTGCCTCAACACTTTGTCTTCACAGATATCTGCCAGCAGATGGGTCCAATGATAGATGAAAAACTAGAAGAGATAGATAGGTGAGCACAATTTCTTCACTGATTTCCTTCACATTGGGCACTTTTAATTATATCTTTTGGTACTTTCATCTCTTAAGCTAGAAAACCTGGCAAGAAAAATTTATCAACTTTACCTTTGTTTTTTAATGCTGAAATACCAAGTCCTGAGTGTGCTCACTGAGGTTTGATTGCTGCTCTCCCCAAATTCACTGCACAGGTCACGGATGTGTTTTTCTTTTGGCATTTTGTGACTGTAGCCTTCCCCAGCCTGTCTGCAGCTTGGAGTTTTCAGTCTGTTGGGGATTATTATTCCATGTTTTCCTCACCTCTCCCTCTTCAGGTTTGGCTGAAGGAGCTGATGAGGAAGATGGAGAGGGACTGGGGACAAGGGCTGGAGGGACAGGATACAGGGAATGGCTTCCCACTGGGAAAGGGGAGATTTGGGTGGGAGATTGGGAAGGAATTCCCAGATTTGCTGTGGCTGCCCCTGGATCCCTGGAAGTGTCCAAGGCCAGGCTGGAGCACCCTGGGATAGTGGGAGGTGCCTGTGGCAGAAAGTTGGAATTAAATCTTTAAAGGAAGGTCCCTTCCAGCCCAAACCATTCCATGATCCTGTGACTCCCGGGGATATTAGGGGGTAAAAAGAACAGGGAATTCCACCTGGGAATTGCTGCTTTAGTGCCAGCAGTGCTCATGCAGCTCTTGGATTTTCCTTCCAATCCCACAACAGCAATTTCTCAATATAAATGGGTAAAAAAAATGACCTTTTACCTTTTAGGAGCTTCTTTTTCTTTTTTTTTCCTCCTGCTCTTTCCTGCCCATGTCAGCTGTCCCAGCAGCTCAGTGCCCTCTGCATTTGTTTTGGAACAGGAAACATTCCGAGTTATCCGAACTGAACGTGAAGGTTCTGGAAGCTCTGGAGCTCTACAACAAACTGATGAATGAGAGCCCCATGTACTCAGCCTACTCCAAACTCCAGCACCCTGCACAATTCCCACCCACCTCCTCTGGAGTCTCTGTGCAGGTCAGTATCCCTGGAATCTGGAAATTCCCTGGAATCTGGAAATTCCTTGCTGCTTAGCCCTATTCTCAAAAAACACAAAAATCCCAGCCAAAACTGAAGGGAGCTCATGAGCAATCTGACATTGCCTTTGCAAGAAATTGGGATTTATGCACTAGAACAGAAGGTTTTGCTTGGCCACTGTTGAAAATTCCCAAAGATCCCTTCCATAATTCATTTCTTGCAGTTGGAACTGGGTGTTGCAGCAGCTTGGTGGATATTCTTGCTGTGAGTCATGTCAATCTCCAAGTGAAATGTTCCTTTCTTATCCAATGGTGGGGATGGGAGGGAACTGGAATATCAGGGTATTAATCCCAAGTGTATTTTTTGCTAAATATAGAAGCACTCTGCTTTTAGCTCCTTTTGCCCTTAGAAAAATGAACATTTTGTATCAGTTCTAAACACGCTGGATCTGTGCTCCAAACTGTTTTACACTGTCCCTAATGATGGTGTGAGGAATAAACATGGAGGGGAAGCAGAGATTTTCCAAAAGCACAGAATGAGAGGGTTTTTGCTTGAAGTGAATTTTACTTCCATGTTAATTGTTCAGTGGGAAAAGAATAGTTGCCATAGCAACTGCTAGATCTGAAAATATGTCAGTTAAAAGTAATTCTGTGTCCTTAGCTCCCTGTAACGACGGAAAATTCATTATATTTGGAGGTTACAAAGTAATTTAAGCCAAAAGGCAACTGGAGTTTGCTGTTTCCTCCCAAGACTGGTGCATAGAAATGCTGGGCTTTATTTGGGACTAACCTGATTATCCCAAATCCAACCAGCAGCTCCAGCCTGTGCCACCTGAATTTGGAGGGAATCTTGCATTATTTCAAGCAGAATGTGAAGAAACCGCAGATTTTCGCTTCCAGCTTTAGAATATTCTGGTGGGTTCATTCCAAAGTGTGCTAAGCCCCAAATCCTCCTGGCTTTGCTTGGATTTGCAGTCGTATCCTGTGCAGCCTCCCAGTGGGAATTACATGCTCCAGGGGGTGTCCATGTCCCCAGGATACAGCCTGGCCCCGGAGCAGGTGGGTCAGGTGAGGTCTCTGCCTCAGAGCATCAACTCTGCAGCCACTCAGCCACCTCCAGCTGCTTATTTAAGGTATGGATCCAGCCAATTCTTCTTCCTGGGGGGAGGAATTTTGTCACTTGGCGTGTTCTCGTGGCATTTCCATTCAGTGACACCTCATTTTTAGAGGAAAATACCCATTTTACTGAACCAGGGAGCACTGAGACAGTTATTCTGGATGAAATTCATCCTGCACGAGGAGGGTTGAAAAAGAACCTCTGACCTCAGCTTTAAGCACTCAGCACCAAAGGTTACAAATTAAATAGTAGGAGTAAGTTAAAGTTGAAAAGAAAGGGTAAGATAGAAAGGGTAAGTTAAAAAATAAGACTAAAAGATTATTCTCATGTAAAAGATAATTCTTACGTAGTAGAATTATTGAGCTGCCCAGAAGAATTTTGAGGGTGAAAACGTTTTTCCTGCAAAAACCATAAAAAATTGCCATGTTATAGGCACGGAAGGTATTGAATTCCTGGGAAACTCTGGTTATTAACATGTAGGAGTAACAAGAGGGGAACTGCAAGGCCACAGCTGATTTAAGTTCAGAGCATGCACATAAAAAAACCAAATTCTTGCAGCCGACAAAACACGAAATACCTTCAAAAATGACCACTTTGGTCACGTTCTTTTTCCACCGTACGTGTTTTGGCAGCTCCCAGCTCGCTGTGGGGCTGCCCCTTGGTGCTGTGGGAGGGCAGAGGGCTGGCCCTGAGCTGCCCCCTGTGAGCCTGGCTGCTGTTGTGTCCCCACAGCCCCGAGCTGCCGCAGCCCTTCCCGAGTGTCCCGAGTGTCCCCGGCACTGCCGCCTTCCCCCAGCACCAGATGGGCGTGGCCGTGGACATGGCAGCATTCCAGAGCAACCAAGGAGCACCTTATCCCGGGCCTCTTCCTGCTCACTCCCTGCTCCAGCAGCAGACCAGTTTTCATCAGCAGCCTCTGCTTTAAACGGCCACGATGGAGGAGTGGTGACCCAGCCATCCTTGGGAGTCCCTGCCGTGGGTATCCGAGTCCATCCTCCTCTCCAGTAACCCAACTCGCCACGTTAGGGTGATGCAGAGTAAAAATAGGCACCAGCTCTGATGGTGATTTGCATTTTTGCATCCTGAACTAGATTAAGGGATGGTTTAAAATAATTCCCCATTCCTCCCGAGTCCCTTTTCTTTTTTATTTTTTTTTCCTTCCTTCCCTGCGCTTTCAGGAAACGCCACTTGTGAATCTCTGAAAGATTGTCCCAAAATAATTCTCTTTCCAATGTGTTTTCTGGAAGCTTGAGGATGCTGAGATGATGCTGTTGCTTTGCCTCCTCTGGTGTCTTCTGTAATCCTTCTGTCCCAGTGGCTTTAGGGAATCTCTGCAGTTGGGAGTCCCCTTCCTGAAGGACACGCCAAGGGATCCCTGGCTCCAGCTGGAAGAGGAAACTCAGCCACTCAGGACCACATCCCTGTGGAAACAGGAGAAAAAGAGGGGTTTAACAGTGCTGCCTCGATATTTGGGAAAACACAGGGAATTGCTGTGTTTTTCTTGAGGAAAACCAAGTTTTCCTGGTGTCTTGGCAGAGGTGGCCCTGGCAGCACGAGGCTCCTTGGGAAGAGCAGGCAGGGGATGCTCCCAGCTGCCTGTGAGGGCACTCCATGAGCCAGGAACTTGCACAGAATCTCTCTTCAGTTTTCCTTTCTGGCTGGATGTAGAAGTGAAGGAGCTTTGTAATTGGGAAGGAGGGGGCTGGAGAAGGTTTGGAGCTGCTGAAGACTCTGAGGATCTGTTTCTTTTCCAAGGGGAAACACGGATGGTCTTGATGGGACCAGAGGGTGCTGCCTCTCTTGGATCTCCTCTCTGTGCCACTGTGTCTGTGTCTAAACAAGCCCTGAGCCCAAAGGAGCTCCTGCACCATTGGGGAAGGGGGATTTGAGCACATCCCACGTGCTGCTGGGTGGGATTGGGCTCCTGTGCACGTGGAAAGCCAGAGCCCTGTCCCTGGAGGAGGGATTGCCTCAGAGCACGGCACACGTGGCACTTGGTGAGGAAAGAAATCCAAGAATTTCTTCCCTGATGCACTTTTTAAGGGGTGGGGTTTGTCCGAGGGAGCACATGAACTGGATTAGCCTTTGGGAAAATGGGATTTCTTTCTTTTTCTTGTTTCAACTGCTGAAAAGAAAAAAAAAATCTCTTCATCCTCCTATTTACCTCCTCAGCGGAGCATGGTCACATTTATCCTGCTTTTAACCACCTCTGGTGAGTGATAATCCTCGGTTTGGGGAAATAATGGAAGCAAATTACTGATAAAAACATCTCAATTAAATGCAGGGGGCTCCCAGATGTCTAAATAAGCATTTTTGATGTAGAAATTCCAGCCCAGAGTGGAGTTCTCTGGCTGCTGAGTGACAAAACCCACCCTTCACTCAGCACCTCCTCCATTTATTTTCCCTTCTATTTAATTATTTGCCCTCTTGACCTTACGTTTGCAGCCTCATGCTAAAAGTGTTCAGCACCTGCTCTTCAAATCACTTTTTATTGAAATGTGTGCAATTGGGAGGAGGGTTTTGTCTTTCCTTTGGACATGACTTTAATTTGTCTTGATCCCTCCCCTGGAAGTAGCTCAGTACAAATGACACACGTGGCAATACTGAAGTACTTTGAGGACTTGTTCCTTGTGTCTTTTGAGGAAAACTGATTTATTTCAATGCTGCTGTTCCAAATTCTTATCGTTTGGAGCTTTTATTTGTCGGAGTTTACTTCACCTCAAGTTGGTTTGGGGTCGAATTAAACCTCGCTCTCGTTGCTATGACTTCTCCATGTTTGTTAGGAAATTGAAATTCTGAGGGTGTTTTTTTTGGATTCTGAGCTTTGGGCCAAGAGAAATCTTCAATTGAGCCAGCCAGATGTGCTTTGAGGATGTTAATTGTCAAGTATAAATAATGTATATACTCATTTGTGGGAGATTTTCTACACAGCTCCACACATGGCCTGAACTTTTCTAAAAGCAGGATTTGTTCTTCTGTCACCTCTTCTACTCCTAACTCCGTGATATGCAACTTGTAGATAGTGTAAAATAATTTAATTATTATTAAACCAGTGTATTTAGAGGGGGTCGGTGTTTCTCTTCATACTTCTAGACACGATCATATTTATTTTTAAGGCCTGATTGTAACTGAACATGCTGCCAAAGGATTTCTCTAACTCCAGATTTCTACCTTAGGTTTCTACCTGCTGTTTTCTATCAGGAATTCAGGGTGGAGAACTCCTGCTTTTTTTCATATGAACCCTTAACATAGGAACCTGGGCGACTTTCTAAGGAGACTTTTCATGTGATCTTTTTGTTTCATGGGTGTTAAATATCACTATGAGATCCGTGTCCTTCCTTGTGAGCTGGGGACCTGTTGTGTCTGTTCAGTTTGTCACCCCAGAGTGGTCTGAGGGGTCGTGTGCTCTGTCACCTGATGTCACCTACGCTTTGTCTCTCCAATTGGCTCCAGAAATAATGTTAAAAATCAGATTATTGAAACCTTCCAAGTGCTGTTGTGTGTTCTTTGGTGGGGGATGGCCCTGGGCTTGTGGGACTCTGGCCCTCGATGCTGTGGCCTCTCTCAGGGATTATTTCCTGAGATGAAGGTGATTTTCTTCCCTGGTTTTTTGTCTTTTCCAACGACTCCCAGGCACTGCTCGTGCTTGCACTGAGAGGTGTCTGTGCAGTGAGTAAGGTTTGTTAACAAACACACCCAGGAGAATTCCCTGCTCAAAGAGTCTTGTGATCGTGGCTGAGAATTCTGCCTCATCCCAAAAAATCAGGGTGAAGCCCTGGGTTTTAACCCTGCTACTGAGGCTGTGTGTGGACACCAAAACCACCTGAGAATTCTGCCTCATCCCAAAAAATCAGGATGAGTTCCTGAGCTTTAACCCTGCTGCTGAGGCTGTGTGTGGACACCAACAACACCTGAGAATTCTGCCTCATCCCAAAAAATCAGGATGAGTTCCTGGGCCTTAATCCTGCTGCTGAGGCTGTGTATGGACACAAAAACACCTGAAAGGAGCCCCAAAAGTTGTCATTTACACATCAGTCACTGGTTCCCATCTTTGGTTTTTTTTTTTTTTACAGCCCTTTGAAGCTTCTTACCCCAGTGGGTTGATTTGGGGTCACTTCAGCTGGAAGTCACCCTTTAAAAAGCCAAATCATATCGTGGATTATTGGGAAACAGCCTTGTTTTTCCTTCTGAATCCCAGCCTGATCCATCGTGTCTGGGGAGAACCTTTCCCTGGGAAATGAGCCACCCCACAACTCACATTTCAACAGCAGTGCCTCCCTAGGACCAATTTAGTGATGAAACTGAATGTCAAAATAATCTGATTTAGACCACAGCCTCGTGACCCACATTCACCTAGGAGAGAGAAGCCAGGCTGCTCCTTCCAGCCCAGGAATTAAAGGATTTGGTGTCTGCAGCGAGGCAGGAGGATGCTGGCTGGGTTGGACCCTCGGCAGAGCTTGGCTGGGTGTGCTCAGCCAAGGATGTGCACATCCCTGCTCTTGCTCATCCCAGTGGGAGGTGTGATGTGCCTGCAGGTGAAGCTCAGCAGTGAGAAGCAGGAAATCCAGGTCCCTCTTCCAAATCTTCCTCAGCTTTTAGCTTCGAACAACATCATCTCCCGATTTTAGCTTGTTTTCCTCCGTGCCTTGGGAATGGGAGCTCTCTCCACGGCTGGGAGTTGGTGCCAGTGGGTGCTGATGGATGTGGGAAGGGTTGGGCAGGGCTCTGGGGGTCGGGATGTGCCGGGTGGGGCTCAGAGGCTGCTGCAGGGCATCCCCCCATGGAAGGGACATTAAATCCCATCCCATGTCCAGGGACGCCTCCCACCATCCCAGGCTGCTCCAGCCTGGCTTTGGACACTGCCAGGGATCCAGGGGCAGCCACAGGAAATCTGGGAATTGCAGCCCAGGCAGGAATTCCCAATCCCCAATGTCCCAGGCAGCCCTGCCCTCTGGCAGTGGGATCCATTCCCTGTGTCCTGTCCCTGCAGCCCTTGTCCCCAGTCCCTCTGCAGCTCTCCTGGAGCCCCTTCAGGCCCTGCCAGGGGCTCTGAGCTCTGCCTGGAGCCTTCCCTTCTCCAGGGGAACATTCCCAGCTCTGCCTGGAGCCTTCCCTTCTCCAGGGGAACATTCCCAGCTCTGCCTGGAGCCTTCCCTTCTCCAGGGGAACATTCCCAGCTCTGCCTGGAGCCTTCCCTTCTCCAGGGGAACATTCCCAGCTCTGCCTGGAGCCTTCCCTTCTCCCGGGGAACATTCCCAGCTCTGCCTGGAGCCTTCCCTTCTCCAGGGGAACATTCCCAGCTCTGCCTGGAGCCTTCCCTTCTCCAGGGGAACATTCCCAGCTCTGCCTGGAGCCTTCCCTTCTCCAGGGGAACATTCCCAGCTCTGCCTGGAGCCTTCCCTTCTCCAGGGGAACATTCCCAGCTCTGCCTGGAGCCTTCCCTTCTCCAGGGGAACATTCCCAGCTCTGCCTGGAGCCTTCCCTTCTCCAGGGGAACATTCCCAGCTCTGCCTGGAGCCTTCCCTTCTCCAGGGGAACATTCCCAGCTCTGCCTGGAGCCTTCCCTTCTCCCGGGGAACATTCCCAGCTCTCCCGGAGCCCCTTCAGGCCCGTCCCCAGCGCTGGGCTCCCTGCTGGAAGCGGGGCCGGGCTCAGGTTTTTGCCGTCCCCGCCCCGGGCCGCCCCCGCCCGTCCCCATCGCGCTCCGCCCCGGCGGCGGCTCCGCTGCGCCCGGAGAGCGGCCCCGGCAGCTCCGGGGAGCGGGGACAGGCACCGGGGGCAGCGGGGAGCCATGGCCGCGGTGTGTGCAGGGCCGGGGGGCGGCGGGGCCGGGGCCGGGGCGGTGACACCGACCTTGATGCTTTGTGTCCCCCGGGCAGGTGACGAGGGGCACCGCGACGCGCCGCAGCCGACTGAAGCGCTCGGACGGCAGCACCACCTCCACCAGCTTCATCCTGCGGCAGGTCAGCGGCCCCCGGGGGGCTCGGGAGGGGTCGGGAGGGGTCGGGAGGGGGCTCGGGAGGGGTCGGGAGGGATCGGGAGGGGGCTCGGGGCCGGAGCGGTCGGGAGCCGGTGTCGCCGCCCGGGGATGCTCCGGCCGCGGGCAGCGCTGGAGTTGGGAACAGCGGCGGAGTTCGGGGCTGGGGACGGCCCCAAAGCCACATCAAGGCCAGCACTGCCCTCGCCCTGGGCTCCCGGCTGGAGCTGACCCCATGGGCACCGTCTGCTTACCCCCGGCGACACCGGGAGATGCTCCCGGCTTAGGGAATGGGAGCTGAGGTTTTGGCCGTCTCCTGACTTTGGGGTTAATGGGAGGGGGGAAATGGTTTTAAATGTGTCAAGAGCATCGGTATCTGAGGTTGGGGCCGCTCAGAGCTGATTCCACAGCAGCCCCGTGTGCTGCAGAAACACTGGTAGCCATCGGCATGGAACCTCCTGCTAACACTCCCCTTCTCCTTCCCTGCCACCCTTTTCCTTCCCCGTTCCCCTTTTCCTTCCCTGTTCCCCTTTTCCTTCCCTATTCCCCTTTTCCTTCCCCGTTCCTCTTTTCCTTCCATCTCTGCTCCCTTTTTCCCTCTCTATTCCCAGTCTCCCACTCCTGCCTGCCAGCTGTCCCTTGCTCACACACAGACTGACAGCCTGAGTCCCCTGAAGCATCACCCTCACCTAAAAAACGCACTTCGCAGGAAAGATCAATTTCATTCCCAACTAGAGCATGTGGAACATTCCCCAGAGCACGAACCTGCATCCCAGATTCCTCAGTGACTTGAGCAGGAATTGAAGGAAGCTCAGGGAAAGCAGAACTGGGCCCTTGACGGATGCAGGGACACTTGCCATGCACGGAAGCGTGTTGTGCTCAGGGCACGGAGGCTGCTCTGTCAGAGAAAAGCATTGAAATAACCCAGGGAAGTTTTCATTTTGCTTGGTGGCATCTCCCTGTCACGGCTCCAGCCCGTTGTGGGGCTGGCAGTCCCCGTTTCCAGAGTGACATGTGAGAGTCTCGGCAAGAACCTGACGTTCAGTGTGATCTGAGCCGTGGAGATGGGAGTTGAAACAAGGATAAATGAGCAGAAAGGCAGTTTTGGGTTATGCTGGAGGCTTGTGGCAGCCCAGGAGATGCTGCTGGCGGCCGTGGGTGCTCCTGGGAGGTGTCCTGGAGGAGCTCTCAGCTTCCAGAGGTGGAGTTGTGCTGCGTGGGAATTCAGGCTTTGTGCTTTGGGCACCTGGTGTCCAAGGGAGCAGGGCATGACCTGGAATTTTGGAATCCAGGCCTGTCTATATGGTTTAGGGAGACTCACCTCACTCCTGACCCCCCTGAGGCATTGCTTTCTACATTGGGTTTACACTTCCAATTAAGAAACAGATAATCAGGTGATGGGATGTTTTTCCTGTCCTTTACCCTCCCACAGGGAAGTTTTCCCTCATAACAATCAGGCTCTACGAGCAGAAGTGGAACAGAAAGTCCCAGCAGCAAGGATTAGCTTCAGGTAACACTGTGCTGCTTGTCGGTCTAATTTAAAAACAACCAGGAATTCTGGCAGTGAGATTTGGAATCAGCGTCCCAGAGGAGTTTAAATCTTTTGTAGATCTTGTAAACATGAAAAACTGAGCACCAGCTTCTTGCCCAAGCCCACAATACCTATGGAATTATATCCTTGGTTTCCTTCTGTGCCAGGAGAGACGCAGCTCCCTGGGATTTGAACTCATTACTCGACTTTTCATTATGTTGCATTTAATTTTTGCTTTCCATCCATTGCTCAGTCTAATTCGGGAGGGGAACAGCGTTTGGAGGAGCTTCTGGATTTGCTTTTGTGGGTTTTCCACACCGTGTGGTGGGAAGCAGAGAGGGTCTGTGGTGCTGAGTGCTCTGTGTGTGTGTGTGTGTCCACAAGGACACAGCTCCCAGCTCCAGCCTCTCCCTGTGGGAATTCAGGGGAAATGTTGCACAGGGGGAGTCCTGTCCTCCCAGGAACACACAGAGGCTGTGCTGGAAATCGGTGGGATGATGTTTAAGAAGCCCCAGAGTGAGTGGGGTCACTGCTGTCCCCGGGTGACTCCTGATGCAGGAGATCCCAGCTGGTGGGATGGCCCAAATCCGGGGACACGGCCAATGCTGGGAGCAGAGCTGGCACTGAAGGGGTCAAGAGTGGCCTTGGAGCAAGGAATGGGTGCACAAAAGTGTTCCTCTGACGTGGCAGGTGCTGCTCAATTAGAGCCAAGAACCCCCTGAAGGGACAGGAGTCAATTATAAGACACTAATTAGGGCAGCTGGAAACGTGTGCTTATGATTGAACACAACGCTGGCATCAGAACTCCTCCTGGTGTTTTCTGGGGGGTTTTGTGTTCCCAAAATTCCTCCTGGTGTTTTCTGGGGGTTTTTGTGTTCCCAAAATTCCTCCTGGTGTTTTCTGGGGGGTTTTGTGTTCCCAAAATTCCTCCTTGTGCTTTCTGGGGGGATTTGTGTTCCCAAAATTCCTCCTTGTGCTTTCTGGGGGGTTTTGTGTTCCCAAAATTCCTCCTTGTGTTTTCTGGGGGTTTTGTGTTCCCAGGGACTCCTCCTTGTGCTTTCTGGGGGTTTTGTGTTCCCAGCCCTTGTGACCTGTGGCTGCACCAGGATTTGGTGTTTTCCCTTGGAATTCTGGCGGTACCAATTTATTCCCTAGTGATTTCTAGTGAGATTTATTTCACTGGCAATAGCTGTGACCTGTGCAGAGCAACAAGGAGCACCCAGGGGTTGTGTCAGAGCAGCCATCACTTCTGGGGATGCTGGGGTGGAAGTCCAGCTCCCCTTTCTCCTCCTCCTCCTCATTCTTCTCCTCCTCCTCCTTTTACTCCTTCTCCTCCTCTCCAGGTGTCTCCCAGAGGAATATTTACACATTTTGCTTTTTGTTGACCCAACTGCAGCTCTTGTGCAGGTGAGATTGAAACACCTCCTGGTGCAGGGTGTCCCTTTGGAATGTTCTCCCTCACACCTCAGGGTCTGGAGCACCAGGAGAGGCTGAGGGAGGTGGGAATGGGCTGGAGAATTCCTGAGGGAGCTGGGAAGGGGCAGGAAAATTCCTGAGGGAATTCCTGGGAAGGGGCTCAGCCTGGAGAAAAGGAGGATCCAGAGGGATCTTTTCCCTCTCTGGAATTCCCTGCCAGGAGGGGACAGCCGGGGGGATTTGGGATCAGGGGACAGGGACAGGAGGAGAGGGAACAGCCTCAAACTTCCCCAGGAAAGATTTAGATTGGATATTGGGACAATTCCTTCATGGAAAAGGGGCTCAGGTGGAATCCCCATCCCTGCAGGGATTTAAAGCCCTGTGGATGTGACACTTGGGGACAGGGGTCAGTGGTGGCCTTGGCAGTGCTGGGGACAGTTGGACTCGATGATTTCAGAGGATTTTTTGGTACCAGCAGGGCCTTGTAATAAAACCCCCTTGAAACATTTGTAGGAATCAGTGGAAATCCTTCCCAGCTTGTGCCAGAGACTCCAAGTGAAGCCACTGAGTGTCCCTGAGCAGTCCAAGGACATTTAACTTCACGCAAAACTATATTTAGACGTGCAGTTTATTTCTGGAAGTTCTTTTTTTTTTTGCTGCTTCTTTAGAGATAGTTGAGGTTAAAGCCAATTTTCTTTTGAGACTTAGTTACACCTGGTGCTGCATCTCTGGCTGCACTTGTGCTTCCCCTTTTTAAATATCATTTTTTCCTATGTAATATTGAGAGGAAGAGAAGAGCAGCATTTTCTGTCATCAGAGCTGTAACAACACTTTAAAGGTTGAGGACATTGCGACAAAAGAATTTAGAATCTTTTAAAAAGAGTTTTGTGGCCTTGTTTCCCTCGGGCTCTGCTCCTCAGTGACCGTTTCTTGATGAACTTTTCAAGGTGCATCTGAATTCTTCCCAGAGTTCTGCATATTTTTTTTTTTTTGTCTCAAAATCCCTTTTCCTCAGAGCACCACCTGGGGACTCTGGTCTCTACTGGAGGCTGCTGGGAGCAGGGCCCATTCCAGTGGGAACCTGCAGTGATCCAGGCATTCCTCAAAATCCAGCGCTGATTAAATGGATAAAAAAAAAAACAAAAACGTGTCTGCAGAGGAGCAGAGCAGAGGTTCAGTAATTTAGCAGGATGAGCTCAATCCTGCCATGAGTCATTAATTTCTAAAATACAGCTTACTGTCATGGAATGTGATTATTCCTTAGGCTGGGCTCTTATTTTTCCCTCTGTGCAGCGCTCAGGAGCTGTTTAAGCGTTTGACAGGTGAATAAAAGGCTGAGCCCTCTCTCCCCAGAAGAGCAGCCCTGGCATGGCTGTGCCTCTTCCCTGCTGGAGTCAGGGGGCTCAGCTCAGCCAGCGCTGGCAGCTCTCAGGTTATGCCATTTGATGAAGTTACAGCGGATTTACTTTGTACAAGCCAAGATTTGACTTCGTCAATCCAAATATTTAGGTTGAGTCAAGGAGGGGAGTTCAGGCTGCGAGTGAAATGAATGTTCCCAGGGTGTGTGGCTTGACTTTCCCCCAGGTTTGAGGTTTTCTCCTGCGTTCAGCAACACAGAGTTTACAAAAGCTTTGCCAAAGGACCTCGCAGCTTTGGGGGGGGAGTTGAGTTTCCTGCTGATGTCACAAAACCTGGAATGGTTTTGGTTGCAAGGGACTTCAATCCCATCCCATTCCAAGTCCCTGCCATGGACAGGAACACCTCCCACTCTCCCAGCCTGGCCTGGGACACTTGGTGCTGTTGGTTTGCCATGGCCTGAGGTTAATTCCAGGTGGCTTTTGAGGATGGTTTGCTCTCTGCAGGGTGAAGATGGAGCCATCCATCCCCGCTGGCAGGGCTGCACTGGGACAATCCATGGCAGGAATTCCCTGTCATAGACTGAGCAGCTTCCAGGGAATTGTCCCCTGGCAGCTGAGGAGAAACCATCCCACCACAGGGCAGAGCTGGCTTTTTGGGATGGCTGCACTGACCTTGGTGAGGAAATCCTGGGAAAAGGAGGGCTGTGGAGTCAAGGCTGCTTCCCCACAGCTTCCAGTGTGGAAGGTGCTCACCTGGGCAGCTCCAGGTGAGCCCAAGGGTTCCAGGACATCCAGAGGCCTGGATCCAGCAGTTCCTCCAGGATTCTGCCTGTGTGGAGAAGGTCAGAGCCATGGGATGCACAAGTGCTCTCCCAGAGTTTCCTGGAAGGAAAGTGATGGGCTTGGAGCGTGTCCTTCATGGAGCTGAGCCAGGATGGATTTCAGGGAAAGGTTCTTTCCCAGAGGCTCCCCAGGGAATGGGCACACTCCCAAGAGCTCCAGGAGAGTTTGGACAGCATTCCCAGGGTGGGAATTTGGGGTGTCTGTGCAGGGCCAGGATCCAGATCCATGATCCTGTGGCTCCTTTCCCACTTAGGATATTCTGGGATTCCAGCAACCTTCACAAGGTTGAAACACCAGTAAAAAAAAAATCCATTTCATTTCCTTTTCCTTTCCATTATAGAGCAAGGAGTAGGAAAATTGGCTTCTCTCCTCAGTTCATCCCCACGGCCATGCTGAAGCCAGCAGCCTTCTGCACATTCCCGTTTTTCCCTCTGGAAAGCTGCGTGCCTGGGAATCTCTGTGGCACCAGGAGGCTTAATTGAATGTTTCTTAATGTTCTAATTGAATCCCCAATTAAGTTCTCACTTGGTGCTCTGTTAGGAAGTGATTTTGTGTTTGCAAGCAAATCTCCATCAGGGCTGTGTTTTTCCAAGGAAAAATCCCGCAGCTGCTGATGGTTTTTTTGGGCTGGGTTTGGAGCCTCCACAGCCTCAGAGCAGTTCCAGGGGTGGTGTCCATGCTGAGGTGTCCACCATGGTGCAATTCCCATGGAATTGGGGCACCATCCATGGCCCCAGCACGGTGGGGTGGGTTCCTGGAATGGTCAGAAATGTGGGATGCAGTGTGGAATGAACAGGATCTGTTCCATGGATGCAGAAAAGTCAGATTTGTGCTTTCCCAAAGCCCTGTCCTGTCCTCCAGCAGATGTGCCTTTGGAATTGTCCCTTCCCAAAGCTCCATGTCCTGTTCTCCAGCAGATGTGCCTTTGGAATTGTCCCTTCCCAAAGCTCCATGTCCTGTTCCCCAGCAGAGGAACCTTTGGAATTGTCCCTTCCCAAAGCTCCATGTCCTGTTCTCCAGCAGATGTGCCTTTGGAATTGTCCCTTCCCAAAGTTCCATGTCCTGTTCTCCAGCAGAGGAACCTTTGGAATTGTCCCTTCCCAAAGCTCCATGTCCTGTTCTCCAGCAGAGGAGCCTTTGGAATTGTCCCTTCCCAAAGCTCCATGTCCTGTTCCCCAGCAGATGTGCCTTTGGAATTGTCCCTTCCCAAAGCTCCATGTCCTGTTCCCCAGCAGATGTGCCTTTGGAATTGTCCCTTCCCAAAGCTCCATGTCCTGTTCCCCAGCAGATGTGCCTTTGGAATTGTCCCTTCCCAAAGCTCCATGTCCTGTTCCCCAGCAGATGTGCCTTTGGAATTGTCCCTTCCCAAAGCTCCATGTCCTGTTCCCCAGCAGATGTGCTGACCAGCTGATTGTCTCCATGGTAACAAGGTTTGGCTTCAGAAATAGCCGAAAGTCACCCAAGAAAAGTCAGATATTAATAGAGACCGACGTCGGGATGGATCAAAAATAGGATCTGGCATCTCCTCACCCCAAATTTGGGGGATTTGGGAGCCATCCGTGTGTCTGCACTGGCTGTGGGTGTTTGTTTACGTGTCTTTGTGCAGCGTGACCTATAAAATGAATTCTCTTTAGTCGAGCTGTGTTATTGCAATGAGGCATTTCCCTGCTTGGAGCAGCACGATGGGAATGGGGCATGTTGGAGAGGTGGGAATGAAAAAAAAACACCTTCACAGGCATGGAAATACCGGGATTGAAAAGGGCAGAAATGGAAATGGAAATGGAAATATCGTAAGAATATGAATGCACAATGCTCTTGGTGTCCCCCTTCAAGATTTAATGGGCAAGAACTGAAAAAATACCTTTACGAAAAAATACCTTTATAAAAAAATACCTTTATAAAAAAACACCTTTACAAAAAATACCTTTATTAAAAAATACCTTTATAAAAAAATACCTTTATTAAAAAATACCTTTATTAAAAAATACCTTTATAAAAAAATACCTTTACAAAAAATACCTTTACAAACATGTAAATATATACCTATATAAAGCATATAATATATTTTTGAAAATATATGGGATATGAATACAGAATGCTCACGCTTTCAGCCTTCAATATTTAATAAATAAGAATGAAAAAATGTCTTTACAAACATGTAAATACAAATATATATAGGTATAAATACATGTGTGTGTATATATATATAGTTGAGTGCACCCTAAATATATATGTATGTGTGTAGGGTTGATAGCTCTTGCTGTCTCTTTTCAGTATTTAATAGGAAAGGATTTAAAAATACCTTTACAAACATGTAAATCTAAATATATATATATCGGTATAAATATATATATATACATATATATAGGGTATGAGTGCACGATGCTCTTGTTGTCCCTCTTCAATATTTAATTGGAGAGAATTTAAAAATACTTTTACAAACAGGTAAATAGATATATTAAAAAGGATATAAATATATCTATACATATGCATATACATATACATATATATAAAAATAAATAAAGGAGAGATGTATATTTAAATAGATATCTAGGGTATGAATGCATGATGCTCTTGCTGTCCCCCTTCAGTATTTAATAAGAAAGAATTTAAAAACACCTTTACAAACACGTACATAGATATATTAAAAAGGATATAAATATATATATGTATATTTATATGCATATTTAAATAGATATATAAGGTATGAATACATGATGCTCTTGCTGTCCCCCTTTCAATATTTAATAAGAAAATTTAAAAACACCTTTACAAACACGTACATAGATATATAAAAAAGGATATAAATATATATATATATTTAAATAGATATATAGGATATGAATGCACGATGCTCTTGCTGTCCCCCTTCAGTATTTAATAAGAAAGAATTTAAAAACACCTTTACAAACACGTATATAAAATATATTTATATATATTTAAATAGATATATAGGGTATGAATGCACGATGCTCTTGCTGTCCCCATTCCTGCAATGAGGAGCCAGGAATTCAGGAATCCTACATGAGCTGACCCACGCTGAGCTCAATCCAGGCCTGAACCTCCCTGGGCAGCCCCATGCCCTCCTCCTCCTCCTCCTCCTCGTCCTCCCAGTGGCCCCAGTTTGGGCTCCCGGATTTGTGCCTGGAGCCATCCCAGGGGAGCCCTGGAGGAGATCCGGGGCTGTGCCGACGTTTCTATGGACACCAGCACACATCCCATGGAGTGTGCAGGAAGCTGGGATGATGGTTACTTGGGCCTCCACGCTCACATGTGTTCTGCTGCTCCGAAAGGAACGTGGCAGAGACGCAAATAGCTTTTTTTATCCTAAACCCTTCAGGTTTTGGGAGACCCACAGAGCTGGAGAAAAGAGCTCCTGAATTCCTCTCCGTTTGTTTCAGGGTCGTGGAGAGGGGGAAGCCTGATGTGAATAATCTTCCAAATTGGCTTTAAAAACTAAAAACTCTCTCAAGCAGAGAGCCAAGAAAATAAAATCTAAAATTCTTGAGGCACTCGCCACGTTAAAAAGATCTGCTGTTCAAAGAGGTTTTGGCTGATAGCCAAGTGGAATAAAAAGAATCCCAGAATCCCAGACTAGTTTGGGTTGGAAGGGACTTTAAAGCTCATCCAGTTCCATCAGGGACATCTCCCACTATTCCAGGCTGCTCCAAACCCCTCCAGCCTGGCCTGGGACACTTCCAGGGATCCAGGGGCAGCCACAGCTTCTCTGGGAATTCTATTTCAGTTCCTCCCCACCTTCCCAGCCAGGATATTCCTTCCCGATATCCCAGCTAAACATTTTGATAACGACTGATTTGACAACTGAGACAATTTAGAGAGTGGGAATAAAAACACGTCTTTCCTTTGTTGTTTTAGCTTTTTGGCTGCTGGTAACGAGGTCTCCAGATAAAATAGGATTGGGAACAGCAAGGTCTTGCCTGCCTTCCCCTTTCCCTCTCATAAAAATGGGAAACTTTCCCTAAAGCACAGGGAGGGAGGTTGGAGATCCCTCCTGGCCCCATTCCCTGCCCTGGTACAAACCCCGTGGGTTTTGGGGACCTTTCACAGCTCAGCCCTTCTGTGGGAGGTGCTGCTCCTTCCTCAGGGCTGTTGGGAATTTTGGTGCCAGCATTCCCTGAGTGTCCCTGAGTGTCCCCACTCCAAGCCCTGTGGGTTGTTTGGTGAGATCACTGAAAGATTCAGTGGGGAAAACACACCCTTGGTAGTTCCACCCATCACATTCCCACTGAATAATAAACTCTCAGCATTCCCTTTCCCTGACACTTCAGGGAAAATGTTTTCTTGTCCCAAATAAGAGATTTAACATCTTTAGGTAAAAGTCTCTTGAATCCTGAGAATTTGCAGCGCTCGGGTCTGGGCCGTGACACCTTTTCCAAGCAGGAATAATCCATAACCTCTGCATGTTTTTCCTTGGATCCCTGTTTTTCCTGTGCTTTGTGCTTTGTGCTGGTCATTCCCCGTGCTGCTGGTGTCAGAGTTTACCCAGGCACTCTTTTCCCAGCTTACAGAACTCTGCATTTTCCCATTTATCCGTGCAGACAGCGGGAGCTGCCCCCGTGTCTCCACATCTCCGCAGGTTACTGCACTTCATGCAGTTTGATAGCCCTGCAAAAATCAGAGGTCCCCAGCCAGGCAAGGCAGTAAAATCATTCCAGGCTGGAATTTTACAAAAAAAAAAACCCTTTTGAAAACGTTCCTTTAGAAATCAAGACGATCTTTTTTTTTTGAGGGATAATTATTGGGATTTGCAGCATCAGACGCCTGGATTTAAGCAGAAGAAGCCCAAACCATGTCCTGGAGGAAAATCCCAGTTATGCTCCTCACTTGTGACTCCAGTAAACCTTGACAAACACAGTTACGTGTCCATTTCCAAAGAAAAAGGTGGAAATGTGGGGATTTTCCAGCCCAGTTCCACTGTTGGTTTGGATTTGCATTTTGTGGACAGTTACATTCTCCACTTCTGCCTCAAGGGCTTGGTGGACTTTCTCCTGGATGAGACCTTCTTGGACAACACTTGACATGCACATGTTCACTCCCCTTTTTGTGAAGTGTTTTTGGAGCCTTTTATGCCAAATTCCCTCCAAACTTCAAAGTTCAGGAGTGGAATTTTTGTACCAGGAATTAGTTGGGGCGTTCATTCCTCGGGTGATCTCTTCTGAGCAATGGGAACTGATTTTCCCATTAGGAGACACTTCATAACCTGGTGGTTTTTTGGTTTTTTTTTTTTTTTTTTCCCTCCTCTCTTATTCATCAGAGAGTGATAAAAATGCCCTCAGCACTTGGCATTTCTTAGGCCCTAATGACCAGTCGATGTTAATGACCCGAGATGATGAAACCTCCAGCCAGGCATTCGTCTTCCTGCTGGCAATTAGGGCTGAAATATTCTCCTGCTGCTTTGCCTTTCAGCATCTGGGGCCAGCAGCAGCAGCTTCTCCTCCCCTGTCCCTGCTCCCCACACACCAGGATTGGGAGAGAAAAGCTCCATCCCGTGGGAGACAAAAGCTCCATCCCATGGGAGAGGAAAGCTCCATCCCATGGGAGACAAAAGCTCCATCCCATGGGAGAGAAAAGCTCCATCCCGTGGGAGAGGAAATCTCCATCCCATGGGAGACAAAAGCTCCATCCCATGGGAGAGGAAAGCTCCATCCCATGGGAGACAAAAGCTCCATCCCATGGGAGAGGAAAGCTCCATCCCATGGGAGAGGAAAGCTCCATCCCATGGGAGAGGAAAGCTCCATCCCACAGGAGAGGAAAGCTCCATCCCATGGGAGAGGAAATCTCCATCCCGTGGGAGAGGAAAGCTCCATCCCATGGGAGAGGAAAGCTCCATCCCACAGGAGAGGAAAGCTCCATCCCACAGGAGAGGAAATCTCCATCCCATGGGAGAGGAAAGCTCCATCCCGTGGGAGAGGAAAGCTCCATCCCATGGGAGAGGAAAGCTCCATCCATGGGAGAGGAAAGCTCCATCCCGTGGGAGAGGAAAGCTCCATCCATGGGAGAGGAAAGCTCCATCCCGTGGGAGACAAAAGCTCCATCCCATGGGAGACAAAAGCTCCATCCCATGGGAGACAAAAGCTCCATCCCATGGGAGACGAAAGCTCCATCCATGGGAGAGGAAAGCTCCATCCCGTGGGAGACGAAAGCTCCATCCCATGGGACAGTAACTCTGCTCTGCTGTGGGTAAAGGAGATGTGTGAGCTGGGGGTGGCAGAGGGGACAGCTGCTGGTGCTCCGTGGGACATGATCTCCACATCTCTGGGGGCTGTGGTGGGAGGAGAGGGAATCCAGGAATTCCACATGGGATTGGAGGAGAAGGTCGTGTGGGAGATGCAGAGGAGTGAAGGATGAGCTGGGGTTAAAACACCTCAGGAAAAGGAGATGGGACACAGTGAGAGCTGGGTGGGAAGGATCCTCGTGGAATGAGCCATGGAATTGTGGTTAAAGTTGGAAAAGACCTTTGAGATCATCAAGTCCGACATCACCACCGTGGTCACCCCTGTCCCCAAGTGCCACCTGCACACGTTTTCTGAGCACCTCCAGGGATGGGGACCTCACCCTGCCCTGGGCAGCCCCTTCCAGTGCTTTCCAACCCTTTCCTGCAAGAACTGATCCTAAGATTGAACCAAAACCTCCCCCAGCACAACTGGAGGCTCTCTCCTCTCCTGCAGCTCGTGGCCCTGCTCCTCTTCCCTTTCCTCTTCCATCTCCATTTCCATTTCCCTTCTCCAAAAGCTCCCTCTGGCCTTGCCTTGGCTGTCTCCTTTCCACCAGTGCCTCTCATTCCTCTGCACTGAATTTCAGCAGCTGCCTCATTACCCACTTTTGTACCAGACAAAAAGAGTGGGAAGAGGGGAAATCCCAAATTTTTACTATAGTAACTGGTTAAATTCGGATAAGGACGGCGTGTGGGATTTTTTTTTCTTGTTGTTTGTTCCTGTTTTTCCTGGGAATGTTGTTACTCTCTTTTATTTCCCCATTCCGTGTGTCACAGCTTGTGTTTGTCCCTTAGGAGTGACAGTGTGGGGACACTCCCTCCCCAGCTAAGGACCCATGGACAGGGTGTCACATCAGCCAACTGATGGGAACAGACTGAGGGATAAAAAAAAAGAGCTCAAAAACCTGACAAAAAGAGCACAAAAACCTGACAAAAACCAGGGCCAGGGAAGAAAGGGACAGAGAAAGGAGAAGAGGAGTGGGGGGAAAAAAAAAGACCAAGAAAGGAGAAGTGGAATCTGCCTCTGGTTTGTGTGCAAAGAGTCTGTGAGCACAAAATGTGGGTAGTGGCCCTAAAGAGTGGGTGACTCTTTCATAACTCATCCTCTGTCACTTCATTCCCCCATCCTGAGGTGTTCTGGAAGGGAAATTTTCCCTTTAGGAAGCAGTTGGATGTGTCCTGGCCACACTCACTGGTCCTGGAGCAGCTTCCTCTGTTTTCATCCCTTTTTTTTTTTGCCTTTCTCTTTTCTTTCTGGTTTGTTCCTTTCCCTTTGTCCCTGCAGAGTTTGGGTGAGGATTGGTACAAAAAGCAGCAGCAAAGCCATCAGGAGTCACCTCCTGCCACATGATGCCCTCTCCATGGACACTCTGTGTCTCCTCTGCCCCTCTCCTTTTCCCCAGGGATTTTTCCAGGGATGTAGTTCATAGGGTTTTTCCAAGGCACTGAGGTTGTCTCGATTTCACCACGTGATCCCTGTTTTCTCAGGGGCCAAACCTTCACAAAGGAAATCTTCTTGGCCCCAAAGCCTCACCAAAGCCCATCCAGCCTGGCCTTGGACTCTCCCAGGGCTGGGAAATGTTTTATGGGTTTATTTCAGGGATTCTTCTGCTCCAAACCATCCACAAGTGGGGGAGCAGCTCACATCCCTCCGTGACGAATCTCTTGATATTTAAAACTTCTCCATGGTCGTGTGTGCTCTGGGTCCTTTCCGTGCTCAGTGCTGGGGATTGAGGAGGCTTTTGTGGGTTTCTGTAACCTGATAAATAACCGAGGATCCCCCCACAACCTCTCACCTTCCCCAGTTCCTGGCACCCCAAATCCAACTCGCACCTCTTTCACCTGCAAACCCTTCCCCTAACACTTTTCACAGCTGCCTCTGTGGTTTCTGGCAGGGGTAAATGAGAGGTTACCTCTCCCAGGCAGGAGCTGGGGATTCACAAGCCGGTGTAATTTATGCAGGAGCAGTGTGGGGGAAATTGCAGCCCACTCCTGTTCCACATAAATTATGGATGTACCTCTTTGGAAATAGCTACAGAGGGGGTTCAGGTTTTTTGGTTTGGTGTTTTGTTTTTTTTTTTTGGCTAATGAATCATGCCTGAATTTCTACAGTACCTACATTGACTCAAATGTCTCCTTTTGGCCCCACCTTTCTTTTTGCATCATCTCTAAACTTTGGCTGAACTCGCAGCTCCGGATGTTTCCTTCTCTTCCTCACAACAGACCCATTCCTTGAAGACCCTCTTTGGAAAAGGGGGCTCCAAAATCTACCCCCAAAGCCTTCCCCAACGGGAGAGTTTCTGTCTTGTGCTTTGGAGATCTCTGAAGAGAATAAATGGGAATAAATGAGTGTTTAGGAAGGTGCACTCTGCTCTTGTGTGCACACATCCATGGATTTAGAACCTTTGGAGCTGTGGCCTTCAAGCCAAGGCTCTGGGCAGCACAAAACCTTTGGAATCGAGTAGGGAAATAAAGGAATTGGAAGATATTCCTGAAGGAAGTGAAGGATGCTGCTACCCACTGTGTATTTGTGATATCTCTAAGACACAGATATCTCAGACAGAGATATTTAAGATACCTCTATCTAAGATATAGATAAAATATTGATATTTCTGCAAGCTGAGGGGGGGGAGATTTAGAGGAATGCCCCAGGAATTATCCCTGAGGAATATCCGAGGAGCAGCTGGGCTGGGATCTGAGCTCCTTCCACTGCAGCACAGGGAACATCCAGCAGGCAGGAGCCGCTTGGGCAGGGCTTTGGGGAGGATGTGGAATGATGAAAAGGGCTTGTTTGGAACAGGAGAAGATGGAACAGCTTTGCACCTAAAATCAGCCTGCTCCAAGGATACAGAACGTTATGGGAAGAGGGCTGGAAGTGTGATTTTGATGATAATAAAGGAGCGGGCGGAGCGGCGTAGGCACCCCGGGAGAGGGGTGGAATGAGGAGATGGAGCAGGGAGAGGAGCTCAGGGCTGAGGGAGGAGGTGGAATCGTGGAAATCAAACCCCACTCCTGGAGAAGCACTTGGATTTTGCCCTGGATGCAAGCAGGCAGGATTTCAAAGATGCTAAAGAGAGGCACCAGAGGAATATTTCATTGTCTTGTGCGAGGAGCCTGCCTGGGCTATATTTAAACTGATCTCATGTGTGCTTTCATGAGGAATCTGTGCAGTTTCCCCCGTTTGATGTCATTTTTTTTCAGCACAATTATTTATGTTCTAGTGGAAGGTGACGCTGCCCGTGGCAGGGGGTGGAACAGGATGAGCTTCAAGGTCCTTTGCAATCCCAACCAGTCTGGTTTTGTGACTCAGTGCCACATGCAGCTCCGCGTTTGGCAAATATCGGAGGACTTCAGTTCAGGCCCTGGCCATATGCTAATGTAAAATATGCTAATGAGCAGCTAACGAGCGGGGAGGATGCTCTGCCTGAATTTACAGCATCGGTTCTCTGGGCTTTGGGGAATTTCAGCTGAGTCTGGCTCGGAGAGAGGAAACTTTGCTCCTCTCTCCACAGCAGTTCCAGGCTGTGCCTTTCTCCCATTCACGTCTATTATTAGAACCCTTCCTTGGTACAATGTCTTTTAATAAAATCCCTGGGTTTTTTTGTTTTGTTTTGTTTTTTTTTTTTTTTTTTTTCCTATTCAGTTCTATTCTTAGAACATTATTTCGTGGTAGGGTGTATTTTAATACAACCCGAAATCAAAGTGCTGATGGTTTCTGGCTCCCCAGTATCCCCAGTCAGGACTGTGCCTCTGAACTGGTCCTGCTGTGTCCACCCACGTGTTACTGGTTTGGAGTGGGTCGAGTCCTTTGTTCCCACAAAAGCCCTTTTTGGGTTGTACCTAAAAGGCAACATTTCGGGGTGGGATGAGCTTGCCCTATTCCTATGGAAACAAAATACCATGCAGAGAGAAAACCCCCAAATTTCGGAGCATTTTTGGAAATCCGGGGCCATCTGGAGGGAGAAGCCTGCAGGGAGGTGTCCCTGTGTTCATCACAGATGTCACCACTCCTGCCACAGCAGATCCCAAGGGATCCTGAGGGATCTGCCTCCCTGCCTTCCACGGTGGCCGTGGCAGCTGTGACTTGGTTTGGGCTTGAGGGGGTTGAGCTGGGCTTGGAGGGTGCCCTGAGCATCTGGCACATCTCCAGTTTCCTGTGCTCATCCCAAAACCCCGGAATGGGTTGGGCTGGAAAGGTTAAAGCCCATCCTAATCCACCCCTGCCATGGGCAGGGACAGCTCCCACCATCCCAGTGTCCAGCCTGGCTTTGGGCACTGCCAGGGATCCAGGGCAGCCAGAGAAAATCTGGGGATTGCAGCCCAGGCAGGAATTCCCAATCCCCAATGTCCCAGGCAGCCCTGCCCTCTGGCAGTGGGATCCATTCCCTGTGTCCTGTCCCTGCAGCCCCTGTCCATCTCCAGCAATCCTCCCCACGTCCAGGAGAGCAGACACAAATGTCCCTCCATTTCCAGCAGGTACCCAGAAGTAATAATAATCTTCCAAAATGTAAAGTTTGGACCAAAATCAATCCTGTGTCTTCCCTGGAATAGAGGCTGGGAGCATTTGGGCTGTGGGAGCACAACCATGGAGGGGATGCTCCTGGTTTGGATCCTGGTCCTGGTTTGGATCCTGCCCCTGGTTTGGATCAGCTCCTGATTTGGATCCTGCCCTGGTTTGGATTCTGCCCCTGGTTTGGATCAGCTCCTGATTTGGATCCTGGTCCTGGTTTGAATCCTGGTCCTGCTTCAGATCCTGGTTCTGGTTTGGATCCTGCCCCCGGTTTGGATCCTGCCCCAGGTTTGGATCCTGCCCCTGGCCCTTTGGTGTTTTCTCTCCCTCAGCCACTCAGATTTAAGGCAGGGTTCAAGTACAAACACTTGAGCTGTTGTCTAAACCATCAGATTCTGGTTTAGGCTCCAGAAATGTTGGGTTTGGTGCTTGTTCTTGCTGCATTTTCTCCTGTGGGGCCCCAGAGGTTGGACTGGGTGCTACCAACAGCAGACTGCTGCAGTTTGTTTGTGTTGGTGCTGTCCTGTTTTATTTTTGTGAGTCCTTCCACCCTCGTGCCATCAATTGAGGTATTTTATAAGAAGAGACAACACTGAATTTCATGGGAATTAAATACTTAATCCTAGAAAAAACAGGAACAGTGTTTATAAGAATTTCAGACCACTGGGACGTGTGTTCACTTACACAGGAAGTCACTAATTACCTTCTGAAAGCCCCTTTTCACGAGACTATTCCTTAATTTTCCTTCAGGCAGGACGAACCTGGCAAATCCTGGCCCATGTGGTGAGCCCAGCTTTTGAGAGGTGTTTGTGGGAGTGTTAGGATGAAGATCCTCTTGATTTACTAAAAGGCATTTCATGGCTGTCAAACACACAATTCCCATTTCTTTACAAACTCAGATCCACAGAAAAACCTTTTCCCAAGAGAATTACAGGCAGGAAAGTAACCAAAAAGGGAAATTCCATGCCCAGTGTGTGTACAGACTTGTGTGGCAGCCGGAGCCGAGGTTCTGGGATGAAACTCTGCAGTTCTGGTCCAAGCCACAGGATGGAGATGTTGGATTGAGGCTCGCTGGAACAACCGAGTTCAGCATCGAGCCCTCACGACTTTAAGTCGTCTTTATAATTTATATGTGGGGTTTTTTAAAATAAAAAAGATTGGGATTTTTAAAATAATTATATATTTATTTAATATTTTTATATTTTTCAAAGTCCTGAGCACAGAGCTCGGCTCAGGTACAAATGCCACAAACACAATGTGATGATGCCCAGCGTTGCTCCTGCTGATTTTGGGGGAATAATTTGCAGTGGTGGCTGTCTGTAAGAAGCCTGGGTTATCCCAGGAGAGGTGAGTTGGAGGTACAAGGAATGCTGCTTCCAAGAATTCCGAAATTTTTTTGCCCAGGTAAGAAAAGGCACGATGATCTCTCTTGCCTTAAATGTAAATTGGTAGAATCCCAAAATCCCAAGATGGGTTGAGTTAAAAGGGACGTTAAAATTCATCCCAATCCACCCATTCCATGGGCAGGGACACCTCCCACCATCCCAGGGTGCTCCAGCCTGGCCTTGGACACTGCCAGGGATCCAGGGGCAGCCACAGCTGCTCTGGGAATTGCAGCCCAGGCAGAATTCCCAATCCCCAATGTCCCAGGCAGCCCTGCCCTCTGGCAGTGGGATCCATTCCCTGTGTCCTGTCCCTGCAGCCCTTGTCCCCAGTCCCTCTGCAGCTCTCCTGGAGCCCCTTCAGGCCCTGCCAGGGGCTCTGAGCTCTGCCTGGAGCCTTCCCTTCTCCAGGGGAACATTCCCAGCTCTGCCTGGAGCCTTCCCTTCTCCAGGGGAACATTCCCAGCTCTGCCTGGAGCCTTCCCTTCTCCAGGGGAACATTCCCAGCCTGTCCCCAGAGGGTCCCCAGCCCTGCAGCAGCTCTGTGGCTCGTCTGGACTCTCTCCAGCAGCTCCAGGTCTCTTTGGATGTTGGAGCCACTTCCACTGCAGGTGTTGAGTTTGCAGGATGCACGAGGTAAAGGGAAGATTCATTTCCCCAGCATTTATCAGCTTCCCAAATGAAGTATTTCCCCCCACAGGGGGATGTCAATCCTCATTTCCGGGCAGGGTTTGGCAGCACTTTGTGACTGTGTCAGCTGAGCTGCAAAAACCACAAAATAAATTTAAAAACCCTGTGCCAGCCTCCAGGACTGCTCCTACAGAACCATGGGGAGGAATTTTTCATTTCCATGTGGGAAACACTTCAGCCTTTGCCACGCCAGGCTCTGGCTCCACCACACAGAGCTCCCCAGAACTTATCAATGACTTGGAACTTATCGATAACTTGTAATTTATCAATAACTTGTAATATAACAGTACCAGGGACAGGTTGGATTTTTGTCATTTTTCTATTCTATTCTATTCTATTCTATTCTATTCTATTCTATTCTATTCTATTCTATTCTATTTATCTTTCCATTTTTTAAAAAATCCAAGTTGGCTTGGAAACTTGCACATGGAAACCAGCAGAGGAAAAAGTCTCCCAAGCTCTTCTCTGTGATGACTTTATAGATGAATAATTAAACACAAACAATTAATTCATGATTTCTGAGCAGCCTAAACCTCCTGGGCTGTCTGTTCTCCTCATCCTGGACTGGTAGGACTGGGAATACTGGGAGGAAGCTCAGAGCTGGCTCAGCCTTTGGTTTGTCTTCTCAGAGCCCTAAAAACGTTCTGCTGATGTCAAATCTCTGCTCTCTACCCCCACGTCGTGGAGCACGGGGAAAATCTGGGAGAAGCTCTAAAGATGGAATAATTCTGACTCATGGAGACACTAATAAACACTCCCACACGCTGGCAGGGCTCAGGTTTGGTTATCCTAAATAATCGTAAGCGCTGAAATTCATCATATTTGGTGATTTTTGGGGTTTGATCACTAAATCAGGAGCTTCAGGAAAGCTCCAACTCCCCTGGGTTGAGCTGGGAGAAATAGTAAGAGAATATTTATTTATTCCCTTTACCCAGAATTGTGCAGCAATTACGACAAAACAAATTTATTCCGGGTTCTGCCGATTGCCATGGAAACCCACATGGAAAATAGCAGTCCAAGGCCACTTAGCATGAGGAATCCAGGGGTTCAGCCCTGATTAACTGATTCATGCTCTAGATTTTGGGAGAGAAATCCTTAAAATGGAGACATTTCCCTGGTTAATCCAGCTCTGGTGGAGCAGTGGGAATCCTCCCAGGAAAGAAGATGCTCTGGCTCTCCTGGGATATCCAACCTTCTGCTCTGCAGAGCTGTGCTACAGAATTTTGACTTTTCCAGCAGCAATTAGGGAGAGAGGACGAGTGGCTGTGCCAGGCAGAATTCCCAGGTGGGAAAGGCAGGATATTTTTAGGTGTTTCATGAGGGCAGAGCCATCGGCGCTGTGCTGGAGCTCCAGTTTGGGGCTCTGGACTCACTCGGGCTGTGGGAGCCACTGGGATGAAAGGATCTGGTGCAGGTGTGATCTGGGAGGGTGTGATGACTCCAGGGATTCAGGAGCTGAATGTTATTGTGGATTCATTAGGGTTGGAAAAGTTCTCCGAGAGCATCGAGTCCAACCATTCCCTCAGCAGTGCCAAGGCCAGCAGTGCCCCGTGTCCCCAAGTGTCACATCCCCAGGGCTTTAAATCCCTGCAGGGATGGGGGTTCCACCTGAGCCCCTTTTCCATGAAGGAATTGTCCCCAATATCCACCCTGAGCTCCCCTGGGCCAGCCTGAGGCCGTTCCCTCTCCTCCTGTCCCTGTTCCCTGATCCCAAATCCCCCCGGCTGTCCCCTCCTGGCAGGGAATTCCAGAGAGGGAAAAGATCCCTCTGGATCCTCCTTTGCTCCAGGCTGAGCCCCTTCCCAGCTCCCTCAGGAATTCTCCAGCCCCTTCCCAGCTCCCTCAGGAATTCTCCAGCCCCTTCCCAGCTCCCTCAGGAATTCTCCAGCCCCTTCCCAGCTCCGTTCCCTTCCCTGGACATGTTCCAACTCTCAGGAGTAAAAGCTGACTTGAGTTGTTACCAAACCAGCTGGTTTAGAGCCACTTTCTCTCTCTGTATATTTATTTTGAAGTTTTCTGTAGCTGTGATTTTATTGAAATCAAAGAGAATTTTGTTTTCCCCAGTTGTGCTGGAGAAACTTCCGAATTAAAGCTGGGACTGATGGATTTCTGCTGTTCCTCTGTCTCCAGAAATGGAAGTGTTGAGGAAAGCATTCAGTGTTACCCCCGTGCTAAAGCTGAAAGACTTTCTCATCCTGTGCAGATTTTGCACATCACTGGTGGATAAATATGAGCTTTGTGCTCTGAGTCATTCCGGGGGGAGCTGCAGAGGAAGGGAGTCCTGATAATGCCTCACTGACTGTTCCATGCAATCGCAGAAGTTTGGGAAAGAGCTCTGGGATTGTCCAGTCCAACTGTCCCACCATTTCTGATTGAGATCCTGAGCCCTGAGCCAGCAGGGAATGATGCAGGAGAGCTGCTGGAGGAGAGGCAGGCAGGGAATCACACAAGATCCAGAGTGGGAAGGGCCCCACAGGATCACTGATCTGCCTCTCTGCACCCCAGCAATCCTGAGAATGCCAAAACCCCAGAACAGTTTGGGTTGGAAAGGACCTTAAAGCCCATCCCATCCCACTGATCCCATCCCACTGATCCCATCCCATCCCACTGATCCCATCCCATGGATCCCATCCCACAGATCCCATCCCATGGATCCCATCCCATGGATCCCATCCCAGGGATCTCATCCCATCCCATCCCACGGATCCCATCCCATCCCATGGATCCCATCCCATCCCACTGATCCCATCCCATGGATCCCATCTCATCCCATGCCATTGATCCCATCCCATCCCATGGATCCCATCCCATAGATCCCATCCCATGGATCCCATCCCACCCTGCCATGGACAGGGCCATTTCCCCCTATCCCAGGCTGCTCCAAGCCCCAGTGTCCAACCTGGCCTGAGACACTTCCAAGGATGAGGAGTCCCCCAGTTTTCTGGGAATGCTCAGTGAGGTTAAAATGCAGCTGTAAAAATACCCCCTGTATTTGATATCTCCTTTTTTATCACTCCAAGACTCGATACAGAGCTGGAACTGGGGTTCAGGGGGGATTTCCCTCTGCCCAAAACACTGATGTGGAAGCTGCTTTGCCTCTTCTTAACCCCACCCACGGGGTGCTCCTGTTTGAAGAGATTCCTGGAAGCCTTTCCTCCCTTGGATTGGCTCAGTGCAGGACACAGGACTGGTTTTCCCACTTTGTGTGGTGCCATTTCCTCCTTCTGGGAGTTTCTTTGGTGGGATTTGTGGTGCTTTGTAAGAGCAGAGGCGAGTTGGCAGTTTCATGGTCTGACCCAGACCACAGCTTGTCATTTTTGGGGTTCATTTTTTGGGTTACTGGCCCAAATCCTGGGCTCACCAGCCTGTTTGTCTTGTCCACATGTATATTCAGGAATGCTGGAAATCAGAGTCCAGGTCTCCAGAGCTGCTAATTAATGCACCTCCATTAATTGGCACTTCTTTCATGTGTCAGGATTTCAACCAGCTCATTTGAAATAAGAAAATGACAGTGTGTGTGAAGCATTCCTGTGTGCCACAAATGGCCATTACATGCTTATTCCATTCATTAAATGTATTTTGGGGATTTATGAATTGATTGGATGCACTGGAAATTACTGTGAATTACCTGTGAGGAGGATTCTGGAATCAGACATTGCTTTTGGGTTATTTGCTGGTTTGTTTTTTTTTTTTTTTGTGGTGGGCAAACTATGCCTGGGAGTCTTGCAACACAACAGCTTCGTCTGGAAATGGCTCCTCTAATTCCTAAAGCTGAAGTTTAATCTGCATTATGGATGTTGGGAAGGAATTTTGGAGCAATTGTCTGTCAGTGCCCAGCAGGGAGAGGAGGAATTGTCTGCAGTTGAAGGAATATTCTCATTAGCCCTTCATACCTGCTCGTTTAAGATAAAGGCATTTAAGAGTCTGGTTTCGATTAGAGACATTGGGTATTTTAAGAAAATGTTTTCCTGGATGTATCAGCCCTGTCAAGCTTCACCTTTGGAGCTGGATATTCCCAGTTCTGAGCATAATTCAGCAACGTGCCTTTGTCACCTCTGCCCTCCCCACCCACTCGCCACCCCCAAGGTTTAGGTGGGTTCTGCAGAAGATGAATAAACCCAAATTATCTGCCTGAGGAGGAATTCAGGGCTCTCCAATTCCGTGGGGAGAGCGGGCACGCAAGTGTGTGGGCAGGAATGAGTCCAGGGACAAAAGAACCTGTGAAATCCTTAATGCCTGCTTCCTGCTACTAGGAAAAGTATTGAAGATGTTTAATAAAAACTCTTTTTTATTTTTATTTTTCCCCTCCTCCCCCCGTGACTAAGTCTGTAGAGCTGCTGTGCTGAACTGGGGTTAAATCCTCTGGCTCTGGGGGTGTGTGAGTCCAGCTTGAAGGACCATCCAGCCTTTTGGAGGAGGTCACTCCAACCTCTGAGTAAGAGCATTTGGCCCTTCCACACCTTCCCATCAGGCAGGATCAGGGCTCCTCGTGGATTTTTCACAGTGGGCTTTTCCCCACTTCCTTTTGTTGTAGCACATTCCAGGTGTGGCCGTGGAATTTCAGTTACTGTGGGAGGTTTTAGGGATTGCTGGGTGTGGGTTGGGGTCGAGGTAAGAGCTGCAGCTTTCCCTGGGACTTCCTTCTCCTGCTGCTCCTTCCATCCCAGGCTGGATCCCCTGGCTGGGATGGGATCCAGAGAAGCCAAAGGAGCTCAGCTGGTGTTGGGGAGATGTTCTGGATCCTCAAAAGGGGATTGGGGTGGGATGGGGGGTCCATCATCCCCCGTGGGGGTCCATAGATCCTGTGATACACAAAGTCTGACAGCAGCAGGTGGAGAGGAGCAGAACCAAAGGCTCCAAATCTTCCACTGGAGCAGTTTTCCAAGAAACTCAGCCTGCAGTGAGTGGGAAAGGCCAGAGGGCTCTGCTGGGTGCAGGACAGGGAAGGTTTGGGGTGGGGCAGCCCACAAGGAGCCTTCAGCCAGGTAAAAACAGTCACAGAGGGACAGGGAGGGGGAAAAAGGGACGCTGCTGGTGCCTGGGTGGACTTCCATTTCTTGGGAATTTGACTTTCAGTAACTTTTGTTGTGTCCATTGATGCAGCTCCAAGGAGAATTTGAACAGTAAAATCAAATTATGGCGTTTTTTTTCCCCTCAAAATTCCCTCCATATCCAGGTGATTTTCCTTCTCTCGAGGTCAACAGAAGTGATTTCAGAGTATCCTGTTCCCAGCTGTGTTTGGAAAGCTGTGTCCTAAACCCACGGGTTCCCAAGAGCCAAATTTCTGACTGGAGAAAACATCCAGGAAAGCTCCACCTGCAGCTCTCTGGTTCATCTTACCCTATTTTCATCCTGCTGAACCAAGAGGTGGCAGCAGTATTCCCCACTAAGACATTTTATGTCTTTCACATTAATGTAGTGTTTAATTGCAATAATGAGCCATTTTATTTCTAGCCTGAACTGGAACAAACCCAATTTTTCATCACTACATCGATGTACCTGAAAATTCTGCTTCTAAGTTTCTGGCCTAGCCCAAAAAGTTTGTGTTTCCTTTGGCTGGGGTTGGACAAAGTAGTAACTACCAGAATGCAGTGAAGTATTGTGTATTTAAGCTGTTATTCTGCCCATCACAGCAGAATAAAATGCAGTGGAAAACACATATAGAAAAATAAATACCAACTTTAGGTCCCTCCCTAAACCTGTTCCTGCCAAGGGATCAAGGCTGAAAGTCAAAGCTTCACCTTTATCCCTAAATTTTGCTAAGCACAACATGGAGACCTACAGCAGGCATAATATTCCAATTCATGTCCAGTCTTTTTTTTAAGGATAAGCTTCCAAGTTCATCATTCTAACAGAGCCTGGGCTTTTTCTCCATTTGGGAAAAATATGTCCTTTTATGAATTTTGAGTTCTATCACCTTTTAATTCCGTGCTCCCTCATCTGGACACCGAATTAAATGCTGAGAACATGAGGTTCTGATGTGCTCCTCTATTGCTCATCATGATTATAGGCAGGGATGGCAGAGCTGCCATTAGTTATTATTCTCCACACTCCCAATTAGAATATTCTGTTTTCTGCTTGTAACTCTGTCAGGCTGAGCTGCTCAGGCTGAATTTTTCCAGTTTTTGCTCTCAAGTGAACTCCAATTCTCACTTGAAATATAATGGAAATAAAAGCCCTCCAACTTTTTGGGGGCCACAGAAAATAATTAGACCTTGAATATTAATGCTTTCCTATTTATTTCTCTTTTTTGCTTCCTGTCTCATAGGCAGTTTTAGATCTAGGACAGAACTTTCCCAGATTATTTAGAGTTTGGGGTTTTTTAAGTAATCTCTATAGAGATGTTGTAAAAGACTGGAATAAACTAATGATTCTGTTCTTTTTTTAATGCAGGGTTTGAGAGATTAAGGAAAATGCAGGTCTGAACCTGCACGGAAGAGTCAGAGGGGGAAAATATTAACATTTTATAAGTGTTCAGAGCATCAGAAATTACCTGATTTAATCAAGTTTCTGAGGCTTGGAGCAACCTGGTCTGTGGAAGGTGTCCATGGCCATGGCAGGGGTGGAACGAGATGAGCTTTAAGGTCCCTTCCAACCAAACCTTTCTGGGATTTGGGTACTCTATGAACTACACGTGGCTTTTCAGATCTGTAGCACAAGGATGGGCTTTACGTCCTTTGTCAGAGAAAGAATTTTCAGTCCCTCCTCGGGTTTGTAAAAGGACTCACACAGAGCTGCTGGCACGTGGAGTATTGGGATGAAGTCAGAATTGCAGGTTTCTCACCCTGAGCACAGGGATGGTGGAGTATTTGAAAGGAGTGAGAATTGTAGGGGTTTCTCACCCTGAGAACGGGGATGGTGGAGGATCTGAAAGGAATGAGAATTGCAGGTGTTTCTCACCCTGAGCACAGGGATGGTGCAGTATTTGAAAGGAATGAGAATTGCAGGTGTTTCTCACCCTGAGAACAGGGATGGTGGAGTATTTGAAAGGAGTGAGAATTGCAGATGTTTCTCACCCTGAGAACGGGGATGGTGGAGTATTTGAAAGGAGTGAGAATTGCAGGGGTTTCTCACCCTGAGCAGAACAGGGATGGCTCCTCCAGCCCAGATTCCCTCCTGGCTCTGTGGCAGTGCCTGGGAACCCCTGAATCCTTGTCCTGTCCCGAGTCCCTGCTGTCCCTGGAGCAGACCTGGCTCCTGGTGGCCCTGCAGGGAGAGCAGAGGGAGGAACAGGGCGGATGTTTTGGCACCTGGGTGTCTGTTTTGAGCCATCCCACCTCGCTGGCAAAGACCCTGAGTTCTCCTTCTGGAAATGCTTCCTTTGAGAATTGCCACTGGAAGGGAATGAACCTCTCCAGTGGAGACACATTAGAAATACAGAAACGGGTTTTTTTACGTGTTCCAGGGCAGTCCTGTCAGGAAGATGAGGAGTCATCATTTTCAGGATTTTTCCACAGATTGTGTGTTCTGCTCCTGGATGGTGAGAACATCACAGAGTCATCGTTTCCTCAGGTACATAAGGAGAGGTCTCCCAGAGACTTTACAGGAAGGAACACAACTCACTTCAATATGCAGAGCTAAAGCCATGAATAATTGTTCTTCTCAACTCAGCTCCCCAAGTACTCTGGCTAAATATTTCAAGAAATCAGCTTGGACAAGTGGTTCCTCCTTCATTGATCTGTTGTTTCTGGATCAGTTTCTCCATTTGGCCAGGAGTCATGGAAATCTACTGCAGGGAACTGAGGAGTTTCCTGTCGTCCCCTTGCCATGAAATTCCAAGTGCTGTGTTGCAGCCTATGGTAATTGGATTATAAAGCAGAGGGAAAGGCAATAAAATCAGCAGCCTCATCAAAGCATCCCTGTAAAATCCCAAGGGGAAGCAGAAAAGTGGAGATGAAGTTGAGCTGTGTCTGCCTAGTCTTTATTTATTTATTTATCCATTTATTTATTTATTCTTTTAACCTCTTAACAAGAACAGCAAATCCTTCTTAGCACTGGGATTTAAAAACTCTTCTAAAGACACCCTTTGCACTGCTCCTTGAACCTAAAACCAAAATAAAATGTGTGGGTTTACCTGTTTAGCTAAAGAAAAAAAAAATTCCATGAGATTCTGTGTTTTACAGAAGCTGGAATTTCATTTTAGCTTTGCAAAGTTGTCTTTTTGCTCACTCAAGGCTTTGTTTTACTCTAAAGAACTATTACATGATAGTCGTAATTTATCAATAAATACATTTCAAGCAACGTTTTCATGAGTGTTCACTGATAAAACTGCAAATATTTAAATGCACCTGGGAAATTAACACTGCCCAGGAGCTTTCTGGGCTCTTTGTCTATTCTGAGACTGGAAAAATCTTTCAGTTCATTGCTCTGTAGAGGTTAGATCTTCAGTAATGGGATGTCCTGGCATTCCCAGCACACTTCCAGTGCTCCTTCTCCCTGCAGCTTTGCTGTTCCCAGTCCCAGCCCTGGTGGGGATGTTGCAGTATTGATGGGGTTTCCAGGATGCACTGGTGCCTTTCCCTGCTTGGGTAAAACAGCAGCAGCTTCCCATAAAGTTTGTAATTGGCTTTTAGAGAGCGTTTCCCATCATTCCAACAGTTGCAGGCTAAAGTGTTGCACAGAAACTCGACATCAGCACTTATGGCAGCTAAGGAGATTGATTAACATTCATAAGGAAAGCACAGGAGCTTAAAATAAGGAATAAAACAAGTGCTTAATCCTTTGGCCCAGATGGTTTTTGGCAGGGCAGATAAAAATGTGGATCTTCCCTAAAAACAGAACCCCCCCCATCTTCCTTCCAGCAAGGAAATCTGACACAATTCCAGCCACAAATCCACTCTGGCTTTTTGGGATGGTGCCTGGGGTGAGACTGGATATTTTGGACCTTCTCAGCAGCCTGGTGGACACTGCGAGCTGCTGGAGGCAGGTCTCTGTGCTCAGTGTCCAGGGATCTCCCTGTGTTTGCCCGTGGATCTGTGTAGATCCTTCATTCCAAGCTCCAGCTCTTCCAGAGGGATCCCTGTGCTCACACAGGGCTGTTCCTGCACAGTTCCTGAGGTGGTTTGGGATTTGCTCTGCTCAATCCCGTGCACCAGTAGAATCCACAGTTGGAGCTGGCTGGAGTTATTAAACCCTTGGAGCACATCCCTGCCTGCCTCAGGAGCTGGGGATCATCCACTTTTCCCCATGAAAAGCCCTCTTGGAAGGCCCTTGGCTTCCCTGCAGCTCGGCTTCCTGCAGATCTCCACGGTGCCCGTGGGATAGAGGCACTTCACTGCTCGTTAAATATAGAGGGTACCTACAAATGTAGCCCAGTTACCTCTCACTGGAGGTGCTTCCAACCAAGAGGAAGTGACAACCGAGCCTTCACACTCTTTAATTATAGCAGCCTTTACATAACAGTGTCAGATAAATGTGTTTTAGGATAGGTGGCACCTCGCTTCCTCCAGAAGAACTGTCAAATTAGACCAGACTAATTTATTACTTGAAATTCCAAGGATTAAAGCACGCCGTCCACCCAGCCTGCTGGAATAAAACCTGAAAATTCACCGAATCCTCTGTGCCAGGATATATCTCAAACAGCACAATCCTCCTCTCTTTTCAAACAGAAACACATCCCTGTTCCTCTGGTGGCTTCAAGAACTTCCAAGTCCCCCAAATGCCATCCCATTCTGATGGAAAACAGGGTTAGAGGGGATCTCAGGAGGTTCTCGTGGCTGTGCCTCCACCCCAGGCAGGAGCTGCTGTCACTGCACCAGATTCTTACCTAATCTCTATTATAAAACAGAGGAGGAGGGAGAGAGGCAGAGAAATTGCTTTAGAGGGAGAAGGGGCAAGGAGTGGGGCTGTGCCAAGTAATTTAGGGGAGTGAGGAACTGGCCTCCTTCCCATGGATGGAAGCAAGGTGGATTGCTGGAGAGGGTCCTTTCCCTTTCTATTAATGAAATCCATCCCTGGGCTCTTCTGCTGAGGTCAACAAGAGCAGCATTCCATAGGGGAGGAGAGCAATTTCCTTCAGCAGGCCCCGGAATCCAGGCGGGGGAAGATGAAACCTGAAGTTTGTGTTTCATGGGGAGGATGCTGATGGAGACTGTAGTTTTTGGAGCCCTTTGTGAGCTGGGAGGAGTGGATCCAACTCCAAGGCTGCTTTTAATGCAACCACTAATGCTCCTTGTTAATGTGCTCCTTGCCTTCTGGGGGGGATCATTATCCCTAAGTAACGTCAGGAATTCAGGACCTGATGTGAGAGCAGGGAGAGGCCATAAAGGACTTGGCTGTGTTGGCGTTGGGGTTTTGCTGCTTCAGGGTTAACGAGCAGCAAGAAAAGAGGCAGTGCTGCTGCTCCACTCATGGAAATCCCAGGTGGAAGTGGAATTTGTTGGAGTGGGGAGAAGGGAGAAGTTGCTGACTCCCATCCCGGCTTGGCGCAGTGCGGTGCCGAGGCGTTCCCTTGCCTTGGCAATCTGGATCCTGCACATTTATTTATTCCGGCAGCACTTCAGTGTGTTTATGCAAATAGTTCATTGCTCCAGCTCCTGAAAGAACCACACAAGTGCTGTCATTTGATTGAGGAATCATTAGATCGGGCTGGAAAAAAAAAAAAAATAAAAATTCTCTGGTTCTGTATTCACGCCCTCGGAAAAAAACCAACAAACCTCAGCGTTCCCACATTTGGGTAGCTCAGGACTGACTAAATAATGGATATTTTGGGATAGATGGATACACGTCTCCGAGAGATTTCCTTTGTAGTCTAATTAAAAATAAAGAGGATGTGAATAATCTCTAATGGCAGCAGAGTATTTGGAGGAAGCCAAGTATTTTGGAGGACTGTGGATATTCAAAACGTTCTGATTTCTGAGCCTTTCTCTTCCCACCACCTCCAACCTGAAAATATTTTAGTCTGGCTTCTATCCTCAGTGACTTGTTGGGCATTAAAAGTTTGGGATGACTCGTGCTCTCTGTTTACATCTCCTTCAAAATCTCCCGTGCCCTTGGAAACGTGGAGCTGTGGGCTCTGATTAACATCATCAATGAATGCTGTTAAAAAATAAAATGAATAATGCAGCAACAGAAGCCATTCAAAAAATGCCATTTTTCTAAAGGTTAGGCTTTAACAAGGCTCATTTCAGCTCTTTGGCCATTCCATGTTTGCAGCAGATCGTTCCTGTAGTGGCCTGAACAGTGGAATTCCTTGCTGGATAATATCAGCTCCATTCAGCCTCCCGTTCTCTCAGCATATTTATGATATTTCTATTTTTATATATTACTTAGTATATTTATATATTACTTCCCAGTCAACTTAAAAGAGCTGAGTGTCTTCCTCCCTCACCTCGGTGTGTGTTTCTTGGATAAATTACCTCATAATATTCAAAAACAGCCTTTGATTTAGAATTCCTCTCTATTACAGGGATTTGTATTTTTATAGCATCTTTTAGGAGCCTTTTGAGTTGAGTCATTAAATATATATTTTTAATAACCTCTGTCTCTTAAAAGGACAGTGTGAAATGTAAGGACTGGAAAACAAATGGTGATTCCCCTGACTCCTGGATTAAGTTGTTTTATTACCAATCTATGTGAAGTTCACTTTTTTCCCCTTCATCTTGTGATTTCACAGCATTTTTTTTTCTTTTCTTTTTTTTTAAATTTTGAGCAGACCAATGATTCTTGTAGTTGATTCTTTCAGTCTGGAACATGACAGGTCTTCAAGAAGTCTTGCAAAAATTAACTCCTGGATTGGGAGTTGTATGAACATTTTAAAGATCCTCTTGGAAACTGAGCTCCTCCTCCGTGAGAATTAGTAAATTGGGAATAAGACTTCACATAACTTTGGGGGAATCTTCAGCTGAATTTGTAAGAAACTGTGAACATGGGAATAGTCACAAGAGTAACACCTTTGGCTTTGCTCCAGGCATCTGTTGGACAATTCTCCTGGGATTAGTGGTAATTTTGCGAAGCCGAAGGAAGCTTTTGGAAGGAAAAGTGGATGAAGCAAATGGAAAACACAAATAGGAAGTGTTTGTGAAACTGCAGTGGTGTTGAAGATGAGATTTTAAGTAATTGTTTTAATAAGGGTAGGAAGTAAATTGTAAATTAGTTCTGTCGTTAGTGGTTAATTATTTATTGACTTTTTAACGTAGTGTTACACCAGAAGTTTAATTTGTAGAGCTCCAGGAGGCACCTGTTTAGAGGTTTTGTTTCTTAATTTAGTTGTAAATCAGGTTCAAACTTCTGTTCTCTTAATTCTTGGTGTTTAGGACTTGGTTTTCTTGTTTCCAGATATCGTGTTTTCTGTTAATTCTTAGTGAAGGGTTTAAATGTTCCCAGATATTGTCGAGGGGAATGGACGGATGGTTTTCCTTGCAAACCACTCGCTGTTCTCTGGAATCTTGAAGGAAAGCTGTATTTTATTGTAATTAAACCACGGAATTGGGCTGGAATTCTGGAGACCATCCAGTTCAGCCAGGGTCGCCTGGAGCAGGTGACACAGGAGTGTGTCCAGGTGTTTGGAAGGACTCTGGGCAGCAGTTCAATGCTCTTTCACCCTCATGGAAAGATCTTTTCCCTCATCTTTTCCTGGAACTTGTGGTTTTATCTTATGGCCATTGCTCCTCAACCTGTCACTGACACAACTGAACGGAGCCTGGCACCAACATATTTTGGAGATATTTATATGCATTAATGAGATCTCACCTCCGATTCCTCTGCATTATACGGTGTTATTTTATTGTAAACCGGTTTTATTATAAATAAGCGAGCGACCGCCGCCGTGTTGGCCGCCGCCATCAGCCCGTGAGGCGGCGCCGGCGCGCAGCGCTGCTCGCGGCCGGCGCGTCTCAACCAATGGCGTGGCAGCGGCGGCGCGTCCCAGCCAATAGCGCGGCGGCGGCGGCGCGGCTCAGCCAATGGGAGGCGGCGGCGCGGCGGGCGGGAAGCAGCGGGGCGGGCGGGGGGGGAGGCGGCGCCGCCGCCGCAGCGCTCAGGGAGCTCGGCCCCGCCGCCTCACCGCGCTCCGCCGCCGCGCTGCCCCGGCCCTCCGGCCCCGCACCGGCCCCCGCACCGGCTCTCCATGTACGACAACTTGTACCTGCATGGGTTTGAAGACTCGGAGGCGGTGAGTGCCGCGGCAGCGGAGCGGGGGGCTGGCAGAGCCGCACGGGCGGGCTGGGTGTCTGTGCTGCGGGCGAGGTACCGGGGGGTGACCCTGTGCTGCCCCAGAGATGCCGGGACGTGCTGCTGTGGTTCCCTAGGGAATTATCCCTCCTCGGCATGCCTCGCAAAATGGTTCTCCGGCAGCACAGAGCCCCCGGTGCCGTGGTCACACGCCTCGGTGTAGGAGCGCTGTGCCCGTGGGTGTTTTTCGCCACCCGGGAGAATGGCCGGGCTCGCCGCGGCCCTGGACACGCCGTTCCATATTAAACAGGGATCCGTTACATAAGGCGTCGTGGACAGCTCGTAAAATACACAGATAACAACATAATATAGAGTGTACGTCAATGCAGACGTATGTATGGTATGATGTGGTGCCCTCAGGAGAATGGATGGGTCCTGTAGGGCTTCGGATGAGGGATTTTTCGTGCCTGTGTCAGTGTTGGTGTGGAAGTGGAATCCCTCTGAAGTGTTGCCTCACTTGTTTTAGCATCCCTTTATTTCAGGGAGATAGGAGCAACAACTGTGCAAAATTGACATTAATGCAGTGCACCATGTTGAGAGGAAATACTGTGTGTTGAAATCCTTCCGAACTGGGTGTCTGAATTATTTCAAAGCTGTGCTGCTTAGAAGCCTGGAATGGTTTGCTTTGGAAGGGTTTAAAGCTCATCTCACAGCCAGGGACACCTTCCACTGTCCCAGGTTGCTCCAAGCCCTGTGCAGCCTGGCCTTGAACACTTCCAGGGATGAGGAAACGCTTTTGGGTCAATTTAGAAATGCCTGCCCTTTTGGTATGCCTGTGTTAACTTTTCCTTTGGGTTCTCTCTCGCTGCTGCCAGGCCAAGTGCAGATGAGTGTGTTGGTTCCTTCAGGGGCGTGTTCTGGGATCCAGCTGGATGTTTCTGTAAAGCAGGCAAAGCGTGAGTCCTTGGGAGCTGTTCACCATCCCCAGTCTGTCTTGTGCTGGTTTAATGTCTTTCGGCAAAGTCTGAAGGATGCTCTTCAGAAGACAACTTCAAAGTGCAATATTAGGGCTGAGAAAACCGAGTTGCTGGGCAGTGTGGTTGGTGTAGAAGAATAGTGTTATTTACAAAAGTTCATCAGAGAATGCAGGTAAATGTGTGGTGGATTTAAAGGTGCTTCTGGGATGCTCAACTCTGTGCATTCCCAGAATCCCAGAGGATTGGAAGGGACCTCTGGAGATCACCCAGATCTTCAGTCCAAGGCTGGGTCACCTGGAGGTGGTGACAGGAATGCATCCAGGTGGCTCTGGAATGTCTCTGGAGAATGTGACCCACACCCTTCCTGGACAGAGTTCCAGGCTTGGCCACCCTCCACGGAAAGAAGCTCTTTCTCCTGTTGAGGTGGAAATTCTTGTGCTTTAGTTCATATTTTAGTAAACCCCAGTGATCTCTTCCAAAAACGTTATTTGGGAAAAGCAGCTTTAATGGCAGCAGAGACCTACCTGTTGCACAAACAGCTGGGTTAGGATTTGTGCTGGGAGAATTGTGTTTGTAGATGAGGGGTACTTGGTCTTTAGATGTCCACTTTGAAGAACTGGGATGGAGAAGTCATTTCCAGATTCCTTAATACTCTCTTAAGCAGTTTATGATAAAGTAGTTTTTACAGCCTCTCTAGTAGAGAATGCTCTTGACAGACCTAATTTCCAGAATCACAGCAATGTGTGAGAACCTCCCTCTCCTTAACAAAACCACCCCAAACCCTAAAAGCAATCTGGATTGCTGGAATCCACCGTGGAAAAACGAGGCCATAAACCCCAAAGGCTCAGTCACAAAGCAGTTAAAATTCCCCCGAGTGTCTGTTTGCTTTATGCTCCCGAACCACTTGCTTAAAACATTAAACCTTATTATTTTAGCTCCTGACTCAGGGATTGGGAATGCCTGCTGAGACAATATCCTGGCAGACAGGTAGTGGGCATGGGTCACATGAGTGCCACTTTTCTGGCCAGAGAGAAGCCAGCGAGAGAGAATTGAGACAGTGGAAAACAAACCGTGGTGGAATTCTGCTTCCCTGCGGTGAAGAGCAAATAACTGTGAGCGTGCAGAGCTGAAAGCAGGGCGTCGGCATTGTTCTGGTTCAGGACCTGGAAGGCTCATCCCAGAGCCTGGAGCAGCCCCGGGTTTGGATCCTCCTTCCTCCCCTGGAGCCGCGGGAGCTGGGAGGGAGGGCTGGTGCTGATTGCAGCGCTTGCAGCACGGAATAAACCACAGCCACATGAGTCACTAGCACGGGAATGTCTGCCTAAAGTGGGCATTTGCCCTCAGAAAACCCCTGCAGCCTGAATCTGCATCAAAGGCTGAAGTGGATGGGCGGTGAGTGGCACTTATCTCCACTTGCACTCACTTTTGGGAAGGCGCTGTAAAATTTACACCTAATTTCTCCTGATCCACTGCGCAGAGAACACCAGGAGAAGCGTGCAGGTGAAATTTTCCTGTTAAAACCAGTGACAGACGTATTTTTTTAACAGTGAACGGTTATTTCCACGGTTTTTGTAACAGCAACTCTTACTCTTATGTGTTTGTGTGTGTACATATATATGAAACATGCAAAAATGCCATTTTTATTGATGGTTCTATAAAGAAATGAGTGTGTGCATGGTATTACAGTCCATTACCAGCTGTGATGATTAACGTGATGATGCAGTAGCTGGTGTGAGGCTTTTTGGAGGAGGAAAATTACACTGCTGAAGCTGAGAAAAACTCCCAGTGATTGTAGATAAGAAGTCCTTTCCACGTTTAGGAAAAGAGGTGCAGGGATATATGGAAGTGAACAAGTTCTGCAGGGACAAGTGTCTTGTCAGGAGCACAGAAAGATGGAGGGAGCATCACTGTAGGAAGAAACCTCTTCCCACTGAAGCTTTTTGCCTTGCGTTTTGTTCTGTCTTGTGATTTTCTTGATTTTTAGGCCTTTTTAAAAACTCTTTGGGTAGTTCTAAACAGGGTCACCCTTTTGGGAATTAAAGCTTGTTGCCTTGTAGGGAAGTATTTCACATTCTTGATCAGGAGAGGTTTTAAAAGCCCATTGGCACAGGGGCTTAAGGCAGTGAGATCCCCTGGGTAAGCAAATAATAAATGAATTTTGTTTCACCTTTCACAGTTGGGAACTCACTGTGGTGTGTCTGTGGTGGGGAGAGATTGGAATGCTGCTCCATAGACCAGTCCAGAGCTTCTCTTTGATTTTGGGAAGGACTCCACCCTTTTCAGAAACAAACTTCAATGAAACCCTCCCATAAGAAATCACTTTGTCCTTCTGTAAAATTGCATTTCCATTAAGGCAGCGTGTCTTTAAAAAATTATCTACAGGAGTTAGCAACAGCCACCCCATGGTAGAGAGCCCAGGTCAGTGTTTTATACCTGCAGAACTGTCAGAACAGCCCCTTTTAGGTTGTTAATTATTATATTTATCCCTTCAGAACAGCACCTGAGCACGTGGAGCACCTTTCCTCACCTCTGGAGGTGTCAGGTGAAGGCTTTGGCAGCGCGGGAGAGGCTTTATCTGGGTACTTCAGTGCCTTATCGGGAGGGGCTGCCCGGGATGGGGAACTTCAGCTGGGCTCTGTGTCAGGCACGGAGCGAGCAGGGGCTGGGTGTGGGGTCACTGAGGGACTGAGTGTGGGGTCACTGAGAGGCTGAGTGTGGGGTCACTGAGAGGCTGAGTGTGGGGTCAGCGAGGGGCTGAGTGTGGGGTCAGCGAGGGGCTGAGTGTGGGGTCACTGAGGGGCTGAGTGTGGGGTCAGCGAGGGGCTGAGTGTGGGGTCAGCGAGGTGTGGGGTCAGTGAGGGACTGAGTGTGGGGTCAGTGAGGGGCTGGGTGTGGGGTCAGCGAGGTGTGGGGTCACTGAGGGGCTGGGTGTGGGGTCAGCGAGGTGTGGGGTCACTGAGGGGCTGGGTGTGGGATCACTGAGGTGTGGGGTCAGTGAAGGGCTGCTGTGGGGTCAGTGAGGGGCTGCTGTGGGGTCACTGAGGTGTGGGGTCACTGAGGCATGGGGTCAGTGATGTGTGGGGTCACTGAGGCGCGGGGTCAGTGAGGGACTGAGTGTGGGGTCACTGAGGTGTGGGGTCAGTGAGGAGCTGGGTGTGGGGTCAGTGAGGGGCTGTGTGTGGGGTCAGTGATGTGTGGGGTCAGTGAGGGGCTGGGTGTGGGGTCAGCGAGGTGTGGGGTCAGCGAGGTGTGGGGTCAGCGAGGGGCTGGGTGTGGGGTCAGCGAGGGGCTGGGAAGCGCTGGGAGGGGTCGGGAATTGAGGGAGGGCGCGGTGCCAGCGCTGCGCGGAGCTGGTGACAGCCCCGGTGACAGTCCCGGGAGGCACAGACACACCCCGTGTCTTTTCCCTCGGTCTTCCTGTGCTTCCCGGCCTTGGCAGCTCTGTCTCCTCCTGTCCCAGCCGTTGAAATAGGCATTTCTCTCATGCCTTCATCTTTAACCTGGGAAATTTTGGTGGGAATTTCCTGTTGAGGTATTGATTGGATTTCCATGTGGTGCCTCTGACCCCTAAAAGGAAGGTGGCTTTGCTTGCACTGTGTATCCTTGCTGTAGTAGATTTTTTTTAGTAACTTCTTATTTGCTCTTTCCCCAGCACATCCTCCTCTCCTGAGCCTTCTTTCCTAGAGCTCTTTTGGCTGTTTGACCTGCATCTAACCCTGCCTGGCTTCCCTTGGCAATTCCCATCCCTGCATCCACAGCCTCCCTCCTAGTGCTGGTAGCAGAGCAGGCTCTCAGTTCACCAGGGAGGCAGGAATTTCCTGGACTGCTGCGTGAGCCAGAAGTAAGCCAACTTCTGTGCAACTTCAGACTCTGTCACCAAGAGTTACACAAACACTTGTGGTGGGATTGAGTATTTTAGATTCTGAAAGTCCTTTGGTGTTTATAGGGGCTAAGCACTAGTGGGATCAACCCTGGTAATTAATGTAAAATTAATAATTTTACAGTTTGCTGTAAAAATTGGCCCTGAGCAGGACTGTGTGTGGTGCTGCATTATTTTAGGGTTTGTCTCCAGTTACTCCGTACAATTCTTGAGAGCAATGGTGAGAATTTTTAGGAGAAAGGTGATGGGAATAGTGGGAAAACACATCCCTTTCACCATGTGTTTGGAGGACACTGCACTCCCCTGCTTTTCCAGGGCCATTATTCCTCAAAGCTGCCCTTCCTTCTGCTGCCAGCATACACTTCTCTCTTCAAGATATTGATTGGACTTGTGACTGGTGTCTCTCTGATGGCTAAAGGTGGGCTTTGCTTGCTGTGGGCTGAGTAACAATCAAAATGTGTATTTAGAAGTGGTTTTCATGCTGTCTCTTCAGTGATCATGCACTGGGTTTTACAACACCCAGTTCATTCTGTAGAACAATTCTGTACAACAAGCAGCCCAAGACCAAGCAGAAGCTTTATCCAGCTGCCAGGTAAAACCTGGGACTTCCAGTGGGGCTGGTTAGAAAGCTTTCAGTGGTTATTTGGTGTATCACGTCCACAGGGCATTTCTCAGACTGTCAAGCTGAAGGTTGATGGTTGAGATCTGATGCTCTTTTGACATGTCTGGATGGATTTTGCAGGCAGGAGCACCTTCCTGTAGCCCAGGTTGCTCCAAGCCCTGTCCAACCTGGCTTTGAACATTTCCAGGGATGGAGCAGCTGCAGCCTCCTTCCCAAGGAAGGATTTCTGCCATGGCTGGCAATGTGAACTGGGAGAAGTGTTTGCAGTGCCATTGGTTTGCTGGAGACACCCAGCTTCTCTTTGAGCTTAACTGTTCTTAATTTCCTCGTTTCAATTAGTGCACTTTCTGATGTTTCATCCAAAAAGGCTGAGTGATGTCAGGACCTAGGCATGCAGCATCTTTTACCTAATCAATTATCTCCTTGCTGCTTGTTTATGTTGGATTTTTAGTCTCAAATGCGTGCTAAACTCTGCCTTGATTGGGACAATAATCAGTATTTTCTGACAAAAAGAGATTATCCTCTGCCCGTTGTGTCTCCTGAATTCTCGCTGAAATTTGGCTTTTACACGGTCAAAGCTTTGGTGTGTTTTTGACAGTTTCAAATCTCTTTCCATTTCTATTAGCCCTTAACAGACTGCCTTGACTAATGAATCATCAGCTGCCTGGTATTTATGTGGTGTGGAAAGGGCTGCCTGAGAGGGCTGGAAGGTGGTTGGTTTGGGGCATTGCTGGGGTGGTTTTGCTTAGATTTTCTTCCGAAAATATCCAAAGTTCTACTACTACAGCATTAGCTGTGCTTGCCTTGTTTTGTGCTCTTGTGAGGATGGTTTTCTGTCTGACTCAGATCTTCTGTTCGTTAAATGCCACATTGTGATTTGATAGTATAGTAGTCAAATAAAACACTCAGTAAGAATCATAAGTCATTTTTATAAATTGCTGCTTGCTGTTTCCATAGAGGTGCTTTTTTTATACCAGAATACCAGAAATACATTGAAATGGAAAAAAAAAAAAAAAAAAAAAAAGAGAGAAGCTTCAAGTCATCTAAACGAGAGACATGATGAGGAATAGGTAACAGAAATAGATGATTTTGTGTTTTCAGTTCCAGCTACAGGTCAGAGCTCAGCTGATGGGGCAGGGTGTGGTTGTTAAAACTGAGTTCATACGGAGCACTAAGGTGTGTGATTAACTGGGGCTTTATCCTGCTTTTGGATTCCTCCTGCTGACCTCCTGGCTGGCTGTGGAGCGCAGCCAAAACCACGGGGCCCTCTCCGCGCCGTGCTGCTCCTGGATTGCAGATTGCTCTCCAAATTGCCCGGTGCTTAAGGAAACGCTGCTGCTGGGAAGTGGAAGCAGCTCTCCCTGGGCTCAAGGGCATTGGAGGGAGGAGTGTGGCTCTTGGTGCTGAAGGAGCACATCATAGAAATAATAAATGACAAGGGGAGAAGCTTAACCTAGGCTTTGTTGATGCCATGGCTCGCTTCCCTATCTCCCAAAAACATGCTCTGCTTGGGAGACCCCGAGCTGTTGGATGTCCTCCCTTGGAGCATGCATTTGTGGAGATAGGAGAGCCTGATCTTCCCAGTCAGCACTTCACCCAAAATGCAGATTGCTTTACAAACAGGACAACCGTTCGTGGTCATTTGGAATCCCCTAATTAATTCCAAAATGTCATTTAGCTGGCGGATGCTGAGTTCCGTAGGGATCACAGGTGGTGGCAGGATTTGCTTGCAGCCTCTCCTCAGCTCCTGCTCTGTGTTTTTCCACAGTGCTTTGTCACTGGTTTTCATGCCAGCAGTGGACTGGTTTCAGTTCTGGAGTGTCTTCTTTTGCCGTGCCCTTTCCCTCTTTTCATATCTCAGCATAAATATCCACTCAGGTGCAAGATGTGGAGCACAGTGAGCAGCTTTGTTTGCCTGCCCCACGGTGCTGATCAAGTAAACTGGCATTTTGATTTGGAGAATATTCCAGTGTCCAGAGCCAGCCAAGCTTTTCCACCAGCACAGAGAGCTGGAGGAAGGCAGCAGTGCCTGAATTTGTAAATGCACACCACAGGATGTAAATCTGCTTTTTCTCTCTAAAGCCTTGTGAGAAGGGGTTTGAAATGTCCTGGGGAAAGGACTCAGAAAGGGCAGTGGTGGCTCCAGGCTCTGCTCTGCTCCTCAGGAGCGTTTTGATTTTCACAAGGGCAGAAAACCCCGGGAGAGGAGGACAAGGGGCTGCTCTTCTGATTCGGTTTGTTTGGGTTTTCTTTCCCTAAAGAGTCACACAGGACAAAGGCTCCATGAGTTATGGAAATGGAGCTGTTTGGTTGTGCTGCTTCACCAGCATGGGGAATGCAGCCTGGCAGGGATTTGATTTATTACAGCAACGAGGGAGAAATCATGAGCAAAAAACACTCCCTATCACCGTGCCGAGTACTGGAGTGGTGAAGTGTGTTTGAACGAGCTGCTAACGCTTCACATAAAACTTCACAAGCCTTTCTATTTTGAGAGAATTCTGCTTATACCAAATATATTTTCCCTGTGAGTCCTCCCTTGGTTTTTGCCCCGTGCTGGGACATTTCCCTGCAGATGGACTCTGCTCAGCTCATTTGTGTTTTCTGCTCTCTCCCAGGGGCTGCGTGTCCTTGCTAGAGTGGCATCACAGTCAGGGATTGGCAGAAATTGCTCTTTACCTGGGGGGTGTGTTGCTGTAGGTGCTGTGCCCTCAGTGTGGAGGAGGCTGGAGGATTTAGTTTTCAGTGACAATGTCCTTTATGGTCCCTCAGCCCTGGTGGGACAGGCTCTAGGGTGAGTGGCCAAGGCATCCTCCCTGTCCCTTTTCCTGGTCACTGAGCCAAGTACTGTGGAGTTCCTTGTTCTCTTAAAGGAATTTCCAGACCTGAATACCCCATGCCTAACAGTTCAGCCTTTATCCCAGCCTTTAATCTCTTAGAGTAAGAATAAAATCGTGTTTCTAGTGGTTACTCCCCTGTGCTGCTGCTTTATAAATGTCTCCTTTGCATGCACGATTTCTTGGCCATATTTTAACCCCCATTCCCAGTGTGGTTGGTGGATTCCCTGAAGAATGTCTCTTGCTTGGGAAAGTGATGTGTGCTGACAAACCATCAGTTACTCTGTGAGATACAGGTCATGAGATACCGTGATAAAATTTTATCTTCCAGCACAATTAGTGGTGAGCTCATCAGGTCCTGACAAAACAAGCCCCAGTGTACCACTTAGGCAGGGATGTTTCAATTATGACCAATAACTGGAGAATCCCATCAAGGGAGAAAAGCCAGTGGCAGCTTGGCCCTGCCTCTGGCAGCTCTGAGAGACCTCAGAGCAGCTCCTGGCACTGAAGGCTCCATCCTGAACTGTGTGATAAAGCTCAGGAACAAACCTGCCACTCTCCAGGGGTGACAGATCCCACAGAAATCAGTGTCCAAGGGACACCACGCTGGGAGAAGAGCTGGCTCTGGGATTCTGCAGCCTGTGGCTCTGCTCACCTGCCCACGAGGCTCCAGCTGGATTCAGGGAAGGTTTCTCCAGTGTGGGACACGACCAAGCTGCCTGCTCATGTTCTGTAAGCAGCATTACTAAAATGTGCCACTGAAGTGTCTGTTGGAACAAGAGGAGTTGGGCAAAACTACTTCAAAGTGTATTTATTTCCAAAGTTTCTGACAAGTAAGAGAAGTAGCTTTATCCCCACTGTGGTGCTTGTTCTGGTTAAAATGTTCTCAAGATGTTTTTGCACGCCATGAACCAGGAATGTTGGAGCTGTGCACTTGCTCTTGATCTCTTATTGGAAAATGGACGGGGTATTGACAGATGGAAAAACAGACAAATGAGCTATACTTTGCCTCCCTCCATTTTTCCATGCTAATTACAGCTGTCTGTTGATTTTTACTTGCTGCCCCAAGGAGTAGAGTGGTAGTAAGTGCAGGAGTACATTGCTGAGTAGCTCCTGTTCTGCCTGGAATGGATTCATTTCAGGAATGCATTAAGTGATATTTCCCTTTAATAGATCAGTGTAAACATAGAGCCTGAGTGGGAGTCTGGGAGGAAAGGAGCCATGCACTGGAATATTTCCCATTACACATTCCAAATTCATGCTCTGGTGGTGGGTACATAGAAGTTGTTTTGAGAAGTTGGCTGAGGCCTTCAGACTTGCCATTGGATGTCCTTTTGGTGCTGATGCTGAAGATGTTTTGCCTGTTAGAATATTTAGGAACCTTGCTCTGCACTGAATATATCACACAGGAATCTTTCCTTTTTGGTGGCTTTCTTAGAATCCCAGAGTGGTTTGGGTTGAAAGGGACCTTAAAGGCCAGCCAGTTCCATGGGCAGGGACACCTTCCACCATCCCAGAGCCTCATCCAAGCCTTGGACCCTTCCAGAGACAGGACAGCCACACTTCCTCTCAGCAGCCTCTGGTGCTTGGCTGTAACACACAGCCCCATCAGATTCCACAGACTCTGTGTTGTCTGCAGGAGGAAACTCGTGTCTGTGATTTCTTGTGCAGGTTCTCTGCGTGCAGGTGGTACCTGCTGAGGGGGGAGATGCCTTCAAAGGGATGTAGCTTTGCACAGATAGTTTGTGTCTTCCTTCACGAGCGAAGATTTAATTTATAAAAGATGTATGAGATCTCTTTGGTATCAGAATGGAGTGTTTTACATTCCACAACAACATGTAATTATTCATAAAGCTTGTCTGCCTTTCTTCTGGATGGTCTGATCTCATGCAGGTAAAGAAATCCCGGTTGTATCCTCAGAGTAACAACCACAACAGTGCAAATAAATACAAACACCGCCGTGTTGTTTTGCTGAGAACTGATCAGTGAAGAAGAGATCTCTCCAAAGGCATCACAGCTTTTCAGGCTGGTTTTTGCTGAGCATTTTCAAAGCAACCTCAAACAGAAAAACATGTGCCTTTAAATCTGAAACCTGGGGCCAGAACTGAACAGAGGCATAAAACCAAACGTAGGTTTTCAGAGGAGCTGCACTGATGTATTTCAGTGAAGTGCAGCCCAAAAGTCCTGATGGCTGCACGTTTCTTTCAGCTGTTAAATAATTCCTCCCTTTTGCCTTTTCACCCAAGTTGCTGCATTAGTTGCAAAAATTAAAAAAAAAAAAAAAAAAAAAAGGAGAAAAAGCCACTTGCCAGCAGCTGGGAGCTGAAGCAGCTTTCTCCCATCACAGTCAGCAAAGTGGTTTCCCAAGTGGCTGCTGCCTGCCTGGGTCCTGCTGCAATCTCTGGAGAGCTGAGGGACTTGGGGGGGATTTCTGTTCATTTTTTCTCGCTCCTTTCTCTTAGGGCAAGTCCCTCTGTGCCCGGAATTGTGATGGTGCTGCCAGAGGGGAGGAATGAGGGGAGGAATGAGGGGAGGAATGAGGCACGTCCTGCTCCTCTCCCGTTTTGCTGCCGGCACATCCAAGGGAGCTGGCCAAGGCTGCACGGGCTGGGGAGGAGGAGCAGCTCCTCCTTTTCCTCTCATTTATTCGTGTCCCTTCACTAATTCGGAGCGTGCCTTGCCCAGCGCTTGGCACGTTTTGGGATGGAGGTGGGGAAGGGGCTGTGTCAGGGCAGCAGCACGATGCAGACACCAATGTCAGCAGCTCCAGTCCTGCCTGTGGTGCTCTGTGCTCACCCTGCACTTCCATGCTGGAGGAGATGTGCAGGGGACAGGAACTTTATAGGAATGGAGGAATCACAGAATAGTTGGAGGGACCTCGAAGCTCTTCTCCTTCCACCCCCTGCCATGGGCAGTGTCACCTTCCACTCCAGGCTCTATGGAACCTGGCCTTGCACTCTTCCAGGGATGGGGCAGCCGCAGCTCCTCTGGGCAGCCTCCCTGCAGAGGAGGTACATGAGAGGGGAGCCCGGGGTTCTGTTCTTTCACTCTGCCCTGTGTCATTGGTGGGGCAGGGACAAAATCCTCCCTTGGGGCTGGAAGGTGAGTCTGGGTGCCCAAAGCTCACCTTGTCCTTACATCCATGGAAGTACAGCCCGTGCTGGGGACAGAGCAGGGTGCACTGCCCCCTCCCTTCCCTGTCTCAGGAAGGTTTGGTTGTTCCCGAGGGAGAAGCGGTGGCTCATCCCTTGGTGGGAGCCCCGGGGGATGATCATCCCTGCGGGACGGACGGCGCTGTGGCACCTCCTCCTGGCCTGCACTCCTCCCCTTCGCTGCCGGCGGTGTCCGCAGCGTTCCCCTTGCCGGGCACAGGCAGGGGATGGATGCTGGGCACGGCAGGGAGCTGCTCTGCCCGCCGAGCACACAGAGCTGTGCTCTGGAGCACTTCCAGGGCGGGAGCACGGCCGGCGCTGTAGGAATTGGATCATCCTGCAGGGCTGTGCTGTGCGATGTGCACAGCACCACTGCGGCTGAACACAGCCCTGAGCCCTCCGGAGCCATCAGCGCTACAGCTTCCAGGGCAGAGCTCCCAGGGCAGAGCTCCCAGGGCAGAGCTTCCAGGGCAGAGCTCCCGGCACGGGAAACACACCGAAGGGAGGAAATAACAAACACTTGGTGCTAAAATGCACCAGAGAAATGGTGCATATATCTCACAGAAGCCTTTCCTTCCTGCCGGCAGCTCAGGGAATTGTTCTGCAGCTCTCCTGGTGATGTGTGTCCTGCTGGAGTGCCAGGGATGCAGTGCCACACGCCCCGTGCCTGTGTCCACCCCTGTGATGGCTGTGTGGGGTGTTTGTGTGCCTGGCTCGGTGTCACACTGTCACACTGGGCCTCTCTGCTCCAGCAGCTGCAGTGCAAGGGAAGGGCTCTCTGCTGGTACTGGGGCTTTGCTTTGTTCAGCCCAGGGCAGAGGGGCAATTGGGGAACTGCCTGAAGTTCAGCCTGGTTTTTGATTGACATCCTTCCCTCTCATCTTTCTCTTTCTTTGGAAATGCAAGGAATGGCTTTGCATCCCATGTCAGGCAGCACCTTCCAGCCTGGGGATGAGTTCCTGTCTTGGGACTTTGGGACTCTGCCTGCCCATCTTGGAATGTTTTCCTTCTTCCTGCTGGATGTGTTTCTGTACCATTGACCAGACTCTGACTTCACTCATCATCCCCATTCCCTGCCTTTTTCATTGCATTTCAGTGTAGATTTATAGGGCACCAGCAAAACCTTTGACATTTTCTTTTGGAGCCCATATACCTCTGCTACAGCATCCCAAAATAATGGCAAAGTTTCTGTAAAGGTTTTAAATCTTGTCAAGATCAGCAGATTCTGCTCTTGACAAGGCTTTTTTTTTTTTTTTTTAACCTTCTTTCAGCAAAAGAAACAATATCCATGTGTTGAAAGTTGTCCTGTTTGCTCCTGCAGATTTGTGTTTACTGGTGCATGTGAGAACTTTGATGGAGAAGGAGTTTCTGCACAGAGTGAGACCATCAGGGTCTTTCTCAGTTATTGCTTGTGCCAAATCAAAAGGGTTTGATAGTGATCCCTAAGGGATTTTTTTCTTGATTGGCATGCTTGTTGCTTGCTAGCAAGAAGGAATATTAAACTACCTTTTTCTCCTAAGATATTTCATTAAGAACCCATTTTGAGATAAAACTGGAGGCAGTTATTAAAAAATAAAAAACCACTGTCTTTGAATTTTTAATGTTTAACTCTCTAAATTGCTGTCAGTCATTAAATCCCAGAATGGGTTGGGTTTGAAGGCCCTGATGACCAGATAGTCATAAAAATTTGGGAAAATATCTTCACACCATGTAAAAAAATTAAAAATATTTATGGTGGCTGGAGTTGAGATGTAGCACAAAATTCTGGCTGTTCCCTCCCCCTGGGTTTGCATTTCCACCTTCCCATTTATCCCAACAGGGAATACATGGAGAGACTTATTGTGCCAGTGGCATCCCCAGATGTTTTTTTTTTAAAAATCTTGGGGTATTTATTTGTTCCTGGGAACCACCTGGGAATCCCTGACAAGCCCCTCTCACAAGAGCATTTTGTTTTCAGTGTGTGGAGCAATATCCAAGCAAGGAGCAGGTATGGAAACAGCAGAATTGTCATTTCCCCCCATTTTATGCAGTGATGATCAAAACCAACCAATTTTGGGGGGAATGGGTGAGCTCAGAGTGCTCTCAGAGAGCTGCAGGATTAGGGCAGAGCTGCTGGAATTTGGCCCACTGAATTCCCAGCCCTATGAATTCCCAGTGGGCAGCAAAGTCCTAGAAAGTCCTTGGGCTCCCTGGTTGATTACAGCAATTAAGGACCAGAAAGTGTTGCTCAAATATTACCTCAGCAGGTGCCAGCAAAATCTCCTTTCTCTTGTATTTTGCTCTCAGCACGTCAGGTTTTTGCATTGCAAGGGCTGGGGGGAAGGAGGTGCTATTTACAGCCTGCACAGCACTTGGAAAATTAGGGCTTTTTTCTTCCTAAGATAGTCCCTGGCAGTCCATAAGAGCTTCTTGTAGGTGCAGCAGTGGGGTGATTTCAGGATTTGTTGTAAGAAAAGTCATCTGAGATCATGGCAGCTCCTTGGAGGGGAAAAAAAAAAAGTACAAAAAAAAAAAAAGAGGAGAAAATGTAAAAAATTAAAAATGTTTGTTAAGCCTCATTTATCAGTGTTTAAAGCAGCTTCTAAACCTCCTGGTTTGGAAGCTTTTGGAAGGAAGGAGCTAATTAAAACCATAACATAACACAACATAGCCAGCCTAGGCCCAAACTCCCATCAGTTGCTTGGCTTAAATTAAGCAGCATGAAATTCATTTCAACAATGCCCTCCCAGCATGTCACAATTCCTTCCCATTCACTGCCCAGCGTGAACATTTTAAACAAAGTCATTTTCCCTCTCATTCTGTAGAAGATGGGAGTCTGGTTCTGTGATTCTGTGACATTCTAAACCACTTCTGTTGAGAAAAAAAAAAGTAAAATAAATATTCAGGGTTATTTTGGTTGTGTAAAGCCTGATGATGTGGGAAGTGGTGACACCACTCTAGAAGAAAATCAGGACACTGTAATCATCTTAAAAAAAAAAAGATGTCTATTCTTTAAATTAGCTGTTGGGATTAGGAAGAGCACGCAGTGAAAGCAGACAGGTGGCAAAGATCTTCTCCACACTGAGGAAAATTCCACTTCATTCCTCACACGTGGAATACCCTGAAGATCATTGTACTGCACATCCCTGCTTTGGATATACTGAATAATACACACTGAAGTGTTCTCTGTGTGTGTTTGAAAGAGATGGACTGGTTTTATTTGTTGGGAAGTTGAAAAAAAATCAAGGAATGGGTGCTGCTGAACAGTTCTCCAGGAAAATAAATTGAATTTTTTCCTTTGTTAGACCTGGAGAAGAAAATGCTTTGGGGACACCTTTCTGTGGCCTTCCAGTACCCTAAAGGGGATTGTAAAAGTGAGGAGGGAGAGGGACTGGGGACAGGACACAGGGAATGGCTTCCCACTGCCAGAGGGGAGGAATGGATGGGAGATTGGGAATTGGGAATTCTGCCTGGGCTGGAATCCCCAGAGCAGCTGGGGCTGCCCCTGGATCCCTGGAATGTCCCAGGCCAGGTGGATGGGACTTAAAGCAGCCCAGGACATTGGAGAGTGTCTCTGCCCATGGCAGGGAGGCAGTGGATGGGATTTAAGGTCCCTCCCAGCCCAACCCATGCTGGGATTTTGGGATTCTGGGATTCTGTGGTATCTGAGAGCAGTCCCAGGACAGGACAGGAGCAGGCTCAGCTTGGCACAACCTGCTTCTCCCAAAGGTGACCCAGGGAGAGCAAACCAAGCTAAGCTACATGGAACCAAAAGGGAAATAAAGACAAACTGGAACAGAGTGAAATAAGAGGAGAAACGGGAGCTCATCTTCTTGCAGATCCCAAGTTAAATATCCCTGTTGCAGTAACAAGGAACTAGATAGAGGTGTGATTATTTAAAAAAAAAAAAAAAAAAAAGTTTTCCACCCCACAGGAGGCTGCTTTAGGAATACACCACATTCTTCCAGCCCTCCCTGGCTGAAGCCTGCCTGTCTGAGGGAATGCTGTGGCAGACCACATATGGCAGCCACAGATGCCTGTGTAGTTGGGAGGATGATTAAGTTTAGTTTGGGGGCAGTATTTGTAATTTTTTGTTTTTTTCCTGGAGACTTATGGAATGTTCTTGACTTCAGAATGTGTTATGTGGGACAGACACAGAGCATCCTCCTCACAGGAGAGCTCATTTAGGAGACCAGGTGCACTTTTATTATCAGGTTTCATCAAACCCAACAGCAGCAGCTTCCCCAGAGCCTTGGGAAGATCATTCAATGCTTTCAAGAGCTGAAGTAATTAGAAAAAAAAAAAAAAAGCAGTGTCTCTGTGCCATTGCAGCTTTAGTTTGGTGCCTTTTATCCTGGAAAAACAGCACCTTTTTTCGTCTCCTGGGACTGCTGAATAGCTTTCCTGAAAAACAGGAACCAGCTGCAGAGGGTGAAGCAAAATTCAGGCTGGAGGTGTTCAGGTGTTGGTTCAGTCCCAGGTCTCACAACCTGCCTTTGGAATAAAGCACAGATCAGAGCATTCCCAGGCAGATCTTTGCTGCTTTATGGCTCAGCAAAAACCAGGGAATTTTTTGAAAGGTTTGGGCGTTGAAATTTCAAACACTTGGCTGGGTGAAAAGCACCTGAGCCTGTAGCCGTCCCTCTGGCTGTGATCCTCACCTTCCCCTTGGCTCTGAGACTGCAGGGAAAGTGCTTTGGGTGTTATTTTGTGGAGGAAGATCTGAATTTTTTAACCTGTGAAAAGGAAAAGTTCAGAGCAGCTCGTCTAGTCTGCAGCCATTACCTCAGGCTCTGTGTGAACCTGCAATGCCTGCTAAGCAAAATCTTGTGCCTTGCATGTTCATTTGAACATTACCAAAAGAGATGGGAGTATTTTGGCAGTAAATAGAGATATATATTACCAGTATTTTTTTTAAACTCTGTTTCTTAAATGTAGCAACACAATCTGTGCTGAACTGAAGGCAGCTGGAGAAAGGAGATAGACTGCAAGATTTGAAATCCAGGGTAAAATAAAAAGAGATCAGGAAATGTTGGGAAAAAATGCCCTATTTTCTAACAATTAGTACTCCCAAAGAAAAAAAAAAAAACCAACATGTTCTAACTACCTAGTAATTTCCAAATTGCTGAGACACCTAATGAGTTGTCTTAAATAAATTTACCAAACGTATAGAAGGAAATAATTGCTGAGCACTGGATTCTGAAATCACAACTCAATGCCAAGCTGTTGTGCAGCTGCCTCCTGTGTGTTGGGGATTCAGCAAGAAAATCATTTGCCTGGGAACTGAACCTTGTCCTGGTTGGACTTGCAGTGCCACATGCACATGGGAATTTGTGGAAAAGTCCCACTGAACCTCTTTGCTCCTGGACCTCTCTATTTAACATTGCAGCAGGTAGAATGGATTTTGTAATTTGGAGGGGGGATGTTAATAATTCCAGAGGATATTAAAACAAAGTAGGGGCTGTGCTGCCAAGGTGATCTCTGCATTCTTTTCCACAGGGGAATAACTGCTTTGCTTTCCCTGCAGCTCCCATGGAATGCTCCCTCCAGCCTGGGGTAGGACTCTGCAGTATTTGACTGGGCACACACAGATTTTCCTGGCCCTGCTTTGCATTGCAGCACAGCGAGGGTCTCACGCCAGAGGAAGAGATCCCCACTGTTTTGTGTTTGCCTTTTAATTAATTACATCACCTGCCCAGTAATTAAATTTAGCTGCCCACCCTGAGTGCTGGGATGAGGTGAGCACAAACTGTGGTATTTAAAATGTGGGGGTTTCTTAAATCCTCAGCTTCTGGTTCTTGTTTTCATGTAAAAATGAGTTAATACTTACTTTCTGTGACCCCCATCTCCGTGACATACTTCTATTAGTAACCTGTGAGTTAGACCTGGTCTTGTGCACCTGGACCAAGGAGATCTTTGTGCTGGGGCTTGGAGTGAGCTGCTTCCCCAAGGAATAACTCTGCTGTGGGCTTTGTGGGGTTTTGAGGTGATTTCTGGAACACCCATGGCATATGGCAGCATATGGCCCTGCAGCCATCCCTGTGCCTGTTTGTTCTCCTTGTGCTGTGTCAGGAGCTCTGTCAGGGCTCTGGGAACTCGTCAGGGAGGGACGTGGCCTCGATTCTCCCAGGGACTTGCAGAAGGCTGAGGACACTTGGGCTTTTTTCGAGTTGAGGCTCCAGTTTGTGATGAATTTGTCTTGGGGGAAAGGGAGGATGGGCTGATGGAAGCTTCATCAGCCAGTGAAAGGGCTGGGAGAGCTGGGGGTGTTCAGCTTGAGGAAGAGAAAGCTCTGGAGAGACCTCAGAGCCCCTGGCAGGGCCTGAAGGGGCTCCAGGAGAGCTGCAGAGGGACTGGGGACAAGGGCTGCAGGGACAGGACACAGGGAATGGATCCCACTGCCAGAGGGCAGGAATGGATGGGAGATTGGGAAGGAATTGTATTCTGGGATGGTGATGAGGTTCTAGGTTTTCCAGAAAAGCTGTGGCTGCCCCTGGATCCCTGGCAGTGCCTAAGGCCAGGATGGATGGGGCTTGGAGCAGCCTGGGACAGTGGAAGGTGTCCCTGGCCTGGAAGGAGCTGAGCTGTAAGGTTCCCTCCAACCCAAACTCTCCTGGTGCCATGATGCCATGTGTGCTCAAATATGTTTAGTTGATCTTCTGACCAGTTTAAAAGCATTGGAGCTACCTCTGGTTCAGCTCTTCAGTTTCCTGGGTAATCTCGGAGTTCAGGACCTTTGGGATCTCTGGGAATTTGGCTTCCTGTGTCTTGCAGGATGAGACTGCGTTGAGTATCCAAAAACCTGTGAGGCTGGGAGGTGTCAGGTGGGATTGGTGTTGGGGAGAGGAAGTAGGAGGAGCACAGGAGGAGAGAATGGAACAGAAGGGCTTTTTTTAGCCCTGAAGCATTCCATGCTGTCCCCAGCTTGGATATTATCCCAACTCCACCATTCCCAATAACTGGCTACCTGGAGGAGTGCTGCCACTTCCCATCCTCTGTGACCCTGAGCTCTGGGGGTGCAGAGTGAACTCTGTGCTCCTGCCCTGTCTCATCTCTGCTGTCCTCAGCTGAGCACAGAGCCCTCAGCCTCCCCCTGGCACGATATCTGCACATTCCAGGGTACAGGAATGCATCCCAGTGGGCTGCCTGGGGACAGGGATGCTGCAATCCTGCAGGGATGCACTGGCTGCTCTAATGCAGCAGGCAGGAGCTCCTGCTGAGCAGGGATGTTTTCCCAAAGCGTCTCTGGGTTGGGATGGACCCCACAGCACCCTAAATCTTTTCAGGAGAGGCTGCCTGTCATCTGGCTGATTGGAGCTGCTAATGGATTGCTGCTTTAATTGCACAAGCAGAGTGACAGAGCATTCCTTAGGGATGGAGGGAGAGCAAGCCGGAGCTGGGGATTTATGGCACTTGGGGAAAAATGATTTGCAAGCTCAGTAAGTCTTCATTTTTTAGCTGTAACAGCTAAAGGCTGATTATCCCTTCAGTGAACACAAAGGCTGGATGTTGTAGTGTCCAAGAGGAGGATTCATGTCACCTCTTCCTCCCTGTTCACCAGGAATATTGTGTCACCTTTTTCACCTCGGCACACGTCCTCCAGCAACCTCACATGTCAGACCAGTCAGGGAGCAGGAGAATAAAAATAAACAGACCCACTGTTCTTTCTGCTTTACCCTTCTTCCTGGCATTTTTGGGATTGCTTCAAACCTCCACATTTTTAGCTAAGCTGAACTACATTCGTTGATCAGAGAGGGAGAAAATAACTAATAAATTGCACAAAAAAATTAATTCACGGGAGTCCAAAGTATAAAGCAACGACTCTTTCATTGCCTTGAATAATGTAATTATCTAGAAAAGCCTATTTCTTTCCCATTGCCAAATCTGGTATCACTTGAACTCACTGAAGCCCCTCTTGATAAAGTTCCTCTGTCTCCCAGAGGGTCGTGGGATTTGGGTTAGGTATGGTGGAATTGATAATTGGTCCTCAAATATTACGTGTGAAACTGTGGGCACAGGTGATATCCCCAAATGACCAGGCTGCTGCTCTAAGCAGTGTGAAAATAAAGAAGTTAAAGGGTCTTTTTACAGAATCACCAAGGTTGGAAAATCCCTCCAAGATCGAGTCCAACCTGTGCCCAAACCCTCCCCTTGTCCCCAGCCCAGAGCACTGAGTGCCACATCCAGTCCTTCCCTGGACACTATTCCCTGGGCAGCCCCTTCCAGTGACTGACCACCTTTCCCATTAAGAAATCCTTCCTTTAGAAACGTCTTGGTGTACAAAAAAAGATGGGAAATGGCTTTCCTCTTTCTTTTCCTCTCATTCCCTATTGCAGTTTCAGCAAGTAGGAGCTGTCAGAGCAGAACTCACTGCACTTGGTGCTGAGCAGACAGCAGTGTTTGTGTTGGATTGTTGGGCAATATCCTGTCAATATTCCACAATATTTCTGGCGATAATTCTGATCTTCACTCAAACATTTCAAACAGAACCCAACATTCAATACAAGTTTGGCTCCTTTTCTGCCCCTCTCGCTGCTGTTTGCAGAGTGGCTGCCTGGTTTTCAGCGTGATGCTGCAGCTCAGCACCATGTGAGTCACAGTCCTGGGGCTGCATCTTCCAGATAAGGCGCTCTGTGTTTGGAAGAGCTCGGCAGAGCCGGGATCATGCGGCTGTGATTGTACCAATCCCTGGCACTTGGCACACGGGCACTGCTCAGCCACGGCAGCCGGGGGTGGCCTGGCACCATCAGCTGCTCTGGCTGAGGCTGCTTTGTTCTGACAGCAGTAAATAAGTCACTGTTCAAACACACACCAGTAAAAAAAAACAGGATGGGCACTGCGTGTCCGGCACTGGGGTCTGCTGCTGGTAAATTCCCTCACTGAGCTTCGCTGGATCACATCAGACCTGAAGGGATAAACAACCAGCAGTGCCCCAGGGGTGCCCAGGTGGGCAAGAGGCCCCTGGGCTGTGCCAGCCCCGGTGTGACACAGCCCCAGGGCAGTGCCTGTCCCTGTGCTGGCACTGCTGGGGCACCTCCAGGGCTGGGGACAGCTCTGGGACAGGGGGACACTGAGGGGCTGGAGTGTGGCCTGGGAAGGGACTGGAGAATTCCTGAGGGAGCTGGGAAGGGGCTCAGCCTGGAGAAAAGGAGGATCCAGAGGGATCTTTTCCCTCTCTGCAATTCCCTGCCAGGAGGGGACAGCCGGGGGGATTTGGGATCTGCTGCCAGAAAACAGGGACAGGAGCAGAGGGAACAGCCTCAGGCTGGCCCAGGGGAGGCTCAGCTTGGACAGCAGCAGGAATTTCCCCATGGAAAGGGAGGTCAGGCATTGAGAGGTGTCTGTGGTGAGGCCTGGCTTGTCACTGTGGCTGCTGAGCTCCCTGGTCTCTGCTCCATCCCAAAGGAAGCAGAAGGAAGAGCAGGATGTGCAGCTTCCCAGCTGGGAGAAGCTGAGCTGCTGCCAACCTCTAATGCCAGTGTTCAGCCTGGGGATGCTCCACTTCTTCCAGCTCAGGACCCTGAACTCCTGTATCTTCCCAGCTCTTCCCAGTCCTTCCCAGCTTTCCCTGAGTGCAGAATGTCCTGGAAGGAATTTTCTGATGTGTTTAAAATCACAGCAGTGATGAAGCTCCTGTTTGCAAATCTGTTCTTGGCCTGGAGGCAATCTGCTTTTCCCAGTGACAGGCCAAGATATAAGTATGGAACAAGGAAAGAGCACAGGCTCATCAGTGGTTCTGTGCTAGAAGTCTTCTGATGGGAATGGATTCACAGGGATGGATGTGGATTTGCAGAGGTGGACAGGGATCCACAGCAGTGGCCATGTATTCACAGCAGTATTTAAAAATAAGTGGCTTTACATGGACAGTGAGAATATTGACTTGTACAGTGCCTGTGCTGCAGGGTATAAATCAATGTCAGGAAAACAAAAATACTAATAAGCATATAATGCTGTAGAGTGGCTCTGTTGGAACACACAGAGGCACAGACTGATCAGGAGTAAATATTCTCTGTTTTGTAAGGTTAAAGCCCTGTTTTCCACTGGCCCCACACACATGAAGATCAGGTGTGTGGGATGCTGCAGTCAGGCTGGTCTCTACAAAGAGAGGAGCCACTGCACACTTCAGGGGTTGCCAGGTATCCTGAAAAATGTCCAAAAAATGGCAAAAAAATCCAACTGTGGCAACACCTTCTTTCCTCCCTCACAGACTGACGCTCTCTGCTGCTGCCTGAACGTGCTGGGTTTGTGTCATATCGATACAGAGCTGCTGAGCAGCTTTAATAATGTCATTTTTAATCACTTTTTCCCCCCTGGAAGCCCAGAACAAAGCTCTGTGTGAATGAGAACAAAGCCCTTACACAATGGAGTGTATTTGTGGGGAGGGATGATTCAGACCAAGCTTTGTAATTCCTTAATTATATTTGATGTGACCTAACCCTTGACAATCCTGAGTCTGAGGTTGTCAAACAGGATATGAGTATTACAAAGACTTTTGGACAGTGCCACAGCTGAGCTGGATTTCACTGTGTCAGTAAGAAAGTGAAGGAGATTTTTGTCTTTGGAAAACCCACTCAAAAAAACCCCAAAAAAACCCAAAAAAATCCCTTAGAAAGAAATGATTTTAAAAGTTAAATTTGACTGGGGAGGGGATTTCTGTTCCTTACCTGTGTTTTCTTAGTGACCTGGATTTCCTTTCAGGGCTCAGCAGATTCGTATACGAGCAGACCCTCAGACTCTGATGTCTCTTTGGAAGAGGACAGGGAAGCAATCCGCCAGGAAAGGGAGCAGCAAGCAGCCATCCAGCTTGAGAGGGCCAAGGTGTGTTCTTTTCACTGAGTCCTGTGCCAGTTACCTTCTGCCTGCTGCTAAAATTCACACTTGCTTTTGAAGCACTTTGGCGGCTGAGGCAGAGTATCTGCAGAGAAGATGTTGGGGGAACGTAGTGTAAATATTCCCCTCTAAATGGGGATATTCTCCAGGGAGCTGAACTCTGCTGGCCTGGGTGAAATTATTAGGGCAGAATTTTTATGGATGAAAAGTTCCCAGTGTTTTTGATGTGGTTTTCTGTTTGTAGTCCAAGCCAGTAGCATTTGCTGTGAAGACCAACGTGAGTTACTGTGGGGCTCTGGATGAAGATGTTCCTGTCCCAAGCACTGCCATCTCCTTTGATGCCAAGGACTTCCTCCACATTAAAGAGGTAAAACCAAGGAAATGGGAATCCTTGTACAGGTCAGGGGCTTTGATTTGAGCAGCTGAACCATATCCAGGAGTGCTGAGAGGATGAGGTGGTTCTTCTTCCTCATGGAGCTCCTCCACCCTGGGGTGCTTATCCTGCCCTTTTTGGAACACTTGGTGTTACTAACATGTGGGAATTCCATCACACAGGAAGGAAAGAATACCCTTTAAAATGGTGGGATCAGATTCCTTTCATCAGAACAAGTTTGTGACAGATCAGAGATGATGCAGGAGAAAGGGATTCTATGGAGCAGCAGCAGGTCACACCAGGTCTTCAAAAAACCACCAGATAGGCTCCCTTCCAGGGAGGAAGTAACATTTAGGATAATAGAGTAAGCAAAGAAAATCTTGAAGAGGACAGATGCAAAATAAGGGGAAAAATGGGAATAAATGAGCCCTGAGTATGGCTTTGGTAGAGAAAATTGCATTTTATTGCATGCTGAGCATATTTTCTGCAATTTTTTATCTGAAGTGAGCCCTCCACATTTGCATAACCCCCTGTTGTGCTGTGGATTGGTACAGAGGCTTGCAGCTTGCAAAAGCACTTTTTCATCTCTGCATTTTGGGTTTATTTTGGGGTGTTCAGTGCTCATCTGTGTCTTTCTTTGAACACGTGTTCATCATCACTCGAGAGCACTGATCTCCCTTAGACAGAGCACATTCAGGAGGAAAACACCTGCTGCTGCCCCTCCTCTGGTGCTGGAACAGGGAATTGCTTTACATCTCCTCTCCCTGAGTGGGAAAAGCAGTAAATTCCCTTTTTCCAGTTTTTAATCTTGGTTTTCCTGGACGTGGCCACCTTTATTGCCAGGGCACTGATTGATTTGCAAACTCTTAAGCTCTTGTCATGCTGCCCTGGACACGTTTTTCTAGACAAGTGTCCCAAATCCATGTCTTGGCATCCCATGAGTTGTCTTCCAAGGTCTAAAAACCCAGGATCACACTGCCACTAAGCTGTAAAGCATCTGGTTTACTGGGGTTTGCCAGCTCAGCCCGCCTGGAGCTGGAACTCACTAGGATTTGGGGAATGGTTCCCCATGCTGCAAACAGGCTTTGCAGGATTTAGTTTTCAGTGATCTGGACCAGAACAATGGTTCCAGATTTTGGAATGTTGCTAAGCTGGGTACAAAGTCAGGTCACCCTCTGGCAAGGATGGAGCAGAGGCAGTGAGGGAGGAGCTGCTATTTTGAGGATTTGTCCTGTATGTCTCATCTGTCTCCTCCAAACTATACATTGTGTGCCTGCTTCAAGGATGAAATGGCAACAATTCCTGACAGAGCAGAAGGAATCATGGGCATGGCAACCAGGGGAGGGAGTGTGCTCCTCCCACACACAGAGTAACACAGGGGAGGGAATGACCTAATGCAGATAAATCTGTGTTCCTCACTGCAGCCTTGGCATTTGTGTGTTCCGAGGCTCCCAGCATAGCCCAGACTGGTTTGGGATGGAAGGGACCTTAAATGGGCAGGGACATTGCCACTGTCCCAGGTGCTCCAAGCCTTGTCCAGCCTGGCCTTGGGCACTTCCAGGGATCCAGGGGCAGCCATAGCTGCTCTGGGCACCTGTGCCAGGGCCTGTCCACCCTCCCAGCCACAAATTCCTCCCCAGTCTCCCAGCCAGCCCTGCCCTCTGGCAGTGGGAAGCCATTCCCTGTGTCCTGTCCCTGCAGCCCCTGTCCCAAGTCCCTTTCCAGAGGGGCTGACTCTGATCCCATGTCTAGAGGTATCACTTAGAGCTCCATGAAGAAACACTCCCATAGTCAGGCTGTACTTTTAGAGCCAGACTGGAACAGGCAGTGCCCTTGGAACTCAGGGTTTGCAAGGATTGGTTTTGTAGAGTCAGACTGGTTTGGGTTGGAAGAGACCTTAAAACTCATCCAGTGCCACCCTCTGCTCTGGACAGGGACACCTCCCACGTCCCAGGCTGCTCCAAGCCCTGTCCAACCTGGCCTTGGGCACTTCCAGGGCTGGGGACCCCACAACCTCTCTGTTCACTGATTTCCAACAGCAGGATGCTGAATCCTAAAAGATTTGTCTGGTTCGCAGACTGGAAGGAGTTCTGTAATTTAACACACTTCAAATAAAGCTTTGCTCACTGCCATTGTCTGAATCAAGGTCAGAACAGCAGGAGGAATAAATACTTAGTTGGAATGATAAAAGAATGAAACCTCTTGCCTAAACATATGAGAGAGGATAAAGAGGTTTTTCAGGCCATGAGGATTGTTTTCCCTTAGTTTTTATTATATGTTAATATTTATGATGGGGTTAATGTTCAGATATCTGGGCTGATAAAAAGCCATTTATTTTTTCAGTGGTGGGGCTCAGTGTTTCACAGTCATCACCAGGCACTGCTGCACCTCTGACAGCAGGGGCTCAGTGTTTCTGTGTTCCTGCAGGAACTGAAGTGCTTGCAAATGTGGAGCCAGGAGCAGGGATGGTCCTGAAGATGAGATCTCTGTGATGGCTTTTTCCTCGAGGCAGGCAAACAAAACCCATTCACTCGTGCTGCTCTTAATGACTCCAGAGTCAGTTGTGAAAAGCAATCTTTCTTTTGAACACTGAGCTGCCTAATGAAGCAGAACAGAGGAGAGGCTTTTCAGATACTTTTCTTCAAAAGCTCTGCTGGCAGCAGCTACAACAAATCCTTTTCCACTCCAATATCCACCAGGAATCTGTTTTTCATCTTGCCATCATTAAGGACAGAGCAGACTTTGAATAAAGCCGAAAAATATATGTTACTAAAGGTCAATGATAAAATCCTATACTTTAGGTATATATTAAAGTTTCTTCCTAAAGGTGAATTTTTCTTAATCTGTCATAACCTGTTAATAACATCCCTACAAATACCTGGAAAAGAGGAAGGGAAAGTGGTGATATTTTGTCTAGACCATTAAATCTGACAGGCAATATTTGATGGGGAAGCTGAAGGTGTTATTTTTATGTTTGCTGCTGGGAGGTTGTTTGGTGGCCTCAGCTCAAAGAAATGACTTCTGCTCATTAAATCAGCCTTGAAATTAAATCAGCAAGGGACAGGACGAGGGGAAACGGCCTCGGTGCTCTGGTCTCACACGTGGGAGTGAGTATCCAGTGTGAAATTGTTGTGAATTTCCCTTGGAATGTAAGCCCCTTCCTCCCCTTTTCCAGATTATTATAAATTTGCAATTAAAAGGCTGTCAGGCAAAGATTTTGGGGACAGGGATAGCAGTTCTTTACTAGGGATATAAAAAATATAAATGTTGTAGTGCAGGAGAATAAGCAAGCAAACAAACAAACAAGAAATCCTAGAAAACCCTGAGAGAGTCAGAAATACAAGCTGACTCCTGTTGGTCAGGGTGTTGGAACAGTCCAAAGTCAGCCCTCCTGGAGTGGCAGATGTGCTCCTCTTGGGAGCTGAGATGGTCCTGTGGAGCCAAAGGGTCCAGTCTTCCTCTGGGGGTCCCGTGGGAACACTGGATGTCTGGTGACACTTTTCACTCCTTTTTATCTGGGCAAAGATGGTTTGGCTCCTCCTCCCTGGGAAGAGCATCTTAGAATAGTGTGATGTCATCCTGTCATTGGTGAGCTTTAATGACCCATTAACAGCAGATATCCCCATTAACAGGAGATAAGGAACACTGGGATGATGTCATGGGTGATGTCATTGGTGAGCTTTAATGGCCCATTAACAGGAGATAAGGAACACTGGGATGATGTCATGTGTGATGTCATTGGTGAGCTTTAATGGCCCATTAACAGGAGATAAGGAACACTGGGATGATGTCATGGGTGATGTCATTGGTGAGCTTTAATGGCCCATTAACAGGAGATAAGGAACACTGGGATGATGTCATGTGTCCTGTCATTGGTGAGCTTTAATGGCCCATTAACAGGAGATAAGGAACACTGGGATGATGTCATGGGTGATGTCATTGGTGAGCTTTAATGGCCCATTAACAGGAGATAAGGAACACTGGGATGATGTCATGTGTGATGTCATTGGTGAGCTTTAATGGCCCATTAACAGCAGATATCCCCATGGGGTAGTGGAAGAATGACCAGAGATCAGCAATCTGCCCCATCTGATAAGCAACACTGCTCCACCCAGTTTTTAACAGCTGCCTTCTTATCAGAGAAGGCAGTTACCCCTCCCTAACAGATAAAGAAAAAACCTCCCCAGCCAGGTTTTGGCCACCTCTTTGTTTCAGTTAAGTGCTCTCAAGTATCCATCACCTGCTCTCCTTGACGGGGAAGAAAACCTTTAGAGTGAAAAAGGGACAAACGTAACCCCCAACAGGAGTTAGGGAGTGTGGATAACAAAAGGAGGGGATTTTTGAGCTGGAGTAGGCAGGAAGCTCCCTGTGTGTTGCAGAAATACAACAACGACTGGTGGATAGGGAGGCTGGTGAAGGAGGGCTGCGAGATCCTAACCCCCAACAGGAGTTAGGGAGTGTGGATAACAAAAGGAGGAGATTTTGGAGCTGGAGTAGGCAGGAAGCTCCCTGTGTGTTGCAGAAATACAACAACGACTGGTGGATAGGGAGGCTGGTGAAGGAGGGCTGCGAGATCGGCTTCATCCCGAGCCCACTGCGCCTGGAGAACATCCGCATCCAGCAGGAGCAGAAGAGGGGCCGCTTCCACGGAGGGTGAGGGAGCCCTGACCTTTACAAACCACCTTCAAATCCTTCCTCACGTCGGGCAATATCTCCAAAGGTCACCTGCTGCTGCTGCTTTATTGCAGGGCGTTTGCAGTGTTGGGTTTGGGATTCTCCAGGGGAAGGGTGGATTCGCGGAGAGCGGGCGTGGGAGATGTGGGCGATGAGAAACAAAAGATGGGTTTGACTTCAGGAAAGAATTTCTGAGAGTTTTGTGAGCCCGTGGCCTTAAAGTCAATTTGATGCTCAAAGTCTCCCAGATTTTTCCCACCTTTCCTTATATTGTGGGGTTTTTTTCCTTCCTTTTTTTTCTTTTCTCTCCATTTTGGTCCAAACCAAATTTGTCCAACTTCATAACATCAGTTTTGTCATCCTTTATTCTTCATCTTCCAGCCTGAGGTTTTTGAGTCTCCACCCTGCCAGATCTGGAGATTGCAAATCCCTGGGAAAAGGTCTGGGAGATGAACCTGGGAAATGCTTTCAGAATGGTTGAACAGCATCCAAATTTCTCCTAAAAATCTTTGGCACAACTTCAGAGGCAGCCAGTGGGTCTCAACATACAGAGAAATTGCTGAGTTCAGTGAGATGCTCCTGGATTTGTATGACAAAATCCCACATTATAATGATAAAACAGTTAATTTTTAGCTTTGTTAGAGTAATTTATGTTTTTATGTAATTTCTGTTCATTTATGACCTTGTGATTCCTCATGGGACAATTCCTCCCCAAAACCTCCCACATTTTGGGGTGCCTGGCATTAATGGGGCTCTTTCTGCTGCTGTAGGAAATCCAGTGGGAATTCTTCTTCAAGCCTTGGAGAGATGGTTTCTGGCACATTTCGAGCCACACCTACAGCCACAGGTAAGACAGGACTGATTCAAGGAAACCCTTACTAATAATAGTTTAAAAACCCTACATAAGAAATGCAGGTTTTCCCCTCTGCTGAGCTCCTGAAATGTTTTCCAGCAGTGTTTGCATGCACAGGGAAGGAGAACAGCAATTTCCAGCCATGCAGGAGTTAAGAGCTGGGAAAAAAAACCTTGGGAACAGTGGTAGCTGCCCCAGAATGCCCAGTTTAATACACAGTGCCCAGTTTAATGCCCAGAATGCCCAGTTTAATGTATAAAATGCCCAGTTTAATGTATAAAATGCCCAGTTTAATGTATAGAATGCCCAGTTTAATGCCCAGAATACCCAGTTTAATGTATAAAATGCCCAGTTTAATGCCCAGAATGCCCAGTTTAATACACAGTGCCCAGTTTAATGCCCAGAATGACCAGTTTAATGCACAGGTTGCCCAGTTTAATGCCCAGTTTAATACACAGTGCCCAGTTTAATGCACAGATTGCCCAGTTTAATGCACAGATTGCCCAGTTTAATGTATAAAATGCCCAGTTTAATGTATAAAATGCCCAGTTTAATGTATAAAATGCCCAGTTTAATGCACAGATTGCCCAGTTTAATGTATAAAATGCCCAGTTTAATGCACAGATTGCCCAGTTTAGTCAGGCCTGAGCAGAGGGAGGTGCACAAAGAGAAACCAAGGTGCTTTGGCCAAGGGATTTCTGGTTGCCTGGGTGTGTTTTAACCAAGTTCTCATTTGGTTTTCTAGCAAAACAGAAACAAAAAGTGGTAAGTAATGCTTTTGATTCCATTTTATTTCCTTCTGATTCCAAATTCCCAGGATTTCCCTGTGGGTGTTGTTTGACTGATGACCTGAAGGGTGGTTTTTTTCCCTCTAGACAGAACATATTCCCCCCTATGATGTAGTGCCATCCATGAGACCTGTGGTGTTGGTGGGCCCATCACTCAAAGGCTATGAGGTATGGACTGAGGTGTTTGCAATTAATTCAGCTTTTATTATCTCTGATCATCCTCAGTAATTCTGTGTGTGGCTCAGTGCAACTGGCTTATGATAATTTCAAGTGATTTAGCTTAAATAATGACCAAAATGTTCTGTAAGAGCTGAGAGTTACTTCTAAACTTGTACTGTCTTAACCACAGTGCAAATCCATTCTTTTCAGTGCACTCATTCCTGATTAAATCAAGTTTAAAAGAGAATTTGTGTCTGCTACAAGCAGTCAAATTAATGAGCTGGACTCTACACAGGAAAAATATTCATCAAACCAGCCTGGGCTTTGAACTTAATTAGCAAAACATTTGAAGGAGCTTCCTTGTTGTTCTCCCTTTTTTCAGCTTATTAATAAATTCAAATATTTTTGCAAAGAAACCTTTAACCCTCCTAAAGGAGGTGGAAGTGGGCAGGATAACATGCCCAGATAACCAGGACAGCCTTTTTTAGGCTGCTGCAGCTTCAAGTGAGCATAGACTTTTAAGCAGGGCAGTTTGGGGAGTTCAACCATCTGGGAAGTGCTCAACCAGGAACTAAATGAACATAAAATCAAGGATACACTTCATTAAGCTTAATTAATGTTGTCAGTAATTTATGGGATATTATTAAACATATTGGAATGGTTCTTTTTTGGGGGGAGGGGGGACAGCCTTGGCATAATGCAGTGTTGTGGTGTTATGTGAGAGTGACTGGGGGTGCAGCTCAGCAGAGCAGGTACTTCATGTTCTGCTCTCTGCCTTTTAATTTGATGGAGAAGTTTTTTGACAGGAGTAAATTCCCTCTGTGCTGCACCACAGATCAACTTACCTCTTGATTTACCTCTTGAGGGGAGAGAGGCTGTGTGTTCATAAAATCCTCTTCAAATCTGCCACCCTGTCTCTTTTTTTTTTAAAGAAAACACCAAACACAACACCTTGAACATACAAATGGGTGCAAATGGTAACAGAGAATATTAATTCCAATAACAAAAGTGCTTCATCTTACTTGGGGGAAATGATTTTGACTATTTTTTTCCTGGCTAAAAGCTGAAGGAATCAGTTGGAAGGAGAGAAATAAACTGGCAGAGAGGCCTGGAGGCTTTGCTGAAGCTCCTGCCTGGCCTGACAGATAATAATTGTCAGCCTGAGTTGTCCTGCAAAGGACAAGGAGCTGCTCAATAAATCAGATGGCAGAGATGACAGCTCTTGGGGCTGAGCATCTCAGCTGTGTTCCCATGTCCAGCAGTGGGAACATCCCTATTTTTTTTTGCTGTTATCCCTGAGAACAGCCCCCAGCATGCCAGATCTCATCCCTGAGGTTTGAAAGCCACTCTCCCAGTGTTGTGTAGGAAAAGCCCAAGTGCCCAGCAAACATCCCAGGTGGTTGTGCCGTGTTGGGAAGCTTTGGGAATGGTGCTGGATGTGGCAGGGGGTGAGGAATGCTCAGTGCAGGTCAGGACAGGAGCACACACACTGCCAGCCCTGCACTGGGAGCAGTGAGTCAGGAGCCTTCTGTGGATTTATAACTGAGCTCTGTGGCAGGGAGCATGGCACTGGGATGGTTCTGCCCATCGAGGGTGTTGGTTCTTGGCTGTATCCCTGCCTTCTACTCACCTCTCTCCTTCCTTTTGGCTTCTTTCTCTCCCTGTCCATCCCCCTGCTCAATCTTCTCCCCTCTGCCAAGGTGACAGACATGATGCAGAAAGCTCTCTTTGACTTCCTGAAGCACAGGTTTGATGGGAGGTGAGAAACTCTGTCCTTCTCATGCTGCTTTGCCCATGTGTTACTAACATTTCAGTGAATTATTTTGGTTTTACTTTTTTTTTTAATGCCAGAGGTTTTGCTGCATGATCCAAGCTGATTTTCTGGCTTTGTGTCACCACTGAAGAGTGGGACACAGCTCATGTGTCACTAGGGGTGCACATGTTTGCATTTGTGCCATGGCTGGGCTAGCATTTTCTTAGTTTAACACAAGAATTGTGTCTCAGTGTCTTCCCAACACCTAAGAAAACTCAGCTCTAAAATAATCCATATAAAAGATTTTATTTTGACTGCCTTAACTAGGCAAAAATACTGAAAAGAGTGGTTGGAAGAAGGAAATGCTGAGAAATGAAAGGGTTCATCTTCAGCTGGAGCATTTCCTGGTGAGCTGTAGAGGATAATTTGGATTTCCTTGCCAGGAGCACTGGCTTGGTCCATGGCATCACCTCAGTCCTTGGAGGTGTCTGCTGCATCTTTGGGATGTTCTGCCCTCCCCTGTTAGTTCAGGATACTCCAGCTGGGAAAAGCAGCTCTTCTGGTAATAGATAACACTAAGTCAGGTTTGAAATACCCAAACCATGGGCACCAGGGCGGGGAAAATGATGTTCTGTAGAAGAGCTGGAGCAGGAGTTATGGATTTTAGGGGTGAGGAGGTGGCAGTGCTGAACTGATCCCTAAACAGCTCAGAGAGAACATTTAATGATCGACTTCTGAGCAGAGTATCTCCTCTCCTGCCCTGCTCTGAGCTGCTCAGCTGAAGTGATTTTCTGGAAGCCCTAATTCCATCAGCAGTATTGGCAGCTGGATCTGCTGGGGGTATGGAATTTCAGCAGTGGAGAGCTCGGTGCCACCAGCAGCCTGAGACCATTGATTTTAGCTCTGAGGAACTCAGGGGAAAGCTGCTTCTTGGTTCTTCTGCCAACTTTTATGGCTCTGTGGTCTTTCTCCTCCCTCCCTTTTCTTTTTTCTCTCTTTCTTTCCATCTCTCGTGCAGTTTTGGGAGAGATCCATGTTACCAAGAAAGGAGCTGAGTGTCCAAGGAAGAGCCTTTCCAAAGGCATCAGAGACCTGACTCCTTCCTGCCTGAGTTCCCTTGGCTTTGCCAGCTCCTTCCTTTGTAACTGCAACCTCCCCTGCTGGCCACTGAGCCAAAGAGCCACAATCCATTCCTTTCTATTTTAAACTCACTTTTACTTGGGGCCTCTGCTGTATTTTCTGGCAATGCATTTATTTATGTATTATGTGGAAAAATAACAGCCCTTCTTTTTAACCCCGCAGCTGAAGATTTCACTTACAGCTGCGTAATTCTCAGGTTCTGTGCAAAAGCTGCTGGTCATTCCCAGACTGCTTTCTTTCCATTTTTCCTGGCTCCTTGGCTCATCCCAGGCCTCCTAAATGGATTTTACACCAAGGGATTGTGTGGTCTTTGCTTTGTAACATTTTGTGTCTTTCTAACTCACTGACAGATGAAGTAAATAAATCACCTGCCTTAAGTTAAAGAGGTGCAGTGAAATTAAACTTGAGTTCAGGCAGCCCAGAGAGCTCCACTTCCTTTTCCCCTGCTGATCCCAGCCCCTGGCACAGCTCCCTGGGTTTACTCCTGGGTTTACACAGCTGGGCTGGGTTTACTCCTGGTGTAACTCTGAGGGAAGAGGAAGTGCCTGGTACCTGGCAGCTCCTTGTTCAGAGTGCCCCAAGCCTCACATTTCTGGCACTGTGTAAATTCATGCAGGAGATGAGTGAGCTGGGAGGAGAAGTTAATTAATGCACTAAGGAGAATAGCAGGAACTCCATCCCAGAGCTCAGGGAACAGGAAATATTTCCCAGTCACCCAGCACTTCTCTTCAGTTGTCCTTTAATGATGCCATAACTCATCCGGAAACGTGTCTGAGCATGTTGGATTGTGTTTGCCCTTTGGAATGGGCTGTGGCTGGAAATCCCACTGCTGTGTTTGTGTGTGCTGTGCTCTCCTCCCAGGATATCCATCACCAGAGTGACAGCTGACATCTCCCTGGCCAAGAGGTCTGTGCTCAACAACCCCAGCAAGAGGGCGATCATTGAGCGCTCCAACACCAGGTCCAGCCTGGGTAAGGCACTGCCACAGCTGCAGTTCTCCCTGTGCTGACACACAGGAGGCACAGGACACCACTCCAGCCTTCCACAGCGTGGAATCTCAGCTGCAAGGGACCCACAAGGATCATGGATCCAGCTCCAGACAGCCCAAAATCCCTCCCTGGGAACATTGTCCAATGGAGAGCTCCTGGAGCTCTGGCAGCTTTGGGAATGTGCCTCTTCCCAGGACCCTCTGTGGGAAGAACCTTTTCCTGAAATCCAACCTAAACCTGCCCTGGCCCAGCTCCAGCCACTCCCAAGATCACATCAGTTCTGCAGAGTTAAATGTGTCTACAGCATTTTACTGCAGAATCCTGAGTTGGCCTCACAGCTCCTCCTCCTTCGCAGCCCTGTGCTTTTAATTCCACCTCACAAGGAGCCAAAGAGCTTTCACTTGTGCAGCCCAAGGAAATGTCATTCCTGACCCTGGGACCAGTTCTGTGTTTATTGTTGAGCAGTTACAGCTGACTTTTGCTGTCTGGCTGTGAGACTTTGGGTCCTGCCCCTCTCCTCAGTGTCAGCACTGCTGGGGAACAGTGGCCTGAGGAATTTTTATTTGGACTCCATGATCCTGGAGGTCTTTTCCAACCTTACTGGTTCTGTGATTGTGTGATTCTTTCTTGCACAAGGGTGGAAATTTGTGTGTATCACACGAATTCCAACCAGGAGCTAAGAGGAGTTAAAAAAAGTTCTAAGAGGAGTTCTAAAAAGCACCCAAATTCCAAATCCCTGCCATCCTGAGTGACTGCTTGCACCAGAGGTAGAGGTCACAGGTTATTTGATGGCAATGCCATCAGTTCACACGTGGAGTCTGTGACAGTAAGTGGGTGAGGATATTTTTATCCCAGTGCTGTGGGGTTCAGTGGTTTCACCTGCTTTGTTTTCCTTTGCAGCTGAAGTGCAGAGTGAGATTGAAAGAATCTTTGAGCTGGCCAGGTCCTTACAGCTGGTTGTCCTGGATGCAGACACTATAAACCACCCTGCACAGCTCATCAAGACATCTCTAGCACCAATTATTGTCCACGTGAAGGTGTCCTCTCCAAAGGTAATTCCTCACCTTAAAATCCAGGAGGGCAGGGTGGGAGTGGGCAGTGTGGAATCTGAAACATGAAAAGGGAAAAAAGTGACATAAATAATGGACTGCTGGTGTGCTACAGTCCATCCAGCAATGCAGATAATTCTGTATAAATATAGTATTCATGCTTCTCTATTGTCAGAGATAGCTCAGGACTTAGAGCAGGATAAAGCAAAAATGCAATTGAAATTTTTCAAGGGCTCAGACATGATCCAGAAGGAAACGTACCCAGTTATCAGAAAGGTTTGGGATGTTCAAGGGCAATATTTTATGGAGAGCTTCTGCCCTTGGTAATCCCTCAGGGGGATGTCAGGCTGAGCTTTAGGGAGATAAATGATCCTTAAACTCACCTCCTGCCCTTTCCTCCTGTCAGGTTTTGCAGCGACTGATCAAGTCCAGAGGGAAGTCACAAAGCAAACACTTGAATGTCCAGTTGGTGGCAGCTGATAAACTTGCACAATGCCCACCAGTAAGTACAGAGGAGAGGCTGAAGAACTCCTGCTTTGTGGAATTGGGATGCTTCCTGCTGTGCTGATCCCTGTGCAGAGCTGGGTCCATCCATTATCACTCCCTGCTGGTGCTCACACAGCCCTGCACTCGTGAGACACAAAGGGCTGCAGACTTTCATCCTGGTTATCTCCTGGCCTGGGGTGTTTTGGTCTTTGGCAGGGTGACAGGGCAGGAGTGACGTGGAGGGGACAACAGATAAGTTCATGAGCAAATTACATCATTTGTGCAGCTCCAGGTCCCAGAGGGACAAAGTCTGAGTTTGGGGAGGAGGCTGCAGAGGCCTCCCCTCACTGCCCTGAAAGGGAAAGGGGTGTGTGCAGGCATGTGAGCCCTGATCCTGCAGCCATATCAGCCACCTCATCACAGCACAGCCACTGCTCCCCCACCTCCTGATCAAAGGTCCTGCTCCTGTCCTGGCATCCCAAATTGCTGCTGATGGAGCAGAGGCCTGCAGGGCTGGTGGGCAGTGCTGTGGGAGGGGTTTGGACAGGCCAGCTCACATTTGCTTTTGGTTCTGGAGGCCACACCTGGTTTGTGGGACAGAGGCAGTGGAAATGGACCTGGCTGTGGCTCTGTGTAGGATCTGTGTGGGATATTGGGATGGGAATGCAGAGACCCCTCAGGGTACCAGTGACAGCTTTCTCAGGGCAGCCTGTTCTTCTGGAGAGCTCAGCTGGGTGACATCTCCCACATGGAATTTTTCACTGAGCTGTGATCTCTTAAAATGCTGACTGTGACCCAACCAGAACTGTAACTGTCCTGGAGAACAAAGTGATCCCCCTAAAACACATCCCTTCCCAACTCCTGATGGGTGTGAGCTGAGGAACTGGCACTGCAGCTGCCCCTGTCCAAATGGTTGGTGATGTTTGCCCTGAGCTTACACACAGAACAGCCTCTGCACACTGTCCTGTGTGAAAGGTGTTTCCTCTGGCACCTGCACACAGAACCCTGGGCAGCTTCACAGCCTTTTTGTGCTCTTCATACAGTGATTTCCTCTTACTCAGCTTCACTTTGCTCTCATCAGCTGAAATGAGAGCAGTCACCAGAGAAGCTGTGGCTGCCCCTGCATCCCTGCAAGTGTCCCAGGACAGGGCTTGAAACACTCTGGGATAGTGGAAGGTGTCCCTGCCCATGGCTGAAGGTGGATGAGATGGTTTTTAGGTCCCTTCCAACTCCTGGGGATTCCCAGATTCCATGAAATGATGGTGTGCTGCTGCAGCTCCTTGGGTTCATTGTGGCACTTGGATTGTCCAGCCCCAGATTTACTAAACTCTGCTTCAACACCCAGTCCTGCAATTGCATTCCAGTGCTGAAGGCAACCAGGGGAGGCCCCACCTGGATCAGAAAAGCCTCTCCAAATGTCAGAGTCCCAGGTTTCAGCCTTGAACCCAGCCCTGCTCTGAGGCTGTTCCTCCCCTGCCCTGCCCAGGAGCTGCCCACAAACCAGCTCAGCACTTTGCACTGGTGATGGGAAGAAGTGATTGCTGACTTTGAGCTCTCCCAGGGAGGTGACTGTCTGGTTTGGCTTGAAGTTAAACTTGGCCCATGATTTTATTGAGTAAAAGTACATTGCTAAGAGCAAAGGCACTGCTCCCTCTCTCCTGCTTCATCCTTTCTGCAGCTCAGATTCCTGCAAGAGGAGAATTTGGAGTGTTTGTTTAAAGGGAAGGTCCTTGCAAAAGGATGCAATCCTCACTGTGTTCCTTTGCTGAGAGCCAGCCATAAGGAATGAGCTGGTGCTGCATGTCTAGACATTGTAAAAATAGCTGTCTCTTTGGGCATATTTGAGCCCAGGAACTGCTTTCATTATTAATTCCTTGCTAATTTGCCCCTCAAGCTGGAGCTGGGCACTGCAGGACTCCAGGAACTCCACTGCAGAAATGTGACAGAGCTCAAGGAAACACAAACTGCACCTCCTTAAACCCATTGCTCATAAACAGTTCATTATGGTTGTTATTTTTTTAAAACTTCTGAATTCTTAGCCCTTGCTGAGAGAGGCTACAAACCCCTCTGGTCTATTTGACACAACCTAAAAGATCCCTAAAATTATACTGCAGCAGAATTAAAGTACATTGGTTAATTAAAATATAATTAGGATGTATCTAGAAGCTGAAATTCTTCCTACTCTCAGGTACACAGTGGTTCTACAGCAAACCAAAATAAACAGCAGAGGACAGTGGGCACTGATCTGCTCCTCGGGAAAGGCCACTTGTATCACTGGAGAGTCACCAGGAGCTGGGAATGCTCCTGTGCTAGCTTCTGTGCACCTAGGAAAATCCTGCAGAGGAGCTGCTTTACTCCATTTGATCCCTCAAACAGGGATTTCCTGCCAAATACGTGGAAACAGAACAAACCCAGCTGAGGGATGGGCAGAACTGTTCAGTGCAAGACAAAACCTGAGTGTTTTATTCCCTGTCATTTATTCTGTGTGTCAGACACTGGAGTCAGGAGCCTGCCAGGGCTGCAGCTCCTCCAGCTGAGCTCCAGGCACAGCCTGAGAGGCTCCCCAGCCCAGAGTTACTGTGCAGTGAAATATTCCAAGGGTGACAGTTAAGAGTCCTAAATCCAGGTTCATTCTTTATTTAAGAAAACGTTACACTCCCAAGTGTTTAATTTCAATCTTTTCCACAGCAAAGTGTGTGTAAGCAAACCACATTCTTTTATTTTCTAATTTAACTGTGTTTTAATTGATAACTTCCACAAGTGAGTGCTAGACTGGAATGTGTGGTGCATCAACATCTGGGTGAACAGCAAAAGGGTAAAAGCAGAAAATAAAGAGAGGAGCAAAAGAAGAGCAATAAACACTGAACTGGACTGAGGGATGCAGCGGTAGGAATATTCTGATTGGAAGGAAACTCCTCCTTGCTGGCAGAGGAGGAAACTTTTCTCTGCCATGCTGAAAAAAGAGAATATATTTTAAAAAGAAAAAAAAATAAAAAAAAGCTTTATTATTTTAAACCTTATTCTGAGTGCTGTAAAAACAAGTGGAAGAGAGCAGCCTGTGGTTGGTGTTCGTTGCCCTTTACACCCACAGCACCTGCACTTATTTTCCATTTCCTGTGCTGTTCTCACAGTATTTTGCAAAGTTAAGATTAGAGATGAGATAGGAAGTTGAACTGCTGAAAATAGAGTTGTGTTTCTCCCGAGGGGCTCTGCTGGTTGTGGCAGGTTGGAGGACAGGCAGGGATGGATGGAGGTGGTGTCTGGAGAATTCCCTGAGGCAGGAATGCTGCTGCTGCCAGGGCTGCCTTCACTGCTGTGGGAATTGTGGTTTTAGGGCCACCAGCACTGGAGAGAAATCAATAAATGGAAGTTTTGTGCCTGGGAATAAAACAGGGCTCATGCAACACCCAGGGACAGTGTCCAGTGACTCCTGAGGGCTTTGGCTCTTGGTCACCTTCCAAACACACCTGGACCATTTTCTTTTCCAGCCACAGAATCGTGGAATGGTTTGGGGTGGAAGGGACCTCAAACCTCATCCAGTGCCACCCCTGCCATGGCAGGGACACCTCCCACTGTCCCAGGCTGCTGCAAGCCCCAGTGTCCAGCCTGGCCTTGGACACTTCAGGGCTCCAGGGACAGCCCCAGCTTCTCTGGACACCTGTGCCAGAACCTCATCACCTTCCCAGAAAACTGTTTTATGCAGAGGCTCTTGCCTGTCCCTCCCAGCCAGGAATTCCTTCCCAAACTCCCGTCTGTATTTCAGTGTGAGTCCATCCCCCTGTCCCTCCATGCTGTTGTCAGAAGTTTATCACTCCACGTTTCCATCTCCCTCCCGCTCAGACTCCCGTTTACTGCCCAACTCCCAGCAACCGTGTGTGTGTCCCCCGTGTCACCCGGCCGTGACCGCGCTTGTGTCCCTATACCCAGGACATGTTTGACGTGATCCTGGACGAGAACCAGCTGGAGGACGCCTGCGAGCACCTGGCCGAGTACCTGGAGGCGTATTGGCGAGCCACGCACACCTCCAGCGCCACGCCCATGACGCCGCTGCTGGGCAGGACCCTGGGCTCCTCGGCGCTGTCCCCGTACCCCGCCGCCATCTCCGGCCTGCAGGTAGGAACCGGCGCCTCGGCCGCTCTGCCCGGGGCTGTGCTCACACCCGGCCCTGCTTTGTGACGCTGCTCCTCGGCTGGGAGCCGCCCAAGGGCAGGGAGCAGGGAGGAGACCACCCCCTCAGGCCAGTGCTGAAGAACTGGGAGTGCTCTGCCTTTATTTAGTGGGAAAGAAAACAACCATCCAGGAGTCAGCTCTCTGTTATGATCCCTTTTATTCTACCCTCCTAACGTTCCCTTTTGGGTGGAAAAGCTTGTTCTTTGAGTGTGAATAAAAGACGTTATTTTTTTTTTATCATTATTTTTTTTTACCCATTGAAAAAAATTGTGACCCTTTTTTTCCACAGGGATAGCTCAGACTCGGCTGAACTTTGACACCTCAATCGTGGCATGTAAATAGTCCTTAATGAGAAGTACGTGCTTTATTAAGTTTGAAACCAGAAATGTTTGGGGCTAATGACTGGGAATGCTTGAAGGGCTCAGGATTTGCAGGGAGCTTTAAATCCTGCAAGTTTCAGTGTGTGGGGGACTCCAGGAGTGTCACTTGCTAATGTACGTCAGAAATAGAACTGAACAAATGACATTTAATGAATAATTCACCTGACAAATGTAACGTCTGCTCTGCTTGTGGAGTGTCTGGAAGCAGGTAACAGTTTTGGAGGAAATGACTGTTGTTTGGTGTTTGCAGTTAACATCCAGCTGGTTTTGCTCTGAGTGAGCTGCACTTCCCTGAAGGTGCTTAATTCCTGCACTTACCTTTCTAAAGCCCTGCTTGGTTTTATTGGGACCAGCAAGTCACTGTCTCCTGAGTGGCTGAATGCACAAGCACTGTTCTGTTACTAATGATAACATGCACATGTAAACTGTTGTTTCCATTTTCCACTTGCCTTAAAATTTCAGTTTTCCATCCCTTCATGCCAATAAAATACCATCTGCAGAACTTTCACCTCTTCAGTTTCATTTTGAGAACTGGGTGTATCCACAGCAATTTTTTTCAGGCATTTATTTCTCTCTGATCAATGGACACCAGCAATAACTGTGAAATGTTGCTCCATTTACTTAGGGAAAACTCACACTGAAGATGAAAATCACCCCTGTGCAGTGGGCTGGCTGAAGGTATGCATCACTTAAATCCCCACTTCACCCGAATTCCAAAGGGTTTCGGTGGGATCAATGGTGCTGGTGCTCTGCAGAGGGGTAAATTTCTCCTGGAGTGATCCATGCCCAACCACAGGCTGCAGCTTTTCCGTGCCAGGAGGGTTCAGGCCCTGCTGTTTTCCGTGGGTGTCTCACAGTAAGGACTTCCACCGTCCCTGTTATCACCAGGAGGTTTTATACCCATTCAAAACCTTGGAAGGATTTGCATCAGCTTTCACTGTGATGATGTGTGTGGTGATTAAAAGGCACTCAGGCTAATTAAACTAGCAAAGGTGCTTGTGATACAGGAAGATTTTCTATTCCTTATGCCCTTGGTACCTCGGGGACACAAAAGCCCAAAGGCTCACCTAGCAGTGAGCCTGGGACAGGCTGTCCCTGCTTCACAAATCCAGATTTGGGAGACTCCCACTTTTACCTGGCTGTGGCCTGGACTTTGGTTTACTGAGAACTGAAAGCTCTGACTGAACTCCTGACTCACAGAGGTCCTGAGGGTCACATTCTGTGGCACAGATCCAGAGCAGTCACACAGGGCACAAGTGGCAGTGCTGGGCCTGCCACACCTGATTCTTGGGAATTGCCTTCCTTCAAGGAAGAGCTCCATGCTGAGCTGAGGGGGAAGAGTAAATTTCATCTTTGCCTAGAAAAATATTTATTGCTCTGAGAAGTTCTGGCTGCCCCTGGATCCCTGGAAGTGTCCCAGGCCAGGCTGGACATAGCTTGGAACAACCTGGGATAGTGGGAGGTGTCCCTGCCCATGGCAGGGGAAGGAATTAGGTATTAGGAATTAGGAAATTAAATCCTTAATTTCCCTTCCAGCCCAAACCATCCTGGGATTCTCTAACTCCAGAACCAGTCGTTTGCCTCTGTGGCTGGTTGACTCTAAACACAGTCTAGCCTGATTGCAGTGCATGGATTCCAAGCTCAGGTTTTGGGGAGATTGTTCCTTGGGCTCCAGGGGATTTGGGTTTCAAGTCCATTCCTGCAGGTAGTCATTCCAGGAATGGACTCAAAAGTTACCTGGGCCATTACTCCTCGTGTGACCAGCCCAGGGAAGGGGGAAGGTTTCAGGAAGGCAGCAGGATGCAGCTTGAGAGGTGAATTACCCAGGGAAGGCAGAGGGCTGAGCACAGAGTTAAAGCTGCAGCTGATGAGGGGATTATACATCCAAACTGTGTTTGTGTCAGATAAACACAGGGATAATTCATTCATCATGGAATCATGGAACCCCAGAATGGTTTGGGCTCAAAGGGACCTTAAAGCCCATCCAGGGGCAGGGACACCATCCCACTGTCCCAGGCTGCTCCAAGCCCTGTCAAACATGGCCTTGGACACTTCCAGGGATCCAGGGGCAGCCACAGCTCCTCTGGGCACCCTGTGCCAGGGCCTCCCACCCTCCCAGCCAGGAATTCCCAATCCCCCAGGCAGCCCTGCCCTCTGGCAGTGGGAAGCCATTCCCTGTGTCCTGTCCCTTGTCCCCAGTCCCTCTGCAGCTCTCCTGGAGCCCCTTTAGGCCCTGAGCTCTCCCTGAAGCCTTCTCCAGGTGAACATTCCCAGCTCTCCCAGCCTGCCTTTAATTTCTGAAGCACTTTGCCCTAATCCCCACTAAAACCTGGTGCTCTGAGGAGATCTGGGGATCCTCTGGCTGGAGTTCTCCCCAGTTTCTGGAGGTGAGGTTGCAGAGGAGCCCCTCGTTCAGGGCCCCTGCCCAGGAGTCTCCCTGGCAGCAGCAACGTGGAGCTGTAACCACACACCCCCTGCTCCATCCCTGCCCCGGCCACACCAGCCTGGCATATAAATTATTCAGGAGAAGAGTCGCCAGGGCACAAGCTGCAGCAGCAGGAGAAAGGTTTTATATCCCAGAGAGCAGGGGCTGGAGTTTCAGCACAGAGTTTGTCCTGAGAGATGGGTGCTGATACTCCTGAGAGGTTTAAATGTGTGCAGAAAGCAAACAAAATAGGCTATTACTTTAGGCTATTTCTTCATTGTGCCCTTAACTGGCCAAAAAATATGAACTCATTTTGTTCATGTGACAAATGACGGGCATTGTCATTACGGAATGTGAGGAGAGCAAAGGCTTCTAATTGATAAATTATCTTAGGAAGGGATTTTCTGTCAGCATATTTGAATACTGTGTTTCAGTTGAAAGGATTTATTAATTTATGATTTTAGCCTCCCCTTGGCTGCCTGCTGAGCGGCCCATCCTTGGCTTGGGCAGAGGAGGGGTTTTAAATAAGGCTCAGAGCTGCACCTTTCCAAAACAACCCAAACAAACATCTTCAGATGTTTTCCAAAACCACAGAAATGGACGCTTAGACATTCCCTAAGCAGAGTAGCAGCGTGAATGTTCCGTTCCTGATCAGAGAAAAGTGATAAATGCTGACTACATCAGCTCACTTTTCATGCTCGATGTAATGATATATTCAGCAGGGCGAGCTTCCCGCTGCAGGAGAAGCAGAGCTGCCGGCCCTGCAGCAGCCGGCCTCGGCCGGGAGATGAGAGCCCCGAGGCTGCTGTCAGGGCTGGGCAGGACTGAGGTGGGGCAGCCGCCCGGGGTTGGGTTATTAACGCTGCCCTTGTTTGGCCCCCGCAGAGCCAGCGCGGGAGGCACGGCGCCCACTCCGCCGAGAACTCTCCGGTCGAGCGGCGCGGCCTCATCAGCTCCGACGAGAATTACCACAACGAGAGGGCTCGGAAGAGCAGGAACCGTTTGTCTTCCAGTTCCCAGCACAGCCGAGACCACTACCCCCTCGTGGAGGAGGAATACCCCGACCCCTACCAGGACTTGTACAAACCCCACCGGAACCGCGGCTCCCCCGGCGGCTACAGCCACGACTCACGGCACCGGCTCTGAGCGCGGGGACTGGGGAAAGCCGGCCCCCAGCCCTTCACACCTTGCCGTAACAGTAGCTAGGAATAACAATTAGATCATGTTAATTTGGCAGGTGTGTGACGGTGACGCTGCGGTTGCACTCTGCTGTCATTGATGTTTAATTAGGGGGCAGCAAAACCCAGCCCGGCCCTTCCGTTTCTGCCCGATCATAGAGGTTTGTTTTGGGGATTTTTTTTTGTTGTTGTTGTTTTTTTGGGTTTAATACAGCGTTTGCATTTATAGCCATTTTTTTTTTTCCTTGTCCTTAGGTGTTAGAAACATCCGTTTGTAATTTTGGGTACTTATCAAGGCACTTATAAAATGATTTCCTGTGCTGGAAATTCCAAATGACCAGTTCCAGTTGGAACCAATTTATAAACCAATTCCTGTTGGAATTTGGGTGAATTGACTGGAAAGTCGACGTGAGCATGTTGGGAAAAACAAACAAACAAACAAAAACACAAATGCAAAGAAAAATCTGAGAATTACAAACCACTGAAAGTCAGAAAGTCAGCTCCAGTATTTGTTTGCTGGGAGCTCAGTTTCCATTTCAGGTTAGAATAAAAGGATTTATTCTAAAGATTTCTTTCCAGAATGGCTTTTGCAGACAAACCAAATGTAAACTCTCGAGAGTGCCAAATACCCCAAATTATTGCAGCAGTTAACAAACCACTTTCCAGTTTGAAATTATTTTTAGACCTGGCATGAATGTTGCAGCCAAATGATTCTTGAGTTCAGCCAGTCCTGACAGCTTTGTCGGGACCAGCAGGGAGGAACTGCGACAGGAGACAGGAAACAGGGACAGGAAAAGGAACAAACTCCATCCTTGGTGTGCTTGGAGGTTGGGAATTGTCTTGTCTTTTTTTTTTTTTTTCCCTCACTCTTTTACCTGAACACAGCTAGAAGTCCCAAAACGGAACAGGAGTATGGAGACATCAGATCTTTTCTCCCATTTTTTTCTCCTGCTTTTCAAATGGAAAACACTCCCCCTCCTGTGACCCTGTGTGTAGAGTTCCTACATCCCAGCACCCCGAGCAGCTGCCCACGTGTTCCATCTCCCCAGAGGCACCTCTGAATGTCTGACCATTCCAGCAGCGCACAAGAACTCTCCAGAAGATCCATTCCAGCCATGAAGTCCCAAGGGGAGGAGGGGAGTGGGCTTGACCACTCATCAGTGAAGAACATTTCAAACAACATCTCGGTCGGAATTGCAATAAAAAGGGAATTTCAGACAAAAAAGCTGCTCCCAGGGAAGTCGTAGAGCTGATTCCAAGCTGTGGATTCCAAGAGCTGTGATAAATCCTTGGAGATATTGCTGCCTTACTTCCCACCAATCATTTCCTTCACCTACTGAGTCTTTGAGTTCCTTCCAAGGGATGAATTTCTGTGGTTGGAGCTTGTGTTTTACACCGTCAGTGACGCCTTAGATCCCGTGGGATTGAAAATTGACCCCCGTTGCCCATTTTGTACAACTGCTGCCATCCTCCAGCAGAGCCTCCCGAAATTCCCCACCCTACATTCCCTGGGATTGACACAGTTATGCTGAACATGCATTTGTTTGTGTACGTTCATGTCACAACTGTTCTCCCCAAAATAAGGATCATTCACTTTTTGATTTGCTCGTTTGCCTCCCAAAGCCTGCTGAACCCAGGCTTTGAAAGCATGTAGCACTAAAGGAATTTCTGGAACATTCCAGTTTCTTCTACTTCCTGGACCAGCTGGCAAAGACCACTGGTGTTTCCATCATCCTGGAGTCTGATTATCCTCTTGAAGTTACTGGGAAGAGCAATCCATGTCCTTTGTGGGACACCCAAACCCAACCCACCTCCAGCAGCATTAAAAGGTGGCAGACACCTGATTAATTAATCATCTTAATGACCCCACTGCCTAACAGGCAGCTCCAGCACCACGGGGTGATCCCCATGGACCAGTTCCCAAGGAAAATGTGGAAATCTGTGCATCCACTGGAGTCCCAGAGTTCTGGAGAGATCTGCCAGACCTGATCCTGCCCGATCCCCTGTGGCTGCAGATGCCAGAGGAGCTCTGGGGCTGAGGGGACGTGGCAGGACCTGGCCTGGGAGCAGCAGCTCCTCCAGGATTCCGAGCTGCAGCACAGTGGAGCACCCTCCAGGAAGTTTTCCAGCCCTTTTTCCATGTACAGCACCCAGACCTGCATGAGAAAGGAGGCCTTAGGCGACCCCTTCTCCTCGGAGCTTTTCCTTGTTCGTGCATTGAAGTCCTGATGGCAGGGGAGCTGGAGAACCCTGGGCAGCAGCTGCTTCTCTTCCTTCTGCACTAGATTAGGGATCAGCTCATTAACTGCTTGAGGAGATTTGCATATTTGCAAAGCACATAGATTTCCTAGAGCCTTGTTTGAAGTCTTCCATGTCACCCCAGGCCAGGGAAGGATCCCCAGCCACCACACCTGAACATCTCAAGTGCCAAAACCACTTGGGTTTGACAAAAAACAAACTCGTGAGGGAAGTCAGGGATGGGCCTGAGGTCCTTCATTCCGTGGGGTTGAGCTGCCTTGTGACTCCTGAGTGTCCTGAGTTTCTCCCAGAGCCCATTCCATTGTAATAAAAGGAACCAGGGGCCCTGCAGCTCTCCCTCCTTGCTGGCTGTTGAATTCTTTGAAAAGAGAGATTCCTGAAGTACAAACACACCACCCATGCTGGGAGCCTCTTCATGTATTGCAGATACTATGGGCAGTCTTTGTTTGGAGAAGGGATTTCTCTTCAGGACACAGTAAGGAGTGAAAGCTGTGCTGGGGATCAGGATTGGGAATTCCTGGTGGGATTCCAGCACTGCTGAGCAGCTCTCTTGGCCTTTAGTTGAAATTGTGGAGTTCATGTGTTCCTGACTGAAGCAATCCAGCCTCATTCTCCAGTGCTCACATCATTTCTTGTTGTTATTAAAATAATACTGAAGACCAGAGCTCTGTTCTGAGCTCTGGCAGAGATAGAGGCTTCAGAAATGTTAATAAAGTAGGGATTTTTTTTTTTTTTTAAGGTTTTGTTGTTATCCAAGTTTCTCATTTGAGACACTTTGGAATTAACAAGGATTTAACCAATCAAGGTGACAACAATGATTTCTAAAGAGAAAATTCAGCACATTCTTTTGTTTGGGAATCAATTAGTTTAATCGTTAACCTTTGAATTTCAAACACTTTCTCCCTGGAGTTGCATTTAACATGTACAGATTGTTTTCCTGATGCCAAACCTTTCTCCCATGGGATGTGCAGCTCACAGCTGCTGATATTTGTAACTTCAGCTGGATGCCAAATCTTCTGAATTCAGTTTGGTCTCAACACCACAGAATCCCCTGGAGCATCCAGACTCTCCTGCGCTCACTGACTTCACCATTCTAAAATAATCTTGTTATTCCTGTTGTTCACAGCACGATTTGGGTAAGTCAGGGGTTCTGACACTCCTTTTTTTCTCTAATAATCCATTAAATGTATCCTCTGCTGTATTTTCTTTCACAAGTTCAGTACTTCTGAAACTTGTCCTTGACCCCCACGTTCCTGATTTTTTTATTTAAGGTGAAATAATTGGGGACTACACGTGACAAAATCAAAATCATATTTTATAAAACGCCATTTATGCAAACCTGGGTTTGCTCCTAAAAATGTGCATTTTAAAACAAAATTCTGTTCCCCCTGTTGCTGCCAGTCCAGGTTTGGATCCAGGGGATTCTGCGGCCGTGTATTTTGTTGGAGTTGCCTCTCATTCCCTCCAATATTAGTCCTACAAAGGCTGCAGGACCCTGTGGTGCAGCCAAGCTTAACTCTGGGGAAAAGGAGTTCAAATGATCCTAAAAGAGTGTGGTGTCATTTTAAGAGGCATTTGAATAACCTTGGTGAGGTTGTTACCAAGCCCAGTTTATTTTATGTAGAAAAATAAAGGCGTATCTTTTAAGAAAAAAAAAAAAGGGGGGGACATTTTAATAAAATATGTGGAAGGAATTAACTCAGAGATAAGAGGTGAAAATGCTGCTCAGGAGTGAAAGTTCAGATTTCTTTCATTGTGCATGGAATCCACTCAGGAAGTCAGGAGAAATGTTGTGATTAAATCGATGAGAGGATTTTTGAGGAGGTGGAAATCATTCCCAATGTTAACGAGCGTCACTCCTTTAGTCCCCTGAAGCTGGGAGCAGCCTTGCCTTGGTCTCAGGATGATTTATGGCCCTGCCTCGGGAATCTGGGAAGCCAAATCCCTTGGCAGTGACACCAACTCCTGTCTAGCCCCAGAGCAAGGTCTGGCCCCTCCTGATCATCCCCTGCCTTATCAATATTGCCCGAAAAGCAAATTGGAATGAACTGTGGCAGCCCCGTGTTCAGGCTGCTCTGCAGCACACAACCCACAGAGCTCAGAACTCTTCTGCCAACGGTGTGGAAACAGAGCAAGGGAAAAGAAGCACATTTGCAATAGCACAAATTTACAGTAATTCCAGCCCTGCATCTGGCATCGTGTTTTTGGAACCGAGGGGGAGATTCCTGACCCAGCATCAGTGGATTTATTGCATTTTTGATCTGTTTACTCGCTGCCTGATACTTCAGCAGTTGATTTTGGCATTTTGCACACGGGATTGATTTTTCAGTAACTTGTACCCTTTCCATATGAATTAATGAATGAGAACAAAAAGAACCTTTTCCCTCACAAAGCCCACTGCATTCATTTCTGCTGATTTCCTCCTGGAAGCTGAAATCACACTGATAACTTTAATTCTGGCCAATGTGTAGATCTGGGATGTGACTGGTGAATCCATCAGCAGCCCAAGGTCGGGAATGAAACGCTCCCAGCAAATGTTTGTGGGGATACAGAGCTCGGAGGTGGCAGAGGGAAGAGGCACAGCAGCCCAAATTCCCAAGAACTGCAGAGCTGAAGGGAGGTGAGGTTCAGGAATGTGTGTTTGGGGTTGGGACACAGCTGCTGGATTCCCTGCTGGTGCAGACAGGGAGAGGCCAGCAGAGTGCAGACTGTGTAACCAGAGCGGGGAGAACGTTGGGATCAGCCATTCCAACTGCAGGCTCCAGACCTTGGGCTTCTCACATCCCAGAGAATCTCTGTTTCTCAGCCCAGCTGCTTCCCGGGGAGAGCCTGGGAGCCAGTTCAGAGGCACACTGGTGAAGACATTACTGCCTTTACTGGGACAGAGCCACCCCAAATTTGTGTTTTCTGCTGATTTTCCCTTTGTTTTGCCCTCTAGACCCTGTGTGTGTAGCACCCGACCAGGCATGTGGGTACCATATACTATGCAATGTGTACAGTGGTGCATGCTCTGCTCTCCCTCTGCTTTTAGTGGCTTTCAAAGAAAACTACAAAAAATTTTAAAAAAAGAAAAAGTTAAAAAAAAAAAAAAGAAAAAGGAAAAAAAAAAAAAGTGGTGTTATTTTTGTGACCAGGATCATGCAGACTGCATGCCCATAGTATCCTCATTTCTATGGATTCGTTTTCTGGAATTTAGATGTACAAAGATGAACTGCATTACAATAACTTTTCTACAATAAATGAACAAAACTACCAAGCGTTTAAAAGTCTGTCCAGTCTCTTGGTGTCCTGCACTAAGCTTGGGAAAATGCTCCAGACACTCGGGAGAAACCCGGAGTCCTGTGGCATTTTTGTTGTTTGCCAATAGTTTTTGGCAGCAGCCTCACGTGTTACATTTTTAGGAAAATTTAATGAGCTTCTGAAGAAGGAGATGCATCTGCTCTGCAAAATAAATTGTGTTTATTTTTGTAATGAGCTTAAATAGCTGCAACCCAGAAGTACAAAAATACAGATATTTCCTGCTGATCCAGCAGGGAGTGAGGTACTTGCAGCCAACTGCTCCTTTGAAGGATTCTGGGGCATGTTCAGGGGTTTGGGATTTGGTGGGATCTCACACAGTTAGAACTGGTTCCTAGGCAGGAACAAGGGGCAGAATGATGGGAGGGGTAAAGGATTGGAGAATTAAAAGATAATTATCAGTTTATCACAGAATGGTGAAGGTTGGAAAAGACCTCCAAGGACATCGAGTCCAATTGTGACTGGTCCCCACCCTGTCACCAGCCCAGAGCCCTGAGTGCCACCTCCAGCCATTGATGGCATCTTGGAAAACTGAAAGCACTGGAAGATGCTGCCTCTGGCAGAGAGTTCCAGCCTCCTCTTCCCAAAAATGAGTAACAGGAACCAGCAAGCTCCCAGAGATGCTGTGGGCACCCAAGCCCTGCCTTGGAGGGACAGGGGCACCTCGGCCAGGTGAGCTGCACGCTGCATTTACACCCCTCAGGCAGATCTCCAGCTCTTAAAGTTCTGCTCAGTGGGATTTTCTTGGCTGCGTGTTCAAAATCAGACCTCAACACGAGAGTTTTCATCTGAGCTGTTAATGAAAAGGAGAAGGGTTTTCAAATAAATACAACTGAGCATAAAAAGAAAAAAACCACCCAACAAAACAAAACAAAAAAAACCCCAAACTTTTGTGTGTTTTCATATGATCCTAGGGGTTAAAGTTTCTAAAGCTGCTTTAGTTGTCTATGTCCTGGAGAAGAGGCTGGAACCCCAGGAGTGGCTGAGGGAGCTGGGAAAGGGGCTGGAGAATTCCTGAGGGAGCTGGGAAGGGCTGGAGAATTCCTGAGGGAGCTGGGAAGGGCTGGAGAATTCCTGAGGGAGCTGGGAAGAGGCTAGAGAATTCCTGAGGGAATTCCTGGGAAGGGGCTGGAGAATTCCTGAGGGAGCTGGGAAGGGGCAGGAGAATTCCTGAGGGAGCTGGGAAGGGGCTGGAGAATTCCTGAGGGAATTCCTGGGAAGGGGCTGGAGAATTCCTGAGGGAATTCCTGGGAAGGGGCTCAGCCTGGAGAAAAGGAGGATCCAGAGGGATCTTTTCCCTCTCTGGAATTCCCTGCCAGGAGGGGACAGCCGGGGGGATTTGGGATCAGGGAACAGGGACAGGAGGAGAGGGAACAGCCTCAGGCTGGCCCAGGGGAGATCAGGGTGGAGATTTGGGGACAATTCCTTCATGGAAAAGGGGCTCAGGTGGCATCCCCATCCCTGCAGGGATTTCCCAGCCCTGTGGATGTGGCACTTGGGGACATGGGAAATGACTGGACTCAAATATCTTAGAGCCCTTTTCCAACCTAAGCCGTTCCATATCCTCTCAGTTTTGTTTTTGTTTTTCTTTTTTTCCTGCACAGAAGCATTTCCATGGTGAAATCCTTCCGTCGGCATCCGAAGCACTTCCCCAGCACAGCCTCCCTGACCCTGTGTGTGTTACAGCCGCCTGGAACAAAGCGTACACGACCTGAAAGAGCCCTCGCAGATTTCCAGGAGGGAATTGCGAGGCTGTGCCCAGCCCTGCCCACTGGAACGCTTCCCTCGAAAGCTGCCAGCAGCACTGGGAAGCCCAGCTTAGTCTGTAAAAAACAGCAGGACCAACCAGCCTGTCATAGGAAAAAAAACAACAAACCGACCCAAAGAAAAATGACACGGGGGGAAAAGCTTAGAGGTTTTTCTTTAAATAATCCGAATAAATGGTTTCGTTGAACTTTGGTAGCTCTCCCTCAGCTGTGCAGCCAGCGAACCCTGCCCCGAGCCCAGGAGAGCTGAGAACAGTAAAAAAACCCCGACTGCTGCTGAAATTCCAAGCTGAGGACCGGCAGAAAGGGAGATAATTGACAGCTAATGAATAATTAATGCCATTGCAGGCTGGATGCTGAACTTGAGGCATGTTTTACACCCCGTTTCCCTGCGGGTTACACGAGGTCCCAGGGCCCACAGCTGTGACACCGGGATGGACTGGCACAGTGCATTATCGGGATATTTCTCTTCTTCAACTGTTCAGGGCCATAAATTCCCCTCCAGAGCAACAGGAAACACAAAAATCTCTGGACACACAAAACTACAGATGACTCCGGCCTTGCTGCTTTAGTTCAGGACCAGCAGGGAAAATGAAATGCAAGAAGCTGCTGTGGGAATAAAAGCTCCTTGAAGGAAAGATGAAAAAAACTTCTGGAGTAAGAAAGGAGATTTCTTGTCCCATCCCTGGCAGTGTCCCAGGCCAGGCTGGACAGAGCTTGGAGCAGCCTGGGACAGTGGAAGGTGTCCCTGCCCACGGCAGGGGAAGGAATTTGGTGTCAGGACAGGACAAGTGAGAGGACAAACCCAAGGTCTTGTCTTTAGCAGTAACACAGCTGTGCACAACTTAATTATTGCCTGGGATTGTCAAATCCCTGAGGATCTAAACTCAGTGGAGGGTTTGGACAGAGAAATTTATCTCAGAGAAGGCTATAGGCGGGTCTTGAGACTACCAAAAGTGCCCTTGTGCAAACACCCCCAGCTACTGGGGAGCGACTTCACCCACGTTATTCCCACGTTTTCCTCAGAGCACCAAGTTTTAGTAGGGCAAAGTGAACGTAGTTTCCCCATAAACTGCAGCCAGGCTGGGAGTGTTCACCTGGGGGAGAGAAGGCTCCGGGAAAACCACCTTCCAGTGCCTGAAGGGGCTCCAGGAGAGCTGGAGAGGGACTGGGGACAAGGGCTGGAGGGGCAGCACATGGAGGAAGGGTTTCAACCTGAGGGGAGGGGAGGATTTCGATGCGGTACTGGGGAGAAATCCCTCGCTGTGAGGGCGGCGAGGCCCCGGCAGGAGCAGCGGTGCAGCGAGAGGCGCCCGTGGCACCGGGGTGGGCCGGGCTCGGGGCTCCCCCGTGCCCAGAGCCCGCGGTGTCCCGGGGCTGTCTCATCCCCACAGCCTTCGGTGTCTCCGGGGGCCTCATCCCCACAGCCCTCGGTGTCCCGGGGGCCTCATCCCCACAGCCCTCGGTGTCCCGGGGGCCTCATCCCCACAGCCCTCGGTGTCCCCGGGCTCTCTCATCCCCACAGCCCTCGGTGTCTCCGGGGGCCTCATCCCCACAGCCCTCGGTGTCCCGGGGCTCCCTCATCCCCACAGCCCGCGGAGTCCCGGGGCTCTCTCATCCCCACACCCACTCGGTGTCCCGGCCCTGAGGGGCTGCAGCCCGCGGAGTCCCGGGGCTGTCTCATCCCCACAGCCCTCGGTGTGTCCCGGGGCTGTCCCATCCCCACACCCTCTCGGTGTCCCGGCCCTGAGGGGCTGCAGCCCGCGCTGAGGGCTCGCTGAGGCGGCGCCGTGTAATGGCGGCCGCGGTGCCGCCCCCGCGCGTCAGCGCAGCGCGCCCGGCCCGGCCCCGGCCCGTCCGTGAGGCGGCCGCGGGCGCTGCTCCGCTCCCGCCGCCGCCGCCGCCCCGCTGCCGCTGCCGAGCCCCATCCCCAGCCCCATCCCCAGCCCCATCCCCAGCCCCGGCCCGACCCCGCGGCGATGTCCCAGCGGCAGCGGCCTCGGCGCGGCCCCAGCCGGCTGTCGGGGCGCTGCGCCGGGCCCTGAGCGCCCGCGGCCCCGCAGAGCCGCGGCCGGCGAGGCCCGGAGCGCCCGGCCGAGGATGGGGATCCTCTTCACCAGGATATGGAGGCTCTTCAACCACCAGGGTGAGGCCCGGGGGCCGGCCGGGAGGGACCCACACCCGCTCCGGGGCGGCCGCGCGGGCTCCTGCAAGTCGGGGCTTTATTTATTTTTCTTCTTTCAATTACTGGACTGCTCGTTCCCTGGCAGCCGCCTGTTAAATTATTAACGTGTGCCAGCGGAGCACGGCCGTGGCGCGGCGGGGCGGGTGGGCTCGTCTTGCTGTGGGCAGAGTGCGGGTTTAAGTGGCAAACCTGGAGATGTGCCTCGTTCGTGGAGTAAATGTTATTTATAGCTTCAGCTGTGGCTGCCCCTGGCTCCCTGGAAGTGTCCCAGGCCAGGTTGGACGGTGGTTCTTGCGGCACCCTGGGACAGTGGAAGGTGTCCCTGCCCATGGCAGGGAGGTGGCACTGGATGATCCTTCATTTCTCTTCCAACCCAAACCATTCCGGCGTTCTGGGATTTTTAACACCTGTCTCCTTACGGCAAGGTGTTCGTGAGAGTTGTAACTTTAACTGCAGAGCACCTGCTGATGCTCTTTCCATGTTTGTAAAGTCCGTGGAATTCGATTTTGAATGAACCTCGGTACTCTCACACCTGCTCGTTGAATGTCCCCGTTAACGTGTAGTGCAAATACAACAAAATATTTTTGTTTTGTAGCATCCAGCCCCACCTCAGACCTCCCGTTCCAACTGATTTCCTAACATCCACTATGCTGGCAGCCTCCCAGCTGAAACTAAAGTTCCTAGTTATGTGGGGTCAGGTAAGCAGACACTTTTACAATATTGTGCAGTTATGCAAAGTTTTGAAAGCTGGAATTTGTATTGGATGGCGTAAAAGACAGCTCTGCAAAACCACACAATATTGATAAAATGAGACCCAGGAAACTTCCACTTACCTGACCCCTGTCCCCTCCCTCTCCTCCGGGATAAATCAATGTGAGTGTAGTTTGTTGGCAGGGGTTGATCTCAGTGTCTGAGGCTCGGGCATGTTTTTTAATGGCTTTTTGTTGCCCTTGAGGAAGACAAGGAAGGAGGGGAAAACCCTCTTCTCGCCAAGCTTTTACGTGACTGGTCCTGCTTGGGTGTGCAAGTGAAAGTTGAGTAACAGAGCTGAGAGCTGCCTGTGCTCACCCAAACTGGAAATCAGAAATTTGGCTGTGCTTGACACCTGCAGTTGTAGAGTTCCCAGTGACTTTTGTGATGCACAGGAGAGGAGGAGGTGCTGAAGGGAAGCAAGAACTGATTGGGGCATAGAGCCCCAAAATGTCAGAGGTGGCTTGTGTAGCACCTGGTGACTGGTCCAAGACCAAACTGGGGGAATGTGTCCTGTGAAATGTTCCAGGGCCCCTCTGTTCCCCAGGAGGAGAGGAGGGCACAGCCTGGTTGGGGTTTTACCCGTCCTTTGCAGAGACATCAGGGTGCTGCCTGGATGAGGGGAAAGTGGTGCTGAGAGCTGTCGTGGCCGGGGGGGATGGAGTTTGATTCAGGCTGCAAAACCCTGCAGCAGCTTGGGAGAGGATCCCAGCGTGACAATGACAGGCAGAGATGGAAAACTTCCTTCTGAAATCTCTCAGGAATGGGGAGAAATTGCCAGTCCCTTCCCTGCCCACACAAACTTCCTGGGCTGGGCTGGCCCACCAACACACCTGGCCATGGCACCTGGGCACTGTTGGCTCAGGAAAACGCTGGCAGACGTGGCACTAAGCTTGCTGCAGACCCACAGCTGTGACTTACCAGTGCTGTTTCCATTGCAGAGCACAAAGTGATCATTGTGGGCCTGGACAATGCAGGGAAAACGACCATTCTGTACCAATTGTAAGTAGGACCTGCAGGGGACGCTGGGGGCATTTCCAGGTGTGTTACGTGGCCCTGGGTGGTTTTACTCGCAGCTCTCCAGGTGGCAGTGGGGGGCTGGAGTTTGGAAAGGGCTCTGCTGTGCCTGCTGGGTGAAGGAGGTTTTGTTCAGAGGGTTTTGGATCTCATCACCTGCTGTTAGCACACGCTCCCAGCCGCCCTTGGTGTCACGGCCCTGCCTCTTTGCCAGCCCCATAAAATGTGATTGTGGTGAGTGCTGGCCACGGGACACTGTTGCAAAACTGATCCACGCCACAGATAAAAACAGCAGACAATTCATTCTGTGAGTGGCAGAGCACCTCTCCCTGCTGTGCCTTGTGTCCCCAGTGCTGAGATGAATTTGGTGTGGTTTGTGGGATGGGGGAAGGAGGAAGGCTGATACCAGCACAAACCCAGGACAACATCTCTGTGCTGTCCTGCACTTTCTGCCTTCAACAGCACCATTGATTTGTGCTTGCCTTGCATTAACCTTGCTCCTGGTTTACATGGAGCTTGAATGAGCTCCATATCTCAGTTCCTCAGCTGCAGTTTGATAAGAGGACACCAATCTGTCCACAGGCTTGGAAGCTGCTGGGTGGCACAAGCAGCTCAAGGTCTGTTAGTGCTGGGGACAGATTGGCCCTTTCCCACGTGCAGTGCTGTGGCACTGAGGAGTGTTCCTGAGTCAGAAATAATTCCTGTTAAACCATGTGGCCATGCAGCTCCAATCCCACAGTTAAAACTGCCTTTCTGGAAGTGGTTGGGGTTTGTCACATTCTGACCTGCTTTGCCTTTTCCAAAACATTCCTGGCTGCTCGTGCCCTGCCATGCTGCAGGGAGAGAGGAAGGAAGAAGGTGATGGTGATTTATGGAGGGAGTGAGAGATGTTTAAAAGCATAAACAGAATGAAGAGTATTTCTTAAGACTGGGAACTGCTGCAGCTCAGGACCTCTTTGGTGCTCTGTAATCCACTTCCTCCACAAATGTCTGGTTCTTCCCCTTATTTCTGCAGTTTCAGTGTTTTCTTTTCCCTCTCATACAGATCTCTGTATGTCTCCTTTTTCTTTGTACCCACTTCAACTCCCCAGGACTTTCCCAGCTCTCTTCTTCTCCTGCCTTACTTCTCCTTAACCCTACCCCATCTTTGCAGGTCCCATCTTTCCTCTTCCAGACATTTCCTTTCCTCCCATTCTCATCCTCAGCTCTCCTTGCACTGGCCCAGGGTAACTGGGATTGCTTTTCAGCACACTGCACCATCCCTTTATCTCCTTGGCTCTCTGTGTCCTCTTCAGGAAATATTCCAGCACCATTATGAGTCTCAAATTGCTGTCACTGTAACTAAAAGCTCTGCTGGAACTTCAAAAAGGCTCATACAAAATGAAAAGCTATATCAAGGCGATCAGAAGAAAAAATAATTAAGTTCTTTTGAACACAAGGCCATGGTTTGCCTTGGAGCTACTGTTAATTTTTTTGCCTGTTACAGTAGAGTTTAACTCGGCTGAACTTTAGGAGAATCCAGAGCACACATTTGGTTGTTTGATGTGAAAGTGATGTTCTTAGTGGCAAAGTCACACTCAGTTATCTCTAAACAATATATTTGAAGTATTTAATGGCTGCATTTGTCTCCAAAAAGTTGTGTATTGGACTGTGCTGAGGGGAGAAGAGGAGGAAGTTAGGACACACAGCACTGTGAAGAAAATCTGGTTTTAGTGGCCTGCCCTGGCATGGAGTGGGTGAAGTGCTTCTGGTGGAGCTGGAGGATGAGTTGTTTTTCTGAAACCTTGGAAATCTTGTGGCTTAACCACATTCTTGAAGCAAAACAACTGCTCCATCCCATGTGAGCCAAAATGGGCCTGGAGAAAGAAGAGCTGAGTGCTTCCAAAACCTTCTGAAGCAAAAATTCTCTCAGCTCCGTGATTTAATTAATTATAACACATTTTGTCCACGAGTGCTCTCTCAGCTCTATAATTTGATTATGACATAGTTCACTGAGTCCTTTTTATTGCTGTTTTTATTTACATTTCTGCACTTCCCACCATCAAACGTTGTCTTGGCTGCACAGGGCAATTTGCTGAGGTTCTCTCAGTGGGAATCCCCCTTGAGTTCCACGGCTCCCTGTGGGTGACTGCCCTGTCTCTGTCCCTGTTCCTCGTGCAGCTCCATGAACGAGGTGGTTCACACCTCTCCCACCATCGGCAGCAACGTGGAGGAGATCGTGGTGAACAACACGCGCTTCCTGATGTGGGACATCGGGGGCCAGGAGTCCCTGCGCTCCTCCTGGAACACCTACTACACCAACACCGAGGTCAGGGGCCTTGCCACACCTCTGGGGTGCTCTGCTCGTGGTCTGGGGCTGGCCCTGGGGGCTCTCACCCATCTGGCACCTGCAGATCCCCCCTTGCTGTCCCCGTGGTCGCTCTCTCTGCAGTGGCTCCTCCAGAACCTGCCTGACAGCCCTAAAGTTTTCCCCCAAAACGTTGGCAGCTCTGTCTCACAAGCTCCTGTCAGCACCAGCTTAGACACCCCCAGGAGTTTTCAGAACTCTTCAGAGGTGCAAACACACATACATATAAAAAATATATGTATATAATATATATATGTATACATATATTATATATATGTATATAAATTTTACCAAGCACACAACTTCCTAAAAATGCTTTAAATCAAGGTTTCCTACGTGTTATCAAATACAATTTAAATACAATGATTTATATTCTATAAATAGCGTTTTGTGAGGTTGAATACAATAGTCACAATAATTACCTTTGTTCTCCAGTTCATCCCCATGAGGTGCTGTGATTCCTTAAAGTTCTTTTCCAGCCTAAATGAAGCTGGGAGTGTGTTCTTGGAGTTTGGAGCTTCAGGACTCTTTTAATCCCATGCAAATACTTATTTTCATCTTAGTTCTTGAACCTAGACAAAGAAAACTGATGCACTCTGTTTTAAAGGCTGCGACAAATTATTTGAGGGATCTGTGTGGTGCCTCAGTTACACCAAGCAAATCTGGGATTACAGAGAAATTTCTTGCTTTCAGTATGAATTTTATTTCACTGAAAAATGGAGAACAGAAAGCGAAAAGTTGTGTGAGAGCTGCCTTTGTAGCCAAAGCACAGCAGAGGCTGTAAATAACCCCAGGCCTGTGGGATTACTGGGGCTGGAGGGAAGGTTTGGGAACAGGGATGATGGTGGCTGATAATCCAGCTGGATAATGGGCTGGGAGTGGGAACAGCAAGAGTTTCTCTGCCTAATAACTCTCCCTTTTTGCAGTTTGTGATAGTTGTGGTGGACAGCACAGACAGAGAGAGAATTTCTGTGACTAAAGAAGAGCTGTATAAAATGTTAGCACACGAGGTGAGTGCACCCTGTGTCTTTAATACTTATTTTAACCTTTATTTTAATTATCTGGCTGATACACGCCAAGGGAAGCCCATTTACACCCTGAACTGTCTTCTGTGAAATTCCCAATAAAGCTGGTATTAATTAATACTAAATTTCAGAAGTAGCCTGTCAGAGTGCTCCAGTGAAAGAGCAGCTGGGACCTGTCAGAGACAACTGTGGGGTTTATACTTCAATCCATTTTAATATCTGAATTAGAGCCTTTAAGACTCCATGGTTTCCTGCAATAATTTAATATTTATTTTTGATATCTTCATGGTTACCTGAGGTTTTATAACCTTTACAATGTGTGTTAGAGCACTCCAGCTCTAAAACTGAAGGAGCTGCAGCCCGTGGCTGCAGCAGAATGCAGAGTGGAATTCCAGAGTGGAAATTGCTAAATTGTCAGGACCTTCCTTAAACCTGAGCCCTGGCTCAGGTCTAAACCTGAGCTGGGCTGATGTAAAAGCCAGGCAGCACCTGTGGCATGACCTGAATGCAAACTGGATCAGGGTGTGTGAGCTGACACCCAGCTTCCAAATTTAAGTGTCAGAATAAAAAAAAAAAGTGCATAAAAATGATGGCATGATAGCCTAAAATATTGCATCTATATTTAACCTGTAGCCAGAGTTTGGAGCCTGCAGGAAGGGCACAGCCTGCCTATGGATTTCCTTGGAGGAAAACCAAGGGCTTTGCATAGGATCTTTGGTGTTTTAATTTTTTTGGTTTTGTTTTTGTTTGTTTTTGTGGGTTTTTAAAAGCTTTTGCTATTTAATTTAAATTATGTTTAATAAAGTAAAGTCTAATAGAGCAGGTCAGGCTGTGCAGTGTTAAATGTGGCACAGAAGGGCTCGGTGCTGCTGTCCAGGATTAGGATTTCCGAGCTGGACTCTTCAGGCTGTTGCAAAAACCTGCATCTTCTGTTTCCTAATCCCTAAAGGAAGGTGAAGTTGTTAACGAGCTGATGCAGCCGCAGGGAAGGGCTGGAATTCCAGGCAGAATGGAGGCGATTTGGGAGCCACCTCGCAGTGAATGTGCCCTTTGTTGCCGGCAGGATGTTCCCAGGCTCCCTCCCCAGACGTGGCTGTGACGTTGGGAGAGAGCAGCAAAGAAAGTCAAATATTGATTCAAAATCCCTTTTCTTTGCTCCTTGAAGATCTTTCCTTTCTCCTGACCGGTTCTGTGGAGTTGCTGTTAAGGCAGAATTGAGTTGTGCCAGCTCAGTTCCAGCTATTTTCTGGAGCAGTTGATTATTTGGGAATTAATTTTGCTGCTTGTCAACAGGAGTGAGCCTGGTGGGCAGCTCAGTGCCTGAGCTGGCCTGGCTTCCTGGGAACACCTTTTTGCTTTCCAAGGGAAAGATTTTCAATGATACATCCCTTCCCTGATGTAATTCCAAGCAATTTGAGGTAAAACAAGCTTATCCCTGGAGTCACTGTCCCCAGATTGTCACTGCTGCTCAGGTACAGGGGTACACAGGGCTCTGATCCTCATGGAGCACAGCAAAACCTTGTCCTGAGTGTTTTACTCCTCATCCATGGCAAGAATTGGCTGTTTGGTGTGCAGGATCAGAGGATTTCCTGCAGATCTGTCAGCAGAACTTTGTCCTGAGTCCTGAGTGTTTTACTCCTCATCCATGGCAGGAATTGGCTGTTTGGTGTGCAGGATCAGAGGGTTCCCTGCAGATCTGTCAGCAGAACTTTGTCCTGAGTGTTTTACTCCTCATCCATGGCAGGAATTGGCTGTTTGGTGTGCAGGATCAGAGGATTTCCTGCAGATCTGTCAGCAGAACTTTGTCCTGAGTGTTTTACTCCTCATCCATGGCAGGAATTGGCTGTTTGGTGTGCAGGATCAGAGGGTCTCCAGCACTTTGCAGTGCAGCACTTTGTTCTGGATTGTTGGCTGGGTTCACTGCTTTGGTGTCCCCTCTTTTGTCCCCAAGGTCCTTAGCTCCTCTCCTTTGTCCCTAGGACTTGAAGAAAGCAGGATTGCTGATCTTTGCTAACAAGCAGGATGTGAAGGAGTGCATGACAGTAGCTGAGATCTCCCAGTTCCTGAAGCTGACTTCAATTAAGGATCACCAGTGGCACATTCAGGCCTGCTGTGCTCTCACTGGAGAGGGGTAAGAAGGATTGGTGTCCATGGGAGAGGAATGTGGAATTACTCTGGGGCTTTTATTGTGGTATTTGGGTTTAACACACATTCCTCCCCTGGCCATAAGAGTGACAGAATCTCAGAATGGTTTGGGGTGGAAGGGACCTTAAATCATCCCACCCCACCCCTGCAGGTAAGGACACCTCCCACTGTCCCAGGCTGCTCCAAGCCCTGTCCAGCCTGGCCTTGGACACTTCCAGGGATCCAGGGACAGCTGCAGCTTCTCTGGGCACCCTGTGCCAGGCCTTCATAATCTTGATACCTAAAATATTTTTGGGCTCAGAACACCAACTTTACATCAAACCCATGGTGTCACCTCAGAGAGATAAGACTTGGCACCATTCGACTTGATGAGGGTAGGGTGAGGTAGGGGCAAACTGAAATCTGGTTTATTAAAAATAATCCTAATTAGAGAGAACTTCATGTCTTGAAGAGCTGGGATCTGAACTCTCTCACCATAGATGACATCATAAGATGTAGGAAGTGCCGTGCAGGGAGTGGAGAGTTTCCAGAAATGATTTAGAGTTCTTGGGAAGAATTTCAGTTGATGCTGTGGAGTTACCTCTGGAGTTATCCCGAGAAGTGCCAGCATTCCCTAAATGTTCTCTCTTGTGTTCCCAGACTGTGCCAAGGACTGGAGTGGATGATGTCCCGCCTGAAGATCAGATGATTTTTAATGACCTCTTTGCACAGACATTGCTGCAGCAGAGCTGTTCCAGTGGCAGATTGGTGGGGTGGATGTATTTATACTGAACTGATGGCAACTGTATTTTCTACATAGCTGCACACACACACACACACACATGGACAGGAATTGGGAGCAGGCACAAAGGAGCACTTTGGGCTCCAGTTTGGTTCGGGTTCCTCGGAGGACACCTTCAGAGCTGTGACCAACCTTCTTTTCAAGCTGCCCCTGGGAACAGTCCAGCCTTGGGCATGGGGAGGATGAAGCAAGAGGAAGGAGCTTTTCATTTAGAGTTTTATGATCCCATTGTAGCCCTCTCTAGTGGAAGTTGTTGGCTTCATTATTCCAGTAACTCAGCCAGCGAGTCACTGGCGTACGTATCGACTCTCCAGTATTTCTAAGGTTGCCGATGTTACAAATGCAGAACTCTTTTCCTGTATGTGTACTGTACATATTTGTGTATATTTATACCTCAATCCTAGGTTCATTGCAATCTGCTCAGACCAGTGTAAAGCTGAATCAGTATGGTGGCAGCAGTACTGATCTGTGTCACGGCCACGTGCCCGTGTCACCGGTCCCGTCCCTCTGTGTCCCTACGGCTGTAACGTCAATCACACCTCGGCTCTCCACAACCTGATAAACAAACTCTCTCTTCAGCCCATTGCTTGTTTTTTTTCCACGTGATTTTTTTGATTAGGGAGGAGGCTGGAATGGATTGAGGCACACGGATTGAGCTTCGAATTCCAGGGTTGGCAAACGGAACAAATTTGCCAAAGTGTTTCAAATGAAACGGATTTTCCTCTTTTATTGTGGTCATCATTGGATTGGGTGATGCTGCAGGTCCTGCCCACTCCTTCTCTGCTCTGCTGGTTGATTCAGGTCTGGCAGAAGTACCTTCAGCTGTCAAAAAGGGAAAAGTATCTTTTTTTTTTTCTTAACCAAAGAAGAGGCACAAAAGTACGTTTGAAAGTGTCACTGGAATACAAGTCAGACTCTAATGAAGCATTTTTCAGAGGAAAAACTCTCTTTGCTACATAAAACGTGCAGATGGTAAAATGTGCAGATGTATCAGTATGCAGTGGAGGAGACTGGATGGGGACAAAGCAGATGACACTACTTGAAAAGCTCCAGATGACCCACACGAGTTCCAGGGCAGAAGTCCCTTGCATGGTCCCCAAGCAGTGTGAGAACACTAGGATCACCTTTCCCTGCTGTAACACCTGCTGGGATGGCTGTCCCAGGCACAGGGGGGTCAGAATTCCCACTTTACAGGATCCAGGCAGTTGGGGAGGCAGTGGGATGGTTGGAAATGTCAGGCTCTTCTCTGGGAGATGCACTGGGAGTTCAGCAAAATGAAACAAAACCATTGAAAGTGTTCTTCCCTTTCTCAGCCCCCATGGCTGGTAAGGATGGAAAAGGCGTTTTAAAGACATTTTAAATCTAAGTTTGAACTTTTTAAGGTGCTTCTCTTTGGTTCTGGGATAATCTGGTCAGCTCCTGCCTTCCTGCCCACCCGCCTCCCTGGGAGCACAGGAATCCTGGGGGAAAGGAGGGGAGGCAATCTCAAAGTCTGTATTTAACAAAGGCAGGTAAAGAATTTAACTTTTTAATCTATTTTTGGTATCTCCAACGCTCCCTGGCTGGGGGATCTGCTGTCTTTGTTAAACATTAAGGTGTACATGCATATATCTCTAGTGCATGCACATAGATCTTGGTATTTAACTGGTGTATTGCAAAATGTATCAATGTTTGAAGAATTAACAATTTAATGCAAGGACTCTCTCAGTTTCTCTGACAGTATCTACAAGCAACAAGCTCTGTGCACACTTGCATATGAAATGGAATTGTACATTTTCTAGTCTAAAAAAAAAGAAAAAGCAGACTTGCTTCTAAACCCAAGTGTTTGTTTTTTGAGTCTTATGTCTTCCCTGGGCTGAATCCACACAGGCTGGGTGAGCTGGGCCTTGGCTGGTAGGAGAAGGAGTTGTTGCTGTTCATGGTGGAGCAGTGTTGGGATTTCTGCTGCTTGGTTGTGCTTTTGTAGGAACTCTCTGTCAGATGGTGCAGGAGTGGGTCGTGTTGCAAGCAGATACTCGGTGTTTACACATCACTTCAGTTGGTTTTACTCTCTCCTCCCCGTGCCACTTCCCCTTGCTGTGGCCCCTGAGGTTCACCTTGTCTTGGTTTCCCCAGGGACCACAGAGCCCAGCAGGGCTGGGAGTGACTGCACACCTCAGGACTGGCTGTCAGACAGGGTTTTCTGTGCCCTCAGGGCTTTATAATGCAAGCACTCAATTGTTTTTCTGTCTTGGTCAGTGAACAACCCAGTGTTAACCTGACTGCAAACGTGTCATGGGTCACTGTGAGCTTTCCGTGTATTTTGTAGTTTTGAGGGCAAATGTAGCCAGAATTCAGTGGTGGCTGATGTTTCCTGACATATTGTGCTGTTGTGCAGGGGTTTAAGTGCTGATTTGCAGTCTGTGGGGATGGTGGGGTTTGTCAGCAGAGGTGACAATTGCAGACTCTCACCTGGAACGGTTGCTGTGATCAATTCCAGAGTCTGATCAATTCCAGACTCTGTGATCAGTTCCAGACTCTGTGATCAGTTCCAGACTCTGTGATCAATTCCAGACTCTGTGATCAGTTCCAGACTCTGTGATCAGTTCCAGACTCTCACCTGGAATGGTAGCTGTGATCAGTTCCAGACTCTGTGATCATTTCCAAACTCCCAGCTGGAATATTTGCTGTGGTGGTGCTTTGAAGTGCACGTGTGTGTGTGTGAACTTAAAAATGTTTTAAATTTAGTCACTGACAAGAGCAGCCAGACTTTTGATCTCTAGACCCTTTTGTGTTTTGTGTAAGTGCTCCTTGTTGACAGCTTTTTTTCTTTTCCCTGTAGGGGAATTCCCATTTTTCTCCCTGCTCTGCCCATAGAAAAGCCAGGGAACTTGGCATCTGTGCTGCTCCCACTGGGGAATAGTTGGGCAGGGATTGTCTTACCCTGAGCCATGACCTTGGGCTCTGATGCTGGTGGTTCACCCTGCCTTGGCTTCCAGCTGAAGCTCAGGCTTTGCCTTTGTTCTCCATGAAATTCATTCTTGGGAAAAGGGCCTTAAAAACGGTTATTGAGGTGATGCTGCAAAATGGCATTTTAGTAGCAAAAAAAAATTGGTCATATTTCAATAATCTGATGCTTCAAATGTTTCTCTCGGTTTAGAAGATCATCAGTTTGGTAAATCATCTCTGGAATATGCTGCTTCTGGCATCTGGGAATTACACAGGTCTTTAATTGTGAGGAAAGGTGGAAAAATAAACCTGGGGAGTGTGAACAGCTTCATTTTTTTAATATTTTTTTTTTCTTTTTGGGAGGCTGAGTAGCTGCTCTGCTGAGCATTGTGTAGGTGTGTGAATGGTAAATGCACCTGACGAGCACCTTCCACATCTCTGCAGCTCAAGTGCCTAAAACTAATTCCATAATCAGCTTTATTTCCTGTGCTACGATTCCCACTCCCTTAAAATAGAGATATGTATCTATAAAAGCCTCCCAGTGTGTGGAGATGAGTGGGTTTCCCCCTCCCTACACCCAAGTTTTAACAGGATTTGTGATGAATTTGTTACAGTTCTCCCATCCCTGCCATTCCAAGCACTTTTCTATTAATCAGGCATCACTGAGGTTGCTTTGGGACAGGAAATACTGAATGTGTCCTTGTGTCAGGGTGGTTGGCTGGAATTCCTGTCAGGGGATTGTTTAAATAACTCCATCCAGGAATCCTTGGCCTTGGGAAGCTCCTGGTGGCAGCAGTTGCTTCCTCAGTGGCTGGTGCAACTCAAGTTTGTCACTGTCAGATTAATTAGGGCTGAAAAGTCGTTTTCAGCTAATTGAGATGGATGTGCTGAGCACCCCTGGGCAGGGCAGGGATGATCCCGTGGCACCAAGAGTGGCACTGAGGAAGGAAAATGTCTTTGCACTCATGTGATGACCCAGATGTGGCCTGGTTATAAATTCAGATGTGACTTGAATATATTATGTTGTAGTGAATACATTAAATGGCCAAAAATGATGAATTATAAGGGGCTGGCACTGTATCTTTGTATTTCGTGTTTGAGAATCATGAGCAGGAACTCTCTCCTTGCCTTAAGAGGGCCTTACCAGTGAATTTTTCTATTGTAGCTTTATCCACAGTGGAGTCACTTTACCACCCTGAGCCTTCTAAGTCAGATTTTGGGTAAGGACAGAGCTGGGTGGGGTTTTTAAGCTTTCCCTATTTGTAACTGTACAAAACTTGGCTGAGACTGGATTTTCTGCCTGGAAGCCAGAAAATGCTGCTTTACCTGGAAGGCTGGGAATCCTTCCTTGGGCATCTTCAGCTCAGTGTTCTCCTGGTCTAACTGGTGATGGAGGCAAGAAAAGCTGGATTCTGTGGGGAGGTTAAAAACTTTAATCAGCTCTGGGTGACGAGGTGTGGGGCTGGGCTGTGTGACCGAGGGACGGTGTCGCTGTGTCCATGCCGAGTGTCCGTGGATGTCCCCGGGCGGTGCAGGAGGAGCCGCCGCTGGTCCCGAGGCTGCGCTGCCCATTCCAGGAGTCCCCTGCGATCTTTGGGCACAAATCGGCTGTGCCCAGGTGCTGCTCCGTGTCCCGCCCGGTGCTGACCGAGGAACATCCGCGTGTGTTCCTCCCCGCAGCCGGGGTCAGGTTTCCTTTGATCGCTCGTACTTTGTACTTTTCTCTCTTTCTTTCTTTCTCTCTCCAGACTTTGTCATCTTCCTGAAAGAAACGCACAGCCAGGACGTGGCTAACTGCGAGAAAAATCGCGTTTTTTCAGAATGTATAAAATGATGGCTTCAAATTAATCCCGAGCCTTGGGAGGGCCGGCAGCTCCCAGCTGGAGCCCTCCTGTGTCTGCACTCACGCGTGGGTATTAAAGTCATTTAACCAAAACATTTGATAGAGCTGTTTATTATAGCAAAGGAAAAACAGGATTCTATTAAGCAACTTTTTTTTCCCCCTGAAATTTGATCAGAGCATTCCTTGAATTGTTTCCCCTTTGCCACTTTGTGTCTTTCAAATTCTGGTTTTCATGCAGCTGAAGGGAACTCCTTGTGTTCTCCTAATTCTCGTTGAAGTGGAGCAAATACAAATTTGGGCTGGGGAGCTCTGTACCATCGTTTTTATGCATTTATAAATGATGTCAATTGCTAATTCTTTCAAACTTACCAGTATTTATGATTTTAAGTTGAAAACACTTGTCAAAATGTGCCTGTTTGCATTAAATTCTGTGTGTGGGAGTTGCAGTGAAAGTTTTTGAGCAAATATGTGATTTCTGACCTGTTATTTGGGGCTGTTTAGGTGTTTTGGGGGTGAAATGTGCTGTTCTGCCCAGCCTTTGATGGGGGGGGGGTTGTTTGGGACAAGTTTGGTGATAAATCTGTGCTGGTTGGTGTCAAGAACGGGAATTAAAATGAGTGTGAAATGTTGTTTTCCTGTCAGAAATGCTGAATCCCAGGGATGTGCCCCTCTTCCATACCCACATATCACACACATCACCTGTGAGTGCTGGGGAGCTGCAGGAAACTTCTTAAAGAGCAAAAGAGATGGAGCCAAAGCTGCCTTAGGAGATGAAATTCCCAATTTTGTGTTCACGGGCTGGATCTGGCACTGGGTGCCAAGGGAGGGTCGGGCACAGGTTGGATTTGGTGACCTTGGAGGGCGTTTCCAGCCTTGGTGATCCCAGGGTTGTGTAAAGGATCTTCCTGCCCAGCCCTGCAGCCTCACCAGCCCTGGGTGGGGATTTGGGGCTCCTTGGGTCCCTTCCAGCTGCAGGAGCTGCATCCATGGGTAAATCCCATGGAATAACCTCCTTGGGTTCCTTCCAGCTGCAGGAGCTGTATTTGTGGGGTGATCCCATGGAATAACCTCCTTGGGTCCCTTCCAGCTGCAGGAGCTGTATTTGTGGGCTGATCCCATGGAATAACCTCCTTGGGCTCCTTCCAGCTGTATTTGTGGGCTGATCCCATGGAATAACCTCCCTGTAAATAACAGGCAGACAGAGTTCTGAGGAATAAAGAATTGCAGCAACCCCCCCACCCCGTTAGGATGGTGTAGAAAAGGCAAAATGCCTTCCCACATTCTTTATCCTTCCACCTCCGCTTTTAGCTGTGCTGGCTGGAGCAGTTTCCTTTGGGACACGCTTTTCCCAGCAGGGTGGGCTCTGCCTCCAGTTCCTCCCTGGTGCTGCTGCTCTGCCTGCCCAGAGAGGCTGTGGCTGCCCCTGGATCCCTGGAAGTGTCCCAGGCCAGGCTGGATGGGGCTTGGAGCACCCGGGGATAGAGGGAGGTGTCCCTGCCCATGGCAAGGAACTGGAATTAAATGATCTTTGAGGTCACTTCCAACCCAAACCAGTCTGCAATTCTGTGATTCTCCCGGGACATTTTTGTGGCTGAATGCCTTAAAGCCAGGTCCTGTTCCTCTTAACTCCATAATTCCTTGACTTTGATATAACTTCTGAAAACTGCTTGTAGTTTTCCTTGGAATCCAGTTAAATATTAGGTGATTTAAAAGAGAAGCCACCATTCTCACACGTTAATTTTGTTTGGTTTAGCCCAGCTGTGCATTCTATAGGCCTTTGCACCTGGTGTATGGAACTGTGAACAGGCTTTTTAACAGAAAATGTTACATTTTTTGGCTCTTTTTCTTGAGTGTATAAAAGTTAAGACTGCTGAGTTCTCCTTCATTTTTTTTTAATAATACATTTTTAATTATTTTAATAATTAATACTTTCTTGATGCCATTATCACTTTTTAAATTACTGTTGCTGCTCTCTTGTTGCACAGTCTGTATTGTGTTATTCTGAATATGTTTTTCTGATGATATGGGGATGAAATACATGTAAAGCTACAGAACAGTCAACAATATTGACAATAAAGACAGTTAATTCTTGTCATTAATTTTTCAGTTCTGATGGTTTTTACCTTCATTCTTCAGAACTAGAAGGTTTTCTTTCTGTTTCAAATATATATGTGTGTGTATATATATGTAGGCAACTCATGGGGTCATGTAAAGAGGTCATGCAAAAAGGTCATGCAAATTTCCTTGGAAACAATGAAAATGGTCAAAATCTGTACAGAAATAAGGATTTAGTGTAAATGTTGAAGAGTTCTGAGGGAGGATCCCTGGTGCTGTGGGATCCTCATGGATGTTGTGTCATTTCCCATGTGTTGGGCTTTGAAACCTGAGTTAATGGGTGGAAATCAGCTGTGTAAGCAACAAATAAACCAAACTGTCTGTGTGGAGCTGGCCAGGGAGTTTCTTGGAGATCCAGTGTGCCTGGGATGCCAAAGGTGCTGCAGTGAAAAGGTTGAGGTGATGAATGGAGGAAAGTCCTGAACTCTGCTTGATGTGCAAATCTTCCTGAGAAATCCCAGTGTCTGAATTGTCCTACAGGAGTGGGCACTCCACCACTGCCCTGGGCAGCCAACAGGCCTGGACAACCCTTTCCAGGGAGAAATTTTCCTTAATATCCAATTTAACCCTCCCTTGGCACAGCCTGAAGCTGTTCCCTCTCATCCTGTCCCTTGTTCCCTGGGAGCAGATGCTGAGCCCCACCTGGCTGCACCCTCCTGCCAGGTAAGTTGTAGATAAAAATAAAGTCTCCCCTGGGCTTCCTTTTCTCCAGGATGAAATCCTGGAGTGCTGACAGAGTTCATCAGTAGGGACTATTCCCTAGGAAGGACAGGGAATTTGCTTTTTATTTTTTTTGCCCTTTGCCATCCTGTGGACAAGGGCAGCCTGAATCCAGGCACAGTTTTTCCATCAGGTGTTGAGACCATTCATTCCTGGTGGTTTTAAGAGAATGCTGGGATGATGCAGAAACTGCATATTGGTCAGTTTGGTCTCTTTTAACTGAGATAAGGTGGGAAAAAATCTCATTTTTGCAGGATTTTCCTGCCAGGAGCAGCAGCAACCACTGTTCCATGCTGAGCCCAGGGAAGGAAGGACAGGGTGGCTGGAGCAGGGAGAGAGGGAGGGGCTTGGAGATTTAAAAAGAAACCTTATTTCTGCTTTTCTGAAAGCAAGAAGCCTCTCAGGATTTTGATCACTGGTTTTTTTCCTCCCAGCCCTGGGGAAGAGACAGCCCAGCTCTGAGGCTGGGTCATTTTGTCAGAAGGTGTCTCTGCCTGGCAGTGAGATGGAATTTGTGGCGTGGCAGGGATTTAGGGAGGCAAAGGGAATGAAGCCACTGTTGTTGTGTTTCCTGGTGGTGGGCACAGCTTTGCTGAGGGCACTGAGGTCCCTTCCCATGCCCTGGCAGATGGCAGGGCCCGTATTCCCAGGACACAGCACAGTGGGAGCCATCTGCACCCCAAACAAGTGATGGCAGGACTGGGGCTGCTCCACATTGTGATTCTCTCCACTGCCCTGCCACCCAACCTGCATCCCAACCTGGAATTCCTGTCTGTTCCTGAGCACAGAGTGGCTGGGCAGCCAGAGTTCCCATCCTGCCAGCCCTTCCAGAGATGCTGGGAAGGATTCTTGTGGCTCTCCTGTGCAGGGCCAGCAGCTGGATTTGATCCATGTGAGTCCCTTCCAAAGCAGGATTTGAACCTCTATGAATCTGGGATTTCTTGCTCCAGCTCCCCCTCAGGCTGCTCCCTTCCAGGGAGGCCAGATGGGGGCAGGATCCTCCTTTTTGTTAGCAAACCTTTCAAATGAAGAGTTTTATTTGGCTATATCCGAGGGAATGCAATTCTTCTGGCCAGTGCAGCCAACAAAAGAAACCCCCTTCCCTGTAGTACCACAATCACTTGGGTGGGACCTGGGGAAATAATTGTTATAGAACTGCTGTTAAACAAGGCAAACAAGGGAAAACTTTGTATGTGGAGCAAGGAACTACAGAATCACTGGGGTTGGAAAAACCTTCCACGATCATGGACTCCAACCATCCCCAGCACTGCCCAGGTCACCACTGCCCCATGTCCCCAAGTGCCACATCCACATGGCTTTAAATCCCTCCAGGGATGGGAGCTCCACCACTGCCTGGGCTGGACAGCCCTGTCCCTGAAGGAATTTCCCCCAATATCCAGCCTGACCTTCCCCGGGCACAGCTTGAGGCCCTTTCCTCGTCTTGTTCCTCCCCTGCTCTGGGGTTATCCCTGTCCCTCTCTCTGTGCTGGGTGTCTTTTTACAGATCGTCATCCTTCCTCTGCAGCATCAGCTGAATGTGCTGCTAAACTTCAGTCACCTCTGAGCCTGAATAAACGTGATGGAGTAATTTAATCATCTGTTTCACAGACCGGTAAACCCCTAAAGTTATTTTTTATCTCTTAGGATGAGCTTTTATCATAGACAGTCACAGCATTTTCATGGTTTCACTGGGCTCCTGCCGTGCCTGGGACAGTCTAGCTTTAGTCTTGCCTTAGTCTATCCTGTTTCTGCTTTTTGAAAAAAATCCTCCTTCAGTATATTTGACGTTTTTGCATTTTCTGGTATTTCTCCATGGCAAAGGGATGGGTTGTTTTTACACAGAACATTTTGTTGGCTGTCAACAGCAGAAAAACTGTGTCATTGTAGGAACAATTCCATTTAAACCTGAAAATTATTTACTTGATTTGCAGTGTCACAGCCAAAAAAAAAAAATTTCAGTACACAAAAATATTTGTTCCATGTTTGTTGCTCAGAAATCTGTGTATTACCAACAAGAGTTAGGCTGGGTTTTTAATCTTTACTGTGCTTTTCAGTAAAGATATTCTTGCCACGGAATCTCCAGCACTGAAAAGGTTCAGCGTGGTGTAACCTGCGTTAGATCAGCACTAAATTTTCAGATTGTGAAGGGAATTAAACCACCCCATCCTTCAGTAGCCCTGATGAGCAGAGAGCGAGGATGTGCTCGAGATTTGTCACAAGACATTCCCACGTGCAAGGTGAGTTGTCTCCTTCCCTGGAAACCTGCTTGTCCATGAGCATCTTGCTCCTGGCATCCTTGGGGTGATGATTTGCTGAAGGCTGCAGTGTTTGGCCATCTCTGCCACAGCCAGGGAATTGTGCAGCTGCTTCTGTCCCTCCACTGTCATTATCTCGCTTTATAAAAAGCCTCATGAAGTCATCAGGAGTTCAGCATCCCATGGAAGAGTTTTCAAAGAGCTGAGAGTCTGCCAGATTCTTGGAAATGAAAACTATTTAATGAATAAAGGTTTCTTCTCCCTTGATCCTTCATTGCAGAGAAAAAGTGTGTTAAGAAGCCTGGATCATTTTGGACAGCTGAAGGAGACAAAGGTGAAAAGCTCTGTGTGTGGCACTGGGGAGGGCTGGGGGCACCTCCAACATTTCTGGGTGAGGGTGAGGGCAGGACCACAGTTTTCCAGAGTTAGGAAAGGTCCAGAGTTAATCTCAGAATCATGGGATCACAGAATGGTTTGGGTTCACAGAGACCCAAAGATACCCAGTTTCATCACCCACAGGCAGGGACACCTTCCACTGTCCCAGGGACACCTTCCACTACCCCAGGGTGCTCCAACCTGGCCTTGGACACTGCCAGGGATCCAGGGGCAGCCACAGCAAATCTGGGCACCTGTGCCAGGGTCTCCCCACCCTCCCAGCCAGGAATTCCCAATTCCCAATCTGCCCTCTGGCAGTGGGAAGCCATTCCCTGTGTCCTGTCCCTCCAGCCCTTGTCCCCAGTCCCTCTGCAGCTCTCCTGGAGCCCCTTCAGGCCCTGCCAGGGGCTCTGAGCTCTGCCTGCAGCTTCTCTTCCACAGGTGATCACCCCCAGCTCCCCTAGCCCAGCTCCAGCTGTCCCTGGTGTGAGTTATTCAGGTAAGACCCCCTTTTGTGTCATTGGTGGGACATCAGTGGGGTCAGTTCAGTTTGCAGAAGTTTCTGCTGGCTCAGGAGCTCCTGCAGGCTACCCCACTGAGGGGATGTCCCTTAGGAGAGCATGGCCCAGTGCCATGTGAGTGAGAGGAGGTAATTGGTGATCTTATCATTCCTTATAGTGATTAAATGTCCCTTTATTGGTGTAGTAAGGAAGTTTTACTTTCTGGGTTTTATTGTCTGGAGCAGTTGCAGAGCAGTGGGAGCCCAGCAGATTCCTTGTGGCTGCTCAGTGCTGTTAATAATAGTGCAGAGAAGAATTACTCCCGGTGGCTGTTGTGCTGGTGACCTCAGTGCTGTCTTAGTGACCTTTCACAGAGCATTCTGCCCCTGGGAACTGCTGCTGCAGAGTATTCCTGGCCACGGCCAGCGAGCAGTCTTAATATTTTATGGACTACTGCAGGTTGTATTTCAGGGTATGAGCTACCAACCCCAGCAATGCCAGTCAGGAATGTGAAGCACGTTGTCTTTTCCCCCCTCGTTTTACAGTCAGAGGTGTTTGAACCTTTCATATAAATATGTTCCTTTTAAATCAGCAGAGTGAGAGAGAATATTTTAAAAATAAGTCTCAGATACAGGTGGCAGTTTGCTAAAGGCTGTGACATTGGAGATGTGAGCTCTGGTCCAGCATCCTTCAGGGTGAGGAGACTGAAGGTGCATGGATTGTCTGTCAGTGGGAAGATTTGGTTATTCTGGGATTTCCAGAATCTCAGATTCTCCCTGTAGATTCAGGGAGCTTTGATCTAAATCTTGACGTTCTTTTGCAGCAGCTTTTGTGATCTGTGGTCAATTCTTGTCACAGCCCATGAACTGCACGTTTGATTTTCCACAGACTGTGGGAACTATTCTGCAGGGGAGTCAGAGGGGCTTGGAAGGAGAGGGATCCACAGGCAGGAAGGACCATGAGGCCACTTCACTGGAAACTCCACAAATGAACCCTGCACTGATTGGAAAACCCTTGGAATGGGGAAGTGGGATAGTAACACCTTTCCTTCTGTTGCCCAAGGAGAAAAGAGTAAAATCAATCACAATTTTACCTCAATCACACCTTTGCATTCAGAGTTTGTCCCCTCTTGGAATGAAAGCATGTCCTTGGTGAAAAAGGGTTTGGAGGCCTAGGGAGTAAATATTGGATTTCTTCCCTCTGTTCTCACACAGGGCACAAACACCTTTGAGCAGTGTCAGGGCAATGTTGAACTGGAAAAGCAGCAGAGGGGATTGCAGAATGAAGGTGATGCTCTGCTGACAGTTTCAAAGGGAGTGTTCAGCCCTGCCTCTCCATCCCAGAGGATTTACAGCAGGGAATGCCTCTGTGTTAATCCATGCCTTTGTTGGTGGCTGTTGGGGTGATGTGGAAAGTTGGCAGGGCTGTACAACCCCACGTGAAACCTTCCTGCTGCCGAGCTTTGGTAGAAATGTGAAGTCATGAAACGATCTGATTGTGCTCTGGGATGGAAATGAACCTGGCCTGGGTTATGGTTTCGCCATAAATTGTTTCAGCTTAGTTCTGTAAGAAACAACAGCTCTGCTCTGAATTCACTGCAAGGAGTTCAGTGAGGAGCCAGGGGAAGGAGGCAGGATATGGAAACCAGTAGGTTTGAAAAGCTGAGGTGAAATTTGAGGCTGACACGTTGTGAGAAAACTGGAATGTGTCCTCATGGCAGCAGCCCTTGGCGTGGGACAGTTGTGTGTGGTCACCTGAGGGGGAGCACCAAGAAGGAATTTCTTCCAAGAAGGAATATTCCAAAAAGGAATATTTTGTATTTTCTCAGCAATAACCCACCCTGGGGAGGGGAAAGCACCATCAGTGCAGCAGCTGCAGTAAACCAGGCTGCTCCCAGCCCCATCCAGCCTAGCCTTGACACTCCCATGGATGGGACAATCCTAAACAGATCAATCTGCTGATACAGTAACATCTCTCACTGTATTTGCTGTAAGGATTTGCAGAATGGTCCTCATAATGAAAAAGCTTGTCTTTAAAAGACAAAAGAACTGTGTTCTTTTATTGCAGAGTAGTGAGGCAGAGGCTTGTCCAAAGGGACAAGTGTGGGAGGCAGGGTAAGAGCTGAAACTCTGTCTGCCATCAGGGCTTTTCATTGGCATTTACAGCTGAGATTTGTCCCTCTGTTCTAAAAATATAAAAGTTTATTTGTCTTATAAATAGCAGGAAGAAGAAAAGATTCAAGATGAACCTCACCTTCCTTTCCTAGTTTATAGCAACTGACATTAATATTCCAAAACCTGAATATGTTGAGTTGGGGGCTGTATCTCAGCCTCCCTCACCAGCTCCCATTAGGAAATCTGATCAATACAGAGCTGGCATTGGATTCTTGAGGACATTTGCCTTTGCTGTATCTTCTTTCTGATGAGCACCCGTGTCTAAAACCCTGTGGCTGTCTTGGGAGATTAGCAGGGGGGGATAAATTAGGCTGTTTGACATCATCTTCTGGATAAATATTTTCTTTAAGGATTCTCAAAGGCCCTAAGTAAAGAACAGGGGAGGCTGTGACAGATGCTGTCATGTGAGGAGAACTCTCCTCGTGTCAATGGCCCCAGTGAATATCTTGTGTTGATATACAGGATCTTTTACACTCTGATTTTATGTCCTCAATGTTGAGGAGATTTCAAAATTAACTTAATTTTTAAATTTCTGCAACCAGCTGGAAGTGCATTTGGTAACGTGACTTCTCTTTGCTTTATCAAATCTTATAATGAAAAAAGTTTACCAGTATTTGGCACCTTGTTCTTCTTCTTTTCAGTTTGGGTTTGTTTGAATTTTTCAGCAATTTGAATCATCTTTTGAATTATTCTGGTGGGACACTTTCAATACTAAAAGGTTTGGGTCTATACTCAAACAATTTGATCGATGAGGCCACAGTTTTTTCTCTGTCCAGGAACATTGGGAAGCATAAAATGAATTTTGGTTCCATATCAATCATATCAATATTCCTTTATTCCTCCTCTTCCAGCAGTCTTTTTTGAGTCACAGCAGCACAGTGAGTGGTTGGTTTACACACCACACAGCCACCCCATATCAGCCCATCAGCATCAAAAAATAAACCTGAAGATAAGACATGGAGCTGATCTACTCACAGCACTTGGGTTCACTGCCCCCAAGAATACTATTTGGTATGATCTAATATTTTCCATTAATGCTTTGAGAAAGAGGTTGAGCAGCACTGAAGTGAAAGTGAGGTACTTGTTAGAGCATGTATCCTTTCCTAAAAACCTCTTTGTTTGTAAGCCAAGACCAGATCCCTGACAAGGCCTCTGCTCCCAGCCTGCTTTCATCCAGAAGAGAAAAGATTAGCCAGCTGTAAAAATGGAGGGGTCAGAGAAATAGGTGCATATTTAATTTGAAGACAATCCTTTGCATTTGTCCAACCAAGCCCTTCCTCATTTTTGGTAAAAATGCTCTCTGCAATATTTCCATACATTAACCCAAAAGCTTCTGGGGCAGAGGAGCCTTGCTGTGGGGAATGGTGAAAAGAATGAGAAGGAACTCATTAGTGGTAGGTTAAAAATAGACACGGTGGCACAAATATGTATTTAAATGTCCCTTTCCAATGATACAATGCTTGCTAAGGCCAGGTATGTCAGGAGGTTAAATATAGCAGCTGGGATGTCAGGATATTTATCCATCATGCACTGAGTGCATGGAATTCAATATTTAAATACATGAAGTACAAGAAAATATATCTTGCTTTTTATCTTTGTGACTGAAATGCAAAACAACATCTTTTTCTGCCTAAGTAGTTTTGCAGCATTCTGTCTTTAGTTCAGAACTGCTGAGCACGTGCTCATTTATGTGCTGTGGATAAATTTGGCCTGGTGTGTTAACCTGGGGCAGAGCTGCCAGGCTCCACCTAGGGCACAGTTAATGCTTTTGAAATATTTGTCCCCTAGAAAGTCAAGTTCATATTCTCACAGCAAAGTCAGAAGCTGGACTTGATGATCATGGAGGTCTTTTCCAGCCCTAATAATTCTATGGTTTTATGAATATTCCATCAGAAATCAGAGTCAGACATAAATTTTCAAAACAAAGGAATTTAAAAGAAAAAAATTAATATTCAACATTACCTCATACCTGTTTGGGATAGAGAGGTTTGGAATCCCCATCCTTGGAGGTGTCCAAGGAATTCCTGGAGGTGGCACTCAGTGCTCTGGGCTGGGGACAAGGTGGGCATTGAGCACAGCTGGGACCCCATGGGCTGAGAGGACTTTTCCAGCCTCAGGGATCTTGGGATTCTCCTTGCCCATCCAATGGTGATAGTTTTGTCAGAGCTGTTCCTTGAGATTTGGAGCTGAAGGAGCAAAGCAGAAAAATGCAGGAATTAAAATGTTTTCTCAGGTGGCCCAAGAGCACCTTCCTCCCCTCTTCGTGCTCTGATGCCAGAACAAAAATCTTACATTCAGCCTAGCTTTTCATTTCACCAACCATCCCTTTGGTTCTTGGCCCCCTTCTGCAATTTCCATGGGTTATTCCATGATTTTTATCCAGTCCTGAGCTGTGCTGCTGAAGATCTGCCACGTTTCACACTAAAGACAGCTGCATTTCAGTGGCAGAAAAAGTGGTGCTGGCATCCTGTGTGCAATTTTAGCCTTGTTTGGTGTCTTTCTAAACAAGATATCAAACAGGAATATAAAATGCTCTGAAGGTGATGTTCCAGTAACACAGGGCTTGCAGAGTATCACTAAGGGAGAAATTCTTTGCAGGAACTTCCAGGATTGAGCTGGAATGACAGTAATGAATGACATGTTCAATAAGGAAAGCTGGCCCTTCACTCCATTAAGGTTTGTTATTGATGATGAAGATGTCACGTTCTGCATCCAATCTACTGAGAAGCAGCACTCGGGAGGAAAAGGGGTCTGTGAGTTATTCCTGGAATGCACACACAGAAGATCAGGATCAGAGAGCAGCAGGTTATGCTGAGGCTGCTCTCCAGAGACTCCACCAACACGCTGTGTTAATTTCTAGACAATTTTCTAAAGACGTTAAGAATGTTCAATAAACAGAAATCAGATTAAAAGGGGAAGGAATGCCTAGTAAAGCAAAATGCAGAGGAATTGAGAATGGCTTGGCCAAAGGAGACAGGGAGGGGTCTAGATCTGGGCAGAGTCTAAAATACTTGGCAGTAGTGAATGAGATATGATATTTCATCTGGATATAAATATGAACTTCTGGAAAGAGTTAAGGAAAAAGAAGTCTCTCAAGGGCTCTTAACAATCATTTATTGAATTATGTGATCTAGCACGTGGAAAGGGATCATTGTTGAAGAACCAAAGTCAACTCTATTTGTCAGTTGAGTAATCCCCTAAGAAGTCATGTCTGCTATCATCACCTTGATTCTGCTCCATACATCACGGCATTCCTGACCTTCCAAAATACCAGGGTTGCTCCTCTGTCACTTAATCTGTTTATCAACTCTTCTCAGGCTTCCTTCACCAGGGGTGTTGGCTCTTCGTTGGGTTCCTTCCTTGCAAACAGTCACTTTTCACACATTCCTGGGCCTGTGTGTTCAGCTACGAAACATTTCATAAGTGATAAAAATTTTGACACACCATTTGCATCAAGGTGAAAAAGCACTTCAGGTGCACTTACGGGGTGAAATTAAAGACAGGTTTATACTAAAATTTAATTTGCAGTGTGGACTCCTCAAGTTCAGAGATTCTTGAACTTGGATGGTGTTTTTTCAGGCACATTATAGGAATGAAATTGCCTCCATCAACTGAAATTCAATGTTATAAACTCTGATAATTATTTTTTTTTGTGAGCACTCCCTTGAGTTTGCCTGGGGCTCCATCTCACCGAGCCCTGGTGAGCTCCAGCCAAGCTCTGGTGTGTTTTGTGTTTCCTGAGGAGCACGGAGGTACCCAGCTCCCTCTCCCTGATGCTGCTGAGAACAGGTGGCCTCCCTCGGGGTCACCGAGTATATTTAGGGATGAAACTCGAGCGGGCTGGAGCCAGATTGGCTGTGTGGGCCACAGGCGTCACCGGGAGCCGCTGAACCCCCTCGCTCTCACCCAGTGCTGCTCAGGAGGGAAGACTGGAGAGCCTTTGCTCCAAAGGATATTTACTGCATGTCGCTGGTAAGAACATTTTAAATGCATTTCACTTCTTTTCCTTAGAAGAGGATCTCGAGCTGCCTCCCCATTCTGTAGTTTTTTTGGGAATACTCGTTGTGCTTTGCCCACAGAAGTCAGGTTTTGTGTCTGAATAACTGGCTGTGGATTGGAGGAGGAGAAAAAGACCTGGAATGGGGTTTGGAAATGTGGCTGGAGGCTGTAAGAGTGATGGGCTGAAGAGATTGTATTTATATGAAAACCCCACTGCTTGAGTTTATTCACACACCTCGGCCTACTGTTTCATGCGACTTGTCGCTCATTATTTGAGTTACCCTTAATTTATTTTAGTTGTTAACAACACGGTTTTCCCAATTCATTTTCTGGCCATTTTTCTCAGCCCATTGGGACTAAAAAGGGCCAGTATTCCATGTTCCTATATTTAACCTGCATGACTTGACTTCCCTTGCCTCAGAAGGAATTGCAGTTTAGCCAGCTCAACCCAACTGCCCCATCAGTTGGCAGGATTAGCTTACACGGCAAATATCCCTGGACTCAGGAGCAGCTGTTCCAAAGCCTCATCCCTTCCCAACATTAGAAACAGGGCTGCAGACTCTGGTGGAAAATTGTAGCTTTGCCTCACAGCAAAATCAGTGCGTTAATTAATTCGTTCAAAGGTTCTGACACTAATCTGTGCTTTGTACTTGAGCCAACTCTATGGATTTTCATCTTTTCCAGGTCTGAAGAAACAGAGAGAAAAAACCCACAAGAGCTTAAAAAAAAATCCCAGAGCTTCTCTGTAGGCTGATGCTGGGAAGACAGAAATTGCCTCATTAACCTAAGGTCACTTAAAAAATATTTACAATATTTTTCTACATTATGCCCTTACCTATGAATGAATACATTAGAATATAAATCTCCCATTCAAATGGGAGCTTGAATGATATAATGAAATAGCATAGAATAATCACAGAGAAAAGAAAAATGCTTCAAATAATTCTGTTGTAATGAAAACATCATATCATGTTTTAAGAGATCTCTTTTATTTTCTCTTTTATTGTATTTATCTCTTTTATCTTATTTTCACTGGATTCAGTGTTGCTGTTATAACTGAAATGAGGTATTTATCCAAAATTGTAATTTATATCAGTATGTTTGAAATTTAATCCAATGTTTTTCCATTAATTAATTTCCAAGTAATGCCAGATCCCAGCTTTATTTAGGGTCTGACTAGTTACTAACCATGACCCCAAGTACTTTATGAGCTTGACTTGTACCTTCTCATGGTAGTTTCAGTCATGGGCTAATACTGTTTATTCACATTTTCACCTGCTGCATGACCAGTGAGTGGGGGAGAGACAGAATCAAACCTTCAGAATGGAGGAAGAAGAATATGAGGAAGTTGTGGAGGTAAGAAGAAAATGTGAGAGTAGAAATGTTTGTTTCCTGCCTTGTGACTGAATACATTAATCACCTCACTGAGATGCTGCTCAGGAGCAGAGGTTGGTGTTTGCTCTCTGCAGATTAGGGATGATTAGATATCTAATAAATGGTTTCATCAGTAAAACAACAACAACAACAACAACAACAGTTGTTCTTGGTGCAGCAAAGTCTCCTGGTTCCTGTCATAGTTTCTCAGTTTAAATAAGGACTGGAGCCATCCCACACTCACAGTGCGAGGTTTTCTGATTACTCCCTGCGTAATTATAGATGCACTGGGCCAGCTCTTTTCCCTCCTGGCTTGCCCTCTGTCACCCAATCCATGCTGGAGAAGATGACTTTGGAAGCCTCGTTCTAGCCCTGCCTCTGCAGAAATCCAGCAGCTTTGTGCCATCAGAGGACCACAGACCAATTTAGCCTGAGACGTGGCAGAGACAGAGCCAGGTTTAAGTGACAGAACAAGGGGAGGGGGACATTAAATGGACAGAGGGTAGATTTAAATTAGGTATCAGGAAGAAATCTTTCCCTGGGAAGGTGGGGAGGCCATGGCACAAGGTTGCCCAGAGAAGCTGTGGCTGCCCCTGGATCCCTGGAAATGTCCAAGGCCAGGTTGGAACAATCTGGGATACTGGGAGGTGTCCCTGCCCATGGCAGAGGATGGAACAGAGGATCTTTATGGTCCCTTCCAACCCAGGGCATTCTGTGATTCTGTGTCCATAGAGGTGCATCATGGATTAATTTGCCAGTAGGTCCTTTAAACTCACGGTTAGACGCTGAATTATTTAGTCTCAGGAAACTGAATACAAAATTCCCCAGGAGCGGGAGCCACCAGAATGACTTTGTTATTGAAATAGCACACGAAATTGACAGTGTGGTGTTACTTGTTGCATTGTTACTACTCTGAAATTAACTTATGTGTCATGAAATACACAAAAAAATACCCCCCAAAAAAGATAAAAATCACTGAGTGTTTGAGGAAAAGAACAAGAGTATAAATGTAAACATCCTACAACTCATTACCACCACACTGCGTTCAGTGGACTGTTGACTTCAGGTGGTGTGAGGGCACTGCCAGCTTTATATATTTCAAATAATGAATGAAGTAAAGCCAAATGATTTGCCAGTCAGAGTAGTTAAATGCATTTTGCAAAGTAGGTGTCACCACTCATAAAGTAGATTTTAAAGATATTTTACTACCTAGCTACAATGACACCAACCCTTCCTTACATTTCTCAATCCCACGTTACTTGTAATTGCCTTTGTGTTTCCTGTGCATTGTGTGCTCTCTGTAATGGATATTTATTTGCCCTCATTGTTTATTTACTCCAGCAGGAGTTACGGTATTTTGGGCTTTTTGTTCCCACAGCCCCCATTTCATCCTTTGTTTTTTGATTTTCAACGACCATCCTGCTGTAACCACATCCCTTGGGCTGAAGAGGCACTGCTTTAGTAGCTTCCCTTGGGATGCTCGTGGTGAGATGCTAAATGAAAGAGGAACAACAGCATCTGGTACAATTTTAAGCCTCCCCAGAATTTTCTTAATTCTTATATTAGTCCAAGATTTTAAACCCGTGAGTTCTAGCAGAAATTCATCTTCTGAAAGAGAAGGACATGATCGCTGAATATTGAGCAGCTGAGGCATCGCCAAAGATTTTAAAATGCTATTTTTTAACTTTCTCAGCAATTATAAGCCACTACTTGATGTTGTAGCTGTCTTGGGATGTGCAAAAACCCACAGCGAGCGATACAAACGTTTGCTGTCAAGTTACTTGAGGTTTTTTTTGGAAGGTTTGGTATAAAGTTTGTGGAAGATTTTGCAGGGGGATTTGCGGAAGGTTTTGCCGGAGATTTTGTAGAAAGTTTGTGGAAAGTTTTGTGGAAGATTTTGCAGAGGGTTTTGCAGGAGATTTTGTAGAAAGTTTGTGGAAAATTTTATGGAAGATTTTCCGAAGGGTTTTGCAGGAGATTTTGCAGAAAGTTTGTGGAAAATTTTATGGAAGATTTTGCAGAGGGTTTTGCGGGAGATTTTGTAGAAAGTTTGTGGACGGTTTTGTAGAAAGTCCGGTGAAGGTTTTGAGGGACGTTTGTGGAAGGTGTTGACAAAGACATGGAAATCACCTCAGAACAGCCCAATATGTCTCAGCTTGGGAATTACGGCTTGAACTAACTTTGAGGAAGAACTCTCAGAAAGACGCTTACATTTTAACAAGAATTTTTTCGGTTCAAAGCGTTTCCCGTTTGCGGCAAGCGACCCCAAGCAATTACCTCTCGGAGGAGATTTTCCACCAGAACCCCCGGGTTTTTCCCATTTTCTCTTTGTGCAAGTGACGCCCATCCCGCACCGGCGGGGGCTGCTCCCTCAGCAATGTCTTTAAAAGCTTTTTTTCCCGTCATTTCTGAGCGGCGCAGGTGAGGGAGGCCGAGGCCCCGCCGCTCCCTCAGCGCCGCCGCCATTTCCATGGCCGCGGGACGGCGCCACCGCGCGGCGGCGGCCGGGAATGGCGCCCGGGGGATCAATTCTTCTCCGAACCCGACAAATAAAAATAAAAAACTTCCCCGGGGCAAAACCTGAGGCTGTTTCCCATTGTGCTGTCGATTATTCCACGGGAGCAATGCCTGATCTGGCTGCACCTCCTTTCAGGGAGTTGTGTAGAGACAGAAGGTTCTCCCCCCTGAGCCTCCTTTTCTCCGGGCTCAGCCCTCACAGCTCCCTCAGGAATTCTCCATCCTTCTCCAGCTCCTTTAGGAATTCTCCATCCTTCCCCAGCTCCTTCCTCAGGAATTCTCCATCCTTCTCCAGCTCCTTTAGGAATTCTCCATCCTTCCCCAGCTCCTTCCTCAGGAATTCTCCATCCTTCTCCAGCTCCTTTAGGAATTCTCCATCCTTCCCCAGCTCCTTCCTCAGGAATTCTCCATCCTTCTCCAGCTCCTTTAGGAATTCTCTATCCTTCCCCAGCTCCCTCAGGAATTTTCCATCCTTCCCCAGCTCCATCAGGAATTCTCCAGCCCTTTCCCAGCAGGAATTCTCCATCCTTCCCCAGCTCCTTTAGGAATTCTCCATCCTTCCCCAGCTCCTTCAGGAATTCTCCATCCCCTTTCCAGCTCCTTTAGGAATTCTCATGCCCTTTCCCAGCTTCCTCAGGAATTCTCGAGATCCTTTCCAGCTCCTTTAGGAATTCTCCAGCCCTGTCCCAGCTCCCTCAGCTGCTCCTGGTGCTCCAGATCCTTTCCCAACTCTGTTGTCCCATCTGGAAAAGATGCTCCAATGGATGCGGTGCTGACAAACAAGCCAGAACTGGTGGAAAATGCAAAGGTCAAGGGCTGCGGTGACCACGGGACAATGGAGCTGAAGATACAGGGAGCAGTGAGCAAAATACATGGAATTATCCCAGATTTTGGAAGAGCAGAATTGGGGCTGCTCAGGGAAAATCCTGTGGGAAACAGCAAAGGCTCTCAGGGTGGTCGGGTGTTTATCCAGCATGATTTTCCCTGAGCACACAGCTCGGTCCAAAGTGCAGAAATCAAACAGCAGAAGGGTGGAGTGGAGGAGCACAGAGCTCCTGATTGAGGAAAATGACACCAAAATAAAAAAAGAAATATACTGAAGGTGGAAGCAGGAGCAGACAACATGGGAGAAACGTAAAGACTCAAAACATTACAAGCTCCGTTCCTACATCCCTGGGCAATGTTCAGCTGGATTTGGTCTTCAAGAAAGGCAAGAAGGAAGATCCAGGGAGCTACAGGCTGGTCAACCTCTCGCTTTGTTCTTTGGGAAGGCTGTGGAGCAAATCCTTTGGGAAGCTATTTTTAAATACAGGAAAGACATGAAAGTCGTGTGGAGAAGTGAACACTGAGTTATCAAGAGCAATCTATGGCTGATGAAGCTCATTAATTTTTATAATGAGTTCACAGCTGCTGTGGACAAGGGAAGACCAGTGAAGGTTGAGTACCTGGTCTGATTTAGGGACACGTCCCATTGTGGTTTTATCCCCAGATTTTTGAGATGGGGGGGGGATAATGGGCAGTAAAATGGGTGAAAAATCAACAGGCTCAGAGTTGTGATCAGCAACAAAGTTTAACCAGCATCCAGAAATTATTGGTGTCCTTGTAAGAACAACCCTGAGGACAGCAGTCATGGGTGTCACTAGAAAAAAAACAGGAAAATCCTGAGTTTAAATGCTCATTCTTCTAATGTGGTTGTCAATGTCTTCCCTCTTGTGGGTAAAATTAGATAGCAATCTTTCATTGATTATTTGGACAATTATTAGTTGGGGAATTTATGGAATAAAAATCCAATCATTAATGAAAAACATGAACAGATATTCAGAGTTACCAAATGACTCTGTAAACACCTGTGAACTAAAATCCTGTTTCTCCACAAGTGTGTTTTAAAACAGCATCACAGAAGCTACAGTTTGCTGATCTGGCCTAATGATGTTTTTTCTCTTCTTTTTCAAAGTACTACATTGAGGAGACAGTTATTGAGGAGGGTGAGCCACACGAGGTAAAGGTCCCTGTCATGCTGCATGTAGCACATAAATGCGTGTAATTAACACGAAACACTAAATTAGCAGCTTTTTGTGTTCTGAGGTTTAATTTTTCATGTTAAACACACAAATATCAGCGAACAATTGCTGCTTAATTCTTTATTTTTGCTTCAAGTCCTTGCTGCGAGATGATCTAAGATCAGTTTACATGTATCAGTTCTGTTCCCTTCCCCTTGTGTAACTTCACTGAAAAATTACAGTTTTGCAGATTTTTCATCATGTCCCTGCTAACAAATATTTGGGTCACCAAGGAGTGGTGATTGCCACAATTTGAAATCTACTTCTAAAACAGCTACAACCCAACTCTCTGCTGTGTTATCATTAAATATTGTCTATGCCATGGGCTTATGCAGAAACAAGCTATTAATTGTGTAATTCTTGGTGCATTTTCAGCTCTGTCTCATTGATGCAAATAACTCTCAGAACTCTGACCTTGATGAATTCCTTTTTAAAGGCAGTTTTTTATAAAGCTAATTGATATTAAATAAAACCTGACATTTATTTGGGTGGCTTTGGAGCGCGTTTTTTAGTTGTGATAATTATTTTTAGATGCTTTTCATTAGAATCTTAGTATTAAAATTACTGCTTGCAGCATGACCATGTTGATAAACAAGTGTATAAAGCATTTTAATTAATGCATGTGGAGCAGAGGCAGCTGGAGCCCCACTCTCCCAGACCCTCTGGAGAATAATTCCATGAGTTTGATGCAGGAACCAGCCAGAGAGCTCACTGTGGGAACTTTTTAGAGTGGGTGATATATAGGGAACACAATGGTAATCCCAGTAGGAAAAGTGTCCCTGATTTTCTGTCTCCATGTGGATCTGGATAAGAGCAGAGCATCCTTTCACCAACTCAGGGGGGTGAAAACCCTTATTCTAATGAACTTTTACAGCTATAAAAAGTGATTCTTGACTTTTTTGATCTCCAGGTGGTCACTGAGATCACTGAGACCATCAGCACAGACTACTCAGGCCCCAAGACCACCACAACCACCTATAGACCTGAGCATATCCAGCTCAGGGGGGTGAAAAATGCTTATGTTAAAACAACCTCAAACTTTTTACAGCTATAAAGCAAGTGATTCTTGAATTTTTTTGATCTCCAGGTGGTCACTGAGATCACTGAGACCATCAGCACAGACTAACCAAGCCCTGAGACCATAACAACAACCTACAGATCTGAGCACACTCAATTCAGGGCGGTGGAAAACACTTATGATAACAAACTTTTACAGCTATAAAACAAGTGATTGTTGAATTGTTTTGATCTCCAGGTGGTCACTGAGATCACTGAGACCATCAGCACAGACTACTCAGCCCCTGAGACCACCACAGTCACCACCTACACGTCTGAGCACACCCAGCCCTCCGGGGAGGATGCAGCTCCTCCCATCAGGAAGAAAACAATCAGGACAAAAGTGGACCCATCCAAGTTTTTGACGCCTTACCTGGAACACAGCAATAAAATGAAGGACCTATTCAGCGAGGTAGGTTGTGCCATGTCTCTTATTTCTTGAGGAACACCAGCTTTAAAAGTGTTTTAGAGGGGTTGTTTGATAGTTATAGTGTAAATAACTGGGTTTATCAATACTAAGCTCATGGGGGATTGTAATAAATTAGAGGTGATCCAAGTTAGGGATGGATTTTTTTTCCTGTTGTGTCAGATAGAATAAACTCAGTTGGCTAAAATAAGCAGAAGTGCAAATGTAGTTGAATAATTTTAGTTTATATTGTTGAATAATCTGCCCCAAGTCCCTGTCCTAACCAGATAAATATGGCAATGACTGCTAATACAGTTCTGCCAGAACTCGGGGATGTGTCTTAATTATTTTTATCATTATTTTCTTCCAGAACAAGTACAAAGAAAAATTTAGAAAAGAAAAAGGAAAGCCATATGCTTCCACAATTGATACCCCAGAAATCCGAAGGATCAAGAAAGTGCAGGACCAGCTCAGTGAGGTGGGTAACAACTGCATTCCTAGGTTCATCCAGGTTCTGGGTGTTTAAATGAAGGGTGAAAATGTCATTATTCTGGGTTTAAAAAAACCCAAAAGAACAGTTTTGTTGTAGAATCAATGACTTTTGTGCACTGCTCCAGGTTAAATACCGCATGGCTGGGGAAGTTGCCAGAACCATTTGCCACGTGGATGAAAAGGCCATGGATATAGAACATGCCAAGAAAGTGTCACAGCAAGTGAGCAAGGTGAGTGACTTCTGATTTTCCCAGCACTGGGGGATCCTGAGGTTACTGATAAGATCAAAGTTTTAAGCTCAGGGTGCTAAAGCAACATTTATACAATGGTTCAGAAGCACAGGGAGGGACAGCAGAGAAGCTGGTAAGGCAAATATAAGTATAATCTTAAATATTTCCAGTTGCTCTCTTCAGATGTTACTGCTCTGACACTTTGCTTTTGGAAAAAAATCTTTAAAGCAGGAAGTTTATTCATAGAAGTAAATAATTTTTTAATGATAGAGTGACCAACTTGCTGATCTTTCCTTTCAGGTATTATATAAACAGAACTGGGAGGAGAATAAGGACAAGTACCTGCTTCCCCCTGATGCTCCAGAGCTTGTGAATGCAATTAAAAACACAGCAATGTTCAGCAAGGTAACAAAAACTAACCACAGACCCAAGCAGCTGAAGTGAAATAAGCTTTCAAAGCCAGGAATTAATTAATAATGAGCATTCTGGCCTTTTTTCCTGTAGAAACTCTATACTGAAGACTGGGATGCAGACAAAACATTGTTTTATCCCTACAATGACAGTCCAGAGCTCAGAAGGGTGGCAGAGGCTCAGAAGTCTCTGAGTGATGTGAGTATCAAAGGAAGGATTTGCATGTGAGTTCCAAGGGCTGTTGGGTTATGCTGTAACCTGAGACGTGCTTTTATGGACTTTGATTAGATATAAAAGCTTCACAATGGAAGAGAAAATAAAAGTATGTTAGGTAAGCTCTGATAGTAGTGATATTTCATTAAAAAATATGTACTTGATGTTAGAGTACTAAATAGAGCATATTGGAGTATAAATCCACTGGCAATTTGATGCTGGATTAGGAATGAATGGAATAATTAATTTATTAAATCAGCAAGATGACCTCGAGTGTCTCCCCAAAGGCAGAAACTCTCAGTGTTGTCTGCAAGTCCAGCTCACTCTTGTGGGTCTGCAAACTTGCCTCTAAAACAATGATAAGGAAAGTCAGGGACTGGTGGGACTGGGATGTGCTGATATTTAGATACCAGAACTCTTCCACAGGGGATTTCAGTGAATTTTACTGATGTTCAGAGGTTCCCTGGTAATACACAGAATAAAGAATTCCTGCTGCCAGGGCTGTGGGCAGAACTTCTTCTCTTCATGTGTTGGTAGAAGGGTTCAATGCTGTGGTGCTCAAATAACTGTTCATTTCTTCCACCCTTTCAGATTGTCTACAAAAAGGGGCACGATGAAAGGAAAGCCAAATTCACCTCCCTGCCAGACCCCCCTGATGTGGAACAGGCCAAGAAGGTGACGCGGCAGCTGAGTGATGTGAGTAGAACCCAAACCCTGCCCCTGCAGGCAGAGAGGCAAAAAGGGACCTCAGCAAAGGGAAGGCAAAAGGAAAAACACACAGGAGGACCAACTTCTGCTGGAGAAATTGGGACCAAGTTGCATCATCTTGTAATGCAAAAGAAGGGTTTTATCTCCATTCAGAGTTTAACCGTTATTCTTTTTTAAAAAATTATTATATTGTGTATTGAAAATTAGCTGCGTTTTAAAATTAGAGAATTGCAGTATTCACTTATGGTGGAGAAACCACCTTGGAAACTCCACTGAACCCATTTGTAAGGTAAAATAATTAATTCAGTGAAAATTTATTTAATCTCCTATTTTCTTAGCTTAAAAGCTAAATTGTCATCAAGAAATTTTTATAACATGTGAAAAAAAGGACCAGTACCATAATTCTTCAAAATGAATCAAACAATAAGCTTTGTAGGTATCTCCAAAACTATAAAATATAGATTTTTTTTTTAAAGATTATTTTTGCCATATATGTTCTTTAGCAATGTTGAAAATGCATTGGGGGAGTTTTTATTTTTTATGGTAAATAATGGAACTGTGGCTGAAAAATGCACCTGGAACACCGAGTCAAAACTCAGACAGGTGTTCTGTTGTTAGAAAAATTCTTTGAACTTTAAATACTTGATTTCTGTGAGCTTGAATAAATAATAGAAATCACAAATACCAGGTAATTAAAAGGGTTTTCTTTTACCCAGTTCCAGTAGCAATACCAGTAAATTCTGACTGAATGGGCAATATCCTAATAGTATGTGACCAGGGAGAAAACAGAACTGAAAGAATATGTTAGAGATGATTTATTTATCCTTTTTAAGTCAGAGAAGGTACTAAGAGAAATGATTTAACACTGAAATGGTTCGGCCAAATCATATTTAAGGTGTTTTTGACCATAACTGCTGAAATAGTTATAAGGCAGATGTCAAATATGAAGCAGCTTTAAAAAGACAGCTTTGAAAAATGAATCTGTCAAGTGAAAATGGAGCTGTGTCTTGGGGATTCAATTTTATTGTTTTGTTTCCTTACAGGTTATTTACCATGAGGACTATAAAAACAAGATCAAAGGCAAGTGGAGTCAAACTCCGTGCTACGACGTGGCAATTGCAAAAATGAATGCAGAAAATCTAAGTATGGTGAGTGAATCCTGCAGAAATTCTTCAACAGCTTTATCCCTGTTTATGTTCAGGTGGAAAATACCGAGGCTCCATTTGTGGAGCTTATTTCCTAAATAATCCCTGTTGTAGATGTCTAATTTACAACTAGATGATGTTGTTGTTTTCTGTCTGTTTCCGTTCCTAACAGAGGAAATACCAGGAAGACTTTGAAAACATGAAAGACCAAATCTACTTCATGCAGACTGAAACTCCAGAATATGAAGCCAACAAACGAGCTTCAGAAAATGTCAGCAAGGTGAGAGACCCGTGTGCCACCTGTCCAGCTTGGGAACAGTTCTGAACTCACACGAGTTTGTGCTGAAATTGTTTTGGCAAGACCTTTCACGGTCCTTTGCCACCATAAGGTGGATAACGGGTATTTTTTCCTATAAAGTTGAAGATCATGTCATAGAATAGATTCATATCACAGAATGGTTTGGGTGGGGAGGGACCTTCAAGACCAGCCAGTGTCACCCTTGCTATGGGCAAGGACACCTTCCACTGTCCCAGGCTGCTCCAAGCCCTGTCCAGTCTGGCCTGGGACTATTCCAGGGATCCAGGGGCAGCCAGAGCTTCTCTGGGCAATCACACAGGTTAGTGAGCATTTGGCTTTTAATGTCGATTTTTAAAACTTTTTTTTTTTTTTATTTTTATTCCTTCAAGTTCAAATACAAAGCAGACTATGAAAAGAAAAAAGCTGTTGCAGATTATAATGTGCTCCCTGCTACAGAGAACCCACTGCTGAAGCAATTAAAAACTGCAGGAGATATTCTAAGTGATGTGAGTATTATCAGTGTGCAGCTATGGCATTTTCAGTCATGTACCAGAAACCACACTCACCATTTCTTCACAAGGCTTCTCCTTTGGATCTTGTAGTATTTTTAGTTTTGTAGACTCATATTTGTCATAATATAGCATCAGCCAGGACAATTTAGGTAAAGAATGATTCTTCACAGATGAGTGTAGCAACAGCAGTGGCACATTGATGCTAATTAGTGGACAGTGAATTTAGATCCTTGTGGATAATGAATCACAAGAGGACAGTTCTTCTCCTATTGTTTTAAGGAATTTCAGCTAATAATGATAATATATGTGGTGCTTTTGCATATTTTTATTTTATGTTCTGGTTATTTGCTGTAATGGTCTTCTCAATTCCTCTTCCATTTGTATGAAAAAAGAGAATATTTCTCAGCATCAGAAGTTCAAAACCCATTAGGTAGACCTTTCTGTCTTCCCTTACAAACCTAAAAAAAGTTATTTTTAAGGACCATTGGGAAAACAGTGCCATCTGTTTCTCAGTCCTGTGGGAAAGCTTTTCTTTGGAACCGTTTCTCTGTTTTACTCTTGTCATTTTTAACGTGGTGGGGGTGACTTGCAGTGAAATCTCCTGCATGATCTGCTTTTATTTGATTTGCAGAAATTATACAAAGAAGCCTATGAACAGTCCAAAGGAAACAGGATGAATTACTGTGAGACACCCAAGTTCCAGACTGATGCTGCTCTGAAGAACTTTAGTGATGTAGGTATTTCCCTTGAGGTTTGTCCTTCAGTGCTGACCCTCTTGATTACTTTTGCTTCTCAACTCGTGGTTATTTTTGGCAGGTAAAATATAAAGAGGCATATCAGAAGAATATTTTGGGGCACTACTTGGGCAGCTTTGAGGACCCATATCAGATCCACTGCATGAAGGTTGAAGCTATGAAAAGTGATGTAAGTGTGGCAATCGTTCTGTTTTCCCCATCACTCTGCCAGCTTAGACAAAACTCAGTTGTGGTTCCTTACTGAATGCTGCTCTTGTTCCTAGAAAAATTACAAAGCAGATTATGAAGAGGAAAAGACAATGTGCTACTTCCCTCAGACCATAACTCAAGAGTATGAAGCAATCAAGAAGTTGGAGCAATGTAAAGATGTGAGTACAGGCCAGCTGTTGTTCACCACAGAAAAATTACCTGAGTGATCCGTGGTTACATCAATGATTCTGAGTTTGGCCTCATTGCCACACGTGACTTTTAAAAAAACCCATCTTCATCTCTATTTTAGAGCCTTTTGTGACATCTAGTGATCAAAACAGATATAGCACAGTCTTTTTAATAGCAACTAAACCCATAAAATGAGAGCAGTAGTATCAAAACTAAGAACGAACCTGAAGCGTTCACCTGCTTAAATAAATATTTTTAAAAATAATACTTTAAAACTACTTAAGTTAATTTATGAATATAATTTTTATTTTATCAACAGTCGGAAAATACCTTAATATGTGTTTTCTACAAATATTTTTTTATCTTCTTTCAGCACACCTACAAAAAGCATCCTGATCAAACCAAATTCACTTCAGTGACCGACTCTCCAGTGCAGAAGCAAGCAGAGATCAACAGCAAACAGCTGAGTGATGTAAGTAAACTTTGGAAACACTCTGACATTCCCAATTTCTGCCCTGTGCCCACCTTCACTTCATCCTCCAGCTTTAAGAGCACTCCTGAAATAATTGTGTAGGTGACTGTGTGTATTCACAATTTTATTCCAGCAGAACATCTCCTGGAAATCAGATTTTTTTAAAATGGTTTTTCAATTCACAGTCCATAAACTGTGCTGCTAAATATCTTCCTTTATTTTTCTTTGCAGATATTGTATAAATCTAAAGGGGAAGAAATTATTCACAAGTATCACCTCCCTCCTGATGTGCCCCAGTTCATCCAGGCTAGAGTTAATGCCTACAACATCAGTGATGTGAGTATACTTTGAATTCCAACACCATGAAGCTCTCCACTGATGGTATCAATTTTATTGCCTTTGTGATGTTAAATTTTTTGGTGGTATTATCAGCCTCCCAGGAATGAGATAAAAGCTGACATCTCCCTTAACAGCCTTGGAATTTTGACAATCTGACCAGATTAAAAATAAAAAATCGGCCAAGCTGCTTTCTCCAGTCCCTTTAGAGCACAAAGCCTGAGTTTCAAGCTAACAGGAAAAAAAAATCCTGAAGGTTTAGCCAAATGAAAAAGGATTTTGCATAAGAAAGGGCAAAAATGCCACTGATAGAGTTGTTCTAATAAAAAGTGCAAAAAATCTTGTGGAATTCATTATCTTTGTATAATTATTTTTGTAGTAAATTTATTTATTATAATCAAACTGTAGTTTGTGTACAAGTTAACATTTTTTTCTTTGAGATTACATGGACTAAACTGGACATTTTAATTCCTGTAATAAAATCTCCTATAACAAAGACATGGAATTAAACTCTTCCTTAGAACTGTTCTCCCTGACACTGCAAACTCTTCCCTTTTTTCCCTCCAAGGCTAACTACAAAGCAGACTGGAAGAAAACCCTTGCCAAGGGCTATGATCTGAAACCAGATGCCATTCCAATTATTGCTGCTAAGGCTTCTCGGAATATTGCAAGTGATGTAAGTAGGATTTACATCCAGTGGAACACACACCCCTCCTGCATTTCATTATTTATGAAATTAATTATTATTTACTTGTGCTGGAGACCTGTATTTCTGCCTTAACAAAAGGTTACAAGTGACTCTTCATTCCTCTCTTAAACCCATTCAGTTGAATATTGGGGTATTGAAGTGTTTGGTGAGGCTGTTCAGTAATTTATTATTATTATTAAAGTCTTAATTAAAAGCTGAATGGCCCTGGGACTTGCAAGCTTTCATCAATGACAATGGTGAGGGAGGGCTTGTAGCTACGAGTGTGGGTTGAGATACGTACCAGGTGTCAAGACAAGCTGAAAAATCCAATAATCCTCTTCTTTATTTTGCCCTAAATAATCCCGTGCTGTTGTAAAAACCATTGATGAGGTTATAGAATGAACTGCAGCATTACTACTTTGAAACTTGGTGTTTTAAACCCATCCAAAGTGTGTTTTCTCTTTCCCAAGTGGCTCAAGCTGTTTTTCCTTTGTCTCTAGTACAAGTACAAGGAATCCTATGAGAAAGACAAAGGCAAACAGGTCGGGTACCGGAGCCTGCAGGATGATCCCAAACTTGTTCACTACATGAACGTGGCCAAAATCCAGTCGGATCGGGAATACAAGAAGGATTATGAAGTCACCAAGACCAAATATCACACTCCTCTGGATATGTTCAGCGTGACAGCTGCCAAGAAAGCCCAGGAAGTGGTGACAAACGCTGGCTATAAGCAGCCAATCCACAATTACACCCTCCTGCCTGATTCTGTGAACCTGGAGCTGTCCAGAAACGTGATGCAGCTTCAGAGTGATGTATGTCATCAATAGTCAGCTCCATTTTTAATTCTCATCATTCCTGTGTGACATCATTAGTCTTTTAAGGCTAGAAAATTAATTTATATAATCCAATATATATTATATTGGATTAACAGTGGTTTGGGAAGTAAGTGATTGGTCTGGAACCATTTATTTTTCAAACATTATCAGAATTATTTGTAGCTATTAGGTTCTAGGAAACTTATCTAGCAAAGTAACAATTTTTTTTATATCTCTCCATATTTGGCATATTCCCAGCAAATGAGCCTGTTTTACTAGTTGATGTATTTTTGTAGTCTGATTTCAATTACTGTGATTTTATTTCTCCTGAATACTGACTCTATCATACTTAGATTTTAATTAAATCTAAATTGACCCCTCAAAAGTGAACAACCAGGGTAAGTTTTAATGCTTTACCTGTTTTATGTGTGTAGACACTAATTTTTCTTGCCTCACCGTGTTATGCTTGTTTATTTTTGGAAAGAACCTGTACAAATCTGACTTCAATAACTGGCTGAGAGGAGTTGGCTGGGTCCCAATTCAGTCCCTGGATGTAGAAAAGGCCAAGAAGGCCACGGAGATCCTCAGTGAGAAGAAATACCGGCAGCATCCCGACCAGCTCAAGTTCTCCATCCCCACAGATGCCATGGAACAAGTGCTGGCAAAGCAAAATGCCAAGACCATGAACAAGGTGAGGAGTTGTTGGATTGACCCAGAGTTTGGGGCTTTGTCTCACAGAGTTTTGGGGCAAGGTGCATTCCCACTGGAATGATTTAAATTTCCAGTGAGTGTGGGAGTTCCTTGGTTAAGACTGGGCACTGAGAGATCATGGTAAGCCTCTGAATTCTCATAGTTAAGGGAGTTTCATTTTCTGTTTCTAAAGATTAAATATTTCTTTTCCAGATTTATAGTGTGTTGATAATCCTTTTTCTGTAGGACATATTCACTGTAAGTGAATTGCAGAAAACCTGGAATTTTGTCAATTTTGTATAAGTTTCCTGGAAAGTGGAGTTCTTTACACTTGTCTCTATTTATCCAGGACACCACTGATCCTTTTATCCCTTGTTCTCCGTGGAAAGAATGTCTGTGAAAATAAATTCTGCTTTCCATTACTGCAGGGAAGAGCACAGATTGGAAACTTCCTCCAATATTTATTAATTATCCAAACATACTTGGCAAATTTCTCACAATACTAAAGAAGAAGGAAGATAATATTGCTCCTCAGCAGCTCTGTAAAGGTTATTTCTGGTGCTGAAAATATTTCTAGGAAATGTTATTTATTGCAAATGAACAGAACAAAAGCAAACTCTTATTTTATGAGTTCACTGCCTTTTCTATGCTAAAAATTCCTTTGTAATTGCAGAGGCTGTACACAGATAAGTGGAACAAAGAGAAGACCAGCATTCATGTGATGCCAGACACCCCAGAAATTCTGCAGTGCAAAGTGAACCAGATGACAATGAGTGATGTGAGTTGCTGTGCTCATGGTGGGCATTCAGTGCCCTGCTGTTATTATAATGCCTTGTTTGAAAGTGTTTAACTTCAGGGTTCTGCCTTCATGACACCTGTTCTCTTTCACATCTGAACTTAGAAACTTTACAAAGCTGGATGGGAGGAGGACAAGAAGAAGGGTTATGACCTGCAGCCAGATGCAATTCCAATAAAAGCAGCCAAAAGCTCCAGGGACATCGCAAGCGATGTGAGTCTGGTTCCATGAAACCACTCCATGACTTTATTTAAATTAATTGACTAAACCTGAGATCTTGTGATCTATTTTTTTCAGGGATAAAACAGAGCTTATTATTATTGCCTTTTTTTAACTGTGACTTTTGCTGTTCTTTCTCTTTCCTGCTCTCAGTATAAGTACAAACTGGCCTACGAGAAGGCCAAAGGGAAGCACATCGGCTTCCGCAGCCTGGAGGACGACCCCAAGCTGGTGCACTTCATGCAGGTGGCCAAGATGCAATCTGACAGGGAGTACAAAAAGGGTTATGAGGAGGCCAAGACTAATTTCCACACTCCAGTTGACATGGTCAGTGTGGTGGCAGCCAAGAAAGCTCAGGAAGTGGCTACCAATGCAAACTACAAGAACTTAATCCACACCTACAATGTCCTGCCTGATGCTATGAGCATTGAGTTGGCCAAAAACATGATGCAGTTACAAAGTGATGTAAGTAAGAGATTCTTCAGCTTTTGAACTGTGAATACTGAGTGGCTTATTTTATGAAAAAACACTGTAAGATAAATAGTATTACTTTCTTAGTGAAAGTAGGTCAGGTATCTACAAAAATGTAGTAAATGATACAAGTTTTTCAACAATTACAGGCATTTTATTTTTCCTAGACCCTGAAATATTAAATTCATAAATTTGAGTTTAGAAATAAGCAATTTTATGAATATTTACTCCTGATGTCCCATCAGGCTCTTCAGGAGAAACAGTTATATTCACACCAAGACAAGAAAAGCTTCACTTTTCCTTAATACATTTTATCTTGTACTTCCAAATTTATTAACTATTTTATGCTTCATGTTGGTCCTTATCTACTTTCTGCCTGCAGAATCAGTACAAAGCAGAGTATGATGAAACGATGAAGGGTGTTGGGTGGCTCCCACTGGGCTCTCTGGAAGCTGAGAAGAACAAAAAAGCCATGGAAATTGTGAGTGAGAAGAAATATCGCCAGCACCCAGACAAGTTGAAGTACTCTGTTCCTATGGATTCCATGAACATGGTCTTGGCTTTAAATAATGCCAAAATCATGGATGAGGTAAGAAATTGCTGATCAGAATTCATTTAAGCTTGGAGAAGTGGATAACGATCTACATCTGATTTAATAGTCAACCCTGTTGTGTGCAGAGCTTTAGAAAACGTGACTTTATTTTGTCGCTAATGAATGTGCTTTATGTGCTGAAATAAAAAGATAAATGTTCCTCCCGTGGTAGTAACACATCATTGTCAAGGCAGTTTGGATTTCAGGAGGCAAACAATATTTTAAAATGTTTTATTTAATAATACCAGATTTTGAGGTCTCTATTTTTTTTTTAAATCCCTCCAGCACAAGTACAAACAAGCCTGGGAAGAAGACAAAAAGAAAATTCACATCACTCCAGATATTCCACAGATTGTTTTAGCAAAAGCAAATGCATTCAATTTAAGTGAAGTGAGTATTGTTTGTAAGGCTGTGACCTTGCTCTTATTTTTTGAGTCGGAATAAGTGAGATAAGAGCATGCAAAAGTCTCACCTTGCTGACCTGTAGTAATTTCACAAAACCTATTTACTTTCCTTTTCCTTGCTTCCTTCCCCAAAATTAGATACCCAGAATTGCCAGGAAAAAGCCATGTTTATAGTCAGGTTGTGAAGTGTTCATGCAGACCATTAAAATATAACAGTTGCTAACAAAATACAGTAGACTTTGAGTACAGTTCATGTTTGTTACTGTATTTATTAATTTGGTATTGATTTTTTTTATTTCCCCATGCACAGGGTTTTGTACAGGGTTCAAGATGCAGGTAGCACCTGGGTTTTTTTGTAAAAGATGACATGATAGATAGGTTTTGGTAGCCAGTTGTTGAATCTGCATATGCTAAATAAAGAATTGCTTGTAATTATGCACATCTGCAATGTGGGTAGAAACAGGCATTTTTATCTCTTTTTATTTTTTAAGATGACATCCTTATGTGTAACTTTTCACCAATATTTGTGCATGTGGAAAACATGTAAAATTTTGCTTTTTTATAAGATGTTTCTTTTTCTTTTTGCAGAAAATGTACAGATCTTCATTTGAAGAAACCAGGAAGAAAGGATATGATCTCAGGGCAGATGCTATTCCTGTCAAAGCTGCCAAAGCTTCCAGGGATATTGCCAGTGATGTAAGTTAGTTCTTGGGAGAAAAAATGGACAGGGACAGCTTCCTCTGTCCCAGGGTGCTCCAGCCTGGCCTTGGACACTTCCAGGGATCCAGGGGCAGCCACAGCTGCTCTGGGCAATCTGTATTAGGGCCTCAGCACCCTCACAGGAAAGCATTTTTTTCCTTAATTTCAAATCTAAATGAATTGAAGTCTCTGTTTCTGTTCTCTTCCAGTATAAATACAAATTAGGGTATGAACAAGACAAGGGGAAACTCGTCGGCTTCCGCAGCCTCCAGGATGATCCCAAACTTGTCCACTGCATGCAAGTGGCCAAGATGCAGTCGGACAGGGAGTACAAGAAGGCCTATGAGACAAGCAAGACTCATTACCAGACACCTTCTGATGCCCTCAGCGTGGTGGCAGCCAAGGAGGCCCAGGACCGTGTCACCAACACCGGCTACAAACGCCTGATCCACCAGTACATGCTCCTGCCAGATGCAATGAGTTTGGAGCTGTACAGAAACATGAATCAGATCCAAAGTGATGTAAGATTTCTTTCTGTGACTTTTGTTTTTTACATCGTGGCTGCAGTTTGGAAAGAACAGGATTATTTTTTTATGAGCTGCCCTCCTTTTTGTGGCTTTTGTTTTTCCATCATGGCTGTGTTTCAGAAAGAACTGGAGGACGACCAGTTCTACGATTCTTCTTTATGAGCTGCCTGTACATTGTAAACTTTGCTTTTGTCTCCTGTTTGGCAGAATGAGTACAAGCAGGATTACAAGGAGTGGTTCAGGGGGATTGGTTGGAGTCCCATTGGTTCTCTGGATGTGGAGAAAACAAAGAAAGCCACGGAGATCGCGAGCGATCGGAAGTACCGGCAGCACCCCAGCATGTTCCCCTTCACCAAACAGAACGATGCCATGGACCTGGTCCTTGCAAAGCAGAATGCAAATATCATGAACAAAGTGAGTATTTAGGGGAAAAGCCAGGCAGGCATTCACATAGCATCCATTCCAATGACTACTCTGTAAATCTCTGTCACTCCTGTATGTGGCAGTGTTCCTCTGGGAAGAACAACTGTCACAGGCTCCTCTTTTTTCTTTTTTTTTTTTTTTCCTCAACAAAACAGTTCTTGATAAACATCATTACTTAAAGAAATCTTTTCTCATTTTCCTCCGGCCTCTATTCATCCTATTCTTATATAGATATGACTGATTGTGAAAATCTTGATAGTTTGGTTTTATTAGAAGCAAGACCAGACAATAATTCAGCTGGTTCTGGATTAGATCATTAGATAGTGAAATAAATCTGAGTCAGCACCTTCACCTTTTTGCTCATCCATATCCAAATGGAAAGGTGAAAGCCCTGGAAGAACCACCTTTTGTCGTTTATATTAACAAATCTGATATAACTTTCTGTCCATAGCATGCTTATACTGAAGCCTGGGAGAAGGATAAAACTCAGGTCCATGTGATGCCAGACACACCGGATATTCTACAGGCCAAACAGAACAAGACAAACTACAGTCAGGTAGAGTATTTTGACACATCCTATCAACATTTTAAATTAATATCTACTGGAGATTTAGAACACAGGCAAGAATTTCATGTGGGTAGTATTTTCAGAGTAAAATAAGTACCAGCTTCAGACTAGCAAACCAACAGACTAAATTGCATTATAATGTGTGCAAAATGTAAGTCCTGCTTTTGAAGTCTGGAAGTGCATACTCTGTACTCTATGCCTAGCATAGAATTCAATCATGTTAAAAATTCCTTACTATAAAATTGCAAGTTAAGTGTGTATATTTTTTAACTTAACCTATGAGAAAAAGTAGATGTGGTGATTCCAGCTTTTCTCTCAGCTTTCAGATAGGAGAAAGTGACAATTGTGCCAGTGGAAAACACTCGGGTTTTGCTTTGCATTGTTGCTCAGAGGCAAATCTTTGACTTAAGGATGCCTGAATACTTAAAATCAACTGTGCACAAATTGACTTGACTGTTAAATGGCTTCATGAAGCTCTTATTAAAATTTTGTTAATGCAATCAAAAAGCATTCAGTTATCTCAGATGTATGTATTTCAAATTCTCCAGATATGTTTCAAATCAAGGTCAGCTATAGTAGGGAGCTGCTAAATAGTGAAAAACTATTTAGTTCCTCTCCTTAGTCTTGGAAGACAAGCATTCCTTGTTTATCAGTTTCCCATTTCTCAGTTCCCATTCTAGCAGCTCTTTTCTCATAACTGAAGCCTGTGAGGTGATCAGAATTTGGATCATTAGTGTATCTAAATAGTGGGTGACATACTTATTACTGCTCCTAATTAATATTGTTTTCAATTTTAGAAACTCTACAAGCTTGGCTGGGAGGAAATGATAAAGAAAGGCTATGACCTCACACCTGAAGCCATGTCAGTGAAAGCTGCCAAAGCTTCAAGGGACATTGCAAGTGATGTAAGCAGCATTTTTAACTCAGTGTGACAAGCATTGATCTGGTTGTTATAACCTACAGAGTCACAGGAAATTGGAATACACCTCTCTGCTAAGGTGTGGCTGGAGTCAAAACCAGCATTGCTGACAAAACTCCTTTCCTGAGCTGTTTTTGTCCAATTTAACAAGGGTTTCTCTGGCAAAGGTGGACCAAAGTTTGGTCCATTCATGACATGGCTGGTCATAAGAAGGGAGAAGTTTTCTGCTCTTTTGGCTGCTTCATTTTCAGAGAAGCAGCAAATTTGGTCCAGTTAGCTGAGCCCTGTGCCTATCCAGAGAAATCCTCATTACAACTCTGAAATGGATGTGGTGACACATGGACTGCTGTTTCCATAGCTTGGAACAAATACAACTCCTGCATTTGTGGAAGAGATTTTATCAATCATTAGGAAATGTTTCCTGTGCTTCAGTATCTTTGCATTTCATAATTTTTCGTTGTTGATGATGTTATTCATCAAAATATCTCAAATGTGTGTCAATATGAGGGAATTCTGAGCAGAGTGAATGTGTGAATCAGATGGCACAGGAGACCACTCCTATTGCCATGCTCTCTTCCTTTCCAAGGACTCTGTCTTTCCCAGGGAGAGCAGTCACTGACACCAAGTCATGCACATTAGTCAAGGGGCTGCTGAAACTTTACATCAGATGCCGTAAGAAGTTGTTTATTTATAGAATCATAGAACCACAAAATAGTTTGGGTTGGAAGGGACATTAAGGATTGTTCAGTTTCTGTGGGCAGGGCCACACTCCACTATCCCAGGTTGCTCCAAGCCCCGTCCACCCTGGCCTTGGACACTTCCAGGGGTAATTTCATGAGGGACATTAAGATGAGGGAATATGTTGGTATTTTGCTTGTGTAATTTACCCTTACATGTCTGTCACTGTGATTTGAGTGGTGCCACCTTCTCCATTGCAGTTCAAGTACAAAGAAGGATACCGCAAGCAGCAGGGCCATCACATCGGATTCCGCAGCTTGCAGGACGACCCCAAGATGCTGTGGTCCATGCAAGTAGCTAAAATGCAGAGTGAGAGGGAGTACAAGAAAGACTTTGAGAAGTGGAAGACCAAGTTCAATATGCCCGTGGACATGCTGGGCTTCCTTCTGGCTAAGAAGTGTCAGGAGCTGGTCAGTGACGTGGACTACAAACGGATACTGCACCGCTGGACTTGTCTGCCAGACCAGGTCGATGTCACCGAGGCAAAGAGGGTCAACGAGCTGCAGAGTGATGTAAGCTCCCTCTGGGTTTAATTCACTTATTTCCATGTAAAATGATTACTGCTGTTTGGAAAGTGTCTTTGATGACTCGCTTTTGATATCGGTTTGGATCAGATTGGAGCTAAACTGCCAGTTAGGCTTTTCATAGGGTTTAATCGATGAACGCTGAAATAATCTGCTATAATTTGATTTTCATCCTTAACAGAACCTGTATAAGTCAGATCTGCAGTGGCTCAGAGGCATTGGATGGAGTCCTTTGGGATCTCTGGAAGCTGAAAAGAACAAGAAAGCTTCTGAAATACTGAGTGAGAAGAAGTACAGGCAGCACCCGGACACTGTTAAGTTCACAAGTATCCCAGATGCCATGGATGTCGTTTTGGCAAAATCTAATGCCAAAAATAGGAGTGATGTAAGTTGCCTCTAGAGACAGAATGTGGGATTCAATAAGTGAATACATTAATATACATTTTAAAAAGAATCTCTGGTTCAGAACATGCACTTAAAATATACAGATAACAGGTGTTTATAGTCAGGGCCTCACTGCTCTTTATGTCTTGTTCAGAAGATCTTGAGCACTGATAATTTACTCAGAATAACTGCAAATATGACCTTAAGTAGGCAATATGTAAATATATTGTTTTAATGCTTTAATGTTTCCTTGGCATTACATGGATGTAAAGAAGAAAAAGGTTGTATTTCAGTAACAAGTCCTTGTATTATTTGATTTTACTATCTTGTCTTGTTTACATCCCAAATTCTTGCTTAGTACATCTTTGCTTTGCTAATACAGAGAAAAGGTGAACTGAAAGGCACCTGCTGTGCAGGTGAATCTTGGATCAGACCAGGTTTTTGTTTGTGTCTCTTTCAGATACTCTACAGGGAAGCTTGGAACAAGGACAAGACCAAGGTTCACATCATGCCTGATACGCCTGAAATTTTGCTGGCTAAATCAAACTTGATTAACACAAGTGATGTAAGTTTGCATTTGAAATTGGGCATAGAGAATCACAGAGTTGTATTACTCACCTCTACAGAAAGCTCTGGGAATAATTCAGATTAATATATTTGCTAAAAGAAAATTTTTGCCTTTGATGAAATAATCAAAAAACTTTTAAATTGTAATTTTAAAATATGTTTTATCCAAGGTTACAAAATACATGTCATTAACAGCAAGGTATGGACTTTAATTTAATTAATTAAACTGGTTTTTGAAACCCATGCTTTCTTTTCAATAGTCAGAGACGGAAAGCTGTAGCACTGAAAAACTCTTTAGGGAGTTTTATCTGCATTAATTCCTTTGAATCCTTCTCCAACAGAAACGTTACAAGTTAGGATTTGAAGAGCTGAAGAAGAAAGGCTACGACCTCCCTCCTGATGCCATCCCCCTGCAGGCAGCCAAGGCATCCCGAGACATAGCCAGTGAGGTGGGTCTCACAGAGGGAAAATCAGAGTGGGGCAGTCTGGATACACCTTGGATAAAAATGGTTTATACTTAACAGGAGGAGATATGTAACACTTTAACACTGTTGTATTGCTGCCCACCTCAAAGGCTGTGTAATTCTTAATGGTATAAAGTTAATTAAATTGAATACAGTAATTTAAGGATGATACTATATAGCTAGGAGAAATCCCGTAATATCTCCTGTAAGTTATAGCAAATGCTAGAAATTTTGGGAAAAAACACAAGCAAATTCAAATACGTTAGGTTAAAAATTATTAGCGACTGTATTAACAACAGAGAAACTGATATGGCAGCTTGGAAAGAAGTGGTAATTGTTGCTTCTGTGTTCAATTAGTACAAATATAAAACCGCGTACAGAAAACAGCTGGGCCACCACATCGGGGCCAGGAACATCGAGGACGACCCCAAGATGATGTGGTCCATGCACGTGGCCAAGATCCAGAGTGACAGGGAGTACAAGAAGGACTTTGAGAAGTCTAAGACGAGGTTCAGCAGCCCCGTGGACATGCTGGGAGTGGTGCTGGCCAAGAAGTGCCAGGAGCTGGTCAGCGATGCCGATTACCGGCACCCTCTGCACCGCTGGACCTGCCTGCCCGACCAGAACGACGTTGTCCATGCCAAGACAGTGTACGACCTGCAGAGTGATGTGAGTTGTTCTTTCCTGGCTGTGCCACAGCCTTCGGTTATCTGTCCTGTGTTCTAGTTTTGGAGCTGGGGTCTGTGTGGCAAGGAAAGGGCATTGGAGTTAAGGGATTTTTTTATGGAGAACCAGCAGCTGGGAAAGACAAACCCTAAGGGCAGTGGAGAATGGTATGAAGAGCCTTAGGGGGTGAGTGCAAACATTGAATGGGTGGCTGGCCCAGTGGAACATATTCCATTCAGGAGAACATCCATTGGTAGGAGTTGGGGTTGCTTGCAGTGAGGAGGTTGCTGAGCTGATCTTTTCCTTTCTTGCCCTTCCAGAACGTGTACAAGTCTGACCTGCAGTGGCTGAGGGGCATTGGCTGGTCCCCAATTGGATCACTGGACGTTGAGAAAAACAAGAGGGCAAGTGAGATCCTGAGTGACAAGAAGTATCGGCAGCACCCAGACACCATCAAATTCACAAGCCTTCCTGACTCCATGCCCATGGAGCTGGCAAAGCACAACTCCAAAATCATGGACCATGTAAGATTTCCTCGTGTTTGCATTCTAAAGGAAACAGGCACCTTCCTTTGTCAAGATGTTGGTCCTTCCATGGCCCAAGTTGTGCAAGGGGAATGTTGGCTTCTCTTGCCTCTCTTTTTTTGAGAGAAAACTCTCTTTTGTGTGGTTGGAGCAGTCATGGGGTACAGTGTGGGAAAGGTGGAAGCATTGGAAACTTTGGGGAAAGGGCAGGAGTAGTGCCCTGGGTTAGTGCAAAGTAGAGCCCCCTTTCTTTGGTTCAAGGGGCTGATTATTTGGTTGAGTTTGTTTCCCTAAACCTGTGTGATCTTACCTCCCTGTGTCCCCCTCGTTTCCCAGCGCTCGTACATCTCAGCCTGGGAGAAGGACAAAACCAGCATTCACATCATGCCGGACACCCCTGGGATCCTGCTGGCCCAGCAGAACAAAGTGAACTTCAGCGAGGTGGGTGGCTGCTGTGGGTGCAGTGTGTGTCCCTGGGCACTGCTGTGTCCTGCTCAGCAGCATTGTCTGAGGGCATGGTGGTGTCTGTTGCAGAAACTGTACAAGCAGGCGATGGAGGAGGAGAAGAAGAAGGGCTATGACATGCGGGCAGATGCCATTCCCATCAAGTCTGCAAAAGCTTCCCGGGACATTGCCAGTGATGTGAGTGCACAGGAGCCCTCGTGGCACACGCTGTCACACAGGTGTCACTTGCTGGCACTTGAAACCCAGGGTTTGCAGCTGAGCCTAATGGAGGCAACAAATCCGTTATCTGCCATTCTGTTGTCCTTCAAAGTTTTTTGTTCTACAGTGTCCACCTGCAGCTGTGCCTGCAAGTTATGGGTGTGCGCTGTTGCAAGGGAAGGCCAGGGTGATGTGGAAGAGTAGCTGTGGGAGCTGGATGATGGCCATAGCCCAAAGCAGGCTCCCTCCTGGGCTTTTGAGTGCATCTCCTCATGCAACAGCCTGGAGTTCTGAAGTGATGGGCTGCCCTCAGCACTGCCCATCTGCATGGCCCTGGCTCTACACAGCTGAGTTGTGCATGAGGAAAGAAAACCCAAACCAAGTTTTTGTTTAAAAATTCAAACTGTATAAAAACCCTTTTTTGGGTTGTTATTTTAGTTATTAATGCAAAATTGCATTCCTGTATGTGTTTGCTGTTCTTCCTTTAATATTCCCAGCAAGTCTCTGTGTAGTTACGTTTTATTGCCTGAGAACTTTGAGTAAGAGTTCATTTGGCCGTTGTGCTTGAAGATAAGTAAATGATTCTTCATGGAGGGTGTATTTATTGAACTTCAGATCTTTGGTATAGCTTTCATAATTTAGAGACTTTTCTTCCTCTCAGTTACTGAGCAGTAGCTCTTAATATATAGGCCAGGGAGAGTCTTGGAAAATGTGTTTTATGAGAAGCATAATGTGGGGATTCTTTTCTAGCTGTGCACAGTAGGTCATCAGCTGAACCCTCTCACACTGTAAAATCTCTGTGGGTCTCAGCTGGTAAATTTATTCGAAGTGGTGCCAGAGGGGTTGCTAGGAGTGTAAAAAACCTAAAATAATACTCAGTGCATACTGTTTTTTCCTGCAGTACAAGTACAAGGAAGGGTATCGCAAACAGCTGGGCCACCACATCGGGGCCAGGAACATCGAGGACGACCCCAAGATGATGTGGTCCATGCACGTGGCCAAGATCCAGAGTGACAGGGAGTACAAGAAAGCCTTTGAGAAGTCCAAGACCCACTTCAGCAGCCCCGTGGACATGCTGGGAGTGGTGCTGGCCAAGAAGTGCCAGGAGCTGGTCAGCGATGCCGATTACCGGCACCCTCTGCACCGCTGGACCTGCCTGCCCGACCAGAACGACGTCGTCCATGCCAAGACAGTGTACGACCTACAGAGTGATGTGAGTTGTTCTTTCCTGGCTGTGCCACAGCCTTGGGTTATCTGTCTGGTGTTTTTCCTGCTATTGATTGAAGGGTCTGTTTGTCAAGGGAAGGGCAACAGATTGAAATCCACGTCTTCTGGAGAATCAAGGGTTGGCAAGTCTTGGGTGCAGATGGAAATGTTCTGAAGCACCCTACGAGATGGTTACAACCAATGAATGGGTGGCTATTGGGTTGAATGGGTTCACAGTGAACATGCTCCATTAAGCTGAGTTCCACATGATAAGAGATGAGGTTGGTTGGAATGAGGAGATTACTGAGCTCTTTATATCCTTTCCTGTCCTTCCAGAATGTGTACAAGTCTGACCTGCAGTGGCTGAGGGGCATTGGCTGGTCCCCAATTGGGTCTCTGGATGCTGAGAAGAACAAGAGAGCCAGTGAGATCCTGAGTGACAAGAAGTATCGGCAGCACCCAGACACCATCAAATTCACAAGCCTTCCTGACTCCATGCCCATGGAGCTGGCAAAGCACAACTCCAAAATCATGGACCAAGTAAGATTTTCCTGTATTTGCATCCTGAAGGAAATTAACAGCTTCTTTTCCATGGATGTTCTTGTATGTCCTTCCATGGTCTGGCTTATTCAAGGGAGATACTGGATCATCTTGCATCAGGGTTTTGTGTTCCTTGTTTGAGATAAAGCTCTCTTTTAGAAAGCTACAATGAGGTACAGCATGGAAAAGAAAAGGGTGAAGCATTAGAAATTTTAGGGAAAGGAAAGGTATTACTGGGTCAGTGCATAGTACAGACGCCTTTCTTTGGTTCAAGGGACTGATCTTCTGGTTGAGTTTGTTTCCCCAGACCTGTGTGACCTTTTTTCCTGTCCTCCTTGTTTCCCAGCGCTCGTACATCTCAGCCTGGGAGAAGGACAAAACCAGCATTCACATCATGCCGGACACCCCTGGGATCCTGCTGGCCCAGCAGAACAAAGTGAACTTCAGCGAGGTGGGTGGCTGCTGTGGGTGCAGTGTCTGTCCCTGGGCACTGCTGTGTCCTGGTCCAGCAGCATTGTCTGAGGACATGGTGGTGTCTGTTGCAGAAACTGTACAAGCAGGCGATGGAGGAGGAGAAGAAGAAGGGCTACGACATGCGGGCAGATGCCATTCCCATCAAGTCTGCAAAAGCTTCCCGGGACATTGCCAGTGATGTGAGTGCACAGGAGCCCTCGTGGCACACACTGGGGCTGAATCCTTTCTCTGTTTAAAATCTCTGTGGCTTCAGCTGCTATATTTTCTGGAGGTGGTGCCACAGGGTAAATCTAAAATCAAAAATCCCAACCAAACACTGAGTGAACATATTTTTTGTCCATAGTACAAGTACAAGGAAGGGTATCGCAAACAGCTGGGCCACCACATCGGGGCCAGGAACATCGAGGACGACCCCAAGATGATGTGGTCCATGCACGTGGCCAAGATCCAGAGTGACAGGGAGTACAAGAAAGCCTTTGAGAAGTCCAAGACCCACTTCAGCAGCCCCGTGGACATGCTGGGAGTGGTGCTGGCCAAGAAGTGCCAGGAGCTGGTCAGCGATGCCGATTACCGGCACCCTCTGCACCGCTGGACCTGCCTGCCCGACCAGAACGACGTTGTCCATGCCAAGACAGTGTACGACCTGCAGAGTGATGTGAGTTGTTTTTTACTGGCTGTGTTGCAACCACAAGTGTCTCTTGTGTTCTGTTCCTCTGCTGGAAGACGTTCATGTGGGATAATAATTATTAGCTCGTTCTGTGGGACTGAGGTTGTGTTGTGGCACTTCTTGTCAGGGACAGTCAGTGATGCTGTTTATGTGGGCGCATATTTCATGGTCCCAGAAGAATCTTTTCTTGGCATGAACATTTTATGGGGAGAGTTGTGGGTGGGATCTTCACTACAGCAAGACAGGGGAAGGGCAACAGAGTAAAATATTTGTCTTTGGAGGACCAACAGTAGCAAAGGCAAGCTTTGGCTGCAGTGGTACATGATGCAAAGGGTCTTGGGGGGAGTAAGGCACTTCCCATGCCTCTGCCAGCTGCAGAATGCCAAATGGGGTAGGTCTTTGCTCGAATTACTAAGAAGATGGTGAGGGAGGGTGGTGGATTCCTTGGCAGGTACTTGAAAGAGTGGGGAGCCAGCTGTGGGTAGCAGATTTTAGTGGGAGTCCCATTCGTGGTGTGCGGTGGGTTGACCAAGGGGAAAGTATTCCATTTGGTAGAGCTCCCAGTGGTCAGAAATGATGTGGCATGGAGTTAAGAATTTCCTGAGTTGCTTACTATCCTTTCCTGTCCTTCCAGAACGTGTACAAGTCTGACCTGCAGTGGCTGAGGGGCATTGGCTGGTCCCCAATTGGGTCACTGGATGCTGAGAAGAACAAGAGAGCCAGTGAGATCCTGAGTGACAAGAAGTATCGGCAGCACCCAGACACCATCAAATTCACAAGCCTTCCTGACTCCATGCCCATGGAGCTGGCAAAGCACAACTCCAAAATCATGGACCATGTAAGATTTCCTTGTGTTTGTATCCTGAAGGAAATTAACACCTTCCTTCCTAAGAAACTTGGTCTATGTCCCTCCATGGCTCAAGTCATGCAAGGGGAGGAAATCCTTCTTGCCTCAGGGTTTTGTGTTCCTTTTTTGAGATCAAACTTTTGTTTTGTGTGGTTGGAGCAGTCATGGGGTACAGTGTGGAAAAGAAAAGGATGAAGCAATTGAAACTTTGGGGAAAGGAAAGATGTTCCTGGGTCAGTGCGAAGTAGAGCCCCTTGCATTTGTCTGTGGACCTGATTTGCTCACTGAGTTTGTTTCCCTAAACCTGTGTGACCTTTTTTCCTGTCCTCCTTGTTTCCCAGCGCTCGTACATCTCAGCCTGGGAGAAGGACAAAACCAGCATTCACATCATGCCGGACACCCCTGGGATCCTGCTGGCCCAGCAGAACAAAGTGAACTTCAGCGAGGTGGGTGGCTGCTGTGGGTGCAGTGTCTGTCCCTGGGCACTGCTGTGTCCTGGTCAGCAGCATTGTCTGAGGGCATGGTGGTGTCTGTTGCAGAAACTGTACAAGCAGGCGATGGAGGAGGAGAAGAAGAAGGGCTATGACATGCGGGCAGATGCTATTCCCATCAAGTCTGCAAAAGCTTCCCGGGACATTGCCAGTGATGTGAGTGCACAGGAGCCCTCGTGGCACACACTGGGGCTGAATCCTTTCTCTGTTTAAAATCTCTGTGGCTTCAGCTGCTATATTTTCTGGAGGTGGTGCCACAGGGGTCTTGGCTACATAAAAAATCCCAGCCTAACACTGAGTGAACATATTTTTTTTGTCCATAGTACAAGTACAAGGAAGGGTATCGCAAACAGCTGGGCCACCACATCGGGGCCAGGAACATCGAGGACGACCCCAAGATGATGTGGTCCATGCACGTGGCCAAGATCCAGAGTGACAGGGAGTACAAGAAAGCCTTTGAGAAATCCAAGACCCACTTCAGCAGCCCCGTGGACATGCTGGGAGTGGTGCTGGCCAAGAAGTGCCAGGAGCTGGTCAGCGATGCCGATTACCGGCACCCTCTGCACCGCTGGACCTGCCTGCCTGACCAGAACGACGTTGTCCATGCCAAGACAGTGTACGACCTGCAGAGTGATGTGAGTTGTCCTTTCCTGGCTGTGCCACAGCCTTGGGTTATCTTTTCTACTGTTGGAGGAGGTTTTTGTAGGAAGGGAAGGTCAAGGGAATTCAAATCCTCATTTTTTCTGGAAAACCAAGAGTTGGCAAAGGCAAAAAAATTGTGCAGCTGAGAATGGTCTGAAGAGCCTTAGGAGATGGGATAAAAGGCTCCTCCAATGTCTCTGCCAGTTACAGATTGCCAAATGGGTCACATCTTTGCTGGCAATACCAAGAAGATAGAGGAAGAAGATTTGTGGATTGCAGGATAGCCTCTTGTGGTGTTGGAGGAGTGAGAAGACAGGTTTTTGGGAGCTGGGCCTATAGGGAGGCACTTTTTTGGCAGAGGCTAGTGGGTTGATGAAGGGAAACATGCTCCATTCAGCTGATTGTCCGGTGGTAAGATATGAGGTTGATTGGAGTGAGGAGGTTGCTGAGCTCTTTGTATCCTTTCCTGCCCTTCCAGAATGTGTACAAGTCTGACCTGCAGTGGCTGAGGGGCATTGGCTGGTCCCCAATTGGGTCACTGGATGCTGAGAAGAACAAGAGAGCCAGCGAGATCCTGAGTGATAAGAAGTATCGGCAGCACCCAGACACCATCAAATTCACAAGCCTTCCTGACTCCATGCCCATGGAGCTGGCAAAGCACAACTCCAAAATCATGGACCATGTAAGATTTCCTTGTGTTTGTATCCTGAAAGAAATGAGCACCTTCCTTTCTAAGAAGCTTGGTGCATGTCCTTCCATGGCCTAGGTTGTGCAAGGGGAGTAAATCCTTCTTGCCTCAGGGTTTTGTGTTCTTTTTTGAGATCAAAATTTTGTTTTGTGTGGTTGGAGCAGTCATGGGGTACAGTGTGGACAAGGGGGAAGCATTGGAAACTTTGGAGATTGGGCAGGTGTAGAGCCCTGGGTCAGTGCAAAGTAGAGCCCCCTTTCTTTGGTTCAAGGGACTGATTTTCTGGTTGAGTTTGTTTCCCTAAACCTGTGTGATCTTACCTCTCTGTGTCCCCCTTGTTTCCCAGCGCTCATACATCTCAGCCTGGGAGAAGGACAAAACCAGCATTCACATCATGCCGGACACCCCTGGGATCCTGCTGGCCCAGCAGAACAAAGTGAACTTCAGCGAGGTGGGTGGTTGCTGTGGGTGCAGTGTCTGTCCCTGGGCACTGCTGTGTCCTGCTCAGCAGCATTGTCTGAGGACATGGTGGTGTCTGTTGCAGAAACTGTACAAGCAGGCGATGGAGGAGGAGAAGAAGAAGGGCTACGACATGCGGGCAGATGCCATTCCCATCAAGTCTGCAAAAGCTTCCCGGGACATTGCCAGTGATGTGAGTGCACAGGAGCCCTCGTGGCACACACTGGGGTGGAGTCTTCTCTCAGTCTAAAACCTCTGTGGCTTCAGCTGCTGTATTTTCTGGAGGTGGTGCCACAGGGGTCTTGGCTACATCACAAATCCCAGCCTAACACTCTGTGAACATATTTTTTGTCCATAGTACAAGTACAAGGAAGGGTATCGCAAACAGCTGGGCCACCACATCGGGGCCAGGAACATAGAGGACGACCCCAAGATGATGTGGTCCATGCACGTGGCCAAGATCCAGAGTGACAGGGAGTACAAGAAGGACTTTGAGAAGACCAAGACGAGGTTCAGCAGCCCCGTGGACATGCTGGGAGTGGTGCTGGCCAAGAAGTGCCAGGAGCTGGTCAGCGATGCAGACTACAGGCACTACCTGCATGAATGGACTTGTCTGCCCGACCAGAACGACGTGATCCACGCTAGGCAAGCCTACGACCTCCAGAGTGATGTGAGTATTTGCTGATAAGCCCTGGACTACTGAAATGTTCGTAATTTCCTTGGTATATAAGCTAGACTAGTTGCTCTCATATAGTATTTTTTATTGTGTTTTTTTTACTCTGTTCCAAGCTAGGCCATTATATTTTGAGCATTGAAGGAATCTGAATATAAGGGCGCTCTGAAGGTTTATATGCAGCCAAACAGCAGAATTATCTCCATATAATCCTTCATAACAGGAAATTTTAATATATTTACATGCTGATTAGTCTAAAAAGGGCAAATTTTTAACTGCTGCCTTTGTATTTTGTAACAGAACTGCTACAAGTCTGACCTGGAATGGCTGCGGGGCATTGGCTGGGTCCCAATTGGTTCCTTGGAAGTTGAGAAGGCCAAGAAGGCAGGGGAGATTTTGAGTGACAAAATTTACCGCCAGCATCCGGACACCATCAAGTTCACCAGCATCCCAGATTCTCTCCCGATGGTGTTGGCCAAGCAGAATGCAGACACCATGAACAAGGTGAGTCTGGGTTTGATCAAGTAACACATCAACAGTCTCTCTAAACCCCTGAGACAGGACTAGGACCACAGACATGTGAGATTTCAGCACAGTAAGGCTGTAAAAATGTAAGTTACATTCTTGGTAATCAGTGGGAAACTTACTTTCATCAAGAGCTGATTTAATATTATCTTCCTAGATAATTACTAAGTTAATTTGTCACCAATTATCAGTTGTGAATGCCTCCAAATACTCTGCTGTGCTTCTCCTGCAGCGTTTGTATACTGAGGCCTGGGATAAAGACAAGACACAAGTCCACATCATGCCTGACACGCCTGAAATCACACTGGCAAGAGAGAACAAGAAAAACTACAGTCTGGTGAGTGTGGGAGCTCTCCAAATGTAACTGCTCTGTGTCACGGCTGGATCAGGAATGTTCTGGGAAACCTTCTAGAGATGGCACTATCAGTTTCCTTAAGTAACTCCCATATTTATCAAAAATTGTGACTTTAAAAGCATTTTGTGCCTATTTGTGTTAGTGCATACATAGAACAGTGAGCTGTCCTGGTGAGAAGAAATTCCATAAATTCCACACAAGTTGTGTGTTTCCACTGAATTTTTGGGGAGTCATTTCTGCCAGTGTGCATAATGTATGTTGGGAAGGCGAAAATGAATACCAGAAAGGTAATTATCAGCATAACTCTGAAAAGATGTGATGCCAGTGTTCAACATTATTTTAGGCAAACAAGTTCACATCAGCAAGCCACATCAGTGGTTTTAAAAGGTAAGTTTTTCTCCATTAGTACAGATGAAAAGTTTAAACTGTATTCAATGTTACATTATTTAAAGCAGTAAAATAAAAATCAATTAACAAATGTATTTAGCAAAGATCTTCCTTTGACATGAATTTGTATCAGCTAGTGATCTGGAGTTTTGAGTTAAAGGTAGATAAAACTGGGTACAATGAATCTAAACACAATTATTAGATCTACTTCCAAGCAATTTGTTTTGCATAGAATATCATATATGGAACTTACATGAATCCCATTGTTTAATTCTTCATCTAGAAACAATACAGACAGGCCATGGAAGATGCCAAGAAGAAAGGCTACGATTTGAGAGCTGATGCCATCCCCATCCAATCAGCCAAAGCATCCAGGCAAATTGCCAGTGATGTAAGAATCTGCTTTTTTTGTTTCTTTCTATGCTGACATCTCTCCTCTTCAACCTGAAAATTATCAGCTGGATTCTGTAAAAGGCACTACAGTTAAACTGTGACCTTAAGAAACAAATTTTTGCAAGTTCATGATCATGTATGTTTAAAAAAAATAAATGTTGATAATTATAAGAACAATATAATGCTGCTGTCATGATAATTGTATAGCTCATAACCCTATATATATAAATAAGTATTTACAGTATGTACATCATTATGTGTAATAAGGATTAAATGCATTTAATAAGACCAGGATTATTTTTCACTAGTATTAGTAAAGCGCATTTCTTCAAAAAGCAAAATGACAAAAAATTTCTGTTTAGTGTTCTAACTCAAATAGCAAAAAACTTTATTCCTAGAATCCTAGAATATTATTAACATGAGAATTGATTTGACTGTTTGGGGTTTTTTTAATGGTAGGTTATAGATAAGTTTGGAAAGGTTATTAGATAGAAACATTTAATATGAGTCACTGATATTTATAGGTGATACAGAAATGTAATGTCCTGGTTTGTGTTTCAGTACAAGTACAAGGAAGGGTATCGCAAACAGCTGGGCCACCACATCGGGGCCAGGAACATCGAGGACGACCCCAAGATGATGTGGTCCATGCACGTGGCCAAGATCCAGAGTGACAGGGAGTACAAGAAGGACTTTGAGAAGACCAAGACCCACTTCAGCAGCCCCGTGGACATGCTGGGAGTGGTGCTGGCCAAGAAGTGCCAGCAGTTGGTCAGTGACATTGACTACAAGCACTACCTGCACCAGTGGATCTGTCTGCCCGACCAGAACGACGTGATCCACGCCAAGCAAGCCTACGACCTCCAGAGTGATGTGAGTTCCCTGGCATTTGATTTTTGCTGAGGAATGACTTTATTTGGTATTTTACATAACTGGATCAGGCCATCTTGTCTCATGTGGTAGGACCAACTTTTTGAGATTTATTTTTAAATTTTGTGACTAATTGAAACTGAGCTCTCCAACAGGATGTGTTAATTAATTGATACTTCAAGGAAATCCTCTAGCTCCAGAATTGCTATCTATCATTTCCTGCTCCGTGAAAGCTGGATGATGGTTTCACTCTTAATGTAGTGGAAATGCAGTTGTGTTTTCTGTATTTTTTCGTGAGCTTTGAATTTATTTAAATTACTTGTTAAGTTGATGGTGAAGTAATTAACTGGTGAACTATTCACCGTATAAGTTGCATTATTGTTATTATTGATAGAATAACCTGTGTGGGTGATTTTTTTAATAAATATTTCTAACAGAACTGCTACAAATCTGACCTGGAATGGCTGCGGGGAGTTGGCTGGGTCCCAATTGGTTCCTTGGAAGTTGAGAAAGCCAAGAGAGCAGGGGAGATCCTGAGTGACAAGATTTACCGCCAGCATCCGGACACCATCAAGTTCACCAGTGTCACGGATTCCCTGGAGATGGTGTTGGCCAAGCAGAATGCAGACATCATGAACAAGGTGAGTCCTGATCCCACTGGGTGACATTTCTGAGGTGTCTGCCTCACCCCTCGTGACAGGACTGGTAATGAACTTGACCACAAGCAATGCTCATTGGGTTATTCCTTCTCCATAATCAATGTGGTGGTTTTTAAGTGTTGTTTCATTTCCACAATCCTCCTTTTGTTAATACTATCTCTTCCTAGTTGCCTAACTGATTATCCCTGTTACGTTTCCTATATTTTTATCTGGTATGGACCATTTTTCCCCTGACTATTGAAATATTAACTTGGTTTGGAATGCCATATCAGTCTCTTCCTCTCTACTTTTTTAGCGTTTGTACACTGAAGCGTGGAACAAAGACAAGACCTCAATTCACGTCATGCCTGACACCCCAGAAATCCTGCTGGCCAAACAAAACAGAGTGAACTACAGTGAGGTGAGTGCAACTGAGATCTGAGACAATTAACTTGTACTTCTGACAAGTATGCTTTTGTCATCTCTGACTTTTAGTTAATGTTAAAATATTTTCAGGTTGTTCATTTTCACAAATGGTCTGTTCCAGTACTGAAATCAGTGTTGTTCCAGGAATTGATGTCCTGGATATTTAATTGGGCTATTAAAATATATGTCATTCCCCTTAAATGAGAAATCATTTCTACAACAAGTTCTGGAAATAACTAGTTTTGCTTTGCTTTCCCTAAATGATTTCCACTTTCCAAGCATCTACAATAATATTACAAGGTCTTTGAAATATGCAGTTTTTTATTTTCTAGTGAATGTAGGGCTGGGATGAAGATGGTTAAAATGTTAAGATTTTTAAATTTTCAGATGCCTGAAAATCAACAATATTGTGTGGGGACATGAATAGTTTTATTACTCAGATGTGCTGAACCGAAATGCTATTTTGTTTTTGAAACTAAATTGTGAATTATTTTCTCACAGAAAATGTACAAGCTGGCCTTGGAGGAGTCGAAGAAGAAGGGCCATGATTTGCGTTATGATGCCATTCCCATTCAGTCTGCCAAAGCCTCCAGGGAGATTGCCAGTGAGGTGAGCAGGCTTTGCTCTCATTTCTCTGTGGAATTGGTAATGGAACAGAATCAGAATGTTTGCTCCTGTCATACTGCATAGAATAGATAATATAGAAATTTATTTTCATAGAGATTCCTTTTAATCATTCCACTACATTGCCTTTAGTGCATGAAAGAAAGGGGCAGCCAGTATTTTTATTGTGATAAAATAATAAATAAATAAATATAACGTAATAAATAAATAAATACAATAATGTGAAGATTATTGATATGCCCCCTGCAATGCTTCTGTTGATGTCCATGGATATTCAAGCAGCATGATCAAAAAGGTGTATGAGCCAATGGTAGGGTTTGTCAGCTTAATTTCTGATTCAAACTTATGTTTCTGTTCAAGTGTCATAATGAAATTCAAGATGCTTGAACATAAAAACGAGGATAAACTATACAATGACTATGGTAGCTTTTGCTTCTGAGATGAGGCAGCATAGTTTAGAAATGGAGGATAACAGATTTTTTATGCTCCTTGTTTTCTATCAAGTTTGATACTTCAACTTTTTGCAGTAAGATCAAATCATATGGTCTTAATCAAAGAGTTTTGTAAATACTTTTTAAAGTAAGTTAATATTTACTATTTAATCTTGATAGGAAAAGAATGTGAAATACCAAACTTGTTAGAATGTGACATTAAATGCTTCGCGAATTTAAAGTATTATATAAGAAATAGAAAATTATATCTACTAAAAATGCTTATGTGAAAATTAATCCCAGAGTAGAAAGACTTACATCATGTTTTTATCTTTACAAAATAATGAGTAAGTTAAACTGCTGGAATTATTTATTAGTTTGTCAATACACCACATCAAGTAACTTTAAATCTCTTCTGTTTCAGTACAAGTACAAGGAAGGGTATCGCAAACAGCTGGGCCACCACATCGGGGCCAGGAACATCGAGGACGACCCCAAGATGATGTGGTCCATGCACGTGGCCAAGATCCAGAGTGACAGGGAGTACAAGAAGGACTTTGAGAAGTCCAAGACCCACTTCAGCAGCCCCGTGGACATGCTGGGAGTGGTGCTGGCCAAGAAATGCCAGCAGTTGGTCAGTGACATTGACTACAAGCACTACCTGCACCAGTGGATCTGTCTGCCCGACCAGAACGACGTGATCCACGCCAAGCAAGCCTACGACCTCCAGAGTGATGTGAGTTCCCTGGCATTTGATTTTTGCTGAGGAATGACTTTATTTTACATAGTTGCATCAGGCAGTCGTGTTCTGATGTGGTAGAACCAACTTCTCGAGATTTATTTTTAAGTTTCGCAGTTAATTGGCACTCAGATCTGCTATAGGTTGTATTAACTAATTGATGCCTTAACGATTTTTCAAGGAAATCCTGTAATTCCAGTATTTGGACTAACTATCATTTACTATTCTGTGGAAGTTGGATAATGTGGGTAATTAATAACCTTAATGTAGGTGAAATGCTGTCATTTTTTCTACAATTTTCTTTAAGGCTTTGAATTTGCTTGAATGAAGAGCTGATAGGAAGGTCATTTTCCTTTGGAAACACGCACTGTGTAACAGATTATTATTTTATTAAAGTAACTCGTGTAATTTTTTCTTGTAACAGCACTGCTACAAGTCTGACCTGGAATGGCTGAGGGGCATTGGTTGGGTCCCAATTGGTTCCTTGGAAGTTGAGAAAGCCAAGAGAGCAGGGGAGATCCTGAGTGACAAGATTTACCGCCAGCATCCGGACACCATCAAGTTCACCAGTGTCACGGATTCCCTGGAGATGGTGTTGGCCAAGCAGAATGCAGACATCATGAACAAGGTGAGTCCAGATCCCACTGGGTGACACATCAGAGGTGTCTGCCTCACCTCTGGAGGCTGGACTGGGAACGAACTGAGCACAAGCCATGCTGCAGTTCAGACATGATCCATTTTCAATTGGTGTGCTCTTGTTATTTCACTCAAAACTCTTAGGCTGGGTAATGAAAGACTCAAATTTGTGTAGTAATATTCTTCATTTTACATTTAAATCATTTCCTTGGCGAATGTGTGCATTGGGCACTAATAATGCTTTGGTTTATTCATCATTCAGAAGCAATGTGGCATTTTTTCTTAATGTTTTTAAACTCCCTCAGATAAACTCTCCTTTTGTTGATATTATTTTTACCAGATTAAAATCATTGTATATACATGTTATATTTTATATTGTCATAATATGGTTTGGGTTAGAAGGGACATTAAAGTTCATTTTGTTCCAGCCCCCTGCCATAGGAAGGGACAATTTCCACTAGACCAAGTTTGTATCATTTTAATTAATGTATTTTCTATGATTATTGACATATTAACCTGGTTTGGAGTGTCCTATAAATCTCTTCTTTTTGCCTTCTTAGCGTTTGTACACTGAAGCATGGAACAAAGACAAGACCTCAATTCACGTCATGCCTGACACCCCAGAAATCCTGCTGGCCAAACAAAACAGAGTGAACTACAGTGAGGTGAGTGCAACTGAGATCTGAGACAATTAAAAGGTTTCTAATAAGTACACTTTTGTCACCTTTGGTTTTTTTGTAATGGTAAAATATTGTCAGGTTGTTTATTTTCATACATGGCCAGTTCCAGTGCTGAAAGCAGAGTTGATCTTTCACAAAAGCTATTTCCGTTTAAAATACATTATCTGCCACAAATGAGAAATCATTTCTACAGCAAGTTGTGGAGATAGGTAATTTAACTTTTTTAATGTTCCAGTCTTTTCTTTCCCTAAATGATTTCCATTTTCCAAACACCTACAATAAAATTACAAGGTCTTTAAATTCTGCTCTTTTTTTCTTTTCTAGAGAACAGTATTTAAATTGTCTGAAGATGAACAGTATTGTTTAGGGACTTGATTTTTTTTCCTGGACAGTTGTTCTGAACTGAAATGCAATTTTGAATTTTATTTTTTGAGACTAAATTGTGAATTATTTTCTCACAGAAAATGTACAAGCTGGCCTTGGAGGAGTCGAAGAAGAAGGGCCATGATTTGCGTTATGATGCCATTCCCATTCAGTCTGCCAAAGCCTCCAGGGAGATTGCCAGTGAGGTGAGCAGGCTTTGTTCTCATTTCTCTGTGGAACTGGTAATGGAAAAGAATCAGAATCTTTGTTTAGTTGTTTGCTAATGTCATATTTCACAAAATAAATAATATAGAAATCAGTTTTCGTGGTGATTCTACCACTTGCCTTTAGTGCACAGAAATAATGGATAGATAGTATATTTTGTTATCTATCGCAGTAATGAATAAATATAATAAAGTGAAGATTATTTATATGCTCCCCATTGCCATCCATGGCTGTTCAAGTAGGATGAACAATAAGATGTAGGTGCTTATGCTAGATTTTGTCAAATTAATTTCTGATTCAACATAGGAAGTACTTTAAAATCTGTCCCCAAAAGAGATATATAAGTAAATAAACTCTAAAACTTTAAATGCTTGTCTTTTCTGGAGGTGAGATATAATTCTGTTTCAGTGTCAGATTGAAATCCAAAACGTTGGAACACAAAACCAGGAAAAAAACTCTGCAATGACTGGGACAGGTTTTCTTTCAAGGATGAGGCAATATCAGTTAGAGTCAGAAGATAACAGATTTTTATGGTCCTTGTTTTTTTTTACCAAGAAATCTATTTCAATGCTTTGCATTAAAAAAGGATAAAATATATTTATACACATCTGGATTCTTTTCCTGCAGTACAAGTACAAGGAAGGGTATCGCAAACAGCTGGGCCACCACATCGGGGCCAGGAACATCGAGGACGACCCCAAGATGATGTGGTCCATGCACGTGGCCAAGATCCAGAGTGACAGGGAGTACAAGAAGGACTTTGAGAAGTCCAAGACCCACTTCAGCAGCCCCGTGGACATGCTGGGAGTGGTGCTGGCCAAGAAGTGCCAGCAGTTGGTCAGTGACATTGACTACAAGCACTACCTGCACCAGTGGATCTGTCTGCCCGACCAGAACGACGTGATCCACGCCAAGCAAGCCTACGACCTCCAGAGTGATGTGAGCAAATCCTTACATTTCTAATACATCATTAAATGCTCTGGGCCTTGTACACTCTGATTTGTTAAAGTATGGATTAAAAGCCTTAGCAGTTTGCATTGGACTTACTGAAATATTTTCCTTCTTCAATTCTTTCATCAAATTTGTGTTTAATCCTATTTTTTCACTTCTTGACCTGAGGTATAATCTGCTTGTTACTCTGATACTAGCATTGTGGTCCAATACCTCTTTTATTTTTCTTATTTAATAACATTTTATTTAATTTTCAAAAACAACAGCTGTTTTCAGAACCATATCCACAGAAACATACCCAGTTGTTCATATAGGATGTACTTGTTTATATCAATTTTAATATTTGATCACATTTGCACGTATATAACAAAGTTTCAAATTCTTTCAGGCCGTTTACAAATCAGACCTGGAATGGCTGAGAGGCATTGGATGGGTTCCTATTGGTTCCTTGGAAGTTGAGAAAGCCAAGAAAGCTGGAGAAATCCTCAGTGACAGGAAGTATCGGCAACCTGCAGACAAGATCAAGTTTACCAGTGTGACCGATTCCTTGGCCATGGTCTTAGCCAAGCAAAATGCTGAGATCATGAACAAGGTGAGGGTGGTATTGCCAGTTAATAGAACTTGTTCATGAGGTGAAAAATTCAAAACGCAAAATAAAACTAAAAACTGGTGGATTTAAGAGAAAATCGATATCCAAATTCAGCCATTGTACAGGAAAGCTGTTCTCTCATGGCTCAGACTGAGGTGAGCAGTTGGTAAAAATATACAGAAAAAGTCCCTTAAATTGGATTTTCCAAGAGTAATACTGCATGATGAACAGGTGATGAGGAAATACCTGAAGTTTTCTGGATGTTAAACTGCTGTAATGTATCTGAGATCTGGAGGGTGAAAGTCACTAAGTACCTCCTGCTTTATAACAAACAGAATCAAACAACTTATACAGAATAATTAATATACTTTTCCTCCTATGGCTGTTTCTCCACAATCCAAAATCAGTTGGTGCACCAGCTTGACCTGAGAAATAATTAGGAGGGACATGAGCTGGTCAGAGAGAAGCTTGCTGAGTCAGGGTATTAGAGCTTACTGGAATTACCCAGAGCAGTCTGTAAAATAATTTTAATTTTAAAATGATTTCATAAAGAGCTGTTTGTAAAGGGCTGTCTTCCTCTCTTGCAGCGCTTGTACACAGAAGCCTGGGATGCAGACAAGAAATCCATCCATGTCATGCCTGACACACCAGACATTCTGTTAGCAAAGGCCAACGCAGCCAACATTAGCAATGTAAGGACATTTAAACATTTACCAAAATTAGGAAATTCAGAGTTAAGTCAGCATTTCTTTAATATTGAAGATGTTCTAAAACATCCATTCATGAAAATTTTGAGAGACAATTATGAAATGTAGAAATCTCATCTTTCAGAATATTGATCAGCCATTTTCTGTCTTCTTTTGTGTAGAAACTTTATGTAAAAGCCTGGGAAGAGGCCAAAAAGAAGGGTTATGACATGAGAGCTGATGCAATTCCAATCAAAACCGCAAAAGCATCAAGAGATATCGCGAGCGACGTATGTTCTTCCTTTACATTTATTTTCAGTTAAAAATGAGAATATGTGTTTTTGTGATCCGTAGCAATAGGAAATACCTTCATGCCAGAATCACTTCTTTTTGTATCCCTAGTACAAGTACAAAGAAACCCACGAGAAGGAGAAAGGCCACTACATCGGGTGCCCCAGCGCCAAGGAGGACCCCAAGCTGGCGTGGGCCGCGCGCGCCATGGCCCTGCAGAACGACCGCCTCTACAGGAAGGCCTACAATGATTCCAAGACCCAGATCCACATCCCTGTGGATGCCCTGTCGGTGCAGGCAGCCAAGGAGTGCCAGACCCTGGTCAGTGACATTGACTACAGGCAGTACCTGCACCAGTGGACCTGCCTGCCTGACCAGAACGACGTGATCCACGCACGGCAGGCCTACGACCTCCAGAGTGATGTGAGTGACAATCTTTGCAGGAAAGCTTCAGGGCACATGTGTGAGGCTCTGTTAGTCATTGGCAAATATACTTTCACATCCATGTTTATGACCCTGTTGGTTGGTCCTGGTGCGTTTATTTTGTCCTTTCCAAAGAATTTCAGCCTGGGTGCCAGAAATACTTGAGGCAGTTCATAAAGAAGCCATGTTTTCTTGGTCTGCTCTAGAATGTTTGCTTGCAGACTACTTGCAGATTATGCCCTTGGTTTGAATGCACCGTCTTAGAAGTATCATTGTTTTTGTGCAAATCAGCAATTCTGTGTCCAGAGAGGACCTGATACAACACAGCATCACTGGCTGCTTGTTGTGTAAAGAGTATGAGAAGAAGTTGGGAAAGGCTTTTAAAAAACCTTCTTGCACTTACAGTTAGAACTACAGAATCCCAAAATGGTTTGGATTGGAAAAGATCATCTTACTCCAACTCCCTCCCATGGGCAAGGGACACCTTCCACTAGACCTGGTTACTCAAAGCCTCATCCAGACTGGTCTGGAAAATCTCTAGAGACTGAGAGTCCACCAGCTCTCTGGGCTAAGAGTTACCTCTGCAATGCCAGTTAACCCTTGGTTTGTTTGTAGAACGTGTACAAGTCTGACCTGGAATGGCTGCGAGGCATTGGCTGGCTGACAGAAGGCTCTGTGGATGTGGTCAAAGCCAAGAAAGCCCAGGAACTGCTCAATGACCGCCTGTACCGCACGCGGCCGGAGCAGCTGAAGTTCACCAGCATCACCGACTCCCCAGATGTTGTCCTGGCCAAGACCAACGCCATGCAGCTCAGTGATGTAAGCTCATCTTCCCCTTGTAGGGTGGCATTTCTTTTCTTTCTGCTGGGGAGTAGAATTTCTACGGTGGGAATGATGAGTTGGGAAGTTTTGCAAACTGGAATTGCTGAAGAATTCCTCTTGGTGTTTTTTTTTCCTCACCATACTAAATTGCCGTTGTTCTTCCTTTCTCCTCAGCGCCTGTATCGTGAGGCCTGGGATAAAGACAAGACCCAGATTTCCCTCCCTTCAGACACTCCTGTCATGCTGCAGTCCAAAGTCAACGCTCTCAACATCAGCAATGTAAGAGAATAACGTGGAATATTTGTGAACTGTTAGAAAATGAAGGCTGGCGATTGTTCCTCCAGTTTTTGCTGTAAATGGTGGTGTACAAACCCACCTTCTAACGTGCTTGTAAACAGGAAATTACATCCAGAGGCTTTTTATCACCTTTCAGCCTATCAACAGGTTATGTGTTCATGAACAAACCCCCAAGCTCAGTATGCAATTCTACACAACTCCTGCTCCCTTTGGCAAAACCTGCCAAACACTTCCCGTGGAGGAGTTGTTGGAGTCTGCAGACATAGTAGTCTGTCTTCAGGAATATTTCTGCTGCCTCTTCATGTTTTAATCTTGCACCTACCTAAAGTCATGAGTTTTCTGTTGAGACACTTGCCAGGATCATTATTGTAACTCTGCCAGTTGTAAGAAGCAAAGAGGGCTCCCAAGCAGGTCATTCCAAGCAAGTAGGCTTTTAGAGAAGGCATTTCACTGTGTTTAATGAAGGTGATTAATTTTCTTTACAGAAACATTATCAGAAGGCCTGGGATGAGGCGAAGGCGAAAAGCTATGACATAAGAGCTGATGCCATTCCCATCAAACAAGCCAAGGCCTCCAGAGACATTGCCAGTGAGGTACAGCCTTCTCTTCGTGTGGTGCTTGTGTTTCAGCAGAACTGAGTGAAGCTCAGGCTGACAGCCTGAGGAGCTGGAAGCCTTTTGCCTGGTGGCTCTGCCCAGGTGAGCAACACACCTTCTGTTCTCTCTGCATTTCCAGTACAAGTACAAAGAAACCCACGAGAAGCAGAAAGGCCACTACATCGGGTGCCCCAGCGCCAAGGAGGACCCCAAGCTGGCGTGGGCCGCGCGCGCCATGGCCCTGCAGAACGACCGCCTCTACAGGAAGGCCTACAATGATTCCAAGACCCAGATCCACATCCCTGTGGATGCCCTGTCGGTGCAGGCAGCCAAGGAGTGCCAGACCCTGGTCAGTGACATTGACTACAGGCAGTACCTGCACCAGTGGACCTGCCTGCCTGACCAGAACGACGTGATCCACGCACGGCAGGCCTACGACCTACAGAGTGATGTGAGTACCTGTGGGGTTTTTATCTTCTTTTCTTCTGTCAGAGCTGGGATTAAATGCTTGGGAGATGCAGTTTTCATATTTGGACTCAGGTGTTTATTAATTCTTATCTATAGTATTTATCTACAGCACTTATCTACAGCCTTTTAATACTTACCTACTTATCTTATTTACAGTCTCACAAGCTGTGAGTTCTAGCTAACAAAGTGAAAAATGGCTCTGTCTCTAACTCTCTCCAAGGTCTTTTAAGCACAAACTGTCCAATTATGAGATGACACCTAAATTATTTTTACTTTTAACCCAATAACCAACCACCCACGGCCCGCATTGCAGAAATGCAATGCAGAAGTGTTTTGGAGGGGACAGCAAGACTCTTCTAATTTTTAATGTTCATCATCATTAACTGCAACTCCTTTCAACTATTTCTCCTTACAAGGTTTAGAAAATGTTGTTTAAGAGCTGAACTACTTAAAACCTTCTTGTCAGATTTAATTTTACTTATGACACTGAACATGTCATGTATATATAAAAAGGATTCATCTGACTCTAGCTAGGTTTATAAAACATAATCTGCTTTGCCTAGCTTAAAATAATTAAGGCAGTTATTTAAAACAATGTTTTCCTTTTCTGACCATCTCACCCAGGCTGTGTATAAGTCAGACCTCGAGTGGCTCCGTGGAATTGGCTGGTTGCCCAATGACTCTCCAGAGATTAAGAGGGTGAAGAATGCCCAGGATCTCCTGAGTGACAACGTGTATCGGACCCCCATTGACAGTGTGAAATACACCAGTGTTGTGGATTCCCCAGATGTTGTTCTGGCCAAAACCAACGCTGAACAGATCAGCACTGTATGTTCCAACCCCCTCAAAGCTGCTCCCGCACCAGAAACTAAAGCTAAAGAGAAATCTCACTGCTAAGATAGAAAATTGATCTGTGGTGGCTTAAGTTTAATGCTTTTCCAAACATTTCACTCTTTAGGAGATGATGGTTCAGGAGAATTTTTTATGTTTTTGGTAAGTGGAATTCCATAATTCTGATATTATTAAATTACTGTTTTAACAGTCAAAATATAAAGAAGCCTGGGAAAAGGACAAGACTATGGTCCACATCATGCCAGACACACCTGAAATCAACCTAGCCAAGGCTAATGCTGTTAATTACAGCCAGGTATGTTTATCATTCTGTTTTCTCTAAAATAGTATGTAAATTATATAATTCTAAGATGTTGAATCTCTTTGGATCTCATTGAAGTCTATCATCATACAGGGCTTGTGACATTTCCTTCCCTCTACTGAATATCCTTAAAGTATTCAACCATTTTAAAGTAAATACTTGATTTCAGCTATTGAAAAACTATTAATATTATGCCCCACTGAGAGAATATTTTACTGAAATGTATGAGAATCCAAGGCATATAAATGTTTTATACACTTTTACAAACACCCTTCTGTGCTTTATAGGTTGCACAAGTGGTGGTGTATGTTTCAGAGGCAGCTGCATTTATGGTTAGGAGCAAAAGTAATGCTCAAAAAAATTTCATGGTATTTCAGCAAAAAAAAAAAGGCTGGAAATTGTTTCTATAATGGCGAATGCCAGAGCATTCAGCATGTGTGTGGTGTTTTACCTGTCTTTTCAGAAACAATATAAAGGAGCTTGGGATGAGGTGAAGATGAGCTACGACTTGAGAGCAGATGCAATTCCAATCAAGACAGCCAAGGCCTCTAGAGAGATTGCCAGTGATGTAAGTGCCAAAAGAGGCATCTCCCGTGCTCCAAGAAGAGCTCTTCCATGCTAGCTGTTACTAACGGGGACCTCTGCTCTTCCCCCAGTACAAATACAAGCTGGAGCACGAGAAGCAGAAGGGACACTACGTGGGAGTGCCGGACGCAAAGGGAGATTCCAAAATCCAGTTTGCCCTGGACGTAGCCAAAGTTCAGAGCGAACGAGAGTACAAGAAGCACTTTGCCAAGCAGAAGACCCAGTGCCACCTGCCAGTGGACATGATGTCCATTGTCCAAGCCAAGCTGGGGCAGACCCTGGTGAGCGACGCCGATTACCGGCAATACCTGCACCAGTGGATCTGCCTCCCCGACCAGAACGATGTCATCCATGCCAGGCAAGCCTACGACCTCCAGAGCGATGTAAGTTCACCTGGAAACACCCCTTAGCTTAGTCCTGTGTTGCCTCTTCTTACTCTGCTTCAGCTCTAAGGAGTGGGAATCTTTTCCTGAATTCAGGGAACTCGCCTTGCTCTTTGTTAGAGTTGCGAGGTATAGGCCACTTATAAATTGCTGTGTTTGAAGGGTGGTTAATTCAGATGTAGTGCTCATGTTGGAGTTACTGCTCCCCTTTTAACCACTGGAAGTAAATTCTGTTATTTATGAATCTTCTGGATTGTACAGGGAAGTGTAGCTAAGAGCTATTTTGTTTTCCCAGGCTGTTTATAAAGCTGATTTGGAATGGCTGCGGGGAATTGGATGGTTGCCGAATGATTCCCTTGGAGTCAAGCATGTCAAATATGCTGGAGATCTCCTGAGTGAGGTAACCAAATGTATTTCAATACTAACATTTTCTTCAGGAGTATCTGTCACCCAAAGTATTTTAAATGGTTTAAACAACAAGGTTTTTTCCCAAATGAAAAATGCAACTGCAGTATTTTCACAACATTCATTGTGTATGGAGAAGTTTTTCCTCCATAAGAACTTCTTTGTCTTGTGTATCTATTAAGAGTTGCTGTATTAGGCATCAAATATTCCAGAGTAATCTGTTCTTCTTTTTCTTGAACAGAGGAAGTACCGCACAAAAGCTGAAACTCTCCCGTTCACTCCCGTGGCTGACAGAGTTGATTATGTCACAGCAAAGAACAGCACTGAAATCCTCAGTGATGTAAGTTTGCTTTCAGTGTCTGGGCTACATTTGACTTCGGTGATTTTGTATTTAATATGCTTTCTCTAATGGCTTTGCAATTTCAGGGGTTGGTTTGTTATTTTGTGTATAAATTACAGTGTTTTCCCAGTTCTGTTGGTGGTGCTACAAGGCAGTCATTTCTTTCTGTGTCCTAGATTAAATACCACAAAGAATGGAATGAAGCCAAGACAAATTATACTCTCATAGATACACCACAGCTGGATATGGCCCGAGAGGCAGCCAGAATTCTAAATCAGGTATGTACTCTCTCCTTGACAGCTTCTACTCACATTTTTTAGGTGTTTAGAAAACCTGCCTTATTGATAACAACCTGAAGGCAGGATTTTTTATCCTTACACTTCTATATAAATGACATATGTACAGCAATGGTTATCATTGTAGTAGTGTTGAATTCCTCATCCCTTTCATTTCCCACAGAATTTATACAAGGAAAGTTGGGAGAAAGAAAAAGCCACTGGTTACCTCCTGCCTCCTGACTCGGTGCAGATCTCTCATGCCAAGCGCTCGGGTGATGTCCAGAGTGAGGTAATGATTTTTCTCATTAGGAAGAACTCTTGGAAGCCTTAAACATTAAAGGCCTTGAAAATTCCCAATCAGACTTAAAACGCTTTCCATCTGGGGTAACATCCAGAGTTTTCATGGCCTATGAATTCCACTGTCCTCCAAATAATTCAACTGTCTTTGTGATTATAGGGTTTGGTGATGTCAGTGCTGAAGGTCAGATTCCTTTCACATTCACTCTCTCCAGAAACAAACTCTCCCTCAAAATCAACTAAGCTGCACTTCCATATTTTATAAGTGTCAAATAATTGAGGTGATACTATGATTATAATATATACGGCTCTGATTTCACTTTTTGGCCTATCAAAACCTGTAGGCCAGTAGACACTTTATGTTTTAAACATCTTCATAATGGCTCTTGAAATTATTACTTGACTCTTATTTGGAATAAACATTTTGTCAAAACACTGTGATGAAAATACTGTAAATAACCATCTACTCTTCAGTCTCAAATAGTTTGTTGCCAAAATGAGGCTAAATGAGCTTGTCGGTAAACATTTCCTAGCAAGTCTTTCCTTTTGTGTTAACAATACCTTTTGCTGAAAATTAGGAGATTATTAGACCAGAAAACGCTACATTTTGAACTGGAAGGCCTATACAAAGTAATATTGTTGTTCGTGACCAGATTTTTATCTGGTCATATACTGAAAACCTAGAGCTGCATTTGACACCTCCCTGTCTCATCTGCTCTTTGTGCTGACAAACCTGAAGCTGTTCCCGGGTTAAACCCAGAGTGGATACTGTGCCAGTGCTGATTTTCTCTGTGCTTCTCCCCTCTCCCATCAGCTGAAGTACAAAGCTGAGTATGTCAAACAGAGAGGCCATTATGTTGGAGTTCCCAAGATGAGGGATGACCCCAAGCTGGTGTGGTACGAGCACGCGGGCGAGATCCAGAATGACAGGCTGTACAAATCAGACTACAACAAAACCAAGTCCAAAATCCACATGCCTTCGGATGCCGTGTCAGTTGTGGCAGCAAAGGAGGGCCAGAGCTTGGTCAGTGACGTTGAGTATCGCCAGTACCTGCACCAGTGGACCTGCCTTCCTGACCAGAACGACGTGATCCACGCACGGCAGGCCTACGACCTCCAGAGTGATGTGAGTGATGGTGCAGCCCTACCAGGTCCTTTCCACATGGTCTGGCCTAAGGGCATTGTCCACAGCACATAATCCATCCTGAGGTCAGTAATTTCTGTCCTGTTGCGTTGTCTTTCTGATTTAGAACATCTATAAAGCTGATTTGGAGTGGCTTCGTGGCTGTGGTTGGATCCCTCTCGATTCAGTGGAGCACAAGAAAGTTAAGAATGCACAAGAACTGATAAACAAGGTTAGAGAAAATATTTCTGCAGTTCCAGAGTTAGCACTTCTTTCTCATGCTCAGTGTTTAAGACATTATTTCACCTCTTTGCAGAGAGCATACACAAAAGAAGCCCTGGAGAACTTTTCCAAATACACCAGCGTGGTTGACACTCCTGAGATCACTTTGGCAAAGATGAACTCTGTCAATCAGAGTGATGTATGTATCTTTTTTTTTAAATAAAAACTCATATAAAAGAATTAGTAGATTATTTAATTGGTTTTGCTAACTATACTAGTTTCAGCCTTATATGTTTGTGTGTGCACCTCATTAATAACAAGCTTTCTTGGGGCAAACAACTTTAGTAAGAAGTGATATGAATGAACAGCACAATATTGCTGTCCAAATAATTTAACGTTTTCCTGTAGAAGAATATGGCATATCCCTGACTTGGAGTTTGCATAGATTTTTCTTACAGTAGTTGAAAACTGTTCTTGATGAACAGTTCATGGAGTTCCTGGTGTTGCTGAACTGTATTTGCTGAGCAGCATCTTAAATTTTTCAAGAATGCCATGTGGATTTTGAGGTGACCCAGTAACATTTGCCTGTGTATTACAATGGTTGGAATGTCCTGCACAACATTTATTACATTCTGGCACAAGAGAAAATTGATGTCTCCTACTAATAGATGGACTAATGGGAATAATATATTTCTCCTGAGGAATGAACACCGTGTTTGTTTTCTTTTGTAGCTGAAATACAAAGAAACATTTAACCAGGAGAAAGGCCAGTACATCGGGTCTGATGATACTCCTGCTCTGCACCATGCCAAAGACATGTCCTTGCTCCACAGTGAGGTGAGATCCCATAAATATCAACCTTTGAAAGCAGCAGAATATGGAGTGGACTGTTCTACTCTCAGTAGTGGCACTGGGAAGGTTGTTTAATTCCTTTTTTCTTCAGCTTTGCTTTTTGGATCATTGGAATCAGGATGATTTCTTTCCTTATTGAAGTGATCTCAAAGGACAGCTGAGTGGTGCTTGGAAGTCATAACAATTTGACAAAAATAACTATAATTTCATCCAATAAGATCTTCTGAGCCTGTTGATAAATTTTACATTTGGTTTTTTATAAGAAATCAAAGCTCTAGATATTTACATTATTAAGCAGTTACTTTTGAGTAGTCTCACTAATTTTAATGAGAAACCTCTATTTTTTAAAAATATAAGTGATTACTCATTCATATGAGTAGGCACTTCATAATTCAATCTAAAGGTGAATATATTTAATATTTAACAAAATAAGTATTAGGAAAGTGCCATTGACACTAATATTTCTTTAATAAACACCAATATTTCTTGAAGATTTTTCACAATTTTGATAATCTATAAAATTATCAATCTCAATTCCATACTGCACTTTTAAACCAGAGTTCATTTCTATATTTTGGATTTATTACTCTTCTGGTATAAATATAATAAAGTAAGCAGAAATTAGCTCAGGTAACTTTTTGAAGTGAATAATTGTCCTGTTTGCTACTGAATGACTGTTCAAAATTATCATTCTCCATTTAATTTATTGGGAACCACTCTGTAAGAATATTCTGTATTCCACGTCATATCCCATATGTTTATAAATGGGAAATGTAATGGCTTTTTTTCATTAAAATCTGTATGTGCTTTGTTTGTCTAGAAACATTACAAGAAGGCTTGGGAACTGAGCAAGCCCATTGGATACACTCTGGATGAGAAATATGTTCCACTTGTGGGAGCCAAACATGCAAACCACATCAACAGTGAGGTCAGCAGATTTTTCCCATTCTTTTCCTTTTTTTTTCCCCCAATATGTTGTTAGAATGAACATTAAAATTTCCACACGAATATTTTTTTTTCAGCTTAAATATAAGGAAATATATGAGAAGCTGAAAGGCCATTACCTGGCTGGGAAGGATATTAGTGATTTCCCCAGTGTCATTCACTCCCGGGAATTCCAGAAAATGAGGAGCGCGGTAAGGAATGAACGAGTCTGGAATATTTTCCTTTTGTTTTTGTTTCACCATTTATTTCACTGCTGAAATTCACTATTTCATTGCTTAGACATAAATAACGCAAAGCTTAATAGAACTGTAGAATCACAGGATCATTGAGGTTGGAAAAGACTTCCAAGACCAAGCCAAATCTTACCATAAATCTGCAATAATAATATCAGTAAAAATTATTTCAACATGTTTCCTGATTGCTTATTTTATATGTGGGTTGAATTATTGAATTTAAAATTATTCAGGAGATTGAGAAGGGATTTGTTTGGCTATTCAAAATACTACAGTAAGGAAAAAAAACTTTTTCTGTTTCAGACTAAGGATCCAAGCAGTAAAAAATACCATGTGGGATTCATTTCCTTTACAAAAAGTGTAGATTTTGAATTTAAACAGGAATTTAAGAACTGGAAAAGTAAATGCACATTTGGTGCGTTGCTGTTGTCAGCACTGCACATACAATGTGTCATGCAGGGCATAAAATCAGTGTAATCCCAAATATTCTATCTTTAATTAGATGAAAACTATGTGTGCAGCATGAGTTTTTTAATCAGGAAGACTTGTTAGTTTTCTCATCAGCTGTTTAAACTGCAAATGAAGGTAATTGTTGTGCTTCCAGAGCTTTGCCAAATAAAAGGAGATTAACATCCAAGTTAAGATTTCTATCCTTTTGAATCCCATGGGAGTTTAGCTACTAAATCCAGGAAACACATCTCAGATTATGCTATCACCATTTAGTCCAAAATCCGAAGTTAAACAGAAAATCACTCTTACTTCCTCTCACCTTTTCCCCAATCTTTTCTTTTCAGCTGGCCTACAGAAAGAATTATGAAGACACCAAGAAAAATGTCCATATTCCTGCTGACATGATGAACCACGTCCTGGCCAAGAAGTGCCAGTACATCCTCAGTGATCTGGAATACCGCACATATTTCCACCAGTGGAATTGTTCACCTGAAGAAAATGATGTCATTCACGCCAGGAAAGCCCAGGAAATCCTGAGTGATGTACGTTTATCATTTATTTACAGCCATAAAATAGGCTGGCTGGGAAGAGGTCCATCAAGGTCATCCAGTCCAGTCCAACTCCTGGCCCTGGACACTCCAAAAATCCCACCAGGAGCCTGAGGGCATTGTCCAAACCCTTCTAAACTTATATGAACATACTGAACCCATCTGTTTGACATTACAGCAGCCTTTCCCATAATTTTTTTCCCCAAGTATCTTCTAAAATATTTTAATATTAAATTAATAACCATGGCTTTAGATGCAGTGATCCTTATCTATTGTAATTGAGAATGCTGGAATTAGCACAGGGGACAGGACAGCATCCAGAATCCTTCTGGATCCAGTGGGTCTGGAAAAGTTCCCCTTGTTTTTTGGGGTTGTATCAGCCCACAGTTGAGACAATGCTGCTCATATTCTGCAGTCAGTGGTGTCTCCCAACAAAATCTGAGGGTGTGTTAATTACCTGCCTTGTTAGGTGGCAGAATTCTTTGGTTTAATTGGCAGAAGGCAAATTTCTTCCTAACCTGATGTTGTGTTCACTTCCATGTAGGCTGTGTATAAAGATGACTTAAATTGGCTGAAGGGACTTGGATGTTACGTCTGGGATACTCCACAGATCATACAGGCTAAGAAATCCTATGACCTGCAGAGCCAGGTGAGTTTTCCTTAAATAAATAAGTATTTATATGCTTTTTCTTCCATTTATGATTTGCCGAGGTTGACATGTCCTAGTCCAGAGCAGAATGAAGTAATTGCTGTTACATCAGAAATATTTTGTTCAAACTGTGAAAATAGAGTCTTGGAGCTGCTTCTGTAGAGACATCACTTGTGTTATTGGAGGAGGAGAAAATTTAGGGGAATGTAAAGACAGCTGTGGTTTTTAATTTCATTATTCCTTAGTTCATGCTGGCTGTATATTAAGTATTTCTATTTTATGGCCTGCCACTTTCAGAGTTGATTTTAACTGGGCTGTAATCTTTGATTTCAGCTGTCCAGATGTGATTTTAAAGGAAGATGGCAGGGGATTTCCAGGTCATTTCCAGCACTAACGAGCCTTTTGTTGGTTTTGTGTCCTTAGATAAAATACACCTCTGCAGGGAAGGAGAACTTCCAGAACTTCAGTGTGGTTACAGACACCCCTGTCTATGTGACTGCTGTGCAAAGTGCTGCCAACGCCAGTGAGGTGAATCCCCACCTTCTCTGCTCAGGATTGTCCTTCTGAGCACTGAAAGAATTCACTAAACCCAGCTCTCATCTTCCAGGTGAAATACAAGGAGGAATTCCAAAAAACTAAGGACAAGTACACAACTGTGACTGAGACAGTGGATTCAGAAAGAGTGCAGAATTTGAAGCATCTTTATAGTGATGTAAGTGTTCATACACTATTTTTTTTTCTCTTAAGGACCTTTAATGTGGGATTTTTGTTTTATTTTGTTTGTGCACTCACTCTGTTTGAAGATTAATATCCAAACCAGGAGCTTCTCAAAGCCAGTGCTGGCCCTCTGCACTTGAGCTTGGGGGAGATGTTGTATTTCAGGCAGGGCCATATTTTCCAACTGTAATGCCAGTTTTAGCAAAACACCTGGATTAATAAGTGGATTCCCTGAACAAAACTACACCTGAACAAAATTAAAATCTTATATGAGAACAGACCAGAGTAGTTAGAAAGGATTTTTATTACCCTTTATGTACACTTGATATTAAGTATCACTTAATATCTCCTTTACAACACTTTACTACATGATATCTAAATAAAAGAGCCTTTGAATTCTCTTGGTTGTTGGTAATTATTTACAAGAATTAATTTTTCCACTCACACAAACTTTCTATTTCCCCACAGAATCTCTACAAGAAGGCCTGGGATAAAGTGAAGGCCACCAGCTATGCTCTGCCCTCGGATGCTGTGGCCTTGGCACGTGCCAAAGAACTGAAGCACAATGCAAGCATTGTAAGTGAATTCAATTCTTTCTTTTTTTTTTAATCAGATCATCAGTTCTGACAATTAAATCCTTCATGCCTTGCATCTACTATAGATAGGAATATTTTTTTAAACTTTAATTTACCTTCCCTTTTTAATTGAGATCTAATATGTATCTGTAGATAATGATTTTTGTCTGCTAGTCTTTTGGGTAACAATGCTTTGTGGCTTCTTGTCATGGAAATAAATGTCAGTTTTTATAGTAATCCAAACTGAAATTGTTAGGGTTTTTCTAGTCTAAATTTCATGAGCATCCAGGTCAGAAAAATCCCAAAAATATTTAAATGATGCTTACTAAGTATAGAGAACATCTTATACTTTACTGGCGTTAGAATTAAGAGAGACCACACCACAGATCTCTTTAAATGAAACAGCTGGAGCAGTGAATAAGTGCCTTATTCTACATCTATTTATTTTTAAAATACTCTAGGCAGCTGTTCTTTTACAACCTAATGGTTATGATGTGCTTTCTTTGCCATTTAAGACAAAAGAGAAAACTAAAATCCCGCTTTAAAGCCTTTCTCTACTTGTTGGACTCAACTTTTTGCTTAACGATGGTGAATTTTGTTCCAAACCCACAGCTGACTCATTGGAGTCAGTAAATTGTTGCACTTCTTTGCTTGTGCTCAGGTGAAATACCGTGAGGAGTATGACAAGTTCAAAGCCCTGTACACCCTCCCCAGAGGCGTTGAGGATGATCCCAACACGGAAAGATGCCTCAGAGTTGGGAAACTCAACATTGATGTAAGTGCTGGTTCTGGATGTGTGTTTTCCTGATAAAGCCATGCTTATCTCAGAAGCAGCCACTCAAAGAATCCACATGCCTTGATCCAGACATCCCATTCCCACATGCATTTGGCAGCGGGCAGCATTTGCTAAATTCTGGGATACCACCATAAATTTAAGTTTTAACTCAATTACTGCGTTGCCTGCGTGGCCAAACCTTTAGTGTAATATGAGTAAAATCATCATCTGCCTCCTTTCAACTCATCAGCACAATGAAAATTGAACAGATCACATTTCACCTCCCTTGCTGGGGTTCTGCAAATTATTTTTAGATGTAAACTTTAGTCATGGCCAAAGTGATCGCTCTCGCTCTCGCACCAACATCCCACGAAAATATCAATAGTTTCCTCCAAATTTATCAACAATTTATGCTTCAGCTTTATTAAAACATCACTTCAACTCCCCAGCGTCTGTACAAAGAAGCCTATGAGAAGACCAAAGCCAAGGTCCACATTGTCCCAGACATGGTGGACATCATCTCGGCCAAGGATGCCCAGCAGAAGATCAGCGAGGTCGATTACCGCACGCGGCTCCACGAGTGGATCTGCCTGCCAGACCTGCAGGTCAACACCCACGTGAGAGCAGTCACCGACCAAATCAGTGATGTAAGTCCCCAGATCACCTGTCCCTGCCTCACTTTTGTGCTTCATTTGTGCTCTGTTGGAGGAAATGATTTAGCAAAAATGTCGCTGGAGCGCTCTTGACTTCGTTTTTATGACACTTGGCAATAAATGGGTCATTGAGATGGGGCTTAGGGGACTAGAATCAGAAAATCCCAGAATGGTTTGGGTTGGAAAGGACTTGAAAGCTCATCCAGCTCCACTCCCTGCCGTGGGACACCTTCCACTATCCCAGGTTGCTCCAAGCCCCATCCGAGCTGGCCTTGGACACTTCCAGGGACGGTGAGTCCACAACCTCTGTGCAAAACTTTCAGTAATTTCAGTGTTAATAGTGTAGGCATTTGGATCATAACATTACAGTTCTATCCTGTCGTAAATTATCTTTTATTTGGTTGCATGAGGTGTGGAAACTTTGGAAGTCTGAGAAAATCCTGGTTGGGCAAAACTTCTACACACTTGCCTCACGCAGGTCAGCCCAGGAGTAGGATCTGGCAGTAAATTAGTTCCCAGTAGGACGTGCAGGTAGTCTTTTTTTAAAAAATCATTGGATTCTTAATTTACTGCCAAAATTGAAGCAAATTTAACAAAAATTTATATAAATTCCAGAAGGAATTGTTTTGATTTTCTCAAACAAAAAATATCAAAGGAGTAGAAACCTTCCTTGCCATCATTTGACAGTTGTGTTTTGGAGTCATTTAGAAATAAGGGATTAGATCCTGATGGAATTCTTACAGGTTCTTTCTCTGCTTCCTTAGGTGATCTACAAGGATGATCTGAACTGGCTGAAAGGCATTGGCTGCTTTGTCTGGGACACTCCTGAAATCCTCCATGCCAAGCAAGCCTACGACCTTCGCAGTGATGTGAGTGGATATCTCTGGGTTTGCTTCTCAGTCTTCTTTTTTCCTTCACTGTAGCTTTATTCCACTCCAGGTCTAGCCTGGAAAATATTATTTATCCTTCTTGTTTGAAGGATTCATTAAAATAACAAGCCATAGTTCCTGTTTCAATGCTATTTCACTAATAAATAGCTCAGTGATGAAAGAAATAGTAAGTATAGTAAATATGATGATACAATAAATTAAATTAACAATTGCTAGCGCTAGTAATTAGAGCTCTTGCTTTCTCTCTGCAGATTAAGTACAAATCTAAGGCAGAAAAAATGAAGAAGGACTTCACTGTGGTCACAGACACTCCTGTCTATGTCCAGAATGTGCTCAGTGCCTTGAATTTAAGTGAAGTAAGTGTTTCTCTCACCTTCCAGCCAATATTCCAAATGCTATTACCTCACCAGCTTTAGAATTGGGAATTTGAATACGTTTTTCATAATTTAATCTTAATCATTGTTGGTTATCTACACCTCATTGTAGACACAATCACTAAAATCATTAATTGCCTGTAGCCAAAAAATCTTTAATCCAGTTTTTTAGGAACAATTCCCACTGTATGCAAACAAAACATACTGTGAAAGAATGTGACAATTATGACTTTTTCCCTTTCCCAGGCTGTCTATCGTGGTGATTACAAGCAGAATGTCAGAGGCAAGATGATCTCTACTGATAAAACAATGGATTTGGAGCGGGCCTATAATGCAAACAAAATACAGAGTGAGGTAAATACAAAACTTTGGGCTCCATGGAGTTTGTGATTCTGAAAAACCCAATAGTCTGGTTTTAGCTTTTGGGGTGAAACTGCATGTCACTGCTCTGAAATGAAAGTGGGAAAATATTCTCATTTGAGCTATAAAAATGCATTTTAATGCATTTTCCCCCCAGACATGGGGGAAATCTTTTCCCAGTTGTGATGGAGAGGTTTCTGAGACTGAGGGATTTTCCCCTCAGGTGTTGCTGACAGCTGTACAGAGTCTTTCTCTCTCCTCCTGCAGAATTTGTACCGCTGGGCTGGTGTGAATGCTCTGCCCACTGGATACAGCCTTCCCACAGACACTCCCAACTTCCAGCATGCCAAACACGTCCAGCACATCGGCAGTGATGTAAGTCAGGGGCTAAACCCTTCTGCACCATGGGAATGATCAGCAGGCCCACGTGAGGGACTCTCAGCTTGGGCCTTTACTATCAAAATAAAAATTCCCTCAGCATCATGCAAATAATTTATTAGATACAAGAAAAATTTATTGTATTATTGATTTGGGGGCCGTGTGATAAAGGGAGACATAATTATGATGTGTGGTGTATTTAACTCTGATACAGCTACATCTCACTTATTTATCTCTAAAAATCTCTTTATACAGCATAAATTGCTGTCAGAGCTGCAGTGTAGCCAGAATCATAATCAAATTTGGTTTCTGTGTGCTTTTGTACTCCTTATAGCTGAAATATAAAGAAGCCTATGAGCACATGAAAGCCAAGGGCTACACTCTGGGACCTAAAGATGTTGGCTTTGAAAATGTGAGGAAAGTCAATCAAGTCATTAACGAGGTACAGTAAATATATGTATTTGCTTTCAGCTGTATTTGCAGAGCCCAAAATATGCATGATGAGAGTACATTGACTGGCAAGTTGTAGGATCCCTTTTCTTTCAGGCTTTTAAGAGCAAAAATGTATTTAGACAAGTATCCATTGAGAGGGGTTGAGGGATAATTGATCCAGGCTGAAGCTGTTACCACAATATAAAATTGCAGCCCAATTTTATTTACTGTGATTAAAGTTGAATAGAAATTATGGCATCTGTATAAAATTGGGTTCCAATGGTTTTAGATTTTATATATATTTACTCACTTCTTTGACCACTGGCTTTAACAGCATGAAAATTAAATATATCTATTTACATGCTTTTAGGATTAGAGTTCTGAGATTTCCAGAATTTATTGAAAACAATTAACAGAAAACCTTCACCTGGGTAGAAAAATAGTAACTTTTGTAAGAAGTGCTGAACTTCTTTGCCATTTCAAGGTTTTTAGCTGTGCTCAAATGCAGAATGTTGTCTCTTGTGACAGAGGCTGTACAGGGCGACCTACCACAAGAACAAGGACAAGATTCACACCACCCCTGACACGCCCGAAATCCGCCAAGTCCGAGCCACGCAGGAGGCTGTCAGTGATGTAAGTGCCTTCCCAACAGAACTGAAGAGAAATTGAGATTATCCCCTGGGCAAACACCTGAAACACTGGCTTCTTCCTTGTTTTTCAGCTGATCTACAAGTCAGATTTCTTCAAGATGCAGGGCCACCTGATCTCCCTGCCCTACACCCCTGAAGTGCTGCACTGTCGCTACGTTGGGGACATCACCAGTGATGTAAGCAGCTCACACACCTGCTGTGAGCACCAAAACCTCTCTGCTGCCACTGGCATTGGCTTTCTCTCACTGCCTGTCTATTCTGTAACCTAAAACAATGTTTCCTCACTGTCTTTAAGGGAATGATGGTTGACGTTATACCAAAAACCAACTGTCGATTTTGATTTCTCTTGTAGAATAAATACAAAGAGGACCTGAGATGGTTGAAAGGCTTGGGTTGTTTCCTGTATGACACTCCTGACATGGTCCGTGCCCGCGACCTCCGCAAGCTCTGGGTAAGGCTTTCCCTCTGGGAATTAATCATGACAAACATGGATTTATCTCTGTGCATGCAGGAAGTGAAACACGTGAACGTGAGCAAAGAATGAGGGAATTTTTGTGCCCTGCAGCCACTTCATTGTTTCAAAGCACTGTTGGGTTGCACTGTAAAATTTCCTTTATTAATAGTGCTTTTTCTTTCCAGTCTAATTATATCTACACGAGTACTGCCAAGAAAATGTGGCCTAAAGTCCAGGTGGTGTTGGATACTCCTGGATACAGAGCAGTGCAGGAGCTAAAAACCCATCTGAGTGAGGTAATTTCTGTTATTTCTGCACAGTTTTGTAGCTGTAACTAAGCCTTCCCTGTGTTTTTTTACTGGAATAGATGAGATGTTATAATTGCAAAGCTGTGATTGTGCAGCTTCTAAATAATAGCAGAGGAAATAATTCCTGGACCTGTTTTTTTTTCCAGCTGGTTTACAGAGCTGCAGGCAATGAGCTGAAGACCAAGTACACTTCCATCCTTGACACACCTGACTTCATAAGAGCCAAGACAGGACAACAAATCCAGAGCCAGGTGAAAAAAATTGTGCTGATATAAAAAACAATCAGGAGATCCTTCTTAATATATTGTTAAAGTACAGCAAAAACTTTCCAGGCTATTTCAAATGTAGAATCCCTGGAAACTGGTGGTTATGTTTACATTGCAGATTTACAGCTGGTTTTCACAGACATGAAGTAGAATTTAGTAGAAGTGTGGGGGTTTTTTTTGATTATTTTCTTCTTGCTGCAGTACTTGTACGTGGAACTTGCCACAAAGGAGAGACCCCACCACCATGCTGATGGTCAGACTCAAGCCTTTGCACATGCCAGGAATGTCAAGGACATGATCAGTGAGGTAAAATCTTGTTTTTCTAATTTGCTGCCACTCCGCTGAACCCTTTGGAAGTTTCCTTTCTAATTTTAGTGATAATTACAAGGTTGAAATCTGTTGAGCCTTCAGTTATTTTTCTCTCTCTTATACTTAAGTTCCACGTTTCCTTTGTAAGTTCTGGTAAAACAAAACATTCTAGAAACATGTTCTAGGATTTTATAAGACATGCTCTTTTTGCAGCTTGGAAAATGCTTCTAAAATGACAAATGCTGACTCTCCCCTTTTGCTGTCTATCTTAGAAAAAGTACAAAACCCAGTATGAGAAGATGAAGGACAAATACACCCCTGTCCCTGACACCCCAGTGCTGATCAGAGCCAAGAGAGCCTACCTGAATGCCAGTGATGTGAGTACTCCAGGAGCTCCCCACTGCTGCTTTTCCTTGGATTCTCTGTGAAAAGAACAGAAAAAACATAAGCGGAGAGCAAACACACAAAGCAAAACATAAAATATCTCAGTGTCCCTCATCAAGGGAGTCCCCTTATTTGCATGTCCATTTCCATTTGAAATTAGGAGCATTATTAAGTTTTGATTTGATTCCACTGCTGTGCCTTTTTCCTTTTCCCATTATTATAATTCATTTTTATTTCCCATTACACTGTAGTGTACAACAAAGGAAAACCAGATTTAAAATTATTTGCTTACACATCAAATGTCCAAACAGAGCAGACTGGGGTAAAGTGATTGATGCTGGAGCCAGGATAGAATAACTTTTATCAGCTTTTTCATCTCACTTTTGTGTTAGAAGTAAACTGCCCTGTCACTGGGAATGTGTTCATTTTTTAATTCAGAAGTAGATTAGAGAGAAAAATTACCTGAGCTGCTGCCCAGGAGGTTGTTAAGGTGAAATTGATTTTTTTCAAGCGTGGAATAGTTATTTGTGATTTAAGGCAATTTAAAAATTGTCGTTTGTGAGAGCCTTTTCCATATATTTCAAAACCAGCAGGATGTGAAAGGACATGTGCAGGGCTGTTGCTTTGTTCCAGGGTTTATTTAGTCTTATTGCTCCAAGAGTGATTTTTAAATACTGCCAAGGAGCATCCCAGCTCTTCTGCACACAGGAATTTCTCCTCTGAGAAAGCCTTAGGTAGATTTTTATGCCAGAAGTTGCACCTGTGCTATTCCAGAGAGCACTTCTGTGATGCAGGGATGTTTCTTCCTCAGTCTGAATGTGAATTGGGTGAAATTCTCTGTAATTTGCACCACAAGTCTCAGTGAAATTACAGCTGATTGTAGGCAATTGCAGCCTCCTAAAATTCCTCAGGGCTTACACTGGGATGTCAGACAGCAACATATCCCTGGATATCATTCCTCAGAAGAGAGAAATTTAACTGAAACAATTCCTGGCACATTAATCCCATCTTTTCTGGGTTTTTTTTTTGCCTTCCCAGCTGCGCTACAAAGAAACCTTTGAGAACACCAAGGGCAAATATCACACAGTGAAGGATGCTCTGGACATTGTCTACCACAGGAAGGTCACCGATGACATCAGCAGTGTATGTACCACCTCTTCATTCCTAATTAGTGTTTGACACTTAATAACCTGAAATAGGCCATCTGGCCTTTTGTTCCGTTTCAGTATGTCCAATAATTAGGAGAATATCAGCATTATCAGTGTAGATTTCTTTCCTTCTCTGGGATATTGATTGCTGCTGATGTTACAAAAAAAAAAAATCTCATTTCCTCCTTTTTAATTCTGCTGTTTCAGTGGGGAGGAAAAAAAAATTGGAACTTTTGTGTGGCCTGAAGTGTTCTCTTCAGTTGTTTGACTCAATCCTTTGGTTTTCTCTGTAGATCAAATACAAGGAAAATTACATGAGCCAGCTGGGAATCTGGAGATCCATCCCAGACCGACCTGAGCACTTCCACCACCGCCTGGTCACAGATGCCATCAGTGATGTGAGTGCCAGCAGCCCCTGCATGGCACAGCCTGCCACTTCAAAGGGCTTTCCAAAACCAGCCCAAACCTTCTCTCACAACAAAAGGGGGAAAGCAGCTGGAATTTTTTTTCAGTGATTTACAATTTGGCCTGGCAGATCTGGGAACTGGCAGAATCTGATGGCTAAAATTGCAGCACGTCCCCTTGCCAAATTAACAGACAGGCCTAAATAATTTCGTTTGTGTTTGCTCAGATTTGTTTAGCCCTGTAACATTTAAGTCTACATTTCTGTACATACACCATAACCCCTTACCTGTATATTATTTTTAACTCCAACAGCTAATGACAGATTATGTGTGTGAATCAACTGAGTCCATCACAAAAATAGGATAAACTAATTTATTTTATAATGGATGTAACTCTCTTGTGCTGAGGTTGATTTCAGCACTGATTATCTGGTTAAAACTGAGTCTTTTTACTTCTTTCCTAAAGGTTAAATACAAGGAAGACCTGGAATGGCTCAAAGGCACTGGCTGCTACGTGTGGGATACTCCAAGTTTTGTCCTGGCAGAGAAGAATAAAGTTCTCTACAGTGGGGTGAGTAAAACACTCTGAATTATTGCTGAATGTTTTTGGAAATCTGCTGTCCATTTACAATAATTTCTTTTTGGTAGAATAGTTAAACATGCAATAATTCCACTTTTTTTTTTTTTTTTTTTTTTTTTTTTTTTTTTTTTTTGCCACGAGTTCTCTCTAAAATCATGTTCTCATTGCCTTACCCTTCTTTGGATTAACATGGGCTGGCTTTTTGTGTGTTTGCTTTTCTTTGGCTCCAGTGTAAATACAAAGAGAATTTTGAGAAGACCAAGTCCAAGTTCAAGTACGTGGCTGACTCTCCAATCAACGAACATTTTAAATATGCAACTCAGCTGATGGATGGGGTAAGTAAAGATTTCTGTAGGCTCAGGTTTAAGTAGCTGGCCTGTGAGTAAATACAGAGTTGAAGGTTGTCCTTCCTTATGATCAGGCTTAAAGATGCTTTAGGATCAGACTAAAGCCATGAGAGACAAGGTTGTTGTTTTTTCAGAGGAGGTTTGCAGAGCCCAGGAGGTGAAATCCCCACCCCTGTTCGTTCATTTTTCATTTGAGGAAGGAGCTTTTCATCTCAAAGGAACTTTTCCTTTGCTGAGTTAAATCATGGCACAGTAACCCAGAGTGTTGGTTTCCATCTCCAAAAGGTGTGGAGAGAATTCCAACTGCTTTCCTAAAACATTCCTAAAATCTTCACTGATGTGAGGAAGGACAGAGTTCTGTCTGAAGTTGTCACAGCTCGTTTAATTTCAGTGATTTTACTTGGGATTTTTCCACTCTACAACTCAACTTTTTCTTATTTTCCTCCTGTAGTGCTAAAGAAACAATTGGCACAACCTAATAATCAATGAACACCCCTGGGTTTAAAATTCAGATCACTCCTGGAGTTTGTAGGATTAGTGCCCAGGACAAATTCCCTGGAAAACATCAGGTTCAGGGTGATTCCCATCAGCTTAGAGTTGGAATAGCACATCAAAATCTGATGCTTTTCATTAAAGAAGCAGATATTTAGGTTTATATCTTAATATTTCATTTTTTTTTCACCAGCCATTGTGTTCTATCATTACCTGTCAGTAAGTTTATTACTGTAATACCTGTTCTAGGTAAGAAAAGCTGCTTCACAACAAATACTAGAATCTTTATGAAGGTTGTTCAGTGTTATCATTGTTCATAGAGCTAATAAGGAAAACATAAAATCAGAAACATAAGGAGATAAAATTTTATCAGTGGGAGCTCCATATATTGAAATGAATTTGCCTAATTATCTTCTGTTATGTAAATGATGTTTTTTTAATAACATCTCATTGTGTTCTCTTTGGACTCAGCTCAGGAATCTACACCACAGAGTTTCTTCTGCAGTTACTTTTCATGAAGAAAATCAGTCATAAAATTGCTTATTGAAAGGATGGAATAGAGACATCCTTAAACTGTAGCCCTTCAGGGACAATTTAGAAATGCATTTACCATTTGCAAATATTCTCCTTTTTTATTATTATTATTTTTTACTTTGTTTTATTTTATTTTTTGGAGGAGGTTGTTTGGGGTTTTGGGGAGCTTTGTATGGTTTTGTTTAGGGTTTTTTTTTGCGGGGAGGTTTGTTGGTTTGTTTGTTTGTTTGATTTTTTTTGGGTTTTATGTTTTGTTTTCTTTGGTTGGTTTGTTTGGTTTTGGTTCTATTTTATTTTTATTTTATAATTTTATTTTACTTTTATTATATTATTATTTATTGAAGACTTATAATATTAATTACTATCTTATCATTAATAATATTTATTTTATTTTTACTTTATATTTTTATTTTATTTTTATTATATCATTATTTATTGAAGACACAATATTAATTACCATCTTATTAATAATATTTATTTTATTTTTATCTTATAATTCTAGTTTATTATATTATTATTTATTGGAGACAATATTAATTACTATCTTATTAATCATATTTATTTTATTTTATTTTATATTTTAATTTCTATTTTTATTTTTATTTTTATTTTTTATTTTTACTTTTTATTTTTTATTTTATATTTTAATTTTTATTTTATATTTTAATTTTTATTTTTTATTTTTATTTTTATTTTTATTTTTATTTTACATTTTAATTTATTTTTCTCTTTTGGCCATGACCTTCAAGCCCAGCCTGTAAGGAGCTTACACCAGTGATCTCTGTGTATCTTAACCCTCTCTTGTTACACTGTATTGTGCTATTCCGAGCAGAAATTATATAAAGCAGCCTATGAGAAGCTCAAAGATAGGTACAGCGTTATTGTGGATGACCCCAGGAATCTGCTGGCCAAGTGGGGCAGCACCCTGAGCAGTCAGGTACTGTGGGGGCACCTCTGTGTGCCACCAGCAGTGTCACAGCCCTGTGAGATTGTCCTTCACCTGGTCACTCCATTCTCCATCCCGCCACCCAAAAAGGAGCCACTTTTTGTGTGAGCTGCTCTGTCCATCTGGCCTGTATGTACTTCATTCCTGTGCATCAATGGACATCAGGAACCCAGCCCTCCTGAAAACACTGCAGGGGTTTAAAAAGAGGCAGGAGCTAGCAATTATGTTTTCTTACCTCTCTTTTCAGATCTTCTTAATCGTTTCTAGATAAAGATACAGGGACGTCTTTGCCTTAAGCTCTAATTTACTCTCATCTCTCCCTCACAAAAATGCATAATTTCCTTCATGTGAGAGCAGGAAAACGTGTTAATATTTACTCTCTTTACCCCCTCAAAATTATGATTTCCTCAATGTGAGAGCAGGAAAATGTGTTAATATTTATTCTATTCACCCCCCCCCCCCAAAAAAAAAAAAAAAATCATAACTTCCTTAATGTGAGAGCAGGAAAACGTGAGAGCAGGAAAATGTGTTAATATTTACTCCATTTACCCCCCCCCCCCCCAAAAATCATAATTTCCTCAATGTGAGAGCAGGAAAATGTGTTAATATTTACTCAATGGACATCAGGAATCCAGCCCCAGCCCTCCTGAAACCACTGCAGGGGGTTTAAATAAAAAAGGCAGGAGCAAGCGTTTCTCTTTTGTTACCTCTCTTTTCAGATCTTCTTAATCGTTTCTAGATAAAGATACAGAGATACAGGGACATCTTTGCCTTAAGCTGTAATCTACTCTCATCTCCCTCTCACAAAAATGCATAATTTCCTTCATGTGAGAGCAGGAAAATGTGTTAATATTTACTCTATTTACCTCCCCAAAAATTCATCATTTCCTTAATGTGAAAGCAGGAAAACGTGTTAATATTTACTCTACTTACCCCCCCAAAATTAGGATTTCCTCAATGTGAGAGCAGGAAAATGTGTTAATATTTACTCCATTTACCTCCCCCCCTCCCCAAAAATCATAATTTCCTCAATGTGAGAGCAGGAAAACGTGTTAATATTTACTCTCTTTACCCCCCCAAAATTCATAATTTCCTTAATGTGAAAGCAGGAAAACGTGAGAACAGGAAAATATGTTAATATTTTATCCATTTACCCCCCCCAAAAAAAAATCACAATTTCCTCCATGTGAGAGCAGGAAAATGTGTTAATATTTACTCTACTTACCCCCCAAAATTCATCATTTCCTTAATGTGAGAGCAGGAAAATATGTTAATATTTTCTCCATTTACCCCCCAAAAAAATCACAATTTCCTCCATGTGAGAGCAGGAAAAGGTGTTCCTCTTTACTCCTGGCAGCGTTAAATGCTCAGATGTGAATTGCATGCACATGTGGATGAATACATACAAGCCCCTCGCCTAAATCTCTCCACTCTCCAAGTGCCTGGGATCTAGAGCTGTGTCTTTGTTGTTGTTGTTCATGGGTCTCTCTTGTCCTTGGTTGCCATTTGCATGGATAGAGAAGCTATAAAGCCTTTGCCAAGATGCTCCTGCAGCACGGATGCAATGAAATTCTGAGGCCAGACATGCTGACAGCACTCTACAACACATACCTGTGGAGCCAGGTAATCTGCAGAGCTGCTGCTCCAGGGCACCTTAGGCTGCTTGGATTTGGCATTTTTCACTGCTCCCTCTATTTCCGTGGATTTCGGAACCCCCAAAAGCTTCCTCGAGCTGCTTCATGCTTGAAATAAAACAGAATATCTGAAACAGTTATTTGCTGTTGTTTGGGTATCTCTCAGCTCAGGCTGAGCTTGTCCCCATTTTCTCCTTTCATTGTGAACAATTGGTATGTATTTCACATCTTTGAGTAAAAAAAGCAGTTTTCCATACATTTCAGATATTGGATGTTAGCTCTTCCTGGTATTTCTCTAACCCAATTCTCATTCTGACACCATTTTTTGGCCTGGCCACCTTTGATAACCCCAGTTCCTTAATTCAGGAAGAACGTGATGGATTTGCCAGGGAGATTCCAGCATTTATCTCCCATTTATGTGCCCAGAATGGTGTCAGACACAGAGCAGTTATTTCTGCTCTGAAATCACAGCTGCTGGCAGTCAGCTCACCCTTTGCAGGGGAAAAAAATCATTCCTGATCATGAATTGGAATATAAATGATAGACAGGAGATGCAACAGTGGAAAACAATTCTGTCAGAGGGAATTGTAATTCTCTGTTACTGCCTGTGCCAATGGTGACATTCTTCAGGAATAAACCACTGAAGGTCTTTCAGACATTTTTGCTCCATTTTTCTGTGGATTTCTATTCTTTCACTAAAAACTCCATGCAGGTAACTTTGAATATGTTTGAATTCAAAAAAAGAAGTGTCTGACCTGCATGTTCTCTCGAGTTCACTTCATGTTATCATCCATTCCTTGTTTATCATTTTTCATATTTTGTCTGTCTCAGTTTCATTTCAAATGCATGGGGTTTTTTTTCTGATAAAGGGTAGAGCATGAAAATTCTTTATAAAAAAATATGTTCTAACCTTTCCCAGCTGCCTTGAGGCTGCCTGCAATGAATTCCCATCCTTGGTGAACCTGTTCTCACTGAACTCTGAAAAAAGGTTTAGAAACCTGAGCACAACAAGGTGTTCTTTAAGAAAATCATTACCAAGGCACAAACCCTGCTGCCAAAGCCTTGGAAATATCCTGGTGATATCTTTGGAAATGTTTTTATCTAATGCTGTGTGAGATAATTTACATTTCTCTTCACTCTGATCACAGAATCCTTAAGGTTAGAAAACACCTCCAAGATCACCAAATTCGAGTTTCAACTGGATATGAATATTTAAAAACGAGATATGGTCCATTATGAAATTTAAAAGCCTCTGGTCTGCAAGGATTGATTTTTTTAGGTCAGTGCTGGAGATTTTAGCTTGAAACAATCACAAAATTAACCAGGCAAACCAACAGGCAGCCTCCTAGGCAAGGAAGGGGTTTACAATTCAGCTCATGGTGCATGTTCCGCTGTCTTTGGCTTTGTTGGGAGGGTTTTGCAATTTTATCCATGGACATAACCCCACCTCTGGAAGAGGTTTTGTCCTGCTCTGTGTGGTTAACTTAGAGCCTTTCCCCATCTCCAGATTCAGTACAAGAAGGACTACGAGAAGAAGAAAGGCAAATACACCACGGTTCTGGATACTCCAGAGTATTTACGGACCACAAAGGTCAACAAACAGATCAGTGATGTAAGTGCGGCTCCCTTGGGGTGGGATAATCACCCCCAGGGGATTTCCAGCTCACACCAAAGGATTCCCAGAAATAATCCAAGCCCCAATTTGTCCCTTCAGATCATTTACAAGCTGGAATACAACAAAGCCAAGCCCAAGGGCTACACCACCATCCAGGACACGCCGATGCTGCTGCACGTGCGCAAGGTCAAGGACAGGATCAGTGACGTGAGTAAATCCTCTGGGCCATCAAAAAGCACACAAAATCCACTCTTCAACCTGAGAGCCAATGTTTGTAACTCCAGTGTAACACTGTCAGTGCAAACCATCACCTTCTTAGACTATTTTGGCCTGTAAAACTCTTATCTGCATTCAGGGCTTTTTCAAAACCCAGTTTTCCAGGAAGTTTTTCATAAAATTTTCTTCTGGAGCTCATGGAACATTTTTTTGCTGGGACAAACCACCCCTCACTAGAAATAAAAGCCATGAGCTAGAAGTGGTCTCCAAATCATTAATTTGGAGAGGTTTTTTTCCTGGTTTTTCTTCCTCTAGTGTCTTTTTTGAGGCTTGAATAAAATACTTAATGTATTGCTGTGTTTATTAATTTCTTATATGGATACTGTGAATATGTAAGGTAAATATGCTGATACAAAATAAATATGTTTTGAATCTGGGGCAGTAGAAAAGTCAGAAGAAGAGAGAAAGGAAGAGGGAGTGTATAGAATAATATAGAATTTAGGACTCCTGCTCCTGATTCCTTCTCCTGCCCTTTCTCTCTGGCCTTTGTTTTGTTGTTCCTTAGATATCCATAAATGGGGATACTGAACCTTCTGAAACTCAGTGTAGTACTGCCAGAATAAGCTCCATGGATTTCTACATAATTAGTAAATCCAGAAGGAAAAATAATAACTTTTATCCAGATATTAAAGTGGATCATTGAGAGACAGGGATGTGAGTTGAAGGGCATTTTTTAAGTTCTAAACTGAGTGCTGAGATTCTTTGCAGGAGTTTTCAGTTAGTGTAACTATCAGAAAATAAGTTTCTTCAAAGGATTTCTTTTGGCTGCCAAAAACTAGAAATATTCAGAATTACTGGTCATGAATAGATTTTGTTTAATCTTGGTCTGTGCCTCGTGGTGAGTTAAAACTCCAAATTTTCTATATAAGGAAAAGTACTGCTGGAGAGGACCCTTCTTCAGGCAGGTGCTTGATATCAAGTTGTATCAATAGAATTCCTTTCTCATGGAATCCCAGAATTATTTAGGTTGGAAAAGCCCTTCAAGACCATCAACTCCAAGCTGTGCCCAACCCTCACCTCACTCCCAGCCCAGAACCCTGAGTCATTTTCTATTAAGATTTTATCCAGACAGGAGCAATTTTAATTAGGTTTTCCATATTTGCATGCTTTCTTTGTTGATGCTGATATGACCTTTGTCAACATTTTTCCATCTCTGTCTTTCTTTAGCTGAAATACAAAGAAATGTATGAGAGGAGCAAATCTCGCTGCAACGTCGTGGCAGATTCAGTTCACATCAAAACTCCCAGACATGCCTACAAACTGAACAGCAACGTGAGTTCTGTCCTGTTCATGTTTTAATTTTATTCTGGAGGGTGTTGGGAACTGGCAATGGAAGCCACAAGGAATTGTTTCCACAAGAAGTTATTCCACAAGAAATTAGATTCCGCTGAATTCTTTGGACATCGCTTCTAATCCTTACACTGGTGGAACAAAATGTGGTTGGATTTATTTCATACTGAAGTGCTCACTTTGGTGAGTAGTCCTTGAGGTTCTTGTATGTCACACATCCCATTCTTCCAGTTGTCCTCTGTTTTTTTTGGCAGAGACACAACAATCCCAGTAATTCTGTGGGATGATGCTCTTGGAGACAAAGCAAAGCTTCATGGAAAACTTGCCTGTGTTTTCTGTTGTTGGTGCCCAGCACCCATTTCAGTAGGAATGATCTAAAATCTCTCCCTTTCTCCAAAGTCAGGAGGCATTTCAGTGCTTCTTATTCCTTTCTCCACCTCCATATTCCTTTCTCCACCTCCACATTCCTTTCTCCACCTCCATATTCCTTTCTCCATCTCCATATTCCTTTCTCCACCTCCATATTCCTTTCTCCACCTCCATATTCCTTCCTCACCTCCATATTCCTTTCTCCATCTCCATATTCCTTTCTCACCTCCATATTCCTTCCTCACCTCCATATTCCTTTCTCCACCTCCATATTCCTTTCTCCACCTCCATATTCCTTCCTCACCTCCATATTCCTTTCTCCATCTCCATATTCCTTTCTCACCTCCATATTCCTTTCTCACCTCCATATTCCTTTCTCACCTCCATATTCCTTTCTCCACCTTCATATTCCTTTCTCCACCTCCATATTCCTTTCTCCACCTTCTTATTCCTTTCTCACCTCCATATTCCTTTCTCCACCTCCATATTCCTTTCTCCACCTCCATATTCCTTTCTCCACCTCCATATTCCTTTCTCACCTCCATATCCCTTTCTCACCTCCATATTCCTTTCTCCACCTCCATATTCCTTTCTCCACCTCCATATCCCTTTCTCCACCCAGCAGTGTTAAAACTGCAGTGACTGGACAGTGCCTGACCCAGAGAAAAGCCCTGATCTGTTGTAGATACATTTTCTTACCTCTTCTCACAGACTAAAAGAGAATTGGCCCCTGTATGTTGTGTACCCAATTCCCAATGAACTCTGTTTGGTTTTTCCCTGCTCACAGCTGGATTATAAGAAGAAATATGAAGCAGCCAAAGCCCACTGGCACCTGATCGCTGACAGGCCTGACTTTGTCCAAGCAGCCAAGTCCTCTCTGCAGCAGAGTGATGTAAGAAAATCAGAATACACTGAATATTCCATTTTCCCATCTCTCCTATTCAGAATTTTTTTTTAAAAAATTGGAGAAGATCAGAGACTCTCTCACTTCATCTTTTGTTTTTTCTTCCTGCAGTACGAGTACAAACTGGACCGGGAATTCCTCAAGGGGTGCAAACTCTCTGTCACAGATGATAAAAACACAGTGCTGGCCCTAAATAATGCCATCCTGGCCAGTGATGTAAGCACTGAACTCACCTTTCCTCCCCGAGTTCTCTACTACCACTTCACTAACTGTTCCATTGCAAATAGAATTGCTTTAACAGCAAAGCTTTGAACAATCCTTCTCAGTCTCTCTTCATTCTTTGATTTATTTTATTAACAAATTGACTGAATAAATCTGAATAAATTTGGTAAAGCCACTGACCTACTTCATGAATTAAATTAATACTCAAAGTGAACATGGCCTGAACACCCCTAGAACTTACATCCAGGTGCATCTCTGCCTTCCTGCTATTGAAATGGAAGTGTCTGGAGAAAATAACTGGGAATAGCACAAAATATCTTTAATAACAACACACAATATCTTTAATAATTACTAACAGTATGTTAATACTCAGTATATTAAAAAAATCCCAAGTGAGAGCCATAGGAATATATGGATTAGGCTGTAAAATGCCAAAATATGGGATTTTCTGCAAAATTTTGGTCTAACAAGCAAACACAACTCTACTAATTACTTTTTATTCTGCCAGAAGACGAAATGCGTGTTACTTAAATTGATACTCTCTTTCCTGCTAGATAAAATACAAAGAGAAGCACAACAAAGCCCGTGGCACCTGCCTCGTTGTCCCTGACACCCCTCAGATCCTGCTGGCTAAGAACGTCAGCTCTCTGGTGTCTGAGGTAAAACATTCATTTATTCATTGATTCCATCCGATTCCATCCTCGAGCTGCTGGGTTTTACCTGGTTTTCCCCCTTTGTGCTGGCAGAACAAGTACAAAGAACAGAGCAAGAAGCAGCTGCCCCATGGCTCTTTCACCACCCTGCCCGAGACCAGGGACACTGTCCACGTCAAGGAAGTGACCAAGAACGTCAGCGAGGTGAGCTCATCATCCCCAAAGCTGAGCTTTTCTAACCAAAAAACTGCAGCCAACACATTTTGGGAATGAGGTGACTCCTCTTCAGTCACCTACAGCAGTTTCAAGGAGCTTTTTTCCAAGTTTCTGTAGCATTTTCATCTGTGTGACATTAAAAACTCACACAGTTTTGGGCCCTTGTTGTTCTTGACAGACAAACTACAAGAAGAAGTTTGTGAAGGAGAAAGGCAAATCCAATTATTCTGTCATGCTGGAGCCTCCTGAGGTGAAACATGCCATGGAAGTTGCTAAAAACCAGAGCACAGTAAGTTTGCCTCCTTTTTCTGTTGATTTAGTAGGTTGTGGAAGCAAATTCAGCTGGAAAAACCCGAATTTATGGATTTCTGAATTTCTTCCATGTTCAGGTGCAATTTTGAAGGATAAATGTACAAATGTTTAAAAATATGAAATTGCACTGAAATAAGGGATTTGTGTTTAAATCCCATTGTAAGATTTCAAGTAATCTGGTGGAAATCACATCTAATAATTTTTTTCAACCTTTCTGGCACAGACAGAATTTCCATATTTATTTCTTTATTTGTAGACAACTTGCCAAACCAGATCCCTTGTGAATTGATTCCTAAAACAAACCCATGCACTTTCTCAGCAACGTTGCTGTGTCCTTAATTGGTATATTCCCAATGAATAAACCTCATTAATTTTCTATTCCTCTGTCTTTTTCCATGGATTAGATTGAATACAAGAAAGATGCCAAATCCAAACTCCACTACACACCCATAGCAGATCGACCAGATATTAAGAAAGCAACTCAGGCTGCCAAGTTAATCAGCAATGTGAGTGGTTTTCAGCCTTCTGTATAATCCTTGACCATCAATTTAATGACAAAATCCAGTAGAATCATTCAAATGGGGGTTTTCTCACTCCTAAAGGATTTGTTTTCTTTTTTCAGATTGAATATAAGAAGCGTGGAGCAGCAGGTGTGGGTGTGACCATGCTGGGACGTCCAGACATTGAGCTGGCCAAGGAAGTGTCCAAACTCACCAGCCAGGTAAGGGCAGAGGGAAAACTTGGTGAAACTCAAAGCAGTGAGGGAAATGAGACATAAAATTAATTTATTTATGGAGCGATGTCATGATTGTAATTGAAATTATTTCCTAATTAGGGGAAAAGGGAAAGGAAGGGAATGTGGTGAGGTAAAAATTAAATACCAGTACAGAGTATGTTTTTGTTAAACTTTTTTACTGTCATTAACAGAGATATAAAACCTTCTTAAGATGATGCTGTGACACAAATACTGAAGCTGAAGTGTTTGCCCTGTTCTTTTTTAGCTCTCTTGGGTACTGCCTTTACCAGAACCAGCCTTTACCTGACTCTTATTTCCCATCCTTTGAATGGACACTTGGTTTCTTTCTTTCTTTCTTCTTGGTGTCTTTAAAAGAATCTTGTGCCAGGGCCTCAATCCCTCTTGGTTCTTTCTCACCCCTTCATGTATGAATTGTGGATTTTTGCCTTTCTGACCTTGCTTTCTTGCTGCTGCTTGTAGGCAGAGTACCTCAAACAACACATGAGAGGCCACGGAGCTGCTTCCTATGACACCCCCTGGATGAGAACCTTTAAGAAAGCAAATATGCTAAGTAGTCATGTAAGAGAATTTTAATTAACTGCCATTAAATGCCATTGTTGTGCATCTGTCTCTTGCTGGCATAAATATCTTGCAATTCTGCAGCACCACGTGAAGCTTTAAATGTCATCGTGCCCTTCATAATGATTTTGGAGCTTCCAGGTTTTTTTATGGAAGGTTTCAGTGCACTCACATAATGTGAAAAATCACCTTTTTCAACCAAAACCCTAAAATGTGAGCTGTTATTGTCCAAAGATGAAAAAAAAGCAGGGAAGTATATGTGTAAATATATGTGTATGACCAACCTGAACAATGGTGCTGGTAATTTTCAGTGAACAGTCACCAGAACTTCATTTTAACTCTTCAAACTTCTATTAAAACTTCATTTAAACTTTAATTAAACTATTTTATTGGGTAGAATTTCCTAATGGAAGAGCAGGCTCTGACTGAATCAGTCCCACTGAGAAGTGCAGCCTATACTGGTTTGAGGGCTCATTGTTTCTTAATCTTCTTCCCACATCAAAACCTTTGGAAAATAGAAAACCAGAGCCTGGATTGCCCATTTGGAAGTGGCAGCAGACAGGTCTGTGCCATTTCAGTTTTACACATGTATTTCCAAGTGAAAAAAAAGGAGATTTTGTGTTTTCCAATGTCTGGTTGTGTCTGCTGCTGTGTTTGGATGTTGGAATGTCCACCCCAGCGTCTGCAGGAAAACCAGGGATCTCCTCAGGAGAACCAACGATTCTAAACTGATCTACGAGGAAAAAGAAGAAATTCTGTTAGTTCCCATCCAGTGATGAGATCCTGGTTTTCCATCCTTTTTCCACTCTTGGACTTTTAAACATTCTTTGCTGAGATAATTTTGGTTCTGAGGGGAAATGAGCTGCTGGAGGGGCAGCGAGGGAGCAAAGAATTGTTGGCATCATCTTCAACAGTTGTCTTTTCTCTTGGACATCTCTTCTCAAAAACTTTGTAAAGGATCATGTCCACTTTGTTGATCCAGTTGAGGGGTTTTTTTTGTTGAATTTTGTCTGTCTGGCTTGCTTGCTTTTAATTTTGCATTGATCTCCCAGCAACTCTTTTTTTGGATTTAAAAAACTCTCATTGCTGTCAATATTCCTGTGCCTCCAGGCTGGATGCTGATGGCTCACATTGCCGTGTTTGACCTGGCTGAAGCTGATGTGCTTTGGAAGTGTTACTAAAATTCTTGAAGAATCTAATTAATTATTTATCATTAGTAATTAATTGTGTCACTGCTCTGTATGTGATCGTTAATGTCCTCCTTTAATCCAGACAGAACACACTGTGTGCGTAACAATGGGTAGAAAAGTATTTGATGTATTTGATGAAGTCTTGAGGTTTTTAAAGCTCTTATTTCTCCAAGAAGTGTATAAAAATTTCTTCTGAACACTCTTTCATATACTCTTATATTATTATATTTTATATATTATATATTAATTTTATATATAATTAGTATATAATATATATATTTTTTGTCTTTTATCATACTTGTTTCTGTTTGTCTTTGTGAAATATCTTAAATCAATGGACTGTTCCCATCAAGTGAAAAACTCTTCACGTCCAAGGGTCAGAATTTTGGCAGCACAATTCTCTTGGCTCTTTTACAATGAGGGGATGTGACCTTTGCACTGGGAGAAAAATGGCCAAGTGGTGCCTTGTAAATGTCAAAGAGATGTAGATTTTCTTCCCATGCCAGGTTGCTTTTGAAATCATCTTTATTCCAGTGGACACCTTCAAGTTCCTGCACTTTTGTTGTTCTCCCAACCAGCCCCACCAAAACAGGGCCCTCTGCAGCCAAACAGGTGAGTCCTGCAGAGCAGCTGTGACACCTGCTTGTCCTCTGTTTAGGTGAAATACAAGGAGAACTTCGCCAAAGAGCTGGGTAAAAAGCCAAAATACGATCTGAAGGAGGCCAAAATCTACAAGACCATGAAGGACGCCCACAACATGGCCAGCGAGGTACATTCATTCTGCTTTTCCTGGGAGGAAATCCCATCCTGCTTTCCCAAACCCCTCCTTTGTGTGCTTGGAACCTCCCCCAGGCCAGGCTGGAGCAGCAGGGCCCTCTCCTGATGGGTTTGGCCCTCACTCCCTGCAGGTGAAGTACAAGGCAGACCTGAAGAAGATGCACAAGCCCGTCACGGACATGAAGGAGTCGCTGCTCATGAACCACGTGCTGAGCACGAGCCAGCTCGCCAGTGCTGTAAGCTCTGGGTGATTCCCACAGCTCCCAGGGGTGGGAATTCCCTTGGGAATTCTCTGCTAACTCCTCCTGTAACAGCTCCTCCATGGGCATCACCTGGTAGTGATCTCTTCCTCTGGTTCCTAATGGTTCCCCCTTAACCGGCGCCTTCCCCGCGTTTGTGCTCTGGGAAGGGCAATCTTCATCACCTGCACCACTGCTAATGTTTTAAACACTGATCATTTTTACTGGATTGGTCCTTGATCCCATCTTAACTGATTGCAGGAGTGCTAATGTTTTAAATCCTCTTGATAATTTTTGCTGGATTGGTTCTTGATCCCATTTTTAACTGATTGCACTACACTAACAAATACTCTTTTAATTTTTTTTCCTTTTTTCTTTGCTGATTACTATATTTATTTTTTTCTTTTTTATCTTTTTTTTTTTTACTTCATGTTTGTTTAACACTCCCCTATTATAAATCCACATAATTATGCCTAACAAAATAATTGAAAATGAGAAAAGGCAAAAACCTTTATTGCCTGGTACAGCCTTTTTCATTACTCACTGTGTTTTCTCTCTTCTCTTTTTTTTTCTCTTCTTTTAATCCTGGTTTGGACAAAACCTTTGTTGCAATCCAAATGACCATAAAAAAATAACTATTCCCTCACATCTTTAACCCCCAATATCAATTCTAAACTTCTTGTTTTTTTGTTTTACTTCTTGCATTTCTAATTTCTCTCTGGTGTTCCATTTCAATGTTGCTTTGATTGGACCTAAGAAGTAAATTTGCTGAAAGATTTTTTTTTGGATTGAGATGATTTTTTGACACCTTCCCTTCAGTACCAGTACAAGAAGCAATATGAGAAGAGTAAGGGTCACTACCATGTGGTGCCAGATAATCTTGAACAGGTTCATCTCAGGGAGGCCTCAGAACTCCAGAGCCACGTAAGTTGGACGTGTGTCTGTCCTTATCCCAACTCACTGAGCTCCAAATTCCATCCAAATCCTCCCAGTGAATCCTCCAGGCTGGGACATTCCCTGGGCCTCTCTGCCCCACCAGCACTGCACACCTGGGGAAGGATCCAGGGAGCAAAAGCTGCTCATTTCCAAGTTCAGAACACGTGAAATACACAGATAAAAATCTCTGTGAGATTCCTTCATTCCAGAGCAAATCCCCTTTGCTCACCCCTGCTGTAAATAGATCTTTTACACAGGATGATACATTTATTAGTGGGATTTGGGGAGAAAAAAGGACCTGGGAGTCACAGAAAGTGGGAACTGAAGGAATTAGGGTTGTTGCTGGCAGGGGATTTCCAACTGCTTCATCCATTCCATGATCCAAAGGAGAACTCTGCTCTCCTTTCCTGCCTCCAAAATGGCTTTAGCCAGAACTATAAACATGCCTGGAGTTTTCCCCTCTGGAATAAAACAGTGGATCACTCCAGAGAAATTCACAGTCTGATTTGGGCTCTGATCCTCTCTGTTCCAAGTATTTTTTGGCTGTAAAGCAAGAGAGGAATTACTGCAAGAACACCAAGGGCCACAGCTGATTGTTCTGGTGCTTGGCACAGAATTCCAGAATGGTTTGGGGACATTTGGGATTATCCAGACCCACCCTTGCCTTGGACAGGGACATCTCCCACTGTCCCAGGCTGCTCCAGCCTGGCCTTGGACACTGCCAGGGATGGCCAAGGCATGGGATGGCAGAAATGTCACACAGCAAAGGACCAGGAGGAAATGGTTGTTAATCAGGTTGTTGTTAACGAGGTTGTAATTAATTTTTAGGTCAGTTCTTGCTGCTCCAGTTTGGGATCAAGCTCTGATTTGGCCACAGCCAAATTTACCTCACTGAGCACTCTGAAAATCTGGGTGATAGAACTCAAAGCAGGAATCATCTCCATGGGCATTTTACTTCCTGGACACCAAATTTGACATTTGCTGCTCAGTAATACAGATCTCAGGAAGGCAAACTGCATTAGACATTCAATTTTCATCACAGAATCGTCGATAGTAGTCACATAATTAAGTCTTTGATTATTTAGGAGGGTGACTTCCTGTCTTTTCTTCTCAGGTGAAATACAGAGAAAAGTATGAGAAGGAAAAAGGAAAACCCATGCTGGACTTTGAAACTCCCACATACCTGACTGCAAAGGAGTCTCAGCTCATGCAGAGTGAGGTAAAATTAATACTGATAGGCTGAAAAGCTTGAACATTTCTTTTTAAAATGAAACTTAGGGATTTAACTGGCAATTCTACTTGCACCTTGTGCACGCTGATAGACTGAAAAATTATAGTTATTTTAGATTTCTTTATGATGGTTGTTAAATGCTGCACTGAACATTCATGACACTTTCCTGTCATGGAATCAGTTCATCTGTAATTTTTTTTATCAGTAAATGAAGCTTAAACAAGTCATTCAGTAAGAAATGTGGTACAAAATTAATTTCACTTCTACGACACAGCACAGTGTTCCTGTGTTATCACAGGACACAGAAAGTGCTCTGCTTCTTTTTTTCTCACCTCAAAACTCCATTTTTGAGAGACTCTTTTATTCCCTGTGTGTTTCTGCTGTCACAGGTTCTCCCCTGACCTGTCATTTTCTTTTCTTGAGCAGTTTTTTTTTTTTTTTTTTTTTTTTTTTTTTTTTTTTTTTTTGTTTTGTTTTGTTTTGTTTTGTTTTGTTTATTTGAAGTTTATTCCTGTTCTGGCTCTGTTCAGCAGAGCAGCTGTGTAAGGCCATTAGTCCTCGTGGTACCTTTGAATGCTTTCTCTGCATAAAGAAATGAGTAGAAACATAAAAAATAAAGGCAGGATCAGGTCCTATTCCCATAGAAAGCAATGAGCTGCTTCACAAGTTTTAGTGGGAACAGGATTTAGGAGCCCATTTTGCATCAGCTGTACCCAGTGACATCGACACCCTCCCAGATTTGCACATAATGAAAATAATGTAATAAATATTTGCTGTTTTGCCTTTTTTCTTTCTTTTCTTTCTTCTTTTTTTTTTTTTTTTTTTCCTTTCTTCTTCTTCTTCTTGCTCTGATTAGAAAGAATATAAGAAGGACTTTGAAGAGTCCATGAAGGGCAGGAACCTCACTGGCCTGGAGGTCACACCATCCCTCTTACATGTCAAATACGCCACCAAAATAGCGAGCGAGGTACCAGCTCCTCTGGGCTTCTTCCCTCTGCCTCCTGCAGCACTTCCAGCATTCCCAGTTCTTCTTCCCCACTCTCCTGCCCACCCACACTCAGCATGTTCACATCCACTTCGTGCTGCCAGCTAATTTGCCATGGACATTTCTTCCTTGTCCTTTAACCCCATTCCCATTTGCTGCCCCTCTCTGACTTCCCTCAGCCTAACTGGTCCATATGTGTGTGCCTTGGCAATTTATCTTCCACAATAATCCCTATCTTTTCTTGGAGTAGTTCTTCCATAACCCTTTACAATATTCTTTCTTGTTTTCCAAATTTCCTTTTTTTTTTTTTTTTTTTTCTTTTCTTTTGAAGCTTTTGGAATTCTTTTTTCTTTCATTTTCTTTTTTGCAACAATGTTGGTAGAGTGTAAAACTCCCTTAGGTCTGGCTTTGCAGTGTTTTTCCTTCTCCTCCTCCTGCAGAAAGAGTACAGGAAGGATCTGGAGGAAGGAGTCAAAGGGAAAGGACTGACAGCCTTGGAGGAGACTCCAGACATGCTGAGAGCCAAGAATGCCACTCAAATCCTGAACGAGGTATGGAAGAGCTGCTTGGAAAACGCCTGAGGGGATGGAACAGCCTCCAACTGCCATGGGCAGGGACACCTTGCAGCATCCCAGGCTGCTCCAAGCCCCGTCCAGCCTGGCCTGGGACACTTCCAGGGATCCAGGGACAGCCACAGCTGCTCTGGGAATTCCAGCCCAGCCCCTCCCCACCCTCCCTGCCAGGAATTCCTTCCCGGTATCCCATCCATCCCTGCCCTTTGGCTGGTGTGAACTTCATCATTCCCTAGAAACTCTTGAGTAGAGGGCAGGAAAGAACATGGATGAGGGAATAAGGATCAAAGGGGTCTTTTAAATAAGCTCTTTCCTGAGCAGTCACTGTCAGGAATTCGGATGGGAAACAGGACCTGGGATCAACACTCACCCAAGGGACTCATTAATTAATCAATCAAGAGACTAAAGCAAGATTTAAGTCATGAAGCACAAACAAATAACCTGAAATTATATTATTTGTTTGTATAATTATGAGTTGATATTAGAGGTGTTCCTGGTTTGGGATTGGTACCATTCCTAGTTGGGATTTGCACTATTTCTGGTTGGGATTGGCACTGGTCCTGACTAGGATGGGCACTATTCCTGGTTTGGAATTTGCACTATTCCTGGTTAGGATGGGCACTGTTCCTGACTGGGATTTGCACTGTTCCTGACTAGGATGGGCACTGATCCTGACTGGGATTGGCACTGTTCCTGGTTTGGGATTGGTATCATTCCTGATTGGGACTGGTACCATTCCTGGTTGGGATTGGCAGTGTTCCTGACTGGGATTGGCACTGGTCCTGACTAGGATGGGCACTGTTCCTGGTTTGGGATTTGTACTGTTCCTAGTTAGGATTAGCAGTGTTCCTGGTTAGGATGGGCACTGTTCCTGGTTTGGAATTTGCACTATTCCTGGTTTGGAATTTGCACTGTTCCCGGTTAGGATGGGCACTGTTCCTGACTGGGATTGGTATCATTCCTGGTTTGGGATTGGTATCATTCCTCATTGGGACTGGTACCATTCCTGGTTAGGATCAGCACTGTTCCTGGTTTGGGATTGGTATCATTCCTCATTGGGACTGGTACCATTCCTGGTCGGGATTGGCACTGTTCCTGGTTTGGATTGGCACTGTTTCTGACTGGGATTGGCACTGTTCCTGGTTTGGAATTTGCACTATTCCTGGTTTGGAATTTGCACTGTTCCCGGTTAGGATGGGCACTGATCCTGACTGGGATTGGCACTGTTCCTGGTTTGGGATTGGTATCATTCCTGACTGGGACTGGTACCATTCCTGGTTGGGATTGGCACTGTTCCTGGTTTGGGATTGGTATCATTCCTGATTGGGACTGATACCATTCCTGGTTGGGATTGGCAGTGTTCCTGACTGGGATTGGCACTGTTCCTGGTTTGGGATTGGTATCATTCCTGACTGGGATGGTACCATTCCTGGTTGGGATTGGCACTGTTCCTGGCATGTGCCCGTGACCCTGGAGCTGCTGCCCCGTTTCCATGGCCCACCCCTGTGTCCCTCTGCAGAAGGAGTACAAGAAGGCCCTGGAGCTGGAGATCCGTGGGAAGGGCCTGACCGAGCTGGCGCTGGAGACTCCGGATTTCCTCAGGGCCAGGAACGCCACCGACATCGCCAGCCAGGTCTGTGCCACCCCTGCCTCACTCAGCTCTTCCTAAAGGACCATTCCCATTTCCCTGGTTAAATCCAGTGCTGCAGAGATGATCAGAGGCCCCTAAACGTGAGCTTTGCCCGACAGATCAAATACAAACAATTGGCAGAAATGGAGAAAGCCAACTACACCAGTGTTGTTGATACTCCAGAGATTATTCATGCCCAGCAGGTCAAGAACCTTTCCAGCCAGGTATCTTGAGTGAAGCAATTAATCCTGCTCATGTGGGAACTCCAGGAAATACTAATTAAACACTCCAATAACCACCTCTCACAGCCTTCAGGAGGCACCAGGGAGCAAATCTTTCCAGAGCTCTGGAACTCTACGGCAATAATCTAATTAATTTTACTGCTGTGTCAAGTGACACAATAATTTCTCTTGCTTTGCAAAGCTAATTCTTTTTAAAGCAGATTCTTAATTTTCTACTCCTCAATAACCTGCTGTCTAAAATAAATCTTGCACAGAGGCATAATCTCAGTTTCCATCAGACAGAGAAGAACTCACATCTCCACAAAGATGAGCACTACTCAACAGTCAATAACTCCAGTTCGTTTCTTGCTGCTTTTGTGTTTTCTATTTTAATCCATTTGGGGTTTTCCATCAGAAAAAATACAAGGAAGATGCAGAGAAGAGCATGTCCTATTATGTACCTGTGGCTGACACACCAGAAATGCAGCGAGTCCGAGAGAATCAGAAGAACTTTAGCATGGTAAGCCCAGAAATAAATTTTAAAAAACCCTATATTTTTCTCATTTTTGAAGAAAACTGTCAGGGAAGTTGTACAGTGTAAAATTAACATTTGCTATTTTCCCTTTACACAGCTGCAGTATCAGTCAGACCTACAGAACAGTAAAGGAAAAGTCACAGTGGTGCAGGACACCCCAGAAATCCTGAGGGTGAAGGAAAACCAGAAGAATTTCAGCTCGGTATGGTCACCTCTGTCCTCACCCCTCAGCCAAAAAAATCGAGTTTAATATCTTTAATAAAATCACAATTTTTCTGTCCTTCTCCTACAGGTACAGTAAATTTATCTGGGCTTTGTAAAGTGTTTTTCCAGCTGTTTTTTGTGGGGTGATTGCCCTCTTTTCACAGGCACAGCTAAGAGTTCAACAATCCCTCATTAAATTAATATAATTATTCTTCCTTTCCTTTGTGCTGTTCCCATGCCAGTCCCAGTTCCCTGTCCTGCTGCCCCTCGTGCTCTGTGTGCCTGAGTTGTTGCCCAGTTCCTGTTGCCATCAAGTGCCTCGAGTCTCCTGTGGCATTTTGCCTCCAGCACCATTCACAAAAGTGGAAAATATTTGTGTAAATCAAATTAGAGCAAATAATGATCTTCCATCCTAAAATTCGTCCACAAAGGTTTGGATTATGGAATTATGAAACGGATGGAAGGGACCTAAAGCTCATCATCTTCCATCCTGCCATGAGCAGGGACTCCTTCCACTAGCCCAAGAATATTCTACTGAAACACGTTTGATAATTTGATTCATTGTATAAATGATCTTCTACTTAAAAGCATTAAATATAAAAAAATCTCTTTTTTCTTCCCCAAATGGTGCTCACTTTGGACACCTTCAGAGAGGCAGCACCAGAGGGGATCCTCTGGGCTTTCAGCTGCTCTCTTGTGTCCAAATTCAGTGTCTGGGAGCAAGAATATTGTGTTTTGGATGCTTAACCTTGTTGTCTTCATTCTAAATGTTAAGATTTTGTATAAAGAAGACATTGGAACTGGAACCACAATTGAAAAGACCCCAGAGATGCAGAGAGTTAAACGAACCCAGGATAATATCAGCTCGGTACACAAGAATTGATTTTTCATACTCACTCTACAGCTGCTAATTCAACTTGAAATAATATATATATATTTAATATATTTTTTCTTTTCTTTACATCTTGCTAACAGTGGTTTGGCAATAACCCACCCAGTTAAGGGTGACTTTCTGAAAGGTTTTGCCCATCCTTGTTACTTTAACAGTAACCTCTCTAATGATTAACATCCCATTTCTTACTCACAACCCATTTCTAAACCACAAAAGTTCTTGCTGTCAATTAGATCTCGTCCCTGATAGTTTGGACAGAAAAAAGGAACTGTTTAGGTGGGAAGGGATGTGTTGAAATTATCTGTTCCAACCCTGTGGCTCAGCTTTAGGATGAGTTGGGTTTTGAGGATGAAGATTCCACAACCTGTTCCAGGGTGGGACCATCTCCCAGGAAAATCTGTTTCACTCTGCTCAGACTGAATTTTCTGCTGGTGATTTTTTTTTTGCTTTGTTTTGTCCTGGCAAACTTAGATGTTATCTAAAAGGTCACAGCACTCTAAAATTGGAATAATTTTACCTATTAATTTTATTTCAAAGCTCCTAAACATCCTCCATGCTTTTTTTTTTTTTTTTTTTTTGAATGGTGGTGTCATTTAGTGTCATGCACTAACACTGCAGCCAGTTTGTTCATGCAGAATGTGTTAAAAATGTTTAAAATGTTCTCGTGAAAGGCTTTTTTTGTTGTTAGCAAAGCAGAAATGCAATGGCACTGTCCCTGCTGAAATGTTGTGTGATGATTCTCACCTTTGGTAAACAGGAGGGATTCTTACACATCCCAAATTCTCCTTTGCTTGGTAGACAGGCCAAATAGGATCAGGTTTAAAGGAATTTATCTGGTTTTATCAAACCCTTTCAGTGCCATTCCCAGTGACACAACAGCTGAATTACCTTGTCACAGATTCCTTGGGAAGGTGAGGAGAAGGTGGTGAAGTCCTTTAAACTTTCCCTCTCCACGAGATCAGGACAAAGCTCTTTAGGCACCTTTGAAAGCTTTCCTGTAAATCCTTTTCCCTCTCCCTGATTCCTGTGCTGGGATTTGCAGGTGAAGTACAAGGAGAGCATTGGGAAGGGGACTCCCATTCCCGACCTGCCGGAGGTGAAGCGAGTCAAGGAGACCCAGAAGCACATCAGCTCGGTAATGTCCCTTAATGTCCCTGTTGCCTGACACCAGCTCCATCATTCCCTCTCCCCTGCCCCCTCCAGGGCTCTGCTCCAACCTTTTCCTCTTGGGAAAGCTCCAGCTTCTCCCAGATCCCTGTGGCCAGCAGCAGGAAATGGAAATATTTGAGTTTTACAGGGATTATCCCACTCAGTCGCTGCCTGTGTTTCTTCTGTGGCCTTCTCTGAACACAGAGCTAAGAACAAAAATTACCCAGGTTATGTGTTGAAGTTTCACTGGGAAAGAAAATGATCAGGAAGACAGAACTTTGAGGGGGAAAAAATCCAATTGGAGCCTTTTGGTGTGACAATTATAAGGGAAGACAAAACCTTCCCATATCCAGTCAAGTGTAAATTGCACAGCTCACTTACGGACAACTGAGTTGTTTTTCCAAATGATTCCTCATTTTTTCCTAACCTTCCCCACAAGCTGTTTTCCCTTGCTGTAATTAATTAATTTGTTTCAATGACAGCAAGCAGTGAAATATTTTTTGTTCATTTGTTTTGGTACAAGGATTTTCCTACTCTCAAGAAGAGCTTTGAGTGCACTTGTCAGGTTGGGGTTATTCCACAAACATCTCCTCTCATGAAAAGTACAATTTTTAAAAATCAAATAACTACAGGTTAAATTAAACCTTATGACATGAGTAGTGGCACTCAGTTGTTTTTGTTTCCTAGTGATTCAACCCAAAGTAAAATAGTGATGCAAACAAACAAAAGTGAAAATGAATAAAGCTCACAGTGAAATCTCTGTGCACTGAACAGTTCCAGGAAAGGTTAAACTGTTTATTAATCCCATAAAGAAAAGCTGACTGCCTGAAAAGTAATTCTATCATATTTCCTAAACTGAGATGAAAAGTAAAATATCCGTCTCAGGGTGAGCTCAGCAGAATATTTTGTGTCTTTTAAACGAAGACACATTGAAGGGAAATTACTCTGAGCTGGCGATGACTGTGCTGATAACCATCCTGAGGGATGGAAATGGTGTTTTTATTTCTATACAATCCCAGTTTGTAACCCCAGTGAGGAGGTCAGGGGTGGTCTGACCCTGCTGGTGCTTGTGTCCCACAGGTGTTGTACAAGGAGGAGCTGGGCACAGGCACCCCCACGCCCGTGACCCCAGAAATGGAGCGAGTCAAACGCAACCAGGAGCAGATTAGCTCGGTACTTCCACCCTGCAGGAGTTATAACAACGGCATGTTGTTATAATCCTGTGCCCCTAACACCCTAACCTTGTTCTTCCTCAGGGGTTTAGTCCTGCCTGTGCCCTGGCAGGGTTTTAACTCATTGATCTTCCACTGTTTGTGCTTTTTACGGGGGGGATTTACACCTTCACGTGCTTTTCTTCTAAGAACAAACCTGCCTGAAAATAATCCTGGGCTATTTCCTGAGCTAAACCGGGCAGCAGAACATCCCTGTGGAGTTGTGATGTTTATCCCCACGTCTGTTTTACCCTGAGCCTTCACCTCCTCTCTGCAGTGACCCATTCACAGAATAATCCCCCTTGCCTTTGGAACGAGCGTGCCATGATGAATCCCGAGTGATCCTAACACTACACGCAATCCCACAGCAGCAGGGATTTGGTGGCTGTGGCCTGGGCTCGGTGGGGTTTTGTGGCACTGCTGTTGTCCCTCACAGGTGTTGTACAAGGAGGGTTTAGGGGCTGGCACTGCCACGCCGGTGACGCCGGAGATGGAGCGGGTCCGCCGGAACCAGGAGCACATCAGCTCGGTACTGAGGGGTCACCACCCCCTGCTCCCCTCCCAAAGCCAACCCTTTAACCCCCGAACGTCCCACCCTTGGGTGTGCTGGGAGCCACCTTTCCTTCCTCACACCCCTAAACCCCTGCCAGGATATTAATATTTCCATTTTCCCCTCCGTTTAACTCGTGCCGTTGTTGCGGAAGGAAGATTTTTAACCTCAGCAATGGAAGCACAGGAGCAAAGCCTTCTTCTGCTTCCTAAGGAAATATTTATGGTGGGAATGGTGTCGGGGCTCCTCAGGAGCAGAGGCCACCCTTCCAGCACCTCCAGCCCACGGAAAATGGGTTCTCAACCCTTCCTGAGTCCTGGCACAGGGAATGTTGGGGTTGGAGGCTGTGAGGGGTCTCTGCCTGCTCCTGCCCTGGGGCTCTGCTGTCCCAAGGTCTTTGTGAGGAGCCTGGTGACATTCCCAGCTCCTGGCACTGAGGGGACAGCAGGGAAACATCCAGTGTGGGTGGGAAGATTCCTGCAGCAGGGAATTCCTCTCTGGAATTCCCACTGCTGACACATCCACCTGGAAGAGCACCGTGGAACCCTTTGTTCTGTAATGCTGTTTGTATTTGTGCTGTTTGGGGTCACCCTGCCCCAATCCCACCTGAATTCAGTCCTGAATTTTAGTTCTGTAATTCTGCTTGAATTTGTGACCCCTTTGCGATCATCTTGCCCCAATCCCACCTGAATTCAGTCCTGAATTTTAATTCTGTAGTTCTGTTTTAGGGTTCTTTGGTGAGCTTTGACCAAACCAAAACTCCTTCTTTTTTATCACACTTTGCAGGTTCACAATGTTAAATTATTTTTCTTCTCCTCTCTGTCCTTTCCCTTCCACTTTATTTTATTTTCTCTTATATTTCATATTTTAATATTTTTATTTATAAATTATTTTATAAATTATTTAATTCCATATTTTATTTTATAATCAATTTCATTTTAATTCATTTGATATTTTATTTTCATTTCATTTTTATTTTAAATATTTTTATTTTATTTCAACTTATATTTTCCTTCATTTAATTTCATTTTATATTTCATTTTATTTTTAAACTTTTTTAATTATACATTTGATTTGATTTTTTTTTCCTTCGTGTAATATTTTGTTTCATGTTCTATTTATTTTATTTTGTTTTCCACACTCCTGCTGCCCCACAGGTGTTGTACAAGGAGGGGCTGGGCGTTGGCACCCCAGTTCCTGTCACTCCTGAGATGGAGAGGGTCAAACGCAACCAGGAGAATTTTAGCTCGGTATCTTTTTATCATTTCAGAAAAAAACCCTCAGTTCTTTGTATCTCTAACACCTGCCAACTTTAAATCCTCTCAAATTAACTTATAAAAACTTCCCTTTCTGCTCTTATGTTTTTTGGCATATATTTTATAATTTATTTTTAAAAATAACCTTTTCCTTATAGTTTTACACTGGTTGTTAAATTAATTTTTTTCCTGAAGTTTAAGCTAGTTTGCATTTATGAACCTTTTTTTTTTTTTTTTTCTATAATTTGCTGAATTCTCCTTCTATAACACATTCCTCTGCTGGAGCCTCTCCCAGCAGTCAGATTTATTTTCTCAGCTGAACTTATCACAATTAATAACTGATTTACGCTCCCTCATTTTTCCTGCTTTCTGCCACGTTTAGTGGGCATAAAATCCCATTAAATCCCTCTATAAAATGCAGATTTTTGGGATTGTTTTCCCTGTTTTTGACTGCCCTGTTGCCCCACAGGTGTTGTACAAGGAGGGGCTGGGCGTTGGCACCCCAGTTCCTGTCACTCCTGAGATGGAGAGGGTCAAACGCAACCAGGAGAATTTTAGCTCGGTATATTTTTATCATTTCAGAAAAAAACCTTCAGTTCTTTGTATCTCTAACACCTGCCAACTTGAAATCCTCTCAAATTAACTTATAAAAAATTCCCTTTCTACTCTTATGTTTTTAGGCATATATTTTATATACTTATTTTTAAAAATAACCTTTTCCTTATAGTTTTACACTGGATGTTAAATTAATTTTTCCCTAAAGTTTCAGCTAGTTTGCATTTATAAACCTATTTTTTTTCATAATTTGCTGAATTCTCCTTCTATAATACTTTATTCCTCTGCTGCAGCATCTCCCAGCAGTCAGATTTATATTCCCAGCTGAACTTATCACAATTAATAACTGATTTACGCTCCCTCATTTTTCCTGCTTTCTGCCACATTTAGCAGGCATAAAATCCCATTAAATCCCTCTATAAAATGCAGATTTTTGGGGTTGTTTTCCCTGTTTTTGACTGCCCTGTTGCCCCACAGGTGTTGTACAAGGAGGGGCTGGGCGTTGGCACCCCAGTTCCTGTCACTCCTGAGATGGAGAGGGTCAAACGCAACCAGGAGAATTTTAGCTCGGTATCTTTTTATCATTTCAGAAAAAAAACTCTCAGTTCTCTATAACTCTTTAACACCTGCCAACTTGAAATCCTCTCAAATTAACTTATAAAAAATTCCCTTTCTGCTCTTATATTTTTAGGCATACATTTTATATACTTATTTTTAAAAATAACCTTCTCCTTTTAATTTAACACTGGTTGTTAAATCAATTTTTTTTCCTGAAGTTTAAGCTAGTTTGCATTTATAAACCTATTTTTTTTCTATAATTTGCTGAATTCCCCTTCTATAATACTTTATTCCTCTGCTGGAGCCTCTCCCAGCAGTCAGATTTATATTCCCAGGTGAACTTATCACAATTAATAACTGATTTACGCTCCCTAATTTTTCCTGCTTTCTGCCACGTTTAGCGGGCATAAAATCCCATTAATTCCTTCCATAAAATGCAGATTTTTGGGTCTTTTTCCCTGTTTTTGACTGCCCTGTTGCCCCACAGGTGTTGTACAAGGAGGAGCTGGGGACAGGAACTCCCACCCCTGTCACCCCTGAGATCGAGAGGGTCAAACGCAATCAAGAAAACTTGAGCTCGGTATTTTGGAATTTCCAAAGCCAAAAAAATAATAACCAAAAAAATCCCCTTTAAAATGATCTTAACCCCTAAATAATTGATTGACACAAGAACATCCCGTTCCTCGTGTTTTACCTTTTTTTCCCTCCTTTGGAATCACTGATTTATTTTTATGAGATCCGTCCCACTAATGAGTTTCCGTTCCTTCTTCCCATCTTTTTCCTGCCATATTTTTTATGATCTGCCTTTTCCTTTTATTAATCACTTCCATCCTTGAGTATTTTTTTATTCCCCCTTGGTTTTCCCATGTATAAAAAAATCTAAACTATTCCTTTCCTGACCCAAATCTGTGATCCCTGAGCCTGCTGTGCTGGGTGTGAGATGGGGGAAAAAAAATCACCTGGAATTGCTGCCTGGATTCTTCCTGCCTGGAGTTTGGTGCCTCTTCCTTGGGTTTGGTGCCTCTTCCTTGGGTTTGGTGCCTTTTACTTGGGTTTGGTGCCTCTTCCTTGGGTTTGGTTCCTCTTCCCTTGAGTTTGGTGCTTTTTCCTTGGGTTTGGTGCCTGTTCCCTTGGGTTTGGTGCCTGTTCCCTTGGGTTTGGTGCCTGTTCCCTTGGGTTTGGTGCCTCTTCCTTGGGTTTGGTGCCTCTTCCTTGGGTTTGGTGCCTGTTCCCTTGGGTTTGGTGCCTCTTCCTTGGGTTTGGTGCCTTTTCTTTGGGTTTGGTGCCTTTTCCTTGGGTTTGGTGCCTCTTCCTTGGGTTTGGTGCCTTTTCCCTTTGGGTTTGGTGCCTCTTCCTTGGGTTTGGTGCCCCTTCCTTGGGTTTGGTGCCCCTTCCTTGGGTTTGGTGCCTCTTCCTTGGGTTTGGTGCCTTTTCCTTGGATTTGGTGCCTTTTCCTTGGGTTTGGTGCCTTTTCCTTGGGTTTGGTGCCTCTTCCCTTGGGTTTGGTGCCTTTTCTTTGGATTTGGTGCCTCTTCCTTGGGTTTGGTGCCTCTTCCTTGGGTTTGGTGCCTCTTCCTTGGGTTTGGTGCCTTTTCTTTGGGTTTGGCGCCTTTTCCTTGGGTTTGGTGCCTCTTCCTTTAGGAAATGTGACAGGGATGCACTGGAAGTGTTCTGGGGGTGTTGGAATGTGTGGAGAGGTGAGGGAAGTGTCACTAAAAACAGGAGAGCACTGGAAATTATATGTATGTAATGTACAATACATTTAAAATATATATATATAAAAGAAAAATATAAACATATAAAATGTATTAATATATATAAAATAATATAAAGTATATTTTCTATAAAATACGTGAATATATTAATATAAAATATATTAATATATCAATATATTAATAGAGTACTATATAAATATATAAAATATCTCAATTTATTAATAGCTAGTTTATATATTATATTTAATTATGTATTATAATTTATATCTAAATATAGCCTTTTTTCCACTATCCCACCTAAATCCACCCTCCTCCAGCCTCAGTCACATCAACATTTTAAATTATTTCTTTTATTCCCAGGGATTTTTACACCCAGGATGTGTCAGGAGCCCCTTTCTGATGCTTTTGGTGCTGCTTTAAATCTGATTTTTTTGCCCCTTGCCCCACAGGTGTTGTACAAGGAGGAGTTGGGGACAGGAACCCCCACCCCTGTCACCCCCGAGATTGAGAGGGTCAAACGCAACCAAGAACACATTAGCTCGGTATTTTGGAATTTCCAAAGCCAAAATTTAATCATTTTTAAATTAAAAATAATTAAAAATAATTTTAAAATCCCTCTTAATCGATTTTAAAATGCTTTTTAACCAACCAAACAATATTCTTGTTTCGTTATAATCGACTTACCCAAAAAATAATATCCTGGTCCCTCCCAGAATTTTTTTCCTTCGTAATTGTTACTTATATTGTTCTTATTCCCTTCATTTTTAATGATATCATTTTAGTAATTGAATCCCACCTTTTTTTTAACTCTTAAAAACCCACCCTGTTTTCCTTGATTAGTCCCCAAAAATTCTTTTTTTAACTCTTAAAATCCACCGTTTTCTTTATTTAGTCCAAACAATTCTATTTTAATTCTTAAAAATCCACCCTGTAGTCCTTATTTATTCCCGAATCTTTTTTAAAAACTCTTAAAAGCTCGCCCTATTTTCCCTATTTAGTCCCAACAATCTTGGGTTTTTTAACTCTTAAAAACCCCACCCTGTTTCCTTTATTTAATCCCAACAAATTTTATTTCTTTGACTCTTAAAATCCACCCCATTTTCCTTTATTTAGTCCCAACAATTTTTATTTCCTTAACTCTTAAACCCCACCTTGTTTCCTTTATTTGATCCTAAAAATAATTAAAAAAAAAAAAACAACTCTTAAAATCCACCCTATTTTCCTTATTTAGCCGCAACAATCCTTTGGTTTTAACTCTTAAAAACCCCCACTCTATTTTCCCTATTTAATCCCACCTTCAGCTTTGTTCCTCGGAGTGAATTTTCCCGATTTTCCTTGATTTAATCCTGGAGATTTTCCCGATTTTCTCCTGGAGAACTAAACCTCTCCTGGCTGTGGCAGGAACCAGAAGTGCTTTATTTCCTATTTCCCGATGCTTTCCCAGCTTTTATTGCCCGGTTTTTTTTTTGAGCAGAGCTGCTGGTTTGGAGCGGGATTTCTTTCTCCCATCCCGAATTTGTGTCCTGGGTTGGTTTTTTTTCCCCATCCCTGATCCGGGCCCGTTGGTTCTCCCGCAGGTTCTGTACCGGGAGGAGCCGGGCACGGGCACCCCAATCCCGGTCACTCCCGAGCTGGAGCGGGTCAAACGCAACCAGGAGCACCTGAGCTCGGTATTGTGGGCACCAGGCGTTTTCCCTTTAATCCCACTGGACCACCGCTCCTTAACCTTCCTAAAAAACCCCAAAATTCCTCTCTTTATTCCACTTAATCCGCTCATAAACACCTCCTCATAAACTCATCCTCATAAACGCATCCTCATAAGCGCATCCTCATAAGCGCATCCTCTCCTCCTCACTCCTTCGCTGATGGAATTATTGACCAATATTGACGTCGTTCTGAATTATTTACAGATTTTTTTTTTTCGCCGTTCTAAGTGTTTTTTTAACCGTTTTGTTCCCCTTTTTATATGTGGTTTGTTGGGGTTTTATTTATTTTTTTTAATACGTGGAATTCTTCGTTGCCTTGCTTTAACCGTGGATGAGGGAGGGTGAGACTCCTCAGGGGTTCTGCAGTGGGGGTAATAACGCTCCCATTCCGCCGGAAAATTCGGATTTCGTGGATTTCCGAGGTGGCTGATGGGTCTGGACGGTTTCTTCTTGTGCAGGTGTTGTACAAGGAGAGCGTGGGGACAGGGACCCCCACTCCTGTCACCCCCGAGATGGAGAGGGTCAAACGCAACCAGGAGATTTGCAGCTCGGTACTTTGCCAAGAGCAAAAACTTCCCTTTTTTAACTCTTTAAAACCCACGGTTGAAACCTTTTAACTCTTTTGAAGCCTCCCCCTTCTTTTTTTTAACCGTTTGGAGAAGGATTTGTCCCAAAGTAACTCTGCTGGCCCTGCTCCAAAGCAGCTCAGAGCAGGGCTCGCTCCTCACTCGTGGCTTTCTCAGATTGAAATGTTAACTCGGTTCAGTTGATCTCGGTTTTAAGAGTGATTTTAATGTCCTGTTCTAATCCTAAACCCGCTCGAATCCTTTTCTCTGCAGTGCTGCCGTTTCTTTTAAAGCAGTTAATTGAGTTTTCCAGTGGGATTTTGTGCTCTTTGATGCAATACTTACCCCATTTATCACCAGCGGTCCAAGCCGGGCTGCCAAACTACTCCTCTACTAAAACAGTGCCCAGGACCTGCTTTCAAACCACCTGGGGCACTAAATCCAAGGGGAAAATAAAAAAAAAAAAAGGAATTTATCGGGAGAGCTGTTACTGACTGTGGCTTTCTCTGGCTCCTTTCTCTCATCCCGCAGGTGTTGTATAAGGAAAACATAGGGAAAGCCACCCCCACCCCCGTCACCCCCGAGATGGAGAGAGTCAAACGCAACCAAGAGATCATTAGCTCGGTACTTGCCGCAGGAAAAGTTCCTAAAAAGCGGAGTGAAGTGTTTAACCCTGCTGGAGCATCAGCAACCCGCGCTTATTAACCCCCGAAACCACCCTGTGCCCCCGTGCTCGCACACAAACCGCACCGGCTTCTCCTTAACGCTGCCCCAGGCAGGGTTTGACTGGGGAAAAAATCCCTTTTTGGGATGGATGTTGTTGTCCTGAGTGAGTTTTTTTAACCCTTTCTTACTCCACCTGTGCTTTGATGCCGATGATTCCAGCCAGGGCCCGTTCCTGCAATCCCAGATTAATGGCAGAGCTCCAATTCCTCCTCCTGTGCTCCAGCCCTAACTCAGTGTTAAAAAAACAAAGCTTTTTGTTCTGCTTTTTGGGTTTTTGTTGTTGTTGTTTTCCTTTTCAATGACGTTTGGATACTCCCTTGCATCCCGTAGGTTTTGTACAAGGAAAATGTGGGGAAGGTGACCCCGACCCCCATCACCCCCGAGATGGAGAGAGTCAAACGCAATCAAGAGATCATTAGCTCGGTACCTGCCCAGAAATTTCTGGTTTCCTTTGTGCTTCAACTTAATCAAGTAACAGCCTAACTCTCACTCAGAGCTGGTTTTCATTTAAAAAAACAGATGTATTTCTTTTTTTTTTCTTTTTCTGCACATTAATTGCTCCTTCTAAACCCCAATCACTTCGGTGTTAACGGTGTGAGCCAGAATTTTAGGCTTTTTTTACAACTTGGTTTGTGAATTTGTGGGTTCTATCCAGACCATCCCAAGAGTTTGGATCCCTTCGTGGGGGATGTTTGGCTTGGAAGAGACATAGAGCTCATTTCATTCCCTTACCTCTCACTATCCCAGATTTTCCAGGGATATTCAGGTTTCTCTCTGTGTTTCACCTTTTCATTGGATTTTCAGGCGGATTTGACTTCAGGGAAAAACATCCCTGACATAATTTTTTGGGACAGCGTGGCAACAAAAATTCCACCTTCCTTCCAAAAAGATTAGGAACTGCTTTAAATATAGATTTAAAAAGCATTTCTTAAACAGCTTTTTAGAGCCAGAGGCACGTCCTGAGCCACTGGAGCCACTCAGCAGCTGGATAGAGCCCCTAGAACCCCAAATCCCGTTTTCCCTCTCCCTGCTCCTCAGCCCTCCTGGCAGCACTAAACGTTTGAGGTTTTGAAATCTGGTAACAAAAGCAATCATTTGTGTTCCAGCCCCGGTGCTTTGGGGTTGTTTAAGAGCCCGGGTGGGGTTGTTCTGTGTCCCGCAGGTGATGTACAAAGAGAACGTGGGGCAGGCGACCCCCACGCCCGTCACTCCCGAGATGGAGCGAGTCAAACGCAACCAGGAGCACATCAGCTCGGTATTCCCCCAGGGAAACCCTTCCCAAACCTCCCACCGCCCTGCTTAACACCACACCGTGTCCTAGAGCTCTTCTGAATAACCTCACTCTGCCTGGTTTTATTTAACCCTCTAATTTTTTTTCTCTTTACAAAGTCACCTCTTAAGTACCGTAACTTCAAAACTCGTTTAACTTGTTAATACGATTTTTCCTGACTTTTTTGAGGTTGTTTTTTTTTTTTTTTCTTCCCCTAACGGCTGGTGTTGAGTGTAAAGCCAGTAACATCCCAGTTGTGGAGTTCTGCCGCGGTGACTGAGTTCCTCTGTGGTCTGTAGGTTGCATACAGGGAAGGTTTAGGGAAGGCCACTCCCAGCCCGGTCACTCCGGAGATGGAGAGAGTCAAGCGGAACCAGGAACAAATCAGCTCGGTACTGAAAGCACAGCCAAGCACCTTGTGTCAAAAATAACCATCCTCAGCCAAACTCCACCTAATTCAGTCTGATTTTCCCACTTCTCCTTATTTTTGCCTATTTTCCCTTTGATTTTTTTAGATTTTTTTTTTTTTTTGATTTTTTTTCACCTTTTGCCAATAACGTTTCAGCTGCTTTGTTTCCCAAGATCGTTTCCACTCTTGCAGGGCTGACTTTGCTTGAACATTAACCCCACTCCCAGGAAAAGCTGGAATTCTCCCAGGCCGAGCTGTTGCCCACGTGTCTTTGTGCCCTGCAGGTGCTGTACAAGGAGCACATGGCCAAGGGAACCCCGACCCCGCTGACCCCGGAGATGGAGAGAGCCAAACGCAACCAGGAGAACATCAGCTCGGTGGGTGAAACTCAGGGAGAGAACATTTCACCCCTGAAATCCTTCTTTGGAAGGATATGGAGCCACAGGGAATTCTGTAAAGCTTTCTGGTGCAATTAAGTGTTTCTGTGATGAGTTGGGTTCGCTTGGGGTTTGTTTTTTTTTTTTTTAAGCAGTTAAATTTCAAATTACTGCCGTAACACTCTGTGATGTATACAATCGTGGTTCTTCAGCAAGAGTCACTTATAAAAAAATGTATAAAAATCTGGAACTGCCTTTTCTCCAGGCTCTTCTTTGCCAGCCTGGTGCTCCAGAGGTAAATCCTGTCCTCCTCCTCCCCTGGCAGGTTCTTTACTCCGACAGTTTCCGCAAGCAAGTCCAAGGAAAAGCTGCCTACGTGCTGGACACCCCGGAGATGCGGCGTGTGCGGGAGACCCAGAAACACATCTCCACTGTAAGGACACTCCCAGAGGTGTCCTTCCCCTGGGAGAGCAGTCAAATGTAAAAATAAACCCACCTGGCAGCAAGGACAAGGTGTCCTACCAGGTGTGGTGAGCCAGGTCTTTAATGCTGAAGCCAGTTTGGGATTGGGCTCTGTCAGGATTGGGAAGGGCAAGGTTGAGGAGCTCTCCGTGCTGGGAATCACAATCCTTTGGGGTTGCAGGTGAAGTACCACGAGGACTTTGAGAAGAGCAAAGGGAGCTTCACGCCCGTGGTGACAGACCCCATCACGGAGCGGGTGAAGAAGAACATGCAGGACTTCAGTGACATCAGCTACAGGGGCATCCAGAGGAGGGTGGTGGAGATGGAGCGCAAACGCGTGGACCAGGACCAGGAGAACCTCACAGGTCAGGAGACCTGGGCACATCTCTTACAGCACGGGTTTCATTTCAGCTCAGCCACATCAATCCCAATTCATCATCACCTGGAGATGTTCTCATCCAAGTCCCTTTTGAAAATGTTCTCTCCCAACAGCTGTAAATGACCCGTGAGCTGCTGTCCCCACCTCATAGTGTCACGCTGCATTTATGGCTCTTCTATTTTTAACTCCATCTCTATGGATTAGAGAAACACCTTGCTGTAGATTGATTGCAAAAAAAGCCTAATCTGTGCTACAGAATTAAGCACTAATTTCTAAAATCAGGGTGACTTTTTGAAGAATTCCAGACTAATTTGGGGTGGAGGGACATTAAAACCCATCCAGTCACACCCTGCCATGAGCAGGACACCTTCCACTGCCCCAGGTTACTCCAAGCCCCAATGTCCAAGCTGGCTTTGGCCACTCTCGGGGCTGGGGAGGGCAGAGCTCCCGTGCTGCTGTCCAGGCCAGGCTGTGCTGCTCAGCCTCTGCTCAGGAAATGACTTTTTCCCTGCAGGGCTCCGGGTGTGGAGAACCAACCCCGGCTCCGTCTTCGACTACGACCCCGCCGAGGACAACATCCAGTCCCGCAGCCTGCACATGATCTCAGGTGTGTCCACGGGCTCCACAGGGGGAAAGTGGGATTTAAACTCTGTGGGGGCATGGTCTGGGTGCCAAACAGAGCTGAGAGACCTCAAGGGACACAGGGGACAGGGAAGAAATTGGCTGTAGCTGCTCCTCGCCGGCGTAACTTATGTTCAAAAATACATTTTTAATCTTCCTGTCATAAAATGATCTAGCAGAGGCAGGAGGAGGAGTGTTTATAGGATCTACAGCTGCCATCATACAGCCTGTGCTTCCTTTTGGAATTACTGAACAGGCTGTTCTCAGTGGCCTATTTTTAAACTCCTCTCTGAGAGGAAAAATACCTGGATGGTAGAAAATTGTGGGGATGGCTCAGTGCTATGCCAGGAAGAAAAATCACAGGATAATTAAGATAAAAATTTTGGAAGCAGCCAGGACTAAGGGGAAAGAGGCTGGAGAAAGTCTAAAATACTGTGAATATGGGAGGGCAGGACTTCAGCATGGAATACTTCAAAAAGCACTGGGAAATCCCACTTTGGAACTATAAAACTACACTGGGATCATGGAAAGGTTGAGTTTAGCAGGGCTGGGTTTTATGAGGTGACAGCTCTGGGGTTGGTGACTGAGCCCCAGGGGTGGTGGCACTGAGAGCCCCAGGGGTGGTGGCTCTGGGAGCCCCAGAGTTGGTGGCACTGAGAGCCCCAGGGTGGTGGCTCTGGGAGCCCCAGGGTTGGTGACTCTGAGCCCCAGGGTGGTGGCTCTGGGAGCCCCAGGGTTGGTGACTGAGCCCCAGGGTGGTGACTGAGCCCCAGGGTTAGTGGCACTGGGAGCCCTAGGGTTGGTGACTGAGCCCCAGGGTGGTGACTGAGCCCCAGGGTTAGTGGCTCTGGGAGCCCCAGGGTGGTGCCTCTGAGCTCGAGGGTGGTGGCTCTGAGCCCCAGGGTGCTGGCCCTGAGCCCCAGGGTTGGTGGCTCTGAGCCCCAGGGTGGTGGCACTGGGAGCCCCAGGGTGGTGGCTGAGCCCCAGGGTGGTGACTGAGCCCCAGGGTTGGTGGCTCTGAGCCCCAGGGTGGTGGCACTGGGAACCCCAGGGTTGGTGACTGAGCCCCAGGGTGGTGGCTCTGGGAGCCCCAGGGTTGGTGGCTCTGGGAGCCCCAGGGTGCTGGCCCTGAGCCCCAGGGTGGTGACAGTCTCTGCTGTCCCGCAGTCCAGGCGCAGCGCCGCAGCCGGGAGCACTCGCGCTCCGCCAGCGCCCTGAGCATCAGCGGAGCGGCCGACGAGAAATCGGAGCCCTCGGACGGCACCGACCAGCGCCTGTCCTACTACAGCAACGGGGGCTTCTTCACCACCACGGCCACAGGTACAGCACGGCCCTGCCACACACGCTGGGACACAGCAACTCCCACAGCCGGCCCTGCCACACACGCTGGGACACAGCAACTCCCACAGCCGGGAGCAGCCACAGCTCCAAAGCGCTCAGTTAGCACAAGGAACAGCTAAAAGTGTTACAGTTTAAACTGATTTGGACCAGGCCCAGGGGCTTGGTCCTGATCTTTATCAGCTCCATCACAATCCTGTAATAACCTCGGCACAATGATCTTTATCCTGACCAGCTCCATCACAATCCCATAATAACCCCACACAATGATCTTTACCCCAACAGCTCCATCACCATCCCATAATAACCCCACACAATGATCTTTATCCTGACCAGCTCCATCCCATAACCCCACACCATGACCTTGACCCCAATGGCCCTGTCACCATCCCATAACCCCACACCATGACCTTGACCCCAATGGCCCTGTCACCATCCCATAACCCCACACAATGATCTTTACCCCAGTGGCCCCGTCACCATCTCATAATAACCCCACACAATGATCTTTATCCAGACCAGCTCCATCCCATAACCCCACACAATGGTCTTTACCCCAATAGCCCCGTCACCATCCCATACTCACCCCTCTCTCCCCCTCTCAGTGGGCTACAAGCAGGTGAAGACCATTGAGCTGCCCCAGCAGCGCTCGTCCTCCGTGGCCACGCAGCAGACCACGGTGTCCTCGGTGCCCTCCCACCCCTCCACTGCCGGGGTGAGTGACCTGCTGGGGCCCGGGCTGGGGACACGGCCCCCGGGGGGACACAGCCCACGGGGAACAGTAATTAATGGTGTTAATCCAAGGGTGGGTTGGTGACATCCCAATCCATGGGGATGAAGCTCTGGATGAGACCAGGTGAGGTGTGACAGTGACATAAATGGGACGGAGCCTCCCCTGTGCCCAGGAACTTTGAATGAACGCCTAAAAACTTGGAATTGGCACCTGGGAACTTCCTGGAATGAGCTCTTCTTCCTACTCGACACTGGAAAATTTAAGAGTGGGAAGAAGGGCTCATTCAGAGATTGCCTCTGGAGCAAAGGACAGTGGGAATGGCATCGCCTTTAAAACTGCTGGGGGGCAACAACTAGAAAGTGACACTTGGAGTGACCATCGGTGACACTGATGGTGGCCCTGAGCACCCTGAGGTCACTGCTCAGGCTCGGTGTCACCAGCACAGCCAGGGGTTGTGGCACTCGGGCACCCAAGGTGCTCAGGGAGGGAGCCAGACCCTGCTGTGACACCAATTCCTAGCCCCTGGGGTTTGACCATGTCCCCTCTGGCCCTGGCAGGACATTCAGAGCCATGGTGATGTCTGACCATGTCCCTTCCTGTCCCCTCTGTGGCTGCTGGGGTTTGACCCTGTCCCTTTGCGATCCTTTGTGTCCCTGCAGAGGACATTCAGGGCCATGCCAGGGTTTGACCATGTCCCTCTGTGTCCCTGAAGAGACATCCTGTCCCCTGTAAGGTTTTGGCCATGTCCCTTGTGTCCCTTCAGTAGAGGTTCTGGGCCATGTCGGGGTGTGACCACGTCCCTTGTGTCCCCTGTAAGGCTCTGACCCTGTCCCCTGTGTCCCCTGTGTCCCTGCAGAAGACGTTCCGGGCCATGTACGACTACACGGCGGCGGATGCAGACGAGGTGTCCTTCAAGGACGGGGACACCATTGTCAACGTGCAGGCCATCGACGAGGGCTGGATGTACGGCACCGTGCAGAGAACCGGCAAAACCGGAATGCTGCCGGCCAACTACGTGGAGGCCGTGTGAGCCCGGCCTGCCCCAGGGCTGGGACATGTCACCTGGGGCTGGGACATGTCACCCGGGGCTGGGACACCTTCCCTGGGGTTAAGGTCACCTCCCCCGGGGGCTGGGACATCTCACCCAGGGTTTAGGTCACCTCCTCCAGGGCTTTATGGCCCTCTCTTAGCCTCCTCAGCCACAACAGAATAAACTGCAGAGCAAACCACACCTGGAATATTTCACATTTTAAAAAGTACCTCCAAGCACATCCTGAGTTTCTTTGTCCCAATGCCAAACTTCAGACTTTCTCCCAACTTCCAAATGTTGTCTAGAATTTCAAATACTTCATCAAACACCATCTCCCAATTCCATTACTAAACACACACGTTATGTGTGATTCATTCTCCCCCAAAGAGAGAATTGTTCTGGGCTGTTCTAAAATGTTTGAATCTCTTCACTTCCTTTTCCATTTAAAGCTTTGTATTTCAAACCAATTTATTTGGGGAGGGAAAAGCAACCACCCCTCTCCTGCTTGCTGAGCTCTCATGAACGTGTTCTCCTGCCACTGTTCTGGGGGCAAAAGCTGTGATTTCTTGTAAATTAGTGATGAATAAAGCTGAGGTTTCTGCAGTACTGGATGGAGTCTGTGGTGCTGGGAAAGGGAATTCACCCCACAAACTGCACTGAGGAAGGCAAGGACCCAGATCTGGGGTTATTTCACACTTGGACATTTTTTGCTTCTTCTGCTGCAGCCCTCAGTAGCAGCCACTCCACAGGAAAGAAGGGAACAAACATCCCTGGATACTGTGTGTGAACCCAGGTTAGCAGCAGGGGCTGTAGTGTCACCCCTGAGGAGTTCAGAGTCCAGAGGGAATCCCAGCAGAGGCAGCCTGGAAGGGAAATGTCCTTCCCCGAGGCAGGATCCAGCAGGGCAGCCACTGGGAGCTGGGATTTAAACCCTTTCCCTGTGTCACCTGCCCAGGGCAGCTGAACTCTCCTAAGGAGGCAGATCTGGAACCAAAGTAACTTCTCAGAACAGCAAGAAAACCCCAGAGAGCTTCCCTCTTGTAGCCCTTTGTCCTGTCCCTTCTCTCCACGAGACACAAACAGGGCAAAGAACACTCTGAGCTTTGCAGCCCACAGGACATTCCAAAGGTCCCTCCCAGCCTTGGGAACCCGAATTTGATGGAAAACCAGAGAGAAAACAAAAGGCCAGAAACCACCAAACCACGACCAAGTTTGGGAACTATTTGCTCTTTTATTTGCCCGTGTAAAAGTTCTAAAACCACCTGCAGCAGTTCCTTTCAATAAACATCCATCTGGGATAGCAAACAGTACAATATATACAGATCAGAATTCCAGAGGGGAAAACCTGGGAATTCTGGCTGGTCTCCCAAGAAGCAGCAATGCAGTCCATGCAATTAAAACTCCATAAATTATTACCCAACATCTGCTGTGAGTCTGTACACAATATACAAAGAGCTCTTGTCCAATCCATCCATTTCCCTGCAGAAAACACAAAAACCAACTTCCCACATGGAGACCTGCTGCCAGCAAAGGCCTGGGAGGCTTTGCAGGGCCTTCCACCTGTCCAGGCACATCTCCTCGTACAAAAATACATGGAAAAATAGATCCAGTACAAATCCCAGGCTCCTGCTGGAAGGAATTAAGCCCAGCTCAGCTCACACGTGCTGCCAGGGCTGCAGCAGCTCCAAAGGGAAGAGCCCACAGCAAGAGTTTGCAGCAGTAAGAACACTTTGGGTTTGAAAAAAAAAAAAAAACCAAAAAAAAAATAATTTAATTACTCTGTTTGGTTTGGTTTTTCACAGTCTTTGCTATTGCACAGCATTGTCAGGTTTTTCTTTCAGTGCCTGAAAGAAGGATGCATAGCAATTCCATAGAAACACCTCTGCCAGGGAGGAAAGAGGCCTATAAATTTGGGGAGGGGAAAAAAAAAAACAAACCCAACAAAAACTATTTTTAAAGGAGAAGACGGGGACAAAGAAAACAAGGGGGGCAAAGAAAACAGGAAAAAAAGAAAAAAAAGAAAAAAAAAAGAAGAAAAAAGGAAAAAAAAGAAGAAAAAAAGAAGAAAAAGAAGAAAAGAAAAAAAGGAAGAAAAAAAAGGAAGAAAAAAAAGGAAGAAAAAAAAGAAGAAAAAAAAGAAGAAAAAAAAGAAGAAAAAAAGAAGAAAAAAAGAAGAAAAAAAGAAGAAAAAAAGAAGAAAAAAAGAAGAAAAGAGGAAAAAAAAGAGGAAAAAAAAGAGGAAAAAAAAGAGGAAAAAAAAGAGGAAAAAAAAGAGGAAAAAAAAGAGGAAAAAAAAGAGGAAAAAAAAGAGGAAAAAAAAGAGGAAAAAAAAGAGGAAAAAAAAGAGGAAAAAAAAGAGGAAAAAAAAGAGGAAAAAAAAGGGGAAAAAAAAGGGGAAAAAAAAGGGGAAAAAAAAGGGGAAAAAAAAGGGGAAAAAAAAGGGGAAAAAAAAGGGGAAAAAAAAGGGGAAAAAAAAGGGGACAAAAAAGGGGAAAAAAAAGGGGAAAAAAAAGGGGAAAAGCCCATGGAGGTGTTAAAAAACAGCCTAGAGGAGGAAATGGTGAGGGAATGATGAGTGAGCAGCCCGTGGCAGTGTGTCACCAGGCCCTGGGGCTGTCCCTGGCTGCAGCTACTGGGGCTCCCCGTGGGGAGGGGAGTGCCAGCGCTCCCGCAGCCTCCGCAGGACGCTCGAGGCCATCCCTGCCAGCCTCTCCTGCATCTCAAAGAGCTGCTGGCCAGAGTAGCCACGCAGGTCTGCTGAGCTCAGCTGGGCAGCCAGAGCCTGGATCTGCCCCAGGAGATCCCCCTGGGGCTGCTCACTGCTGCTGCTGCTGCTGCTGCTGCTGGTGGCTGCGTCGACCAAATCTGAAAGGAGAGAAGTGCAGGGGAATCCAAGCTGAATTCCAGCTGGTTTGGTACAAAATCACATCTCTGAGCAGCCTACAGAGTAGTGATTCCATGGGAATCAGGGTTTGGTTTTTATTTATTCCATGGGAATCAAGGTTTGGGTTTTATTTATTCCACGGGAATCAAGGTTTGGGTTTTATTCATTCCACGGGAATCAAGGTTTGGTTTTTATTTATTCCATGCGAGTCAAGGTTTGGGTTTTATTTATTCCACGGGAATCAAGGTTTGGGTTTTGTTTATTCCATGGGAATCAAGGTTTGGTTTTTATTTATTCCATGGGAATCAAGGTTTGGGTTTTATTTATTCCACGGGAATCAAGGTTTGGGTTTCATTTATTCCATGGGAATCAAGGTTTGGGTTTTATTTATTCCATGGGAATCAAGGTTTGGGTTTTATTTATTCCACGGGAATCAAGGTTTGGGTTTTATTTATTCCATGGGAATCAGGGTTTGGGGTTTGTTTATTCCATGGGAATCATTCCCAGCAAATGGACTCCACCCCGCCCTTCCTCAGGGTGAGTTTTGGATCAGGATTGTCAGAATAAAACTAAACCCAAAATAAAAAGAATTGTCTTTGTTCTCTCCTGTTGCCACCAGGAGGAAATGAAGACAGGACAGCAGAACCCTCCAAACCCAAAGCAAAAAGCCACCAGCAGGTACCTGCTGCAAGTTTCTCCTCATCTCCACTGAGAGATTTCTCCTCATCATTTCCAGGCTTCTCAGTCTCTTCCAGCATTGTGCCTTCCTCCAACACTCGAGATTTTACCTGGGCATTTTTGTGGGGAGAGAACACATTTTTAGATTGGAAAAAAAAATTAGATGACATGGTGAGATGTTATTTTAACCTCACAATCAATCCAATCCCTTTTCCTGTTAATAATACTAATTTAACTAGTCACCTGCACGGTGAATTTGTGGGACTGAGGGAGGCAGGGATTAGGATTTAAAGTGCTGTTTTTAACGAAGGCAAAAAGACATCATTCCTCCTGCAGCTAATCAGATTAATATTGAATTAATAAAATTCAACTTCACCTGTTGCTCATGGTATCCCTTCAGAGCTCTCTTGACATTGGAGACTTTGGGGGAGCGGATGGGGAGGGTTTTGATTTCCAGAGCTGTCAGAGTGCTCAGGTCTCCCACAGTCTTGATGTTCTTGGCTCTGATGAGCTGCCCCAGGCCCCTGGCACTGCAGCAGGGGAGGGAAAATCAGTTATTGCTGCAGGATTAGGGAATATCCTGAGCTGGATTGGACCCACAGGATCAGCAATCCAACTCCTGGCCCTGCACAAACTCCCCATCCCTGGGGAGCTTTTCATTAAAAAAAGTACCTGAAGAATCCCAAAACAGTCAAATCGCCTCCTCACCCAACCAACCCCAACCCTTTTAAAGAATTCTGGCTCCAATTTTGGGTTTGTAGGTTCAACGAGGACTCGAGTTTCTACTGAAATGTCACCTTGAGAAGGAAGAAGCCACTCACCAGATGTTGGATGTGATCTGAGGTAAAATGACATCCACAGGGGCTTTGCAGCCAGCCAAGGCAGGATACACAAACTTGGTAAGGCACGGCAGGGATTCCTTGGCCATTTCTGTGATCTGGGGTAACACAGGGGAAGTATTAAACCCACCATCACACACTGAATACAGAGAAAAATAAATAGAAGAGAAACATGAACCAAAGCACTTCTTACTAAACACTTCTTTGAGCTCTTAAATTTAAGGGTACGAGATCCTGGGGACAGAAATCCTTTGGTTGGAGTGGTAATGTGCTGGATAGAAAAAGAGGAAAAAAATATCTCAGGGTGGCAGGAATTCAGTTAATGGTAGGAATTCAGTTAACAGTAGAAATTCAGTTAATAGTAAGATTTTAGCCCCTAAAACCTCAGAGTTCACTTGAGTTCAGAGTAACAGAATGAGTCAGGCTAAAGCTAAGTTTTGTTCCTTACACTTCTGATCCTCAGCTCTTACAACTGTGTGTAAGTGACTACAAACACGCACCAAAGCCATGTGATTTATGATAAATACACCAATACCTGAGACACACAGAACACTGTAAAAGGATTTACCCTGACCTGCATGTTAGAGAGGATTTTAAGACTTCTGGAGGAGGGTGAGGAATGGGATCTGATGACAGGACTCCTCCTGTCGATGTCGTCTGCTAGGCCCTCCTGAAAAATGGGATTGGCAAAGGAAACTCGACGGATCTGGGGAGGAACAAGGAGGTTTTAGAGTGGGAACTCACCCCAGCACAGTCAGTCTAAAGAGACAAAACAATTCAGTTTGGAATCACTGAAGTTCTTGAACAATACAGGAAATGTTTCAGCCAAGGACAGAGTGTGAGGATTCCCAAAGGAATCTCTGTGTACAACTCTGAGGATGCTGCTCCTGGTTTTGCAGTGACCCAGGCAGCAGAACAGCCTCTGGTGCTCTGTTTCAAAATAAACCCCCTCACAATGCCAATCGTATCAGTGCTGGCACATTCCAAACCCAAACCTCACCTTCCCCTGTAAGATCATTCACAATTAACCAGCATTGGAATAATTACAGCTCCTCACCCCGGTTTTCCCCTGAGCAGCAGACAACCCCCTGGAATACCTTATTGGCAGGGGACAGGGAATCATCCTCCTGGCTCCTCTTGACCCCTCTCTTCAGGATGCTGGTGGAGGGGGAGGCTGAGGGGGACCAGGTGCAGCGGGCCTGGAGGCTGGTGGGGCTCTCAGCCACCTGCACCGAGGGAGCCCCTTCCACCTTCAGGGGGGAATCCACACTCACACTGCCCAAGGCCACGTTCTCAGGCACTTTTATTTCAGTTTCCACCAATTCCTCCTTCATCTCTTGATCTGCTGGAACAACAGAAGTTTCTCCAGCAGAGTTCTCAGCTTCTTCTCCTTTATCCTCCAGATTTCCTTGGAGCTCCTCAATCTCCTTTTCCTCAGGTTTGCTGTCAACACTCAGTTCCTCAGGCACCTCTTCCAGTTGTGTATTTTCATCGATTTCTTCCTTTCCTGCAGCTGCTGGTTTTTCCTCTTGGTCCCCTGACTCCAGACAGCTCTCCCTGGGCTCTCCAGGAACACTCTCAGGCAGAACCTGCTCTGTTTGCTCCTTCTGCTCAGCAGGTTCCTTCACTTCCTCCATGGACTCAGTGGTTTCAGCTGCTGAACCCTCTGGAATCTCTGGATTCTCCTCCTCCAGCACCTCCCTGCTTCCCTGCAGCTTCTCCTCAGCCATTCCCTGGCTTTCCAAGCTGAAGGCACTGGGTTCCTCGGGAGGATGCAATGGAGTGCTCGTCCCACATGGAGCCAGGGCCAAGCTCTCCTCCAAATCTGAGTGACCAGAACCACTTCCAGGGGTCACAACTGGGCTGGGCTCAGGCTCCTCCAGCTCAGGACCTTTCTCCTTTTTCAACTCAGTGAACTTGGATTCAGTCACTTGCTGCTTTGGCTTTTTAAAGCAGCAATCACAGCTCTTGATTTTTTTCACCCTTTTGCTCCTCTTGTTCTGACACTCAGGGCTTTGCAAAGAGGAGAGCTCAGCACCTGAAACGCTTGCTGCTGCTGCTGCTGCACAGTCCTCTGGGCTGGTTTGCTTCTCCTCCTGTCTGCTCTCCTCTGCTGCTCTCCCCTCCTGCTCAGACACACAGGGGCTGCTCAGGGACTCCATGGATGCATCAGCCTTGCTCTGCTCCGTGCTGGTGTCTGGATTCTCAGAGCTGCCAGAGGCCACAGCTTCTCCAGCAGCTGCAGGAGTTTCCTGGCTTTCCAGGCCACCTGGTTCAGCTGGCACTGCAGCACCTGTGCTCACCTCAGCATCACCTTTCTTTGCCTCCACCGGACTCTTGCTTTCACTTCCCTGGGAAGACTCCTCAAGGCTCCTGCTCCCTGCCTGTCCCTCTTTCAATTTACCTTCAAGAGAATTGCTTCTGCTCCTCACTTTGATGGGTTTTTTCTTCCTTGTGCTCTCCTCCTTGCTCTCAGAACTGTCAGTCTCAGAGTTTTCTATGCTGGACAGCAAACCTTGGGAAGACCTCCTGGTGTGGTACCGTGGGCGCTCCACCTTCTGCCCTGCTGTGCTCAGGCTGCCCTGACCTTCCCCCTCGGGCCTGGGGGGATCCTCTGCCCTCCTGCCACCTCTGCTGCCCTCCTCCTCCAGGCCCCTGCCAGCAGGAGACTCCTTGGAGCTCCAGTCCTCTGCCACTCTCTCAGGTTGGCTGCTCTCTTTTGTGTTTTCCGTGGTTCTCCCAGGAACTCCTTTCTGCTTTTGGGCTCCATCCCCTTTCCCCTGGGACAGCTTCTTCTGGCCAGCTTTCTCCTCCTCTTTCCTCCTGTCCCTCTTTGGGGTCCCCTCCTCCTTGTCCTGGCTGCCCGAGGAGCTCTCCACAGCCTCGGAGCGTCTCCGGGAGGATCGGCGGAGCTGCTTCTGCTGAGAGGACACTGCTGGGCCCTGGCTGTCATCCCCTGGGGCCTGCTCAGAGCAGCTGCTGCTGTCTGGAGGGGTGTTTTCTTTGGAGTCCATGTCCAGCCCTTGGGCCTTGTCCAGCTCTGCGATGGCATCCTCGGCTCTCTGGATGTCCGCGTCCGTGGAGCGCAGAGCCTGCGAGTGGCTCAGCAGGACGTGCTCCACATCCTCCACTGCAGAGCTCAGCTCAGCACTGCTCCCCAGGCTCTCACAGCCCTGGCACTCCTCTGACCTGCTCAGGAGCCTGGATTTATTCCCCTGCAGCTCCATCCTGCTCTGCCGGCGCGTCACCCTGCGCGTGGCCGTGACGTCGGCCTCGGCTCTGGGAGCGGTTTTGTTTTCCTCTCCAGGTTTCTCAGCTTTAGCAGCAGCCTTGGTGGTGACACTGCTGTGCTCCTGTGGGGCTGCCTCAGGAGCAGCCCCAGGCAGCCCCAGCACAGAGCCCAGCGGGGCTGGGCTGAAGGGTCTGCTCTCTGCAGCCTCGAATTTCTCCAGGGTGATGAAGGACTGGCGCCGGCTGACGGGCTGGGGGGTGCCCGAGATGATGCCACTGGAGGTCGAGCTGTTGGTGACATTGGACGTGTCCTCCTTCTCTGCTGAGGTCTCCTGGGAAGCTGCTTCCGTAGAACTGGTCTCCAATCCTTCTCCAATGGATGTTCCCTCTGGGATCATCTCAGCTGTGTCATTTTTGGCCTCCCCCTCGCTGTTGCAGGCTGGGCTCTCCTCTGAGGGACATCCTTCACTCCCCGTCTTTTCCTCCTGTCCCAAAAACATCAACAGCACAAGATTTGTCCTGGAAATCAACTGAAATACTTCTTCTTGTCCTATGAATGTAATAAAAATCAACTACAGCTCTGGTGCAATAAAAAAACAACAAACATACCCACAAGGTTTTTCTAACCACCCTTCCTCTAAATTATTTATTATCTATGTTTTGATAGTTATAAAAGACACTTTTTTAAACCATTGAATCCCAAAACAAAGAGCTCCAAAACATGTTTGAAGTTTTGCTGTATTTTACCTGCTCTGATTGGCACTACAGTTAGCACAGCAGCTGTTCAGCCAATTCCTCTCCAGAAGGAATTTAGCATTTACAGTCTTTACCCCAATAAAATATTGTGGCAGCACAGACACACGAGTGACAAGAGACTGCTCACATAAATCCTCCCGTTTTGAAATCAAACACCCCACGACTGGGCCTGCCAGGAATAAATGATAAAAAGCAGAACACAGCCCTGCAATGGTGTTAAAACTTTCTCTCACTTGGTGCTGAGGATGGAAAACAAACCACAAAAACTCTGACGTTATGGCAGAAACTCTGACTTTAGTCACCATCAGACCATGGGAAATTACCTGAGGCTGGTCAGCAGTGTCTTCTTTGGCATCCTCAACCAAAGGTGGGACTTCCCTGAAAGAGAATTTAAATCAGAATCTGAAATCGGTGCTGCTGCCAAAGGAGGCACCTTTAATGACCACAACTGGGCACTTCTACTTACAAAGAATCCTCCTGGCTCTGGGTGTACTGGGAAAATGAGGTGGTGTCCTGGGATGCATCCAAGTTGTTGTACATGGCAGGAATATCAGCTCTGCAACAGCACCAGGAATGGGAGTCAGACTCTTCTTTGGAATTTATTATCTCCTCAGTTCAAGGCTAAGTTAGAGCCACATTAAATCTTTCTTTTTGGGGAATAAAAGGTGTGATTGGGATCTCACTCTGCACAGAATTCACCACAACCCAGAGGAGTTCCTGCTTACACTGCTCCTGCTGCCCAACACAGAAAACACTCCAGTATTATCCTCTCACATTAAAAAGAGGATAATTCTAAAGATTCTTTTGCAATTAAGATGAGTCTTGGGAATATCCTAATTCCTGACATGCTGCTGACTCAAGAAATCCTTTCCTTAGATTGTTTGACCCAAACCTTTAATTTCCACGATTCGTGAAAAATGACAGCTTTTATTTCCCAGTGCATGGGAACCACGAAATAAAAATCTAAACTCCAAATTCCCAAAGTCCAAACAGACCAGAGAAGCTTTAATCAAAAGAGGAAATGCAACTGCAAGAAGAATTTGGTTGCTTTAAAACAGCAAAGCAAGGAACTCTTTTACTTTAAACTTAATGATTTGTGTGGAAGAACAAGACTCAGTTACCTGTGGTGGTGTGAGAAACAGGAACTGAAGTTAAGTCAAGGAATGACATTTCACATTAAGTTTAAAACAATAAATGACAGACCTCTTTGACCTAAGCACTTCTTTCTGATGTTCTGTCAATATTCTTGGTTTTGTTTCTGGAGGAATAAACACAAAATCAACAGATTTCTCCTCTTCCAGAAGCTTCTCACTCGTTGTCTTCGGAGATGAAAATTCTAGTTTTAACTGCAGAAAGATAAAAAAAACCCAAATCAGGGTTAGGAACAAGAGAAGAACCGAAAATCAGGAATTTCTGAAGGACATGACCAATCTCTGTGAGGGATCTGCCAACCCCAGAAGCCACCAAACCCCAAATCTCTCAGAACTTCCAACCAGAGTGAGGACAGAGGGTTTTTTATTTGCCACCCTCCCACACTCAGCCTGACCTCCTCCCCAAAATTCAGGAGAGAATTCTGACAGGAATATTAAATCAGACTGTGCTGGGCAGCCTAAACTGGAAAGAAAAATATTTCAGCATCCTTAAACTCGTGATTTTGTCCTGGATTTGATGTCAGGACACCTCTCTGGGAACATTTTACCTTTGCAGGTGTTGCTTGCAGGTTGCTGGGCTTGTCTCTGCCATCATTTTTCAGTTCACTTGTATGTGCCAATATTGAATCTCGTTTCTGTCCCACCTTCACCTCCATCCCACTGATCTTTGCATCCAGCTGGGAATTTTCCATCTGTTCAGACAAAAACACACTGAAGGCACTGAAGGGAACAAACTCCAAGCTCTCAAACCCACCCTGTGGGAATTTCTAGAGTAAAAGCATCCCATCTGGAATAAAATCATAAAACTCACAAATTTCCTCTAAATTTCCTAGAGAGCAACTTTAAAAACCCCTAAATATTTCAAATAAATTCTTAGAAGCCAAAATTCCCAATGCAGGAAGTGGTAAGAACCAGCTGAGACTTTTCACAGTGCTAACCCAGCACAGTTCATCATTTTAAACATGAAACCACTGCAGGTCAATCAGATGAAAAATCCCAACTGACCTTTCATCCATTCCCTGCTGAACAATTCCCAGGAAATGCCAACCACAGGATTTTTTTTACCATCTTTCCCATGAATATTTAGAATATTTACCATGTCAGAGAAGGGGCCACTGCACTCCTCAGACATCTCAATGCTTTCAAAACCAGGCAGCAGCAGAGGGATTTTCTTTTTGGCTTGGTTTAACACTGACCTGCTCAATAACAACAACAAAAAAACCATTTTAGATTCATGGGAGGAGAGAAAGGTGCAGGAAAAGAGCAGCAGCTCACAATAAAAAGCTTATATATATATAAATACGTATATATATATATACTTATATTTATATATAAAAAATACTATCATCCAGCTTGCACAAGGAATCAGAATGGCCCACCATAAATTGTGTAGATCTGAACAATAAAAACCTGTTTCTTACTCAGGGAAAGAGCAGCAACTCACAATACAAAGGTCATATATAGTATATATTTTTTTTCTTTATGTGTATTTTTAATATAAATTCTTTTTATAATATATATTTATATATAAAAATACCAATGCCCAGCTTGCACAAGGAATCAGAGTGGTGCAGCACAACTTGTGAAGATGTGAATAATAAAAATCTAGAAAAATATAATAATAACACTCAGGGAAAAGAGCAGCAGCTCGCAATACAAAGCTTTTATATATAAATATATAGATATATTTATATACATTATTTATATGTTTTCTATATATAAAAAAATACCAATCCCCAGCTTGCACGAGGAATCAGAGTGGTACACCACAACTTGTGAAGATCTGAATAACAACATTCTGTTTCTTACTCAGGAGAAGAGCAGCCCCTCACAATACAGAGCTTTTTAAAATACATATATATGTGTGTATATATATATACACACACACATACATGTATACCCATATATGTATTAAATATATTTATATATAAAAATATATTTATATTTTTGTATTAATTTTAAAATAAAAAAAATTATATATGTGTTCTTTTAAATATATGTTTATATATATGGTTTTATACATGTTATATATATGTATATATACATGTATGTTTTATATATATACATTTTACATATACATATGTATACATGTTTTTGTATACATGATTTTATATATATGTGTTTATATATATATGTTTTTATATATATTTTTTTTTTATATTTGTGTATATATATGGTTTTTTATATATGTGTTTCTATCTCTAAGGACCAACCCCCAGTCAGAAGAAGGAATCAAGAGTGGCACAAGACACCTTGTGAAGATACAAATAACAAAAATCCAGAGCAGTCTCTTACTTCAGTTCCTGTGGGTAGGTGAGCGAGGAGGCCTTGGCAAAGGTGCAGTTCCAGAGCTGGGCACTCTGCTGCCTCAGCTGCTTGTTCCTGTGCTGGAAGGCCACACACAGCACGGGGCTGAGCTGCTGCAGGAGCTCAGAGTCACAGGAGCCAGGGCAGTGACACTGCAGGCACTGCAGCACCTCGGCCAGCAGCTTCTCCAGCTCACGGGGAACGAAATACAGAGGGGGTTTTAGAGTTAAATTTGCAATTAAAATCTGCAATATTTGAATTAGAAGCTTAAAATGAGCTTTGTTATCACAGCCCGAAATGTCACGTCACATCCCAGTCTAAGAGCTGAGTGTTCCTCCCCCCAAGAATACAGAATTCCCCTCAAGAGTAAAGAATTTAAAAATTAGATCTCTACCCTCGTCACATTTTTAATTTGGCTTTGTTTTAATACAGAAGAAATGGCAAGAATGGAAAGTGTTCCACGTTTTCCCCCAACCCCAGTGATTTCTGTGGCAAATTTACCTTGTTGTTCAGATTGCTGTAGACTTTGGGTACCTCAGGGAGCCTGCCAAAACAAAAATTCAAATCACTGATATTGTGAATATAAATTTCAAGGAGGCTGCCAAAAACCGAAATTCAAATCATTGATATTTTCAATATAAATTTCAGGGAGCCTGCCAAAACAAAAATTCAAATCATTGATATTGTGAATATCAATTTCAAGGAGTCTGCCAAAAGCAAAAATTCAAATAATTTTTATTTTGCTGTCTCATTCAATCCCAAGCCTCAAAGTTTAACAGATAATAAATTCCAGCAGTGCACACTCGTTTTAGTGAGTAACTTGATGGGATCATTTAGTGAAATGAATCTCAAATGAGGGATTAAACAATTTCTTGATGGAGTTTCCCAAATTATCCTTTAAATTCCATGGATACTGAAATGCTGACTTTAGGAGAAATTAATGGAAAAGTCAGTGGTAATTAAAACAAACTGAAAATCAAGGCATTTCTTATAAATTAACTTTCTAATTGCTCTCCTTAAACACATTGCCCAGGGCTCATAAATATTTGCATTAAAGAGGTGAAATATTTACATTAAAAAGCTGAAGTACCACTGAGCAATTCCAGAGAAATAAATGTATTCCATGGAAATAAATGTATTCCACATACAAAAAATCCTGAGGTACAATTAGCCAGAAAAATGTGAGGAACTTTACACTTATTAACTCATTTTTTGAACCTGTGAACTCTCAGCTGAAGAGGTTCCTACATTTTTATTTGCTTGATCCAACTTCTCCTTTTTCAGGAAAAAAAATCTTAAAAATAAGATGCTCAGAAAATAAACTTTTCCATTTTTCTGAGTAAATCCAAGGAAAACCATTTTTATGAATAAATCCAAGAAAAACCACGCTCAGGAAAAAAAGCACCAAGCCAAGTTTTTTTCTCAGTATTTCCTTCTGCTTCAAAACTTCCAAGGTTTCAGTGTACATCAATTAATTATCATTAATTTCCTAGAAAATGTGATTAGAAAACAAATTTCTGTCACTGAGTATCTTCACTGCAGGGCAAAATAAACTTTTGAACCTTGCACAGATGCCAACAGAGCCCCTCTGGAAAGACCAAAATTTGAATTATGGAGCTTTTTTTTTCCAAATCCTACAAAACCTGAGCTCTGTCCCACACACCTCCAGAGTTTTCCCCATCCCAAATTTCCCTCCCACCCTCCAAACACTCACTTGGTTTTTTCATAAAACACAGCCAAGGGCTTGGAAAAAATGGCCAAAGTGGCTCCAAGGAGTGAAGGCAGGGAGATGTGGCTGAGGATGGTGTGCAGAGCAGCCAGCAGGGAAGGGCCCACGGAAATCAGGGATTCTGCATGGATTTCCTGGGAGCTGAACTCATGGAAGGAGTTCAGGAGCACCAGCAGGAGCTTGAAGAGAGAGGTCAGCTTGCCAAGGGGCTCCTTCTTCTTCTTAGCCCAGTCTGTGGGGGTCTGGGGAGCTGAGATTTTAAAAGAATTCTATTAAAAATTTGATTTTTTTTTTCCTTAAGCAACATGCCTGACAACAAAAGACAGCTGAGCACTGAGTATACATGAGAGGCAGAGCTTTGATTCCCAAACTAGACCAATATATAAATAGTTTAAAAACTGATTTAACAATTTAAACACATTTTTAATGCATCATTTTTATCTGATTTCTATTCTTTTTTATTTATATTCCTGGCTGGTCAGACTCTGCTTTTAAGGTTTTCATGCCTACTTGAAAAGAAACAACCACCCCTCAGATACCACGTGATACACAAATCCTGGAACAGTGAACAGGAGGGAAGGAGAAATATAAATTTTTATTCATTTCTTGATTTGGAAGTGAAGTTTACATTGTTTTTCCTCATCAACATTTCCAACTAAAGCATTTCATTCCCTCAGCAGGTGAACACTGCCTTTCATCACTTAAAAAAATTCCCATTGGGCAGATAAATTTGAACTACTTTTTTACTGAATTATGCCTTTTTTTAAAATTATTTCTCCAACTTTAGCAGCTTAAGTGGGAACAAGAAAGAAAACAAAGAGTATTTTATACAAAACGACCCTTTGTCTTGTTAAACTCTTAATTTTTAACCAATGCACAAAAAAACCCAAATTGAATTGTTTCCTTACATCTGGTTTTGGGCTGGAATTTGGTGCCATAGGGAGCAAAGTTGATGCAGTCAACCATGACTGACACAAGGTGGGTGAGACCTTCCAGCATGGGAAACACCTGAGGAGGAAACATACATCAGCAGGAAGAGAAATCAGTCAGCAGAAAATTGACCAGCAGAAAGAAAAAATCAACCAACAGAAAGAGAAATCAGTTCAGAAAAAAAGAAATCAACCAGCAAAAAACCAACCAGCAGAAAGAGAAATCAATTCAGAGAAAAAGAAATCAACCAGCAGAGACAGAAATCCATCAGCAAACCCAAAAATCCATTCATCCATCCCTCAGCAAAACCCAAAAATTAATCCATCCATCCCTCAGCAAAACCCAAAAATCAGTCTATCCATCCATCAGCAAACCCAAAAATCCATTCATCCATCCCTCAGCAAAACCCAAAAATCAATCCATCCATCCCTCAGCAAAACCCAAAAATCAGTCCATCAACCCATCCATCAGCAAACCCCAAAAATCAATCCTCAAAAGTGGAACAAGGACAGAAAACCCCACTTTTTTTTAGGTGTTTAGGACAGCAAAAGAAACAACTTTTAATTAAAAGGTGGGGAAAAAATTGTTCTGCATGATCGGGTCAGACTGATAAAATTCCATTTTAAATACACATTTATACTGAGGATGAGCTTCCCATTCTAATAATTGAGATATAAATAGTGTCTAAAGCAGCAAACAGAAGCAGGCAGCTGGGAGAAGGGGTCACATTTAGGATAAATCAGTAAAATTAAGGTTCAAGGGTCACTGTGTGCTCAAGGACAGAAAAGTCATTACAAGCACAACAATTAAGCTGTCATTAACAGTCAAAGCAAAATTAATTTATAGTGCATAGAAAAACATGATCAAATTGTTTTTCCCCCGTGAATCCATCCAAATTCTCCTCCAAATAAGGTTAAACTTGCTTTAAAAGGAACACTGACATTGGGAGCTAAAGGGATTTTCAATATAACTTCACACTGGAGTTTTAAATTGTTTCAGTTTGGCTTGTTTAGTAATTACAAAGTGATGTTTGTTATCAGGGTCCAGCAGCATCCAAGGTAGGTTATACAATGATGCAATCTCCTCAATTCCAGGTTTTTAAATTCCATTTTTTTTGTTTCTTTCACAGTATTTTTTCCAAAGTGAATTTCAAGCATGAAGGATTTTTATATCCCAAATTAAATGTTCGTCCCCCTCCTCTTGTGGTGTGAGTTTGGGAAGAAGCAACTTAGGTAAGGAAAAAAAAAATGTTTCTTTCAAAACCTTTCTCTTTTTTTACAGCTTTAGCAGTAAAATCCTTAAATTTTAATGTCCAAAGCTGATGGTTCCACGTTGCTCCTTTCTAACTGCAGTGCCTGTGTTTGTGGTGTTTATAAACACATTTCACCTGGACAAATCCCATTTACCACCCCCATGGCACTCATTCATCATTATTATTAATTAGAAGCCAAATCCCAAAATCTGCCTAACTACTGGAATATTTAATAATTTAAAAATAATTCCTAATTATTTTTACTCCCTCCTTTCATTTCTTTACCAACTCTTTTACCAAATGAAAGCTTGAAATCTCACCCGAAACCACTCCACGTTCCAGAAATCACTACACTAAACTTTACAAAACACCTTCTTTTGCATCTGATTTATTAGAGATCTGCTGAATGATATGTTTTATACTCACTACTGGAGTTTCACCTTCTAGCCCAGATATTATTTTGGCACAAAGCTCTTCACAGCACAGGTTTTCTTCTGCTGTTGCAACCAGAGCAGCACAGCGAGCGAAAGCTCGGTACAGGTCTGCCCAAGAGCGCAGCAAGGATTTCAAAGTTGGCTTCAAAAACAAGAGAGAAAGAGTTGAGAAATGTCAATATCTGTGCACAGAGAAAAAAAACTTTGATTTAGGCTTTTCTTCTTCTGTCACAGACCTAGGGAATTGTTTAGGGTTTGAAGGTGGAGGTTTAGGGTTTTAAATCAACGCAGTGTAGGTGTTGTATTGAACCCAAAGTCGGCTCTGAGAGTTCAGACATTTTATCAAGCCCATTTTGGAATTAATTTGATTCATTTGTGTTACCTGTGGGAATCCCTGAGTGGGGAAAATGTGGGCTACTGGCAGCAGCAAAGCACTGTACACAGCACTGAAATTGTGTTCCAGGGCATCCCCTTGGTTCACCTCGTTATTCTGTAACAAGAAAAGAGTTTTGTATTATTCATTTTTTCACACTTGTGAATACTTTGCTCATTAAATAAACAGGGTTTTTTTCCCACTTTTCTCCAAGGAGATGATCTCCCGAACTGGTTGGGAGAAGAGCTGCTGAAATCTGCTTTTTTAGCAGATTCCCTTTGGGAAGTCTCCTCCCAAATTTTGTCTCAAACTTGGCCATTAATGAAGCTGCAAAACTGGGATGACAAACGAGGCTGCTCCTGACTCACTGTCATAAGTACAGCTGGAAATCAGATATTCTGCTCTTGCAAGAGTTCAGCAGGATCCTGCTAGCAAAGGCTAAAAAGTTCTGTTTCTAAATTCTAAAACACATCCCAAGAATTCAACCAATCTGTCAGGAAATGTCTGATGGATTTCTCATTATTCCATCTGCAGTCAGTGCTGACCACACTCAGAGAATCCTGGAATGGGTTGGAAAGAACCTTAAAAATCATCTCATTCCAACCCCACTCCTCTCATCCCACACTTTCCACTGTCCCAGGCTGCTCCAGCCTGGCCTTGGACACTGCCAGGGATGGTCAAGGCATGGGATGGCAGAAATGTCACACAGCAAAGGACCACGAGGAAATGGTTGTTAATCAGGTTGTTGTTAATGAGGCTGTAATTAATTTTTAGGTCAGTTTTTGTCGCTTCAGTTTGGGATCAGCCTCTGATTTGGCCACAGCTAAATTTAGCTCACTGAGCACTCTGAAAATCTGGGTAATAGAACTCAAAGCAGGAATCATCTCCGTGGGCATTTTACTTCCTGGACACCAAATTTGACGTTTGCTGGTCAATAATACAGATCTCAGGAAGGCAAAGCTTCTCTGGGAATTCCACTCCAGCCCCTCCCCACCTCCCAAGCCAGGAATTCCTCCCCAGTATCCCATCCATCCCTGTCCTCTGGCACTGAGAAGCCATTTCCTGTGTCCATGCTACTGTAAATCCAATTTCTTCAGAAATTTGATGATTTTTAGATCTAATGACTAATGAGGATTAATTCGTTCAGCAACTCCTACGTTACCATCAACGTATTTCTAGCAAATAAGCTGCTAAATCTTTTAAATATTATCATTTCTATGGGTTTTATTGCACTAAAGATGCCTGACATGAGTAAAACTCTGGTCTAATTACACCCTGAACATCCCAATCTGGGATTTATTTTATTTTTACATCCCATGGTATTTAAAAGCTAACAGCTCCTAAAAGGAAGCTTCTTATGGTTTTCACCAGCAGGATTATGCCAAATTATCTAATTTCAGTGTCACTTCAAGGCATGGAGTTCTAAAAAAAAATAAATTCAGATAAATGCTCAGCAAAGTTCTCCTGTGGAGTTCTAGGGCTGGGGAAGAGACCCAAAAGCCACTGATGAATGAAGGAATTAATGAATTACCTGATTAATCCACTCAGTCAGAGGATGAACAACAATACTCCACATCCTCCAGAGGTGCTCCTTGTTGCCCACCTGCCCTGCACTCTGACCAATGACACAGAGCACAGACTCACTGAAAGCCAGAGCAGAGGTGGGTCCAGACAGGGCAAAACCCACCAGAGTTTCCAGAATCCCAAAGAATCTGGGGAAAAGAAATTCCAAAAGGTAAGAGTTTTTGGGGTTTTTTTTCCCTAGTTGAAATTAGAGGGGAAATAAATACAATTCTGTTGTATTTTCTAAGGGATGCTCAAAGCTCCACATACCTCTCATCTGTCACACAGCATTCCAAGAGATTATTATGGAAAGGCAGCTGGATTAGGAACAAAGCTGGAGTTCCCTGGGAAGAGAAATTGAAGAGGTTCAAACAGCATTGATCACATGAAATGGCTGCCTCACTTCTCTAAGTGTTTCTATTTCGTATTTAACTCTGAGCCAGAAATTCACAATCATTAAAAAATCATTTGGACAAAATCATTTGTCCAAAATTCTCAATTCTAACATTCAAACATAAAAATAAGAGGGAAAACTGGAAATTTAAGATGCTGCCTCACTTCTGTAAGTATTTCTATATTGTATTTAACTCTGAGCAAGAAAGTCACAATCATTAAAAGTTGTCCAAAATTCTCAATTCTAACATTCAAACATAAAAATAAGAGGGGAAACTGGAAATTTAAGATGCTGCCTCACTTCTGTAAGTATTTCTATATTGTATTTAACTCTGAGCAAGAAAGTCACAATCATTAAAAGTTGTCCAAAATTCTCAATTCTAACATTCAAACATAAAAATAAGAGGGAAAACTGGAAATTTAAGATGCTGCCAGATCTTAGGATTTGTTTATTTCCAGGTTACAGCATGAGATCTTTTGGAAAACTTCTGTTCAAATCTATCCCAAATATTCCAGGTTTGCTAATGCTGAGAGTATCTAACAAAATCTATTTAATATCTGTATTTAATAATTAGAATTTCAACCAGGACACTCCTTCCTACTGAGTCTGCTCCTCTCCAAACAAGAATCTCCCAAATTTAGCAGCATTTCAGCCTTTTTTCACAGGTTTTTTGTGGTTATTTTCTGAATATTTTATTACCTGTTCCTCCCTTCTGATGCAGCACACAGAACAATATCCACCAATGACAATCTGCATTTCCTGCAGTAATTTCATTAATTAGAGGCAGTTTAATTACTCCTCAGAAGTGAGGCCTGCAAACCAAGCCTGCACTGTGGAACATGAAATAATTTGACTTCCCAATCCCTTTCAGCATTATTAAAATCCCAGAATTAATTCAGACTTACATTTAAAAGATCCATATCAGCAACTTGATAAGCTGGGGAGCCCAAGACTTTTGGAGGCAACTCTTTGACAGTGATATCAATGAGAGACTGAGCAGGAGAAGAGAAAAAAAAAATACATTTAAATATTTTATTTTTTTTCTGAGGGTTCAAATATTTTAAGCAACAGCACAAATAAAATAAATTGAATAAAAAAATAAAATTTAAAAAAATTGAGACCATTTTACTTTTATAATAAAATAAAAGTAATAAATAAAGTAAAATTAAATTAAGATAAAATTGAATAAAAAGTAGAAGAAAAATAAAATTGAAATAATTTCCTTCAGTTAAAAAAAACAAAAAAAAAAAAATTCCATTAAGGTGTCCAAAGTGGTTTTTTTTGAAGCACAGGAGAACCCTGTGCCCAATTCTGCTGCTAAATCTGAGAATGCTTTTCAAGAAAAACTCACCAATATTTTCTGCACAGGCAGAGAGTTTGATCTCACAGTGTTTTTTAAGGCCTGGAGTAACATGGTCAATATTTCTGAGCCCTGTTTCTCTTTCTTATTTCCTGCAATAAAGAACATTTCCAGTCAGGGAATGGTCACTCCCAGCATCATTCCAACTTTTAGCACAAAAACAAACAAACAAAAATATTCTGTGTAAATTTGTAAAAAATTTACCAAAACCTTCAGAGATTCAGGTACCAATTCTGTTCATAACATAACTGAAATTTTAAAGTTTAAATAAAACCCTCCAAGTTTAATTAGGAAATGAAAACACCTTTGTTTCATTAAAGATTTGAATTTTGATAGATTAAAGTTGTGGAGTTTCGTATTCAGCTAAAGAAAACTTCTTCATTTTCTGTTCAATTTTCAATAGAAAAGTTTGCATTATTAAGAATGTTCTGGACTTTCCTTGGGTAAAGGACAGTTTTAAAAGAGGAAAGAACTTTTATAAACACTACAGTTTACTATGGAACAGAATTCCAATGAAGAAAAAAGGCACCAGAGTCAAAACCTTGAATTTTCTGTCTCCATTCCTCAACACTAATGACTTGAGGAGGGGCTGTTTTTCTTTCAAAATTGCTTTAAAATAAAACAGAATTATTGATTCAGACTAAACCCAAATCATGCAGCATCAACAATGAATGGTTTAGTTTAACTATAAACCACCTCTGACTGGTGAGCAATGCCAAATTAAAGAAAAGAAACCCTTTTTACCTGCTTCAATTGCTGTTTTTACATAGCCATTTATGTCCTTCCAGATAACATTCAGCAAACAATCTGCAAGGCAACAATGGGTTTTATTCAGTCTGCAATAAAAATATCCCAGAAAACTGCAGCTAAAATACAAATTGTGTGAAAGGACAGAGTTTGATTCAAGCCAAAACTCGAATTTCAACTCAAGTCAGAGCAGTTCTACTTTTACAACCTCAGGATATCACAAGAATGTGGTGATTTCTTGTGTTTCCCTGGCCCACTTGATCTCCCAGGAAATGTTTAAATCCCATCACTGAATTCTTACCAGGAACTTCTTTTCCAATTGCAACAAAGCCATCCTGAACAGCATTTATCAGAGTGCTGGCATGCTTACAAAAAAAAGAAGGGCTACTGATCAGTGGGTACTGCAGAGGCTCTACAAGAACAAAAAAAACACATATATTCCATAAACCTGTTACTTGGCAGTTTACTGGGAAAGTAAGCCTTCAAAAGAATCAAATATTTGTGCATTTACAGCAGTTTTTAACATAAAAACAGCTTCAAGACGACAACACTTAAAATCATTTTACACTTAGAAGTTTAAATCGTTTTGCTCCAACAGACAAGGCTTGAGATTACACAAATACATTTTTTTTAAAGAATTAAAACTTGTAGAATTCTGTATGTACATTTAAAAATCATTAGAATTCTCGATGTACATTTTAAAAAAAAATTTCCATCTGTAAAATTCGTATACCTAAACTAAGCACGAGTTTGTTTTGCTTGGCAAAATCCACCACTTGTGGTCCCATGAGGAAGTGGAGCAACATTTCAACAGCCAGGAGTTGGATGGAAGGGAAGAGCACCAATCCTGCTGTGCTGCTGTTCAGGGCCATCCTGGGAGTGCCTGGGCTCACAAATGGGAAAGGACCTGGGGAAAGGACACAAATCAAATCTCAATTCCAGGAAAAAAACTCAAATTCCTCAAAAAAAGAAGGATAAATCAGGAGTGGTGCTGGCTGAAATCAGCTTTTTAAGATAAGTGGAGTTTGCAGTCACAGCAATATTTGTTTCCCATGTTTAAATATTTGCCCCAAAACTGTAAATTCTGGGACACCCAATCCTGCTGTGCTGCTGTTCAGGGCCATCCTGGGAGTGCCTGGGCTCACAAATGGGAAAGGACACAAATCAAGTCTCAATTCTAGGAAAAAAATTCAAATTCCTCAAAAAAACCCAAAAGGATGAATCATGAGTGGTGCTGGCTGAAACCAGGTTTCTCAGGTAAATAGGGTTTGCCATCACAGCAGTATTTTTTTTTCCCATGTTTAAATATCTGCCCCAAAATTGTAAATTCTGGGACACCAAATCCTGTTGTGTTGCTGTTCAGGGCCATCCTGGGAGTGCCTGGGCTCACAAATGGGAAAGGACACAAATCAAGTCTCAATTCTAGGAAAAAACCTCAAATTCCTCAAAAAAAGGATAAATCATGAGTGGTGCTGGCTGAAACCAGGTTTTTCAGATAAGTGGGGTTTGCCATCACAGCAGTATTTTTCCCCAGGTTTAAATATCTGCCCCAAAACTGTAAATTCTGAGACATTAGGATTTTATTTTGGCCACACAAAGCTCCATGGAAGCTGTGGTTACACAGTCACTGAATTGTTTTTGGATAAATGTGCTGCTACGAAACAGTTTCCACTGGAAATTGTCACCTGGAACACAAATTTAAGAGGTCTTGGGAAAAATCTTTTGACCAACTCAGCTGTGATCTCCACAGGACTGAGATGAACTTTTTAAAACAGGGAATAGAGGAAACTCCCCAAATCCAGGATATCCCTGAGGCTCCCAACTACAGCAGAACACAATGGCACAAGCTTCCAGAAAGGGAAGAAAAATCAGGAGTTTTTATTGGCTATTTATTTAGATAAAAAACTCAATCACATGCGGTTTCACATGTGGTTAAAGTATGAAAATTCCTGATGGATCATCCTCATCACTGGGCAGGGTGAGATGGGAATTTTGGGAAGGAATTCCTGCCTGGAAAGGTGGGGAAGCTCTGGAACAGGGTGCCCATCCTTGGAAGCTTTAAGCTCATTCCTGGATGAGCTTTCAGGTCCTTTCCAAGCCAAACCACCCCAAAATTCTCTATTCTTCAGGCAGAAACTAAAAATGCTACAGAAATGAAAGGGCACATCGAAATAGCACATGAAAAATAAGATTTTAAACCAGAGCTCCCTTGCCACAGAGAACACAACTCAGGACATTAAAACTGGTCCTCAAACCGTGATTGGGCACAACTTTTTAAACTTTAAATAATGACTGCAACAGCCTCATTTTACCCAACAGAAATCATAAATCATCTCTGAGCCACGCAGAAAAAAAATCACTGTTTTCAAGGACAATAAGTATCAATGAAAAAGCAGAACCATGACAAAGAGAGGAGAGGAGTCTCTGCCTGTGAAATGCAGCTGGAAATGTCAGCAGGTTGATGTTTCAGTACCTGATTTCTGCCCAGGGGTTGCTGAGGCCAGGCTGGAGTTGTTGGGACGTGAGGGGGTTCCAGGGAATGCAGCAGCAGCAGAATCCACACTCAGGGTACTTTGGATTAACGGGACACAAACCTGCAAAGGGAAACCAGCAACAGCTACAACAAGGGACAAGCCATAAAAGCCTCATTTCAAATATCCCACACTGGGCTGCTGGTCACAAATCAGAGATTCTGGGTATTTAGAATGAATCAGAAATGTCTGAGCAAACAAAAAAATCCTGTTGGATGTAATATGTTTTAACAACCCCAAGAAAATAGTGTTTCCTGTCTTTAATCCCAACTTGAAGATTAATTTCATGAAATCAAGTGTTGAATAAAAACAGGTCCATTGCACTTACAATGTGACTAGAAATGCAACACCTGCATCATTTTTCTTTCTATCTTTCTCAACATTTATGGTCTTTTCATCACTTTTCCTATGGCAGCCTTTTCCAAACCCACATTTCCTTGGTGAAAGGAGAAAAGAGTCCTTTATTTCAAATGTATAAAGTGGGGTTTGCCATCAGAGCTGTACTTTTCCCAAGTATAAATAAATACCTGCCCCAAACCTGTAAATTCTGGAACACCAAAATTTTATTCTCCATGGAAGCTGTGGTTACACTGAATTGTTTTTGGATAAATGTGCTGCTACAAAACAGGGGTTTTTTTATTGGGATTGTCACCTGGAACACAAATTTAAGAAGTCTGGGCAAAATAGTCTGTATGAGTGCACTCAGGACAGAACATTCTCAGAGACTCCCCAGACTTTTGGGGCTGTGAGTCTCAAATATTCCTCCCAGATAATCGATTTTTACACCAGGACAAACTGGTTCCTTGGAGCTGTTTCATTTCAGTAACAAACCCCAAAGGGATGCAGCAGGGATTATTTGACAGAGCTCAGAGGGGCCTGGGCTGCACAGGGAGGAGGATCACTGTCTCCTGGGTTACCTGTTCAAAGTTGGAGGGCAGGTGAGGTCCCAGCCTCACCAGGAGATACCACCACACCTCCAGCTTGGTGAGTGCCAGAGCCTCTGTCCTCACGTGGATGGAGCTCAGGGGCTGCATCAGCAGCTTCAGCCTCTTGGCACTGCACAGGATGTCTGGGGGATAAAAAAAACAAAGTGCATTTGAAACAACAGCAATTCTTAAATCACAGCCCAGCAGAATATGATTAAACCATTATGTTTTAACCTAAGATATTTCAGCTTTGAATTCTATTATCAGTAATTTGCAAAACTCAATCACACCAAGATTTCAATTCTCTCACTGCTCTAATTATTACCTAGAATAATCAAGTATTTTTTTTTTCAATGCCAAGACTGGAATTAAGTTTTCTGAATTCCAACCTGAGGTTGGACCCAACCTGACCCATATTTTGGGATTCTGTGGTAAACAGGAGAAATTCCCTGTAGCTTGTTCTGTTAGGTCCCATCTGCTCCAGGGAAGGGAAAACCAAACACTGAGTTTTCTCTTCAGAATACAGAGGAGAACAAAGTCAAAAATATCATATTTTGACACAGGGTAGACTAAAAACTTGTCCAAAATCCTTTTAAACAACTTTTTTTTTTAACAGCTCTGGAATCCTCAAGTGTTGCCTTTCTTCAGTTAAAACACAGCATCCAAAATAAAATACACAGAATGTTTTATTCTCTATTTCATTGCTGTTTGGATCAACTGTAGCACTGTAAAACATAATTTCCTAATTTTATTCTATTTCTAGCACTCCCAGCAGAAAAATCAGGGCAGAACAAATGATTAAACTATTTCCTTGCCTCAAAAAGAAAACAAGAAAAAAAAACCAGCAAAGAAACCCCAAAAAGCTTCAATTTCCTCAAAAAGAAAACAAAACAAGAAGAAAAAAAAAACCCCAACAAACAAAAACTCCTTCAATTTCCTCAAAAAGGAAACAAAAAAACCCCAATAAAGAAACCCCAAAACTTCAATTTCCTCAAAAAGAAAACAAAACAAGAAGAAAAAAAACCACCCCAACAAACAAAATCTCCTCCAATTTCCTCAAAAAGGAAACAAAAAACCCCAACAAAGAAACCCCAAAACTGCAATTTCCTCAAAAAGAAAACAAAACAAGATAAAAAGATAAAAAACCACCAAAGAAACCCAAACCCTCCAACTTCTGCACACACACAATGAATTTTTATGCACCATTTGGAGACACAAACAACGCACTGACCACTAACAGATGAAATTTTTTTCCCAGTTATCTACTAAATAAAGCAAAACAAGTCAGGATTAAATACATTTTTTTTTAAACCATCTACCTGGATTCAGAGCAAAATTATCAATGAGGCTTTTCCATGCAATGAAGGCAATTTTCTTCACCACTGGGGAGCCACTACGAAAGCCCAGCTCCTCCAGCTGCAGCAGGGAGTTGATGAAGCTGCCGCTGCGATGCAGGGTCTGAGCAGGAGAGAAAATTCACAATTCAATGGATTTGTGCTGTTAAAAAAAGATAAATCTCCTTTTTCTCAAGGGTTTCTTGCCTCCTCTTGGCTCACCTTTCCAAGCAATCTGACAAACAGGGGCCACAGCTTCAACACGAAGGTCTCGTTCTTGGCGGAGAATAATTTCTGGAGTTCGGAAATTAATTTCTGCGGGGAAAAAGGAAGAGGATTTTCTACAAGGAATGGGTTTAAAAAATTAAAAAAAAACTACACAGATCGATGTCTGGGGACACAACCAGCCTGTTTCTACTGCAGAAGGATTTTATTTTGTGCCACACAGAGTTTGTTCCCACCTGATTTCTCTTTGTTGTTGATATTTATGTTATTCCGACAGCGGCGACCAACAAAGCAAAACCTGTTTCTTCAAATATTTGCATTTCCTCCCACTCTAAAGTCAAAACACAACCTGACCCCAAACATCACCTGGTTTGGTTGGGGTTTTTCGGCAGAAAATAAGGTAAAATAAATAAATCAAGTCCTGGAAGTGAAGGGGAACATGAAAAGCTTCATCGAAAACACCAAAGGGCTGCTGCTGCTGCTGCACAGGCTGGGGAATCCTGAAGGACATGGAAAATGCTGAGTATCCTCTGCTTTCCTGCCTCCATCCCCACTCTCAGCCCTCCAAATTCTGTCTCTCATCCCTTTTGTTGCCTTTTTTTTGGGTACTTTTTTTTGGGGTACTTTTTTGGGGGGGCACTTTTTTGCAGTGGTCCCGTATTTACGTTTCCATTTGTTTTTTAACACTAAAAACAGCATCAAAAAGCTGCTGCCAAAGCACAAGAAATCGAACTCACGCCCCCCCAAAACCTTCCAAATGCTCCTGTTGAGCAAAGGCCCAGCTTTGTCACTCACTGTGGTCATCAGGTGCTCGGTGACAGCTGCCACCTCCTGCTGCTTCTGCAGGAGCAGCGGCATCCCCATCTCCAGGGCAGTGGCACCTCTTAACTGCACTTTGTGAGCTGAGTGGACAACCAGAGGGATGATCAGCTTTGCCCACCTCACTGCCTCTTCTCCCATCTGGGCTGGTGTTTGCTCCATCAAGCTGGATCCAAAAAAAAAAAAAACCCCAAAAACAACAAGCCACAAAAAAAAAAGAGATTATAGATCTCCAACAGATGCTCAGGCACTCAAATTCTATCATCAGTAAATGTTTTGATTCGATCTGTGATTTAAAGGAAATCATTCCAAATGTTTTAATCAGTTGTAAGTTCAAGTGTTATTTCAGATAAAACTCTCCCAAAGCACAACAGCCTGCCTTGAGAGCTGTCCTTTCTGGTTTATGTCACAATTATTTGGACAAAGGAGCTGAGAGCCTGCCAGGAATCCACAATTCCCAAAGGAAGTTTGGCCATGAACCATCCCTGGGGGTTCCCAGGAAGCTCCCACACTGCTGGGAATAAATCCCTGCAGCTTTTGGAGAAAATCCCCAGCCAGGTTTGCACAGACTCCATGAACACTGGCTCTGATTTTATCACAGCTCTGGTTTTATCCTCCTCTCCCCAAACTGTCAGAGCACACCATGACAAAATCCCACACATTTCCATCACCTCACACCCCCCAGAAAAGGTGTAAAAATGGGAATATCTGGCATATATTCAAGGCAGTCTGATCTAGAAATCCTGGGGTTTTGTCAAGTTCCCCTTTTCCCCCCAGGAAATTCAAATCCCCATCTTATGGAGAATTTGCTGTACTAAGGAAAAATTCTGCCTTTCAAGTAATTTTATTAAAGCCAGAGAACAAGAACTGTTGAAAAGAAGTATTTAAAATGGATTTGCAGTTCAAACCAGATGCCAAAAGCTTCAGAGAAAACTTAAAAGAAGAGTAAAGGTACAAGCTCCATGTCTTTACTAATACAGAAATTAAATTAACACTAAGTAAAGATAAAGTTGGAATATTTGAGTGCTGCTGACCAGAACAATGCACTCACAGTGATGGTCCTAAAAAGTCACCTTTTAGCAATTAAACAGGAATTTCAACAGTGACAGGAAATAAAGCATTAAAATATGTTACCAAGGGTAGGTTTTTAAATAAAGCCCCAAATAAAGGCAGAGAAATTCTCAAAGGTTCTGGAAACAAAATGTAAGAACATGATTTGGGAAGCAAAGGTGAGAGTTGGGAAATAATTCCTAAAAAGTCATTAAAAACGAAAGCAATGTTGTCTAATTTCTGCATCAGAATGATTAAATTCTAATTAAGGTAATATTTTGTAGTGGTAACACACACAAGAAGTGGTGCAGAGTGCAGCTGCTCCCACCCACTGCCCAGCAGCTCCCCAGTTCAGCCCTGGGCACAATTCCATGGAACGTCCCCTGGGCACTTGGGATCAGCTGTCCCAGGGTCCCCTCCCAGCTCCTGTGTCCCCACAGGTGACGTGAGAAGCTGCCAAGTCCCTGACTTAAAACAAACACTGCTCAGCAATAATTAAAACATCTCTGATGTTAGCAACATCATTCCCAACTCAGAGCACTCAGCAGTCACCTCTAGGCAAGTCAACACTGAGGGAAAACAGTCCTTAACAAAATAAACAATTCAAGAAGAATTAAAGTTTTTGTGTTTAGTACTTTTAGTGGCACTAAGGTTTGGTATGAAGACTTTAAATAAAGGGTGACAACTGAATATTGCAGAGCACTCACCGTATAATGACATTAAGTGCTTCATATTCAACCACAACAGACTGAACTTCTCCTTTAGTCAGGATTGTTTCCAGGGTAGAGAGAATATTGGACACCTGAGGAAACAAGAGAACAGCACAGTGAGCCTCTAGACACAAATAACTCCATGAGGAGCTGGAATTGTGACATTTCACTTTCCAGGATTATGCCAGATCTTGCTTTAAACTGGAATATTCATAATCTTTCTCCCCTGTGATAATTCATTGCTTTCTGATAGAGAAACTGCAGCTTGACTCAAAAGGAAAGCAATTATTTCTGGCTCAGAACTGATTCTCAGAACTGAATTGATCAGTTCCAAGAATTGACCCTTGGCTGTCAAGATTTGCTGGGAAATAACCCTTTGGATTCAAAAGCCACTGAGTGGAGAGTGACAAAGAATTTACCTCCTCTCCCTAGGAAAGGACAGCCCCGATAAGAAAAACGAAGAAACTCACTTTTTTTAACCATTCCTGAAAACTCACTGTTTTCACCCCATTCCTGAAGCCTCCTCTGCGTGAGAAAGGAGGCCACCAAAGGAGCAGTGAAGGAGCTCACCTCCTTCTGAACGATTTCTGGAGGAAAAGCCTGCTTGGAGATGACCCAAAGTGCCCGAGTGCGAGTGTTTTTGTCGGAGCATTTCACGGCGACGCCGTTCACCGCCGCCAGCAGCTCCTGCATTTCAGGGCCTGAAAGGAGAACACAGCAACCCTCAAAATAATCCTCTTCAAACACATTCCAGGTCGTGCTGCTCACCTAAACTGCAATTCTCAATGATTTATTGCCTTAAGCATCGCTTTGGAGCAGTTTCTCCTCTACTAAAGTAGCCCAAAAAAGCTGAAAATGGATTAAATATACAAATACTAATAATGCAGTGAATCTGTATTACCTTTATAAGAATCGATCAAATTAGAAGACAGCTTTTTATTTTACACCTGGGCTAAAGATTAAGTATTTAATTATTCAAAACTTCTTGGATTTTAAGTGAGTTTAGCAGCACTTTGGTCATAAATCGGCATAAATTTATTTTAGAGCCTGCAAGAGGCTTTTTGTTATTAAAGTGGTAAAATTGTAGCTCATCACACAGAAATTAATAAAGTTAATAATCTAGAACTTAGATCCAGCTAAGAACACACATGGAGAAACCACATGTTCCTTTAAAATTCAAGGGTAAGAAGTCTGATTGATTGCAAATTTGCACTTTGTGGGTGAATGACCTCAACAGTCAGAGAAATGGAAGGACACTTGCATTAAAAACACACCCAAAGGTACAGGAGCTGCTTGTCCTCCCTCCCTGTTTAACTGCCCATTGTTTCTCAGGGCTTGGTGATTTATGGAGCCTGACATTCTGTAACAGAATTGTCATTTATCAACCACTTAGAAAACAGCAGTTATGAGAGGAAAGGAAGATACCACACACACATAATCAGAAATGCCTCATTCTCACAGGGAATCAGGAGAAATTTGGCATAACAGGAGAGCAGAAGACACTGAAAAAACACAGGAGAAGAACCAAAAGAACCAATTTCAAACAGGAAAATCTGCCCTTTTACCAAAAACCTGTGGTTTTACCTCGAGGCAAAGCCTCAAATTCTCAAAACCAAAACCTTTTGTGAAAGGGATTTAGCACTTTCTAGTGCTAAATGCAGGTCATAGGATTTTGGATTACTTTAGATTAATTTGAAATGTTTGGGGCTGGACAAGATGACCTTTAATGGTCTCTTCCAACTCAAACCACTCCATGATTTGATGGAACAAAGAAATCTCCAAGAAAAAGCTGGGAAATGTGGAAAAGCTCTACTGTGCACCCCCAAATCCTACAAACAGGTTCTTCACTCTTTTCCCACAAGAATATTTTTGTTTTGCTCACCAATTCCACACAACTAATTACTGTACTAATTGCTACCAAAGCAGTTAATGAAATTAGAAGTTAGTAAAACAGAATTAGTGCAACAGCATAAAAAATTATCACCACACTGGGGTACAAGATGTAATTAATGAACTGATCACACTGCTCATATTACAGACAAAATCTGGACAAAATGTCAATAAATGCTAAGAAAAAACATAAAGAAAGATATATTTATGCTCAAAGTTTGTTTGCTTACCAGATAACTCAGCTGTGTTATTGGAATTAAAAGTGCAGAATCCCAAGGCCTGCAATGCTGCATTACTGAGCTCCAAGTTTGGGCTGGAAATGTGTGCCTGGAAAAAATAAAACAGAAAACAAGCCAAACCCACAGAGTTCCAGGTTAGAAAAGTAACTGGGAAATACTGAGTTTACTGTCTGAATGCAAACACTGCTGAGAAGATTTCAAAAGCAAACAGCTGGTGAGAAATGCAGCCACATGCAGGAAACCCTCCCTGAATTCTGTAACACACCAAATCAATAGAACAACTTGAGGGGCTGAAGGCATTTTTTTTGTTCTCTATAATTAAAACATCTTTAAGGAAATAAATCCTAAACATTCCCAGTCAGTCTTTCACTTTGGCTGTGAATGTTATGCTCTCTCACTCGACTCTCCAATTGTTTTTAAGCTTCTAAGCCAGAAGGAAAAAAAAATGGCTAAGAACAACCTTTACACTAATCCTTAAAAAACCTTGATATTTACTGCACATTCTGAATTCTGAAGTGTTTCTAAGGCAGCCACAACACACAATCTCTTCTGGCTGGAAAACTGGATGTAACTGTGGGATTCTGTCTGAACACATCCAAGACTCAGCATTTTGGGGGTTTTCTGAACTAATTCCCCATCAGAAGAAAAATCCATTTTGCCAAAAAAAAACAACCAAAAAACCCTTCCTGCTCTGTCACTACCCTGCATTCCTATTAAAGGTTGGATTCCATGATCCCAGAGGTCTTTTCCAACTTTAATGATTCTGAGACTCCAGAAATGAACTTAAATTTGACTCTTTCAATGCCCACTGACCTTGCCCACCGAAATACATTTTTGCTCATTGAAGTGTAAGAGAAGTGAAGGGAAAAACCATACCTTGAAGACTTTGCAGAGCTGAGGGAAGTGTTTCCTGACATCTGCAGTGAACGCTTTGCCTCCTTCACCAGTCAGGCGACTGCAAGGAGCAGGAGGGAAAAGAAAACAAACGATATTTACAAGTTAAACACATTGTAACCGACTGAGCTTGCCATTTCTGACACACAGGAGAAACCCACAAAACACTGACGGAGCTGAAGAGCAAAAATGCCACCAACAAGGTCTGACCCAGCAGCAAATTCCTGGGTTACAGTACAAAGTGAGTAAGGACTCATTTTTTTTGCCTAAATATTTATAAAAAATATTAAGGGCTTTCACGTTTTGGTCAGCTTCTAGGAGAATATTAAAATCTAGCATGCAAACTTTAAATGACTCGCTGCAAACGAGAAAAACACAAAAAGCACTTTCCTCCTAAGCAGAGGAAAGTTGAGAGCAGCTCCAAAATGTAGGAAAAGGTTTGACAAGCAGCAAGGATAACTTTGCACATTTGTGAGGAACATCCCTGCAGGAAAGCTGTAATTATCCCATGAGACGTTAATCATCAGTTTCTCACTGCAAAACCCAAATCCTGCTAAGTTCAGTCATCCAGGGACAACCTGAGAAACCTGTTGCTGCTTAATATTTACAGCAGGACCTTTTCTTTTTTTTTTTTTCCTGTCATTTATTTCTAGAAACTTGTAAAATCTGGTTTCTGAGTAGTTACAGCTTTAAAGATCACCGCAGAACTGAAGGGAGACCCTGAGAGGAAAAGATCGTGCCTTTGCACATAAGAATCAGAAAGACGCAGGTAAAGGCACAACCTCATGGGCAAGAAGCACCTTCCAGAAAGAAACGCAATTAAAACCAGGCACGATCGCTCCAAAAACCCGAAAGAACAACGCAGTTAAAAACTTCACCCTTCCAATCATAAAGCTGCAACGCCTTGTCATTGAAAGAAAGTTATAATTTCCCAGCCTTCTTCACCCACCTCTGATGATCCCCCGAGGGATCCAAGAGGGCAGGGAGGCTCTGGGATGCTCAGATCCCGGGGAGAAGAGCTCCTTCCTCCCTCCTCTTCCTCTCCTTCCTCCCCTCACTCCTCCCTCGCTTCCCTCCTCCTCCCTGCTCTCCCTGCCCTCAGCCCCGCATGTCTCCCGCGGCCTCCCCTCGGCCACGCCGCCCCCAGCCCTGCCTCCCAGGGCAGCACGTCGCCGCTCCCGGCGCGGCCCGAGCCCTCAGGGATCCTCCGCTTCCCTCCGGCACAGCGTGCGCGTCCCCCCTCCGCTCACCTGATGATGGTGAGGTGCGCGTCCGTCAGCTCTCCCGGCGGGGCGGCGGGGTCCTGCAGGGTCTGGAGCAGCGGGCCGAGGGTGAAGCCGGCGGCGGGCTCGGGAGCGGCGGGCTCGGGGGCGCTGGGCTCGGGCTGGGGCCCGGCGGGCTCGGGGCCGGGAGCGCTCATGGCGGCGCCTCCCCCCGGAACGCGGCCGCCCCTCCACCCCGCGCGCCTCCCGCGCTAAGATGGCGGCGCGCGCGGGCCCGGCGGCGCGCGGGCTCCGGCCAATGGGAACGCGGCGCGGAGATTCCCGCGCCCCGCGGCGGCCCCGCCTCTCGCCGCTGATTGGCGGAGGCGCGACGGGAAGGGCGGGGCAGAGCAAGGGGCGGGGCCGGGCCGGCGCTGAGGGCGGTCAGTCGGCGCCGGGCCCCGAAGCCGCAAATGCCGGAGTGTGGGAATAGCGGCGGAAAGGGGAGAACGATCCGTGTCCGGCCGCTGGCCCCGGCCAACAATCCACCCTGGGCATCCCTCAGAGCCGTGTCCGAACGCTCCTGGAGCTCTGGCAGCCGTGGCGCCGTGATCGTGCCGTGGCGAGCCTGGTCCGTGCCAGACCACCCTCTGCTGGATGGAAGAACCTTTCCCTCATTCCCCACCTAAACATGCCCTGAAACAGCTCCGGCCGTTCCCTGGTCACGGAGAGCAGAGATCCGAGCTGCCCCTCGGGAGGAAGCTGTAGGTCAGCTCACCTGAGTCAACCCCCTAATTAATGACTGGAATTAACCTCCAGCTCCATGAGAACCTGCCGGCATAAACCGGGAATTTATCCCGGCGTGTGGCATGTCTCAGTCGGCAGGGGAGAAATAGGAAATCCCAGCCCTGGCAGCGAATCCAAAGTGTTGGAAAACGCTGGGATATCCGGTCTAGAGCCAGGCAGGGGCAGTCACAGGCGTTGTCACCTCCAGGGTTCCCTGTCCCTGGCCTGGGAAGGATCTCTTCCCAAAAAAACCATCCCATGGCGATTCCAGGGATTCCCTGACCTCATCCATATCAACCCAAGACCTGTCACTTCCCAATTAAAGAAAGAACAACAAGAAAAATCCCCACCCCGAGGTCATATATTCAATATTATCATCCTCCTCCTGCTTTTCCTTATTTCTTCCCTATGGCCAAGCGCTGATCTTGGGAAATGGGAATGCTGAACACGAGGTGGCAGGATTCAAAAGCACATTTTACCTGCTGTTAAATCCCATAAATGTGATACAGAACTCGTTTCGTGCAGCTCGATTGAAGAGTTGGAAATAAAGCAGG